>JAPXFQ010002592.1:0-618762 GCA_028564705.1 Apricaphanius iberus
TTGTGTAGCTGCTACGTGATACTATATGCTTTAAAAAAAATTGAACCATCTATTTAAATGTTTTTTCTTTGATTGAAAACTAGACTAAAGTCTCAGTTCTGCCTGTGTAATACAAGTAAGCTTGTTTTAATTACTAGTCTGGTATCAGTCATTTAGTCAGAGTCCCACATTAACAACGCTAACCTAAGTGTTAATTATCTGCAGGTTATTTGCGTCGTAAATTCAGCACCACGTTCTGCCTTATTAGGCTGCAGTCGGCCAATTAGCCACCTTTATTCCACCAAATGCTTCCTTTTCACTCATTTAGGCATTAAAAGCAGCTAATTCTGACTTGTCACCTCAGGATGGGTATTTTTGTTTGTTTGTTTGTTTTTTACGATGACTGAGAAGCTTTTCTTTTATGCGACTGTCAAGAGATGGAGGTATTTTCCAGGCTTATAATGAACACTGCAGGGATGTGTGATGAGACATGGGGAGAGCCGGGGAGCTACAGGTGTGTCCTGTGTGGCTGCAATCTGCTCCTTACATACACACTCCAGTTTAGACCCCTTTTTCTCAAATCTTGTATTAAGGGCGTCTCTTTTTTAATTAATTCCGTATTTATTCAGTATAATTAAAATCTGATAGGGACAGATGTAGAAAAATTGAAATGTGACGAAAAAAGCAGAATAAAGACATTCATTAAAAGGTCACAGATCAACCCCGGACATAGTCGGGTAACCTGTGTTCAGGGCAAATAAAACCTAAAGCTTAAGACAACTCACCGACACACGTTAGTCAATAATAAGCAACTAGAAACTATGACCAGCAGAAACATTCCTTTTAAATGATAAACAAAAAAAAAAAAAAAAAAAAAATATTTGGGGGATATCCTAGGTAAAAGTGGTAAAAAATAATAAAACAAAGGGGGGGGGGGGGCCCTCCCCCCCCCAACCGAGCCTTATCAAAAAAACAGGGGGCCTGATTTTTTGCCAAAAAATTATCCAACTTGGCTTAAAAAAAATATTATATATAATTTAGTTTTTTTATTTTTTTTTTTGGTGTTGTGGGGGTTTTTTTGGGAGGGGGGGGAAGGGGAGGGTCTGGCTGATTAGCTCAGTAGCTTGTGATAAAACTGCAACTACTCCTCTGAATATTTTATTTTTAATCATAAGTCCACAAAGTTATGAGGTCTTTTTAAAGTTAATGAGTAAATATGTAAATCCAAAAAAGATTTAATCTTTAAAGATTTTTGCTGGTGTGTTTTTGTACATAAAAAAAAAATTACACTGTCTTGAGATGTGTTTTTTATCTTGTGACAATTGCCTCAAAGACTGATTTACTTAACAGTTGTACTGGGAAAAAAATCCAGTCCCTTCAGCTGAACCCAGTTTGTTGCGTTGAAATGAATCAACATTTGTATCTGGCTTTTACCATATTCACATTTATATAATTATGGCCTAAACAATTGAGGCTGAGCACGATTAGGCTTAAAATTATTCATACATCCACCAAATGTGGTTTGAAATTACTTTTACTCACTTGAGAAGTTTTTTTCTGATCTCAAAAAATTAATTGGTATTTTGGAGTAGAAATAAAAGAAAAACTTTTTTTAATTACTCATTTAAAATGCGTTAAACATTAATCATACCTTATTTAAGAATCAGTTGACAATCATTGCTGACCAGCTTTTTTTACGGTTTCCTGAGGTTTATTCTTGCCGTTTAGCTCAGTCTTTGAGGTTAGAAGGCCTCCTTGCTTTGCTTTCATGCAGCGGTTCATCTAACCACACAGATCAAAATAAAAATTAAAACTTACCACAACTAAACCAGCAGCTTCACAAAATCCAGTTCTAAATACCTAACTTTGTTTGGTTAAAGAAAGAAAAACATTATTTCCTATATATTAAAGAGCAGGATTTCTGTCTTGCAGATTAATATTGAGAGGTTTTCAACCTCTCTTGTCACTCTTAAATCTTCACACACTCCTTGAACTGCAGAACTCTAGACTTTGATGCATTTACTCTGTTCCCCCCTCCAAAGCAGCTTAACTGGCACAGTCACACCGAGTAAACTTCACAGATGAATATTATTACAGAGATTTAAAATCTAAAGCCACAGAATTTCTGTGTTGCAATGAGGCATCCTGACTGTGTCACTGGCTTTGGCAGCATGCTTTTCACCCTAAAAGTTTGTTTTTACTTTATTGCCTGTTGGTTGTTTATGAAGCTTTCAGACTTGAGATTGAGGTTTTAAGAAAACAGATTTTGTGTTGTGGATTCAAGAGATGTTTTTTTAACTAAAATGCTATAGCTGTAAAAAGTGACAAAGAAAAAGTTAAAAAAATTGTGAACAAAGAAAATTAATGCCTCGTTTTCCGTTAGCAGTACGGCACTGGACGGGAGACGGTCTCATTCTTCAGTTTCCGTCCAGTTTGAGCAATATGTTGGTCATTAGAGTCTAAAATAGATAATGTATGTTCATAATGATTTTAAGAGATATGAATCTGCTAGAGTTTCGTGTTCGCAGTATTTATGTTAACAAATGTTTAGATATATATATTTGTGATTTGTGTTTACAATGTTCAAATCTTCAATTGACAAATATATACGATCTGAAAGGTTAGCCTTGTTTTTGCACATTTCCAAACATTGGTGCCTCATTTCCATTGCACTGCAAAGTGTTTTGGGAATGTCAGTAGTTTAATTGTATCTTTTGTAAAATCTCAACACTGAACCAACAGGACAGAGCTAGTAAAGTTACAGTAATTATTTTCCGTTTAATCTCCACCAATCTGTGAGACAGAATTTCAAGCTGCTTTTTGAGATTAAATGTGCTTATTTGGGACTTTACAGAAAGATTTTCCAAAATCAAAGAGCTCTGTTGCACTTTCTCTTAAGTTAAAAAACTCACATGAGGCAGCTTATAAAAGAATCAAAGGAAAAGAGGCAACAGGGGATACTTTGCCTTTGTGCAGCTTTATAATTTGTGTTATTAAAATCTGTTTGAATGCCGACTGCCCACCTCACTCCTCCAGTTTGTCCTTTCTGTCACAGACGCCACATACCATGCAGCTGTTTCGTCAGCCTCAATGTAATATCTTAGAGTGGGAAAGCTGATGTGTAAAATTAACAGGAGGCATACACTGTCACCAGTGATATTTTACTATCTGTTCCAGCAAGCTTGACAGTCCATTTGTTATCACAGGGATAAATTCATGTAGATGCATCATCAGTCATCTTGTGCTCACGCCTTTAGAGATCTTTCATCAGTTTCAGAGTAGTGAACTCCTCTCTTCCCTGTCACTCCTGCTTATATGGATCAGTCCATCCTCAGCTGTTGTAGAAGAACAAGAAGCAGGGACAGAAACATTAATTAAACAAATGAAACTAATAATAGTTCTAGTCATTTGTCAGAGCAATGACATTAATGTCCGTCTACTAAGCTTTTTTTTTTATACATGGATCGTCTGACTCCAGTTCCGTCTTGAATGGGGAACCCCATTGTTCCACATTTTGCATACAAGACTATTTTAAAATTAAAATAGTTCCATTGACTTCTAAATTTTCCCCAAGTAATGTTGCTTGATTTTAAGCGTTAAATATATTTTCACATAGTATATTTTCTACACTCAGTACATTGTTATTGGTGCAAATGGATGTTTGCAAACACAATTTACTAAATAGGTTTTATTTGCTAACTACAAGGAAACGCAAATGAATCCGGAATCAAAAGGGAACAAAAAACAAACAAACTTGTTTCTAAAAGTAAAAAGCAGAAGAAAAAAAAAACTCTTGTTTTTCAAGTATCAGAAAATGACCCGTAAATAAATTATGCCATAATATTTTTTTCAAATTACACGATAAGTAAATCTGTGCAAAAAAAACAACAACTCTGTAGCATGCATGCCTCTCCCTTTTTTCTCTAAGTTTAACATTATCTGGCTCTGCCTCCTGTAAATATGCTTGCACATTTTAGCTTTTCTCGTCCTTCCCAAACTGAAGGAGTTAGAGGTGCAGTCATGATGCGAACAGGCTTGGATGTCCTCTCCAGCAGCACAGATGCCACTAAATAAAATATTTCGTAATCCTGCCCAAATCCTCTAATCACCATGACAACAGGCAGCAGGGAGCCAGAGAGTGGATGCGTTTGGACCCCCACCTCCCATCGCTCTCTCTTTTTTTTTTTTTTTTTTTTTCGCTCTTCTATCTGTATTTGGGTCCACCCGGTCTGATTATGTTGTATATTGTATATCCTCTCTGCTTCTACTAAGTTTACTACTAAATCTACTTTAGACTTTAATTGATTTATAATATTGAAGATTGCTGGAGGGGTGTCGTTGGTCCTGACCCCCTTCTTCCAGAAGGGTTACTTCAGTTGAAGAGAAAAGTCCGAACTCCGGGAGTGATGCCCTTTTTAATCTAGCATCAGAATGACTGCAAATACAAACACTCTCTAAAAATACACAGTAAAGACCTGCCGGCTCCTGTGAATTGATAGGATAATAGAGGTGATGACCTCATGAGGTGAAAGGACTTGTTGCCTGGTAACAGTGGGGGGGGGGGGGGGGGGGGGGGGGGGGGAAGCAAGTCATGGGGTGGTCATATCATTGATGTGAGTTTGTGTGTGTGCATCTGAGATATCAACCTGCGCTGAAAGGTAGAGGAGGTGTGAAGAAGAGAGGTCAAGTTTTGTGGGAATCTATCAAAAGCCAAAAATCGAGTTTGTTGTAAATATTTCCTGGATGCACTTCCTACTTCTGTGGGTAACTGAACTGTATTGGTGCCAGGTATAAATAATTGACTTCCTCTTTGTTCTGCCTTTCCACAGGTATCCGGCCCCAGATTATGAATGGGCCTATGCACCCGCGCCCCCTAGTGGCGCTACTAGATGGGCGCGACTGCACAGTGGAGATGCCCATCCTCAAAGACCTGGCCACTGTGGCTTTCTGTGATGCACAGTCCACACAGGAGATACATGAAAAGGTATTGTTCAAGGCAACAGTTGTGAAAACAATTACTGATTCCTTTTAGATGTTGTAACTTTTTACCTCCAGAGCAAAATTCTTCATATCAGGACCTGCTGAAAAATCATTCAATGTTTCAATAATGAAAAGAAAAAGGCTGCACAAACCAGTGTCTGCTGGAGCGCTAACACTGTGTGAACTTCTGTTTCTAATACTGTTTGCTTTTTGGTCGGCAAAGAAGAAAAATCTTTGTCCTCCTTCCAAGCCTCCCCCCTCTGTAATGATTTAATGATATTTCAGCCCACTGGCTCGTTCCACTCTCCCAGTACAGCTATAATGGTTTCATCACTGACGCTAATCCCACTGGGAGCTGAAGTGCAGCTTTGTTAAATAAGGAGTGGGAGGAGGAGGCTGGTAATAGAAATGCAGTGTAATTGTTCTCAACCAGAGTGGGTGAAACATTTGTCTTATTTTACTGTCTATACACCGGAGCCAGTGAGCAGCAAGTTTACAATCCAAACTAAAGAGTTTTTAAAGGACTAGAGGAGAAGAGGATGGTAAAACGATCTTCCTTTTTCCGCCTACAGTTAAATAGTTTTCTTGAACGTTCGTGTATCTAATTTTACAGTTTGAATTGATGAAATCCTAAGTAAATCTTTTTGTTGGCATTAGTAATCTGTGTGCAGTGAAATGCTCTCAGTGTGATTATGTTACACAAACGGGGCCCATCTGGAAGCAGCAGTGTTGGCTGCAGTCCCACAACGATAACTACACAGCAGAGGATACAGCAGGGCTGCAAAGATACATAGGCACACAAACACACACATACACTCACTCAAACTCAAAATAACACATGAACAACATCACTAACTTACTGTCTGAAATACTTTGTTTTGTTGTTGTTTTTTTCTGAGAAGATGGCTTGAAGTGATCATATGCTGCAGTGACGGAAGGGGACATTTCAATGAATCAATATTGAATTGAATTGTTTGATTAGAACAGAAGACATCAGTATATACACCAGAGTAAAGTAAATGGTCTTTTTATTCTCAAGATGAAACATATAATAACAGTAAAAACTGAATTGAGTTACTTTTTTGATTGACCACATACGATGTAGTTTTCATTTTTCAATTCTTTTCTGGTGTGTTATTCTACATTCATATTCAGTAAATTCGAAAATGCGTGCTGATGGGGTTTGTTGGTCAGACTAAAAGTACGTTTGGAAAATAACCTTGCATTTTCCCCCTTAATATAATTAACAGAAATAAATGCTGTTTGGTTTAGCTTAGTTTGATTCTTTTTTTATTGCTTTCAATTAAATTACAAATAACGGTTCGATTTGGGTCAGATCCTTTCATTTCAGTTTGATTCTGTTCATTCACTTGAGTTAAAATTAGTGACATTCAATACAGTTAATTCAATACATCTTTATTTAACAAGATTTTGTTCAATTCAAGTCAATCCAATTAATCTAATTTTAGTTCAGTATAAGTCAGGCATGTTTGAGTCTCTACAATTATAGTTTGTTACATTTATTTTCAATTTAGCTTTATACAGTTTAATTTGATTAACTTTAGTTCAGTTTAAGTCAGTGGTTTATCATTTCACTTCAGTTTATTCTATTTCAGTTCCCATCTATCAGTACATTGTCTATACCCACTCATCCTTCCAGGGTAGTCAGTTGGCTGGTCCTTAACTCCAGTGGGGAGTGGGTGAGAGGTGGGGTACATTCCAGACAGGTTACCAGTTCATCTGATTTATTTTATTTTAATTCATTTAAAAAAAATTGTAAAACCAGATTACACTAAAGGTAATCTCTTTGCACACTGTCGATAAAGTAAATCATTTATATTCAAATAGGTTTGAATAAATTGGATATTTATTTTACACTACAGTCCAGTTCAGTAAGATTATTGTTTCATCCAATTTAGACCAGTTATTTCCAAATTAGTTTATTTCAGGTCAAACTAAAAAACAATATTCAATTCATTGCAGTCCAATTCAGTAAAAATAAATAAAAAGTAAAAATGAAATTTACTTTTTTGCGATGTTTTTCTTGCAAAATGTGTCGTTTTGCAGATATGTTTCCTCTTAGCCTCTGCCTGGTCCTTCACTCACATTGAAAAGAAAGATCAATTGATGTTAAAATTGTTCAAAAGATCAACTGATGCTAAAAGTGCAGCTGACAGCCAGTGACTACTGAGAGTTTTGTGGTTCCTGCTGAGTTAAAAAGAAAATTCTGTAAGAGAGCACTCACACTCGACAGGCAATCCAGTCCTACCCTTGAAAAGACAAAGGCGACCCTTAGAATTTCATAAAGAAATCAAAGATGGAGGCTTTTAGAGTGCCTCCGACTTCAATTTGATGGCAGTTGTTTGATGCTGTTTTAGTGCTAATCACAACTCTTGAACATGCTTATGCATGAATTGAGAAAGGTTTTTGAAGTGTTTTTGGATAAGTAAAGCCTGTCATAGAATATATTACAAAATTAATGATGCAGCTATTTCAGCTTAATTTTGTTTCATAAGGCATAGCTTTTCAGTCAACTGTTGATTTAAGGTGCTGCTTTTAGCTTACCAACTCAATTTACTTTCTAACAACAGCTTTTGTAACCAAGCTCAAAAATATATGCCTTGTCTGCGTTGATAAGCATAATAGGCAACAGGAAAGACCAAAGTCAGGACGCAATCTAGCTGAAGCACATTTCAGTGAACTATATCATCAATTCAGCATGTTTAAATCTTCTTTAGCTAACAGAAGTAAATTTAAGTCAGGTGGATTTTTTATTGAAATGGAGTTTGTTTCATTTAAAAAAAAGACATTTAGAAACTCTTGATAAATAAAATACAGCAATTAGGCTTGTTTGGTCAATTCTGATTACTCTTTAGGAACTATATATAATAACTATATGCATTGTATAAATAGAAATTAGAACAGTTTTCAAAATGATATTTGTATTTCTTTTGTGAGCGGTCATTTTAGCAGACATAATGTCTTACTGCATGTCTGAAAAAGTAATTGCTGTAGATAAGAGTTTTACTCTTTTTAAACAAAATACTAATAGAGTTAAATATTTAACTATATATATATATATATATATATATATATATATACAGTAGCTGTTAACGTGAATAGCACAACAATCATGAAAAAAACTGCATCTTCAGTGCTTTTGATTTTGCACCTATATTATATAATATATATTATATCTATATTAAGTTGAAGACCTTTGTTGCCGTGCCCATCATCTCTAACATGGCTAGTGAATATTCTGTTTGTGATCATGATTTTTTTTGTATTACTATTTCCATGCCCAGTGAAAGGTGATTAAATTTTTCGTCTTTCTGGCTTTGTAAACCGATTCAAAATGTCCCCCTCCTTCATTTCCGACTGGTGCCAAACACCTAAAGCAAATCAAATACATTTAATAATTAGTTTTTTATATTTCGTTTCACTGTTGGAGAGGTGAAATCAGTGTCTTTAATAAATCTGATGAAGTTAAAGCCTCTTGGGAAAGGGTCTGGTTCAGTTTAAGGCTAATAAAATGCCTAGGAATGCTCACTAATTACCATACTTTTTCTTTTCATTTCCCTAGCACTATTTCAAAACCTCAGTGATCAATTATTTCTTTTAAACTCAACATTAGACAATAATGTGTACTTATCACTTAGCTTTTTATAACTTTAGGGCTTTATGTTTTCATAGCATTCACAACTTGTGATTTGAGGATCTATTATTAGGGTGAATATGTGTTTGCTAAGTCAAATGGCAGGAATGTTTTAAGAAACACTGATAAATTAAATCTAAAATCTATTTGGTCAGTTTTTCGACAGCATTCAACGATTCACCTTCATCCTCCATCCAAGCCTACAGCCCTCCTGTTCCACTCATGTAATGACATTAATGCACAAGAGGAGCTTTAACCTTGAGTTTTAGCATCCAGCTCCAGTTATTTCTAACTCCAATAAAAGATGTTGGGTGGAAATTCATGGCTATGCTAATCTGGCTCAGGTAGGTCAATTCTGTTAGTGGGTCGTGAATTTAAACCAGTTGTTTAACGGCCTTGGCTCGCAGCAGCGATTTCTTAATGCTTGCTGGGTTTCTCAGCACCTGTCAGTCTACTTTATTGTCCGGTCTTCACCCGTCTCTGACCTTGTTTGCATACAGTCTTGAGTTAATGGATTGTGACAAAAAGCAGCTTTTGCAAGCGCTCATTATACAGCAAACTGCTTGTGTTTTAGAGCACACATAAACAACCCATTTGCATTTAGATGAAAGATGACGAACACTAACTCAGGTCCAGAAAAATGGAAGGTGATGAAAGCACTTTTATTCATAGTGGCTGCAACAAGTCACTCGTACAATTTGCACTGCTGAATATTAGAGTTGGAGTGATGCGGAAGTATGCCTTAAATGGATGACCTCCTTTCTGATATCCCTCAGGTGCTGAACGAGGCCGTGGGGGCCATGATGTACCACACCATTACCCTGACCAGAGAGGACCTGGAGAAGTTCAAGGCACTGCGCATCATCATACGCATAGGAAGCGGCTACGACAACATTGACATTAAGGCTGCCGGGGATCTTGGTGAGGCTGAGCACCACAAAGAGGCCATTTACTTTCGCACGGATTGAGACTGCTCAGTACAAGGCGATAATCATGTGTCGAAAATAATGACTAAGAAGAGCTGTAGAATGCGTGCATGGCCTAGCTGTTCATGAGGATGGGAATGATGCAAAAAGAGTTTAACTTTGCCTCAGGATCAAATCAAACTTTACTGGCTTTGTTATTTCAACACAAACACAATATGTTGTAGAAATTATTTATTTTCTATAAACACGAGAGGTGGTTGAACGGATACTTCAAAGCAGATGCTTGAACTCAAATTCTTTTTAGTCTTATTTGATGCCTTAAGCATATGTTTGGAATATGAGCAGGATTTGGTGTGATTAATATTGCTGATGTGTTTTATCACAATAGTATGGTGTTGGAGAGGTAAAAAAAAGAAGTATTTTAATAAATCTGGAATCAGTTAAAAAAGCATAATTTAAGCTTAATTTAAGGCTAATAAAATGGCTACGGATGCTCACTAATTACCATGCTTTGTCTCTATATTCCCCTAGCTTTATTTTGAAACCTCAGTAATCCTCCACAAAACATTAGAACTGGTTGTGCCCTCATCAGACTCTTATGTCGCTGTGGACACAATTTTGGCCAACTTGGAATACTTTTGTTTTGGCAAAAACTGGAGGATTTTCAAACATGAACGGCTCATCTAAGATTTCAATCAAATTTTATTCCAGGACATTGGCTAGGCCATTTCCAAAACAGACAGAATTCATGGTTCCATGTTTTCCTGTTCCTGAAGCAGCAAAGCCGCCCTATACCATAACACTACTACCACCCTGTTTAGCTGTTAGTATTATGTTCTTTTTCTGAAATGCTGTGTTAACGTTGGGCCAGTTTCAGAGAGAGAGGCACATCTCACAAAATGTAAGCTTTTGTTGAGACATGATGCTTTACTTTTTAAGTTTGTGTAGCTGGTAAGTTTTATTCGAGAGATTTCTTGATTCTGCAGGTTCAGGCAGCAATAACATGTCCTAGTGAAACTGAACATCTCTAAAAAACAAAAACAACTTTTTTAAAGCTGGTTAGCAGCAGTTATTTCATGATTTACCAAGTGAAAGTGTGTAGTTGTCTTTTAAGTCTTTTTCAGTTCCCTACATTGTCTATCTCCAGGCATTGCGGTGTGTAATATTCCTTCCGCGGCTGTAGAAGAAACAGCAGACTCAACACTTTGTCATATCCTTAACCTGTACCGGCGAAACACCTGGCTTTACCAGGCTCTCCGGGAGGGCACGCGGGTCCAGAGCGTGGAGCAAATCCGGGAAGTTGCGTCCGGGGCGGCCAGGATCCGAGGCGAGACACTCGGTCTCATCGGGTTTGGTAAGAACCTTATTTAGAAACTTTCAGTTTAAAGAGGGTTAAAAGAGAACTCTGAAATGTTTTTCTTAGGCATAAAAGAGAAACACTGTTATCTTTTAGAAGAGGATTATTTTTTTCCATCTAGAGCCTGTAGAGATCTGCTAAAGAAGGGAGTGGATGAAAGATGTGGCCAAAGTAAATCATAGAGTGCTCCACCTTTTAGTCTTTTATGCCAAGAAGCTCATTTTCTTTTATGCTGATAATTTTTTGATGCAGCAACTTGCGCAAGTTCTGCATTAATTTATCGAGTAAATGTTGGGGGGGTTTATCCGAGTGAATCAAAACAGAAAGATATAGCTCCAAGAAATACTTCACGTGACATTGCGTATTAATTCTACTCATTTGTGTTTTTAAGGAGAACACATCCCCTGCCTCCCATATATTGGTGCTTTCAAACAACTAAAGCAGTCTTACAACCTGTTAAAAACTATGAAAAACTGTGCATGCAGTTTTATGACGCTTAGCTGAGCAAATAGTTTTAATAATACAGCTGCTGTTTCTTAACATGACCTCTTCGATGTTCTGAACAATTATAAGTATTCAATTTTTTTTAAACCCTCAAAAGCTGAATATTTGTTTACTTCCACTCAGTAATTTGTTGCTTTACTGAATAAAGACAAAATATATTAAAACTGAACGGTACTTTGCTGCAACTAGTGAAGTAAACTAAACTGCTCTATCAGCCTCTGCTTAAGTATAAATTCTTACAAATTCTTTATATTTATGTTATCATGATATTGATATTCACTGAGAGACTTTATCATGTGTAATCTGCTTTTTAATTAATATGTGCTGTCAGTACTAAAGAACAAATACAAAAAATAAATTGTTATTGTTTTTCTGAGTTTGCACAGCACTGTGGCTTATTACTTCATTTTTTTCAACGATAATGTGTTTTATTTGCATTCCTTCATAAAGTCATTCTCAGGTTGTTCTCTCACTATTAATCTAGATTTTGTAATACATTTGTGTATATTCCAAAGCATTCATTCTTTTATGTATTAGTTCTGATTGATCAGTTTTTACTTTTTCCATCTCCAAATTAATTATTTTTTCTCTAAACTTCTTTTGATCTCCAGTTTCTCACCATAGATGTGTAGTTTATCGATTTAGCCAGCGAAGTTACATTACAGCCGAATAAAATTTAGACATTTTTTCACCTGTAGATATCTGATTGATCAGAGCCATTAAGATTTGTTGCTAATTATTTCCAAAAAGTCTCACACATGTTTACTAGCAACCCTAATAAATCCTAATCCATAGCATCTTGGCACTTTTCACTACATATGTCATGCAGAGGTACATTTGTCTTAGTCACTCTTCCATGCAGATCAAATGTTGACATTTTTTTCCCCTTACAATCAAACACAGTGAGGAACATTTAAAAATGGATATTCCACCCATAAGTAAAAATTTGTCACAAAGTTAAATAATTGAGAAAAAAAGGATTTGGTAACCCAGTCCTCATCTGGCAGCAGTCCGTTTGCTTAACAGCCTAGTTTAGTTTAGCATAAACCAGTGTAAGCTAGCATGCTAATAGATCCCATTCACTTATATTTGTTTATGTTAAGTTAAAGCAAACAGACTACTGCCAGATCAGAATGACTAGGCTGGTTACATAATGTTATTTTTTTCTCACTTCTTCAACTCTGGGGATATGGCAACAGACACATTTCTACTTAGGGGGTAGAATATATCTGTAAGAGAGTTAAAAAAAATTGTAAAGCTCAAGGTTAAATTACATCAAAAATAAAATAATTTAATATACAGTAGGCTATGTGTAATCTTTTGAGTCTAACAATAATGATATGATTATTTTTCTTTTTTTTATTACATTTTTAAAAATAAAATACATAGATATTACTATTAAAGCTGACCACTTACACCCTAAGAAATATTATTTTCACCAATGCAGCTAGCATTAGTGAAAAGGTGTAGGTAGAAGTATTTTAGAATCCTAAAATTTGAAAAGATTTTAACAACATAGATTTATCAATCTTAGCACTTTTACACTCGTCTCAGTCAGTGATTTCTCTCCTCCTTTCCCCAATAAGGACGCACAGGGCAGGCAGTGGCCATGCGGGCCAAGGCGTTCGGCTTTAATGTGATATTCTACGACCCTTACCTACAAGACGGATTGGAGCGCTCACTCGGAGTCCAGCGGGTCTATACGCTGCAGGATCTGCTGTACCAGAGTGACTGTGTGTCCCTGCACTGCAATCTAAATGAACACAACCATCACCTCATCAACGACTTCACCATCAAGCAGGTGTGACGAAAACTTGAGAAAGACCCCCGTCTCCCACAAAGCATGGGTGATAAATTAAACTAGAAAAACACAGCTGGTGATTTCCTGACGGCAATATGAGAATCTTTCAGTTTTGTTCCGCCATCAGCACATTGTTGCTTCCTTTGTTGGGAACTTGCAGTTAAAGACTGTTTAAGCAATCCTTGAACTGAGCAAACAAAGGGAAAAAGAAATAGATGAGACGTGTGCGGGTGGATGTCATACTTCACATCTGTCCAATTATAACTTTGAGGTCAGTGTGACCTCAGTGTTTACGAAGTGTCTTAGTGTACCATCGGATAGAGTTCTTTACTCAAGACAACTTACTCCCAGGTTAAAAGAATGTAGCCCAAATCTAATGACATGTTTAGCTTTTTATCATTTAGTATATGGTATTATCTTTACTTAGCTAAGCTTTACTTCCACATATTACTCCTGAACTCTGTTTAATAAGGTTCCAGAACATGTGATTAGTTTATGCTTCTACATTGATATTGAGCTGCCAGCAAACTAGAGACTTTATGAGCCCAAAAGGGTCTGTCCATCAAACATACAGCTGCCAAGCCTCAAAGGAACACTAGGAGTTATTTACAGTACTAAAAATGCAGCTGTTTGTGTCACGTTTTTGTTTCCATAGAATGTAGCTGCTGTACACAACCGTTTTTATCTGTGAGTAGTGTAGATCTTTTTCTGAATCCTCATAGTTTGTTACTGACTACTGCTGCCACCTTGAGGGTATAAACTGCACAGCAAAATATAACAATAGAAGGAATAGAAGGAAGAATATATTATTAATGAGAAGCATTCAGAAGTCAAAGTTCAGATGCAGTAAGAAATTAAGAATAACTTTTTGTCAGGGAGATAAGAGGCGTCAAAGTAAAACAAGAGAAGAAATTAGCAACATTCAAAAAAACGTTGAATAACTTAGTGTCTGTTTTTACAAGTGTTTACTAAGTACTTGAGTACATATGTGTTATTTCATGTTGCAACATTTCATCCACACTGAAGAATAAAGTACAAGTAAATTTTAAAATATATTTTGGAAGTCTCAAGGAAATTTACATCGAACGCAACTGGACTCGCCGCTGACCAGGCTGGGACTGGTCAGCGGCGAGCTTGAACTGATGAAGCCTCTTGGATAAGAGGTGAAACGTCTTCCAAGACAAATTACCAAGTCCAGTTGCGTTCGATTGAAATTTCCTTGAGATAACCATGACCTGGATGAATGAGAATATTCACAGGCATATTTTGGAAGTATTTTGTTAACATGTTCTTAAGTGAATATTTCTTAAATAAATCTAACTGTCTGTTAAGTTCTTTTTAATAGAGAGGCATATTCTGTTTCTATTAAAAGTAAATAACATAAATTAATAAAAGGATTCTTAACAAAATAAATTAAACTTCAGGATTTACATTATCTACTCATTCAGTTGATAGTGTAGATTATTATGATGAAACGGAACAATTATAAAGGTCTGAGCTTGTTGTAGCTGTCCCACATTTTGCATGCATCACCTCCATTTTCTTTATCTGAATGTATCAGCTAACATCATGCACTTTGATCCTTTATCTGAGAGTATTCTAAATTACATAAATGAAGTGGGATATGCTTTTGACGCATAAATGGGGATAAACTTGTGATTTATTCATTTTGTGTTGAATTTAAAACTACTGCTTGGAATGAAAACAGTTTTTTTTTTAAAGTCTGTCTGACAAATTAGATCAAAGGGTTTAGAAAACCAAAAATATGTATCAGCGAGGAGAAACCTAGTTTTGAAAGTCTACATTTTCTATTCTTCCTTCACTGCAAAACTGTATTTTAATTTATAGGTTGACTAAATATTTATGTACCTGGCATTAAACTTTATTAACTTTATACAATTAGATGCGTCAAGGTGCTTTCCTGGTTAACACGGCACGGGGAGGTCTTGTGGATGAGAAAGCTTTGGCTCAGGCCCTCAAAGAAGGCAGGATACGCGGCGCTGCAATGGATGTCCATGAGTCAGAACCTTTCAGGTTCGCCTCGTATTCTAATACCTGCGAAATCTGTCTCATTTCCATATATAATTTTGTATTTTACCCACTTTCTCTTTGCATCTCATATTTGCCATTGAACAGCTTTTCCCAGGGCCCTCTCAAAGATGCCCCCAACTTGATTTGTACCCCCCACACCGCTTGGTACAGCGAGCAAGCATCACTGGAGATGAGAGAGGCCGCAGCCACTGAAATTCGCAGAGCAATCACAGGTATGAGTACAGTTGTTGAGCTTTCTCAGACCAGTGCAAGTTTTGATATCTTGACTCAACAGAAGTCAACTCTCTCACATCCAGGTCGTATTCCTGACAGCCTGCGAAACTGTGTCAATAAAGAGTTCTTCGTGACCACAGCGCCATGGGGAATGATGGAGCAGCAGCAGCCTCAGGTTCACCCTGAGATCAACGGTGCTGCCTACAGGTAGGAGATTCTTGTACATCAACCAGTGAGCACTTGTGACCTCTCAACACATCGAATAGTAAGGCTGGGGTAGTTTGAAAAGTCTGTCTGTTTTTATGTATAATAAACCTTGTGTTTTTGGCCCAAATGAGCTTACCTAATGTTAAGTTTAGGTTCTGCGTTTCTCAGTCTCTACATTGTCTCAACCAGCCTGAACTGCTTCTCTCACACAGCCGAGTGAACCAAACCATGGTACAGGCCATAGCAACGGGGGGAATGCAGGACAAATTATATACCTAATTCTCTTCCAGGTAAATGAATCAAGAAAGATCCTGAATGAAAACAAAACCCAGCGTTCTGTAACCTTGTTCTCCTTCACTCTCTTACCTACACACCCAGTAACTGCACTGCCCTCCACCCTGCTTCCCCAGCTTCCCCTTTCCCCACCCTGAACAAGACCCAAAACACAACTCATGTTATCATCTGATGTTGGAGGGGTTGAAAGAGGTGAAGGAAATAGATTATGGGCTATAGACAGTTGACTTAGAAGTGTTATTTAATTTTCTCACACTTTGACCTGTTTATAACAGAAAAACTTGTGGGGTTGCATGGGGTGGCGTAGGGGGTTCTTTCCAAATTGTGTGAAAAAAAAGTTGAGCATTTTTGGATTGGGAATTGAAAAGAAAAATGATGCAGGATTTTTTTCTTTTATCCATAAATTTCAGGGTCTAAACATTATATTCAACAATTTTGCTGCTTCTACAGTTGCAAGTATTTTAGGGGTCAAAGTCAGGTTAAGTACGTACCTTGGTTCAGTTTCACAGTTATTTTCATTTTCAGTAGTTAAGGAACAAAGTTAAAAAAATCATATTTTGGTGTAATGACATTTAAAGAGCAGGTTGCAGGTTAGAACCCCCTTATACCACTGTTTAGATAAATATATTACGATATTTTAAAAAGAGATACTAGTACATAAATTATTTTCGTTGTGAGAAAATATAGCTTCCGCCAGACCAGACGTGACGACCTGTAACCTAGATTAATAGAAAAAATGGATTTTAATGCCCACTTTGTTTTTGTTTTTTGTTAACTTTTTTTTTTTTTTTTTGGGGGGGGGGACTTCTGCTGGTGATTGTATGGCCTACAATAAATTATACAATTATTTACTAATTTAAAAAAAGTTAACTTAATCCAACACATCGACTTTCATTGACAGGAGCTCAGAGCAACCGGAATTCGATAACCAGTTACCATAACAATGTGTTGTTCTGTAACATCGGGAAGCAGACGTGCTCCTAAACGGGGGCTTTCACATTGGAAGTGGTCATTCCAGCTCCTGCTCTCGAATAAAAGAGTTGCTGGTCAGAACTTCTGCAAGCAGAAGGCTCTTTGTTTACAGAGGTGCATCTGTTGCTGGCTAAAGTGCAATGCAGTTATGCTTCTGCGTGGAAACTCGGTTTGAGTGTGTATGGTACCCAGCGTTCCCTCAGAAACTCTTATACTGCATTCAGACCAAGCCCATTCGTCAGCGTCAGTTGTGGCAAGATTACATGTAAAGTCTATGGTGGAGTACGTCAGAGATCCGTCAAGGGCTCTGCGTTGCGTTGAGTAAGTTGGCTCTGTCAACGATGCTTGCGTTTCATACGGCAACGTACCAACGCATGCGTCACAGAAGTTCAGCAAGCTGAACGTTTGACGGATCCAACGGAGTTAACGCAGTGCGGTAACCAATCAGAGCGTCTCACTGTAGTTATGTCACTATACACGTATCTTGAATGAAGCGCGGGTCCAGTGAAAACATTTTCAACAAACGCAGATTTAAAAAATCAGAAATAACACTTACCGAAGTCAGATGGACAGGCGCTCCTAAGGAGGAACAGAGAACCTGTAGTTGGTGTCCTGGTAGGAGATTTAAGCTCCGATGCGGCCGAGGAGGTTGTAAAATTAGGCGCGGGACAGACGGAAGTAGCACTGAAAGCGAACCTCATCCATAAGCAGCTCCTGGAGCAAATGGTTAAACTCCCCAAACTCAGAACGCATCTGAATAATGGGCGCTGATGCACTCGATGTTGACGTTGTCTAACTTTATCTAGCAAATGAAGCCAAGCCACTCTCTCGATACAATCCACCATAGTGCAGAAAGTACGGCAACAGAGGAAGCCCCGCCCATGCGTTGTTTTTTCCTCAGAAGCAGGCTATGGAAGCCCAAAAGTACATATTTCAAACTTCATCCGTTGAATGCGTTGCCTGACGCAGACAAAATGTGCAATGTGAATGCAGCTTTACTGTGGCTCAGAGTTTTTCTTGTAATCGGAGGGTTGCCGATTTGAACCCCAGCTTCAAATGTCTTGGTCGTTATGTCCTTGGGCTTGACACTTCACCCATTACCTACTGGTGATGGTCAGAGGGCCCAGTGGCACCAGTGTTCGGCACTGACAGAGTCCTTGCCTCTGTCAGTGCGCCCCAGGGCAGCTGTGGCTACAATGTAGCTGAACATCACCAGTGTGTGAATGTGTGCCTGAATGAACGACAGTATTGTGTAAACATATTTACAGTCTATGAGTATAAAGGGCTTTTGGGTCCTTAAAGGACGCTATACAAGAGCTTTTTCCGTCAGGAACGTCATTGAAAAGAGACCAAAGTAAAGGCCACTGTTGCCACAAAACCTTAAAGAAAAAAATTATTGGGGGATGGTTGTACGCCGCAAGGGTAATGTGTTTGTGATAATTGCAGAGATTCTTCGTTGTACGTCATAGTTTTTGTTCCAAATGTAGCCGTGCTACTTGATTATCCTTTGAGTTATGTTGTTGTCAGTGTTTGGTGGTTCACTTAATAGAGACGGCAGTGCACGGGAGTTGGGGTTGTGCCATGACCCTCATGATTGTACGGCACAAGACCGCGAGAAGTGCAAGCGAACTTATACTCACTTCCTGGGTGGCATCACACTAGACATTTTCCTTGCTGCAGAATATAAATACTTCTGAGAGTATTTGTTTGTAAAAAAACATAGATATATATGCCCATTTTTGTCAACTCATGCTACACGATGTGCTTCACAAACTAAAATGGCATAGAAGTATGTGAATTGCATGACAGTTATAACCAATATAAGTGACAAACAATACAATTAGACAAATACAATCTGTTTTGTTTTTTTCGAATCAGATCAGCCAGATTGAACAAAAATGTGTTAACATTATATTTAAAGCTTTGAAAATTCTGAATTAGATTATAGATTGAAATGGACTGGACCAATGTAATGCTTCATATATGTTAATCTAAAACATTACGTTGACACTCTTGGATAGTTGTCCTTCTGGAGTGTGAACCTATGTAGTCGGAAAAAAACATTTTAAATAAAGAGGGGAGAAAGATTCCTTCATTTCTTGGAGGTTTAATTCAAACTTGTTTGTAGAAACAAGGAGGAGCATCATCTCACAGTATTGCCAGGATCCGAGTAACAGCAGACCTGCTTCCCAACAACTGACTGACAGCTTTATAGATTCAGGCAACCTTAGTACTGTCGTTATCATATCTGTAGACATTTCTTCTCATTGGGGTCGGTAGACTCTCAGGCGTCTTCGTCTGATAGGACAGGCTCAATCTTAGGACACGTCAGGAGTGTTCAGTTCTCCGAGGGTCGTTTCCATGGAAATACAAGAGTAGGAATCCTAATATCAGTTCATTTTACCTAAGCTAATATTGATACAGTGTCACACAATCAGACTATCACTATATCATGAAGAAATAGCACAGAGCTCTCTCAGTATGTAAGAATACACAGAACAGATTTTTATATTTATATTCTTAATATAAAATTTTCTATAAAATCATAACACAGTGATAAACAAACAAACAAAAAAAACTAATAATTAAGACTTACACATTTAGAAACTACCACTATTGGAAAGGCAGGCAGCAGGAAAAAAAGCCCAACAATAATAAATCAAGAACCAACTATATTTTACATTACAAGTCACAGTCAATCTTCTGAACAAAATGGTCTAAACAATATATCCGTCTTGATGACATTATCTGATCCGATACAGAACCAAATTCAAAAACCCACAGGGCTTTGCTGCCTCTAAGAGGTTTTTGTCCAGGAATTTTCCGTGTTTAGCCCCAACCATCTTCACATCAACTCTGACCATCTTCCCCAAAGCATGATACTAGCAGCCTCCCACCACGCTGTTAGTGCATGGGATGGTGGTTTTAGATGTTCAGACCAGAATAAATCCATCTGTATATATGATTAGAATCCCAACATATTTTCATTTGTTAATTTTATTTAACTCTCATCAATTCCTACACCATTTAGTATTGAATACAGTAGAAATGCCCTTTGTTGTCCTACAGTGAGGAAATCCTGGTTTATAGAAATGTTGTGATGTGGCTCAGGTAGCACAATAAGTGATTTTCTATTTAGATTTTCATGAAAGTTTAATTTGATTTTAGATTTTCAGTTACTTTAAAGGTATTTAAGGTATTTTAATACTTTAAGGTATTTTACAAACTTTATGATTTTAAAAGAAACATTTTTAACTGACAGTGGTCATATGTTCACTCTATGTGACCATTTCCAGATTCCCTCCTGGAGTGATGGGCGTCGCACCCGGCGGGTTAATCGGACCTATGGAGGGATTAGTGCCTGGGGGCCTGCCCATCACCCACACTCTCCCCCCGGGCACCCATCCATCACAGGCTGCCTCCCCGCATCAAGCCTCCAAACACGGTGACCCCATGAGAGAACACATGACTGAGCCGTAGTAGGACCACCGTCGGAGCCAATGAGGGTCATGAAACCAGTGTAAAAACTACGAATCTGCCCGAGTCAACCCATCCAAACGTAAGCTTGACTTCAGCCATCTGGACCTACCAGCAAACTGCCTGTCGGGCAATGTGTTACACACTCTGTTTTTTGTATGAAACCACTAAACCCAAGTGAGGACAGTGGATAAAGGTTCAAACCTGAGCTGCCACACCAAGATGGGACTGAGCGACTGTCAAACTCCCACGCAGAAGATCCAAAATCTCCCCCTGTTTCAGATTTGATTTTGCTCCTCATTAAAAAAAGTAACATTTTACTTTATATCCTAACCATCCATCCATCCATCCATCTTCTTCCGCTTTATTCGAGGTCGGGTCGCGGGGGCAGTAGCTTAAGCAGAGAGACCCAGATTTCCCTCTCCCCAGCCACTTGGGCCAGCTCCTTGGGAGGAATCCCAAGGCGTTCCCAGGCCAGCCGGGAGACATAGTTCCTCCAGCGAGTCATTCGTAAACAAGACCCTCAGATACTTCAACTCCTCCACTTGAGGAAGGACCCCATCCCCGACCTGAAGAAGGCACCCTACTCTTTTCCGGCTCAAGACCATAGTCTCGGATTTGGAGGTGCTGATCTTCATCCCAGCCACTCCAGCGAAAGCTGTAGATCACGTTCAGATGAAGCCAACAGGACCACATCATCTGCGAAAAGCAGCGACACGATCCTGAGGTCACCAAAATGGACCCCCTCAACACCTTGGCTGCGCCTAGAAATCCTGTCCATAATGGTTATGTACAGGATCGGTGACAAAGGGCAACCTTGGCGGAATCCAACTCTCACTGGAAACGAGTCCGACTTACTGCCGGCAATGCGAACCAGACTCTGACACCGGTCATACAGGGACCTAACAGCCCTTATCAGAGGGCCTGGTACCCCATACTCCCGGAGCACCCCCCACAGGACTCCCCGAGGGACACAAAACATATGTTGGGCGAACTCCCACGCACCCTCCGGGACCCTGCTGAGGGTATAGAGCTGGTCCAGTGTTCCATGGCCAGGATGAAAACCGCATTGTTCCTCCTGGATCCAAGGTTCGACTATCCGTCGGAGCCTCCTCTCCAGAACCCCTGAATAGACCTTACCAGGGAGGCTCAGAAGTGTGACCCCCCTATAGTTGGAACACACTCTGTGGTCCCCCTTTTTAAAGAGGGGGACCACCACCCCAGTCTGCCAATCCAAGGGAACTGCCCCCGATGTCCATGCAATATTGCAGTGCCGCGTTAACCAACACAGCCCTACAACATCCAAAGCCTTAAGGAACTCCAGGCGAATCTCATCCACCCCTGGAGCCTTGCCACCAAGGAGCTTTTTAACAACCTTGGTGACCTCAGAACTAGAGATTAGAGAGTCCGTCCCAAAGTCCCCAGACTTGTCGGTAGGATTGAGGAGGTCTTCGAAGTATTCCATCCACCGACCCAAAATGTCCCGTGTCGAGGTCAGCAGTACACTACCCCCACTGTAAACAGTGTTGGTGGATAGGTCCGCCCCTCTCTTCTCCTGAGTGTCCAAAACATGTGGCCGCAGATCAGATGAAACGACAACCAAGTCGATCATCGAGCTGCGGCCTAGGGTGTCCTGGTGCCAAGTGCAAATATGGACACCCTTATGCTTGAACATGGTGTTCGTTATGGACAATCCATGACGAGCACAGAAGTCCAACAACAAAACACAGCTCGGGTTCAGATCGGGGGGGCATTCCGCTCAACCACGCCTCTCCAGGTCTCACTGTCATTGCCCACGTGAGCGTTGAAGTCCCCCAGCAGAATGAGGGAGTCCCCGGAAGGAGCACTCTCCAGCACCCCCTCCAAGGCCATCAGAAAGGGTGGGTAATCTGATCTACCGCTTGGCGCATAAGCACAAACAATAGTCAGAACCCGTCCCCCCACACGTAGGTGGAGGGAGGCCACCCTCTCACCGGGGTGAACCCCAACGTACAGGCGCCGAGATGGGGGGAAACAAGAATGCCCACCTCGAGGAGACCGGTTCCAGAGCCAAAGCCATGCATCGAGGCAAGGCCGATGATGTCCAGTCGGAACCTCTCGACCTCGCACAACAGCTCCGGCTCCTTCCCCACCAGAGAGGTGACGTTCCATGTCCCAAGAGCCAGCTTCTGCAGCAGAGGATCGGACAGCCAAGGTCCCCGCCTTCGGCCACCGCCCATCTTTTACCGCACCCGACCCCTATGGCCCCTCCCACGGTCGCTTAGCTCATGGGAAGGGGGCCACATTTTGCCTCTTCGGGCTGAGCCCAGCCAGGCCCCATTGGTAAAGGCCCAGCCACCAGGCGCTCGCCAACGTGCCCCACCTCCAGGCTTGGCTCCAGAGTGGGGCCCCGGTGACCCGCGTCAGGGCGAGGGAACTCTGGGTCCAAATTTTTTGTTCATCATAGGGGTCATATCCTTACCATTCTGCCTATATTGTGGAGGTTTCTTCTGACTACTGGGACGTGTTACCATGAACTAAAGGCAGAATGGAAACCATCCTCATCTCCCTTGGATAAGAAGATGAGTTTGTTAAGCCTAATTTTCCCCTTTATGTTTTTCCCGTCATTTCTGCACAAATATGTGTTTTGGTTTTGGTTTTTTACTCCATCCTGTTTGATTGTTTTATGTGTTTCTGTTGAAAATTGGTATCTCTTTTCTCTGTTATTCAGTGTGTGGAAGTTTAAGGATTAACAGTCATGCTTAGCAGACATGAAAAATGAGGAGTTTCTGAAATCTAAACTCTAATTTTACCTGTTTCTGTTTGTGAAGGGTTATGTCCCCAGAATGTAAAGAAAAGTTAGAAGGAAGTAGATGTGGGCTAATATTTAGATTTGAGGTAGAAATGATCCCTTTAAGCCAAACAAATGAAAATAGATACACAAACAATTGGGAAATAGTATTAAACTGAGATGCAATCTTTCATCGTATGTTGGATATTTGCTTGTTATGAACACAATATTGTCTCTTGGCATCCAAAGGACCTGATTTGCATGACAGCAACACACTTGTGTGATATGAATACATTGGAGTGTAAGGGGAATAGAAACAGGAAATGTCTTACTCAGGAAAAACAAAAACATCAAATTGAACAGAACAGGAAGAAACATTGGATTAATGCTTTTCTTTCTCCATTGTGGTATTTTTTATAAATCAAATGTACATTTTTTTGATGTTGAAAGTTTCCACTCCTGTTAGATTTGTATTGCCTTGTTAAATGTTCATATAAATGTTGCCTGATGTGGCCAACCCCGCCCTCGATCCCTCCTCTTATAGTTCCTCCTTTCTTTTCCCTGCTGTGACGAGAGCCAGATGGTATTCCCGGAGGCTCTGTGAGCAAGCAGCAGCCACATCTATCGATCCCTTCAACACCAGGACTTTAGCGAGACGTGGCTGCTAGCAGATTGTTTGGTTTTTAGTGTGAGTATTTGTATTTGTTTCTTGTATAAGGTGAACATATAGCATACAGTGCAGCTGGAACCAATAAATAAAACGTACTGTTCTGATTCATGACTGGTTATCAATATTTTTCCTTTACTCCATGATTCAAAAGACACTTTAAATCTTCTGAAGCTTGGAATTTTATTCAAATAGGTTCAAAACACACCTTTTTATCATTTTTGTTTGGTTTTCTCCCCACATCATATGTCAGGAAACTATAATTGAATATAAAGCTATCCAGATGGCTTGATATTAAGTTATGATCCCTTTCTAAATAACTGAAGGAACAAAAATTTCCTGCATCCATAAAGCAACTGATGCCTCCTAAAAACATTTTTTACACGGTACAATCTTCTTAAGTGTGATTTATTAAAGAAGTATAATGAACATCTATAAAGCCAGTTGCCCTCTAGTGGCCAGAAGGTGCCATCACAGAGGGTTTAAACAATGAATGTGTCTGCTGTAATAAACTACATTTATAAAATACAGTTATACATTACACTATATTACAAAAACTAATTGCTCATCTGCATTCAGAGACATTTGAGAATGAGTGGTCTCCCTTTCTTGATCATCCTTTGCAGCTATGACAGCTTTAACTCTTCACAAGGTAGACAAGAGTATTCATAAGAATTTTTGACCATTCTTTTGGAAGCACAATTTTGAGGTCAGACACTGTTGTTGGATAAGTATGCACTCTAATCCATCACAGCGGGTTTCTAGTGGCTTGAGTTCAGAACTTTGTGTGGGCCAATCAAGTATTTCTGCACAAAACTCTATCATTCATGTCGTTACAGACATTGCTTCGTCCACTGGTGCGCATTCATGTTAGAACTGGAAGGGGCCCTAAGCTGTTCACAAAAATTTGGGATCATGAAAATGTTCACACACTCTCAGTATACTGGAGCATTAGAGGTTCCTTTTGCTGGAACTAAGGCCCTGTTTACATGGAGCCAAAATAGATATAGTTTCAAAAACAATCTGTAAAATGGCAACGCAATAATTCAAAAGTATGACGACACGGATTCACACACACTGCTGAAGATGTTGTAGTACTATGCCGAAGCTATTGGTGGCACCGTCTCACTGCCAGAAAAACAGAACAAACAAAAAATAAACACTGAGCATGCGCAGTCAACCCAGTGGAAAAGACAAATCTAGCTTCATATAGGAGCTTTATTCAAAAGCCTATTGTGCCTGTCGTTATACGTTATACTTTCTGGGATATTGTGTTTAGATAAAAAAGGAAAAGAGAATAGCTTTAATACAAAAAGTGGCGAAGGTGAATGGCTCTGAATACTTTCCTGGATAAACTGTAAATTCCCAAACATGAGAGGAGGGAGCGGTGAAATCAGTGCTCCCATTCTCAAGCTGTTAAAACTTATAACGGAGCAATTCAGTCTGGACATTCAAAAAGGTTTTATTTGTTTTTTTTTCTCTCCATATTTTTGTTTTTTCTTTGCATTACACTCCGCTTAGTGAAGTCAGGCCTAAATCCACAAACCGTCATAGTTACAACTTCAACTATTGTATAAATACAAAGCAACACGTAGGTGATGTTCAAAACATGTATGACATGAAACACGAAGGTTACAGTACACCATGGCAGGAGGGGAAAAATTATGCAAACATTCACAGCAAAAATTAAGGGATTAACGTTTTTTTTTTCCTTCTTTTTTTATGTCAGCTTTGGTTGTAGATGTTGCAATCTCTCACAACAAATTGTATGAACAGGGTGGGGGCGACAAGAGACTTTACAGAGAAGGTGAACTAATATGTATCATCATGTGTAAACTCGACAACCAATTATTGAAGGGGACGAACAGAGACAATTAACACTGAATGTGTTTCATCTGTCCAGAAAAAGAAACCAAAAGCACCAGATTTTAGGCATTCAGATGAGGTACTAAATCCCATGCAACAATGTAGGTAAACTTCCCAGTGCCAAGATTGGTTCTCTCCTTTACAGCAACAGTGTTTCTGTGCAAAAGTGTCTTCATCGAGATTGAGAGAATAATTAACAAAATTCACACACAAAACAAATTGAAGAAAAATATACATAAAGCTCTTATTAGCTCAAAGAAGTTTCCAAACAATAAATATGTAGAATAAGTTCAAACACACACACACACACAACCTCTCAGTTCAATCAGACTGTAAAAAGTAAACCAAATATTCAAACATGTATGTTAATGTGCTAAACCGTAGAGGGCAAATCTCCCTTCATAAAAGCTTTTATTTCAAGCAATGATATTGCGATTTAATTAGAAATGTTTCCATAAAGGTGCATTGCTTATAATAAGGATATAATAAGTTGCTTATTATAACATAATCTCTGGTTTTCTGAAGATTATATTTATTGGCTTTGTCCTTGTCGGTTTAAACACACAAAGAAAAAACAAAATGCTTAACAAGCTGAACTCCTGTACAACACATCAAAAAGATCAGGTTGGAAGTGTGCTTTTGTCAGTGCCCACGCTGAATAGTTATAAAGTATTACCTTAAATAAATGCTGGTATATTTCCTTTAACTTTTTTTTAACAACCACATGCGTTTACATCTATGGATAAAGGTTAGGGTTTTTTTTTCTTTATATTTGAAACAGGACAAATCAAAGGGCATTCTGCATTCCTGAACCTCTATTCTCCACACCTTGCTCTGTCTGGAGTTGGTTTGATTAAAGAGTTGAAATAATTTTTTTTTTTTGGAAGAATATGCCCGAGTGCCTGTGTGTACCAGAAGAGCAGCCGTGTCTTCTGTAGCTTTGTAGGTGCGTAAAGGTTGCAGGGGTTGGTTTGGGGGGGGGGGGGGGGGGGGGGGGTTCGGTGCAGTTCCCTGTCCTCTGCTGGAGGCTTTCACAGTTTGTCCGTGTCAAAAAAAGGAAAAGACAAATAAAAACAAACTGAAAACGAAGGTTAAAAAAAAAAAAAAAAAAAAAAACAGAGAAGGGAGGAGTCCTGCCTCCTCCTGACCCGCTCCATCCGCTTCGGATTAGTCACTCGTCGTCGTCGTCTTCCTCCTCCTCGCCGTCGGACAGAGAAGCGCAGGGGCGGATCTGTCTGTAGCCATCCAGCCACTTCTCCACCATTTGAGTGACGAGCGGATGGTTGCGGCGGCGGGAACTTTTCTGCAGGGCCACCAGAATGCCGCCTTCCGTCACACAGCAGTCCAACCACTCTCTAAGGAGCTTCTCCTGTTGCTCTTCATTTCCCATCTGAAACAGAGCAGCAAGTCTTATTACACACCACAGTGCCTCGAAAAAAAACCGTACATATAAGATTAAATATACATTTAAGATCAGTAAAGTTGTTTAGTGAGTCCCAAACTTTTGTAAAACAGATACGTCATCTGACATTTCGAGTACAGAAAACTGCCAACCCACCAAGATCAACAGCCTATGTGAAACCGAAGCAGTCAGGTGATCAACTATTAACTCTTTAGGTGCCGGGGGTTTTTCTATAAAATATTAAATTTTGATATCACTAGTTCAAAATGTTGTAGATTTAATAAAGTTATAGATAAAGGTATATGAATGTACCTTTGTATATGAATGTATGAGGCTCCATTAATCTATTCACTACATATAACTACAGAAAGGAAATTATTGGGCTAAGAATTTTACAGATGCATCCCCAAAATAACCAACAGGCTCATCAAATTGCATGATCCACTATTCTTGATCTTCATCAAACTCTTCCTCATACCTCCCATCATCGTCATCTGCAGCAGGAAAGTGAACTTTACTGCTGTTTGCCAGCTTATTAGCAGTCTGATTTCTCTCGCTTTTTTTTACCGCGCCTGCTGCTATTTCCACGGATTTCTACATTCCTGCTTCTTCTGGATTAGCGTTGTAATGACCGCCCTGCTACCCGATCACATACCTTTCTCCCAGCGGGAGAACGTGACGAACAGCATTGCACCTGTTGCTGCGGTGGAGCGTAATGGGGAACGGGACCGGCCGGCTGCTGCTGCTTTGTGCTGCTTTAGTTTCACTTCCTTTCTCCCAGGACAACTGAACATCTTGATCAGAGGGTAGGCTAAATATTCCTCTTCAGAATCTGAATAAGCCAATACTTCCCAGTGGGGAACTCAGACGTCTCGGGAATCATACGTTTTATCTTAAAACTCGCTCTCTCTATGCTCTAACCGCAGCAGGTGCATGCTGTCTCTCTCACTCGCAGAGGTGCATAAAAAGCATGATTTACTCCAAATGTTTCCATTGGAGCACACCCAAAAATGTGGATTAAATTAAAGTTACAGATGTCCACCATCTCCTGATGTAAAGTAGTAATTAAATTAGCGGTCTTATCTGGAGCTGTGGCTCGCTAAAGGTAGCAATATTGCCCGTAGCTAAATTGCGACCAAGGCACTTAAAGAGTTAATTGGGCACTTCATAAATTAGGCCTTTATGGAAGAGTGGGAAGAAGAAAGATATTGTTGAAACATCATTAAAAGCCCAGTTTGCCATAGGGACACATCAAACTAAACTGTTCTGTTCAGATGGAACCAACATTTGAACTTATGACCGACATACAAAACAAAAATATCAAACAAAACGCAACGTGTGGAGGAAAACGGACGATTCATCAAAATGGTAACATCTTGGTGACAGAGTCATGCTTTGGGAAAGCTTTTCTTCAGCAAGGACAGGCAATCTGGTCAGAGTAGATGGGAAGATGGACAAAATATTTTCAGCGGCGCTGAATACATGTATACAATATACAATTTTTCAGATTTTTGCTGAAAGGTTTGGACAACTATACACCATTTTATTCCAAGCCCCAAAACTCTTAAACTGTTGTGTTTGTTTATGACATAAGGTTGTAGCTGTAATGTAGAAAAGTCCAATGGGTCAAACACTTTCTAAGGTCCCGCCACAAACCTGTAAAAATTGCAGTCTTAGTTTTAGAACTCCTTACTTCTTGTGCCGAGAGGAAGTGGATGTGAAGCAGCTTCCTCTCGCTGTCGACCAGGGGCAGGAATGTGACCGTCTCGTCGTCGTCTGTGTTGAGGTTGGCGCCTGCGCCTCGATTGTCAAAGCCGTCGTTCTCCATGGCTACCAGTGCTGAGAAATGGCCTCGCGTGTAGCCCAGAGCGATTGGGCTCTTCCAGCAGAAACTCTGCTCCCACAAAAGGGGCAAGTATACACCTAAGGGGGGGGGGGGGCAAACACAGAGGGAATTAGCTTTACTTCCTGCCTTTATGGAAATATGACCTACTATTGAAATTTAAGAAGAATAACTTAACTGTTCAATATACAATTTGAATTGAACTACTATTAAGTATGGAGTTGGGGTGATGATGATATGTTTTGTAGTCAGAGGGATTGGGAACTTTGCAGTCACTGGGAAACATACATCATCTTCCTCTTACTTCCTTATTATAGGAGTACAACATCTGTTGGCCTATTGTTTAAAACCCAAAGAAAATACATTGACATTTGTAGTTGTAATTAGCTTAAGTGCTGTTTACTTTCACTAATGTTTTCACGCTTTTTAAGTTTGATGCTTTTCATGTTATACGCTTAACTGCAGTTTTTACTTTCCAAGCTTTTACGCCCAATTGCTCTTTTTTCTACACTCTAATGTTGTATTTATTATGTTTTTGTTGTTTTATTCTTAATTTCTGATTTTACTTTCCATGATATTATCCTATATTTGGGTTCTCTACCACCGAACAATAGAAGAACCTTGAATTGCCTTTTTTTTTTTTTTTTTTTTTTTTAAACGTGTCCTGTCTAGCAGTATGCTACTCAGAATTGGTGTCTGAGTACCAAGTACAAGCCCAACAGTTTTACTTTCCCAAGCAGAGTATTACAGCTTCGCTGTAGTACGCCACTTGATGTATATGTATGAAAAATCTTTATTAGTGATTACTGTGGGTTCAATTTCCTGACGTCATGGACATTAAACTGAGACAAGAAGGGAGAAAGGAAGAAGGTGAAGAAAAGAAACCGGACCAACAGAGGCGCGAACCGACGACACAAGACAGGGAGGCAAACACAAGAAAACATCCCAGTCCTCCACCTCTGCCGGACGGCAGGGAAACAGTAATACAAAACAAAAACAACAAACTGTACAGAACCAAACCAATAGTTCGGATCTAGTAGAATAAACAAAGAATTATACATTCACTACACACAAGCATTGCTTAATGAACATAATACAAATGTTTCTGGTAAGCTCCTGTGAACAACTAACTAATGATGATAACCTCAGCTTAAGATATGTCCGTCCTCACCAATGTCCCCACACCTATGTGTGTGCGAGCATGCAGGTCTGAATAAGGTTTCCCCATGCAAGTGATTGATAGCTGGTGTAAGGAACCGTCAATCCGTCCTACAGGAATCGGCACAGACATGGAGGAGGCAAGAGATGTATGCATCCAGGGTCCCACAGAGTACAGAGTCCACAGGCGGATCAGCGCAGGGTCGATCAGCCACCAAGAGAGGAACAGATGGAAGCCCCAGGGGAACACCCACTAGCCGCAATGCTGGGGCCCGAGAGATCGCAGTGACGAGCCCACGGGCTCCGCCGGTAACCGGCTACGCCAGGGCGGGCCCGGATAAGGAACCGGAGGCCACGGGGACCAGGGGCACCCCGCCCCCCAGCGGGGCCCCAACCAGGGACCAGCCGACAAGGGCCCCCCGCCGCCGCCGCAGGCAAGGAGGATCCGCAGCCAACCGACGGACAACACACGCCGCCGCCACCCCGGACCAATACCCACCGCCAACAACCCGGCCCGCCTCCACACACCCACACGCCAGGGAGCCACAGCAAGAGCCACAGCGGATGTACGCCCTCCCCAGGCCGCGCCCAGCCGGCACCTGGACATCCAGATCTTCCAGCTCCCGGGTCCAGATCCAGCCCCACGTAGGGCGCCAAGATTAGGGGCCCAGCCAATGCCGGACAGCCCCACCAGGTGAACAGACCAGCCAGCAGAAGTCCTGGAACCGGCAGGAGGACTGGGCGCCAGGCACGGTCCCCACCGATCCACCGGACGGCACCAACCTATTCTACAACCCCGGCACCCCCATAAGAGGTGCCCAGTCAATCCAAGGAGGACGTCGGCCCGAAACAGCGGCCGCCCGACACACCGGACCACCCAGGACCCGCCCGACATGCACCAGGACCGAGCCGGGCCGCAACCGGGACCCCCAGCCCCAGGCATCGAGAGCCATCATCAACCAGCGGGCAGGAGCAACCATCACCGACGGGGAGTGACGGGGAGGGAAGAAGATGCATCAGGCCAGAGAGCAGCCAAACACCCAACCTGACAGGTAGACATAGACAGACAGAGACACTCATACGTACCCTCCCTCTCATGCGTACACATTCTTACAAATACAGGACATACGAAAAAAGGACGCTATACACTCATTCATACCCCCCATACGTACACTATACTCCATACTCCCAGGCCCAGGGACAGACGCCCCAATAGAGAACCCTGCCCCTGCACCACGAGACAGACCCCTTTGCCCACCAGGACGGGGAGAAGCAGACCGCCAAGGCCCCCACACCGGCAAGAGCAGCCCACTAGCCCAGGACCCCGACCAGACGGCGTTATGTTCTATCCGGGCTCCGACCCCTGATGGTCCATCGAACAGGGGTGTGGAAAGACCCCCCAGCCTCTCTACCCCAGCTCAATGTGGTGTTGTTGCGTGTTGTTCTAATGTGCACTTAAAACAGGGGAGGGGGGACATGGGAATACTGCCGTGTACCCCCATCTCCCCCCCGGGCCCTCAGTGTCTAGATGCGTTTAACCAGTGGGTGCCGGCACCACAGGCGAGGCCCCCACAACGGGCCCCTATGAAATTGCCTTGTTTAACGTGTGCTATACAAATAAAAATCCCCTGCCTTGCCTAGGCACAATATGAAGAAGTTCAAGGAGTATGAATAGGTTTGCTGGAATCATTTAAAGTTTGCCCCATGACTGTACACACTTTGCAGAATGAGAACATACAAAATGCATCATATGTTGATGTAATTCTGTGGCTCCTCTATGGACACTATCCCATAATATTCTGATGAAATAAACTCCCGTAAGACCACAAACAAATTTAAAGCTCCAATGGTCTTTTGTACATTTGACAAATGGATGTGGGATGATTCTAAACCTTTGGTTTGTTTCAGCTCATTTAGACTCTGTCCAAATGTTTCTGACTAGAGACTTGAGGATTTATAAGATGCAGTGCACAACTTGTAACTAATGGATTAATAGGCTTGACAAGATTTTTCCAAAGCTATTCAGCATAGTGTTCTGAGAACAGAGATGCAAGTACCTCAGAATTGATTAGATTTGCTGGAATGGGCCTCATTAGTTGTAAGTATCCAGACATGTTACCAGTGCAAACAATCTCTAGAAATAAAGCTGCTTTTGTAAAGAATAAACTTCTCATAATGTGCCCCAACTTTCATATTAACCATGGTTCCCTTAAGGCATTCCTTGTTTGTTTTACACTATCTCCTGGAAACAGTAAGTCACTGGTCCATCAGGCAGCCTTTACCACAAGTAGTTGTATCCCATTGAGGATTTTTATCAAGTCCAGCACAACATTAGTAGGAAGGCAAAATGAATGGAGACTGTTTTTAGTGCTGGTTGTGGAAGTAGACTCTTCAGGTTCACCATTATCTCTGACTTCTTAAACTGAAAGTTTGCATGTAATCAAAAAGACAAAAAAAAGAGAAAGACAATAGAGTAGGTTCAGCTATGTCAGGCATCTGAGCTATGCAGACACATGTAGGCTGCAGCCATAAAGAAATACAAGTCTAGTTCTTTCACACCCACGGGATTGGATTATTGCTGAAAAAAACAACAACAAAAAAACTCAAAATGGATCAATACTAGAGCAAAACAATGTCGGCTCAGACAGAACCGATCGCTCACCTTGAAAACGAGTGTACCCGAGCGTTTCGCCACGGAAACTTTTGTAATACTTCACTCCGTAAACAATGATGGGTCTACGAAGTATGTGTGCCAGAACAAAAATGTGGGTCTGTTCCAAGCTGGATCCTGGCTGTGGAAAAAAAAAATAAAACACAAGAGACAAACACTATCAGGAAAGAATAAAGGAGGAGAGCAAGGGGAAACATTAAAGAGAACAAACCCTAATGCTTCCAATTGTAAAAAAATAAATAAAATAAATGAAAAGCAAACGATTACTAAGCTTTCACGCCCAGATAAAATGCATCCCACCCAAATGTCTAATCTGTGAGGTCATTTAGAAGAGTGCTGGTGACACACATAATCCACTTTCCCAGGACATTACAGAGAATGTTTACCATGGCGAAAAGCAGGAAACCTTGCATAATTTATTTATCATTAGCGGGCCTCGTGCCAAACACAACAAGTTCCTGTCTTCCATGCGAAGACGTCGGCGTTCGCTTTCATGCACATGTACCTGGCTGGCGAGCGACAGGATGAAAGCCCAGTCCTCCTGCCACTGCTCCTCCCGGAGGGAGAAGTGTAAGCCGAAACTCTGGGAATACCACGACTCCCACTCCTTCCAGCGGCTGTAAAACCTGCAAGTGGACAAACCTCTTAGGTTGTTGCATTGTTTGCAAAGTGTGGACAAAGACGCGTGGGCTGTTGCTGACTGGATTTGTGCTCGCTCTAAGTTTAATCAAAGTTGCAGTTTCTTCCATGTAGATGTGAGTCAAACGAGGTTCGTCTCTATTTACGTCTGTAGCTTCCACAAACAACGGCTGTGGGGATGATTTCTGAGCAGAGTTTGAAAGCACAAAGAAAACATGGTTTTAATTTTCTTCTACACGCTTGTGCTGCATTATAAGACTTGCATTACTGTAGACATCTAGGGCCTCCACTACACTTACACTCCTAAAAGTTTAGACTTTTTTTGGCAAAACTTTTAAAAATAAGGAATTACTTATTTTTACCTTATTTTGGGCTTTAAAAAAAACAGACAATACCACAGGAACAAGACTCAAGACTCTTACTTACTTAAAAAAAGATTAAAAGATGTTTGGATCTTAAGACCCAAACAGGGAAAATTCTACACAATCCCATGTTTGAGATTTGGGTCTTGATCAATGCTTTTTTATTTAATCATCTAAAACCATCTGACTTGACTCAGCCTCTAAGCCCAGTAGTTATTCTGTCAAAAAATAAAACATACTGTAAATCAGTGAGCCATGCAGTCTCATTGCACAGCAAGAAAAACTATATGATGGGCAAAACTCATTATTTAGGCAATCTAAAAAATTTGTACAATATTTTATTTACAGTAATGAAAAGAGACTGTACAGACTGCTGCGGTTTTCTGTCTTTGTGATGTGATCTGCTTAGCATGCTGTAACGAGATCCCCCTCCTCAGATGGTTGGCGATGTGGGGGAGGGCGAGACAGCAACTCATTAAATTCTTTGTTTGTTTTTCTTGTTGGTTTTTTCCCCTTTATTTATCACCCTGTGTTCCTACCTAATTCCAGTCCTGGGCATTGCTCTCCCTCTGCCAACCGCGGGAGGGCCCTGCACTAAAGCTCAAGCCTCCTTCCTGCTTGAGGAGTGAGCAGGCCCTTCTTTTCACCTGAGGTGGCGGGGTTTCCCCGGCTGGACGTAGTGCGTGGAAGGATCACGTAATTCCAGCCAGATCCTCCCCGACCCCTCAGGCGCCACGGTCAGCCAGGAGGAAGCAGTAGCTCACATTAGCTGCTCAAGGGAACATGGGGAGAACATGCAAACTTCACACAGAAAGGCCCTTTCACCAACCCCACCCATGGTGTGGGTGCCGTTTTTTTGGAGGAACAAACACACCCTCAGCGTCCCCGGCAGGAATCCAACCCAGGACCTTCTAGCTGTGAGGTGAGCTGCGCTACCATCTGCGCCACCGTGCTCCCCAAATTGTGTAATTTTCAAATAAAAATTATATCACAATTGTATCTCACAAAACAGATATGTTTCTATGGTTTGGTCTTTCATTCACACTTAAACGGAGATTCTAGGCACCAAAAACTAATCTTTTTACAAACTCCGGCCAAAGTGAAGAACTTTTTATCTGTTTTCAGTATCTGTGTGTGGACAGATGGAACCGGAGTTTTTAGAACCCTAACGTCACTGTCGCCGACAAAAAAGTGCTCCAACAGAAATACAGTTTCCACTCAGCATCTCGGCCCTCAGAGATGTGCTGGTATTATCGATTGTCCAAGCCCTTTTTTAACTCGCTTGTTTTTACAAGCTCTATTACTGCTGCATAGAGTAGAAAGTTACTCTGAGCGGATAGGGTTTGGGAGAACTATTGCACTCTACAGGTGTGCCACGTCTATGAATGTGCTTAAAAACGCACTTATCCAGTTATGTGTGGATGGAGATTTTTTCAAGCAAGTTGAGGAAGAAAAAAAAAGTGTTTTATTTATATATTTATATATATATATATATATAAATAAAACACTTTTTTTTTACTGCTATGTGTGTACATGGACTGTGTGCACTCCTGTTACCGAAACTGCAGCTCTCACCAATGTGAGCAGTCATGCAAGCTGTCGTGAAGAGTCTTGCGGAGCACAGAGTCCTTGTCGTAGATGCCCCACGTGGCCTGCAGGACGGAGTCGAGGAGGCAGTCCCCCGCCGTGCGGTTCCAGAGGGCATACAGACGACTGTCCAGTCTTGTTCCCAGTTCAAGAGACCAGTTGATGATGGGAGACTCTTCTTCAAGCTCTGATCAAGAAGAAGGGAAAGATCACACGTAAGATTGGAAATAAGTGCTTTACTTATCAATTTCCCACTAAATTAGATCCACATGAAAGCTGTGCTTTAAATATCAAGCAGGCTAAAGCTGTGTCAACTTGACTTTACACTAATGGTTTACCTTTAATGTTTAGCTGAAATCCTCCAACTAAACATTAAATAATCTGTTTTTAGTAGAAGACCTAACAAGACCTATGATGGAGCGATTTAAAGATACCCAAATATCACATTTAAGAAAACGGCAGAGGCTTCTTTTTTTAACGTGTTATGAAGACTACAGGCCAATCACTTCGACATTCACCCAATGAGGATCAGAGAAATCCCTGAAACTCGATTAGGCTGATTAGCACAGATGAAACCGATGTGCATGATGGAGACAGACTGCCTGGCTGACAAACAGGCCAACAGTGTTGGCAGGAGGGAAAATCCATGTAACACAACACTGCCGGCATGGGGGCGGCCTCTTTGTTACTGTGTGCAGGTTGCGAGACGAGTCCATGTGTTTGCCTAGCAACCACGCCGTTGTGTGATAGCTGACACTTGGACAATAAGGCGCAGAGCTGACGGAGTAAATTATTCACCTTTCTGTACGTCTCGGTCCAGCACTTCATCGAAGAGCTTTTCCTGAACCACAGGAGGCAAATCCTCAATATCTGAAACAAAAAATTTAAAAAACAAGAAAAAGAAAGCATATTTAGTCGAGGCAAATATTTTATTTGAGAATTTATCCTTTGCTTACTATTACAGTAAATCACACAGGCCCATAATTATACATAACATTGTAGGTAACAATACAAGCCCAGTAATAGTGGCACGAGTGTATTTGTCACAAAATTCACTAAGATTTTTGATATCGTACCACCTTACAATAAAAGAATTGTTTAAAACTATTAATAAAAGTAGAAAGTGAATGACATTTATCTTGATAAGTGCACGCAAAGGTCTGATCAGCTTATGGGCAAATCTTTTAGAGTCCTAATTATTTCACCTAAAGCCAATTTGTAGTACAGCAGTCTGGGAGCTGCTCTCACCACAGAAGCTTGTTCTTTATCTGTATAAATGAATGCTTCGCCTATGTGGAACAGAACAAAATGGGTTTCTATGATGGACAGAAGCCAATGTTAGCCCTTTCCTGAACACATGGTTAAAAACAATGCTTAGTTTAGAAAGAGCAATAGCAGCCACAAAACCAATGAATGCAAAATTGTTTTGACAAACATTGGTGATAATAAAAAATGTTTTTTATGGATTAAAAAATATAAACAGCTGACAGAGTGGTGTGGGTTTTTGTGCAAAAAACAATACTGAAACAGTGGGCCAGAGGTAGCCTCCATGTGCTGGCTGTTAGAAGCAGACAACCGGGGCATTATGCCCCCTTCAGCATGTGAACAACACACCGCTTCATTCTCGGTAAGTAAACAAAACACACATTCTGATACACACTTAGAAGGCTAGAGAGAAAGGCCAGACAATAAGATGCTGCAGCTGCAGAGTTTCTCAGAGCGCTGGCAGAACGCTCCGTCAGCCTCTGGAGTTCCAGTAATTATATTCATGATTGTTTCTGCACCACTGCCTTGTTCAGATTCGTTTGTTAGCCGATGGGGTGCTGACCTGCAGGCAGGGTAAAGGTGACTAGGTCGGTCAGGAAGTAGCAGGTGAAGTCGCCCTTGCGCTGGTGAAGAGAAGCCGCCACCTCGCGGCGGATCTGCTCCGTCAGCTCGGGACACACCATGGCTGGGATACACTTGGCTGCCTGCTGGGACACCTGACGGGAGGAGGGAACAGGAGAGGTAGAGAAGCTTTATCCAGGAATATATGAGACAGAACGGGAAAGCTGACTATAGTTGCTGGTCACGTGTCAAGTTTATTTGGATAGCACATTTCAGCGACGAGGAAGTTCAAAGTGCTCTATATGATTGAAGAAAAAACCCAACACAATAAAACAAAAAAGGAAAACACACATTAGACTGTCAAAATAAGGAGAACGAATTAAAAGAAACACATTTGTTTATACTTTTCAGAAATTAATAATTTTATCTAGTGATATTTAGAAAAAAAAACAAAAACAAAAAATCTTCCTAATAAGTCATCAAATCATAGCTATGAACATCAGCAGGTGCGCCGCATGACATTCTTACAGTATGATAACCTTCAGTATTGATAAGAGAAAAAAAAATCCAAACATGATATAGTTCCTTCTATTTCAAATAGATAAAAATTACAGTGGGAGTACATCTCTTGTTTCTTAAAGAATAACTAAACCCCAAAATAATTGCCGTGACAGTGTTCCAGACCACAACCCCATGTCCTCCCACCCCCCTTGAGCTCATCTTCCACACTTGGCCACGCCCCTCTGTGCTTCCTGGCCCTGCCCACTTTGTTAGAATTTTTCAAATGTTGCCTGGGGTGGGGTGATGCTTTTTCATGGGGTTCAGTTACTCTTTAAAGATGTTTTCACCTCTTATTTAAAAGGCCTCTTCAGTTCTTAACAGGAAGTGAGGCTTATAAGTTTTACCCAGAACAATCATATTAAGCAGGCTGATAAGGTCCCTAATGGGGTCATAAAGGTCACATGAGTCATTATGTTACGAACAGAACATACTATCTAAGGATGTTGACATGCAAGTCATTTTATATTTAACTTAATAAGCATGATAGACGGCATTCCTACAGTATGATGCGCTCCATGATTCAGACATCCAGAAAAAAATTCAAACACTCCAGGATTTTTTTCTGGTATCTTCTTAGAAGAACTTTAAAGTATTGGTATGCTATGACAAAAACCTGACTGTACCTTTATACCGATAAACGGTGTTCTGACAAAACAGGATACCCATCAGAATAACATACCTTCTGTTAATGCGCACAAGCAGCAGAAAATTAGTACTTTTCCCCTTTGGTGTTTAAGATCAGTTCAAACTGAGTTAATTATATATATATATATATATATATATATATAATAAATTAATACCCCAAAACCACCACCCCACCCAACAAACAAAACACAACCAACACCCCCCCAACCACCCAACCCCCCCCCACACAAACACACACCCCCACCCAAAAAACAAAAAAAAAAATATATATGTATACAGTGCTCTGCATAAATGAGTACACCCAACTACGTTTGTCAGAAAACCTTTAGCTTCCTTTCAGAATCAACATTTGGTATGATATGCTATACTACAAAATACTCCCACAAATGTGGGCCATTGACTGCAAACAAGATTTGTTCATTTGCTCACACAAAAAAGTGATTTGCCTAACAAATTCATTCAAGCCTGTGTTGCAAAAATTGAGTACACCCCAATTATAGTCCTAGGAGAAAAGCCACACTTAAGACTACAAACTTCTAATTAGCAGGCATTCAACCACAGGTGAGTCTAATGATTCATTTAAGAGGTGTCCAGCAGACAGGTGAGAATAAAAGGGCATTACTTTACAAAGAAAAGCCCTTCCCATTTCATGCTGTCAGTAATGGCTCCCCATGGAAGAGAAATCTGAGAAAGGAAACCATTTCTTTACACAAAAAAGGTGAGGGCTACAAGAAGATCAGCAAAGCTTTACATATCAGTCAAAATACTGTATCAGAAGTGATAAAATGTTTTTGAGAAAGATGGAAGTGCAACTATCTTACAAGGCCGTCCCCCGAAGTTAACATCTCGACAGGAGCGTCTTCTGATGAGAAAGATTGAAGAAAATTGCCATGCAAGTTCACTGCAGTTAGCTAAAGCAGTAGAAAGCCAAACTGGAGTGGGCGTTTTCCGGGACACCATTCGGCGCACACTGCAGAGGAATGGCATGCTGGGTATCGTCCACGAAGGAAGCCCATGCTGTAAAAATGAAGACTACTGGGACTCTGTACTCTGGGGTGATGAGACTAAGATCAGTGTTTTTGGAACTAATGGTTTAAAAACTGTATGGTGTCGTAAAGGTGAGGCTTTCAAAGAAAAATGCACGGTGCCTACAGTGAAACATGGTGGTGGCAGTGTCTTTATGTGGGGCTGCATGAGTGCTGCTGGTGCTAGGGAGCTGCGTTTCATTGATGGTATCATGAACTCAACAATGTACTGCTCTATACCGAAGGAGAAGATGCTGCCATCACTCCGTAAACTTGTCGTTGTGCACTTTTCCAACACGACAATGATCCAAAAACACATATCTACAGCTACTGTTGCATTTCTGAAGCAGAACAGGGTGAAGGTGATTGAATGGTCAAGTTTGTCTCTTGATCTGAACCCAATCGAACACCTGTGGGGAATTCTGAAGCGACAAGTAGAGAATCCCTCTCCATCCAGCATCCAAAATAGGTTATTCTTGAAGAAGTGAAAAAGATAGATGTTGCCTAGATTGCCTAGACCATGCCTAGAAGACTTGGTGCTGTCTTTAAAAATCATGGCGCTCATGCAAAATACTAGATGTAGTAGTTTTTGTTGCAGGGTGTATTCATTTTTGCTTCAACCAATTTGAGTAAAACTGAAGATTTTGTGATCTAAATTAGATTATTAACCTTATTTTCATGTTATGGAGTTAAATAAGTGTTCAATAAAACTCTGCCTTGTGGAAAGTTTGGAAATTGTTCTTTTGTTCTTTGAGCTGATTAAATTCATACTTTTTATAGGGGGTGTACTCATTTTTGCAGAGCACTGTGTGTGTGTGTATATATATATATATATATATATATATATATATACAGTGTGTTCCAAATTATTATGCAGAAAGTGTTCAGGAGTGATAAGGTAAGATTCCTTTTGTATTTCAGTTGAACTTGTGGATTGTGATGTGTGTCTGGGCTCTTTATATCACTGAAAGCAATTGCAGACACCTGTGCTAATTAGTTTGGCAGGTGTGTCCAATCAAAGGCAAAACTACTTAAGAAGGCTGTCCCACATTATTAAGCAACCTACATTTTCAACCAAAATGGGAAAGAAAGAGGACCTGTTGGCCGCTGAGAAGCAACAAATTGTTGAGTGTTTAGGTCAAGGCATGACAACAATCAACATTGTCAAGACAATTCATCGCGACCATCGCACAATCAAGAAGTATGTAGCTGATTCAGAGCACACACGTGTGCGTGCTGATAAGGGAAAACCGAGGACTCTTTCCAACAGGCAATTACATCGGGTTAAAAGAGCAGCTGCAAAAATGCCTTGTCTTAGCAGCAGACACGTTTTTGAAGCTGCTGGTGACTCAAGCGTGGCCCGAACAACAAGATGCAGGGTCCTCCAGAGGTTTGCAGCTGTGCGTAAGCCATCCTTTCGACCTCCACTATCCACTGCAAACAAGCAAAAACGGCTCCAGTGGGCCAAACCATACATGAAGACTGACTTCAAAACTGTTTTGTTCACCGATGAGTGCAGTGCAACCCTTGATGGTCCAGATGGATGGAGTGGTGGATGGCTGGTTGATGGCCACCCCATGCAAACATGCTACGGCGTCAACAAGGAGGAGGTGGAGTAATGTTGTAATTTGGAACATACATTTGAGTGCATTTTGAGCGTTTTATTTTTAATAAATATACTGTTATCATTGGGCAGTTTTTTCAAAAACCTTTAAATTGTACTCAAATAGTTGATGACTGGGAAATTACAATGACTGCAATTCAAATAGGTAATTTGGTAAAACTGATAAAAATATGATTTGCATAATAATTTTGAACACAGTGTGTGTATATATGTATATATATATATATATATATATATATATATATATGGTTCAGGCATTTAAAAGAATGTATTTTTGTCCTTCTGTGACCTTACGGTTACAACATAAAACGTGTGGGTTGGGTAAAATTGGTTAGATAACTCAGCTTATGGTAGGCTATTCTGACAAAGTATGCTAGATTGACAGAACACCGGCCCTTCTTTGGTTACGATAAAAAGAGCAAGAAAGATAATTGTATGGTCTAAACATGGAGGCAGTGCTGATCTATTGCTGATGCTTTCAGACATAAAAGAGAGCGAATAACAGCTTAAGTGGGGATGATCCAGAAACACACCTCTAAATAATTGTATTTGTTTTTGACTAAGAGGTTAGACGCTTCGAATATTTAAACAGAAGCTTACTGGACTTCACAATTCGAGCTAATTTTACCCGAACCTGTCCGAGCTGTGCTGCTAGAGCAGGAAGAAGAGCAGATCGGTCTGTGGTATGCATTCAGGCAGCAGTCAGCTCGGAAACGTTTTAGGAAAGTGATCCAGTGGTTACTCATGCCCCCTCCCCGGGGGAAAGAAAACTGGGCCACTGACTGAGTGGGAGGAGGAGTGCGTACACAGATAATCTGGAATCACTGACGGCAGGCAAACTACAGGTCGACCTCAGCACATGTCCACTGCTGGTGGGCGGGCGCTCACACAAGATGCTGATGCACTGACAGCTAGGTTTAAAAAAAAAAAAAAGTATTTTAAAACACTAACACACAAGTATAATGGTAATTGTGGAATGATTATCATAATGAACGATAAAAACGGTCCTTATTGCCTTGAGAGTGACATATTCGTTACGGTTGTTAACAATAGGCTCCCACTGGATCTAAGTACTGCAATAATCAAGGCATAATTCATGGTGGAAAATTTAATCAGAGCTCCTCTAATTCCTACAGTCATTTTTTTGTTGTTCTAATGCATAAAAAAAAATTCCTGTGTAATAAAATCTGTGAACAATTATTAACCTGTACATAAAATAACTGCACTTTTTTATTTAATATTTTTACTTTTCATTTTTCCACAAAACATATACAGATGTCTCCTTTTAATAATTTTTTTTTTTTTGGAAAAACCTAAAAATTCACTTTTTAAGTGTGATACACTTCAGAAATTCTTTTTTTGTCACATCTAATGAAAGCCGACAAGGCATTTTTTTAAAGAGACATTTATCCCTCAGAATGATGCATCTCTCATCTCTGACCAATAAACACCTGACGTACCATGAGTTTAAAATGGTGACTGGTTGCAGTGAACACAGCTTGAAAACCAGAGCACAGTAAATAAAACGTAAAGCTGCCGTTGCTTTTTGACTGACCTCTGTGAGCAGCACCGCAAGCATGTCCTGCCTCTGGAAGCGGATGGCCAGGTGAACCAGCGTGAAGCCGTCATCAAAAGCTGAGGGTCTGTTTAAGAGCCGCACTTCGTCGGACGTCAGCTGCCTCGCAATGTCCCCTCCGGACGTCTTGTAAGCTTCCACAGCCGCCAGGTCACCTTCTACAACACCTTTTAGACGAATGAGTGGAAGAAACACGGTGACTTGTCTGCAATTCATAAAAAGTGACTCCAGATAAAACTTACTACACGAGCAAAAAGTAACTAATGTAACGTTTAACGTGTTTGTGTTTTTTACTTTTAACATTTGTTTGGAAAGAGAAGACAGCCATTTTATTCACAAATTGTGTGCTGAAAAACAAAACAAAAAACTTGAGAGCAGTTTTCAGATAGGACGGCATGTACCTCAGCAAGATGCTTAAAGATATTGGAGATGAGAATGTGCTCTCTCTCTGTGGCAGCTGTTACGGCTCTGAGATCTGACAGTTTTGAAGTCTAGAGGAAGCACAACAATTCAAGGGGGTAAAACTGTAATATGTCAGCGGTTTTGTTCCTTTAGATCTTAGCAGGAAAGTTGAGGCGTGTTAGATCAGACAGATGCAGGTGGTTTCTATCGTGTACTTTAAGCACAAATAGAAAATGCCTGTAGTTTTGGAAAAAAATGGAGGTCCTGACATCGAAATCAGCATCATATGTTCCCTTACAACTAAACATTTCCATGGAACGCTGAGGTTTAGCAAAATTATTTGTCATGAGCTCACGTGCTTTATAGCTAAGTGCAAACTATTCTTAGCACTTAAAAGCATGTAATGTAAGAAAGGCTGGAATGGGGGGGAAGGGGCACAGTGGGCTGGTAGAGTGCCTGTAAAGGTCCCATAGGAAGTCCTGGCCAAGTTCGCTGTCAGATTAAAACTAAATTAAAACACCACTGAGTATATTTATTTATTTATTTATATGAAGAAAAGTCTTTAGAAAGAGAGACTGAGATGCCATTAGTCAGTCAGAAACCTGACCTTATTTAAATCCATTTGACAGATGAAGAGATTTGGGCCAATACCAATATCTGATATTAATATTGCTCTAATGCAGATAACTGATATTCCCCCAGCGCTATATATACTGTATTTCCCTATGTTTTTGACACCATAAAAAGCAACCAAGCTGCTGACAATGATGCTCTGTTTTGCTTAAACATCCCAAAAACTTGCACTATATTACCATCACCGTTACATTCCCAATCAAAAAGTCCGTCGTCAACCCCTCCCTTCCTGAAATACAAGCGACAACAAAATAGTCAAAACATTGGTTATTAATCCTGACCCAATTTTAACTTTCAGACTGAGACTGATGTTAGAAATTCACTACTTTAAATTCTAGTTTATTTTATATTTTATTATGAATGAATTCCATATTACTCTTTTTGAGCCAAACTAGTTCATGAGGATATTTTTTTGACAGCTCCTTCTAAAGCATTTTCGAGGTTGGTGTTCCTCTCTGATAAAAATCCTGACCCTGTTAACGCACATAAGCGAATAAAAACACTACTCATGTTTAGATAGTCATGTTCGATAAATCTGAATATGCATACCGATGAAGTCCGCTTGTCAGAATAAAAAGTATGTTTTGAAAATGCCAACCCTTAAGCAGGTATTAAAAATACTTTTCATTAAGCCCTCCTTTCTGTATTAGGAAAACCAATCTTGAATGTGTTTTCATTAGCTGTAAGTTGAAAATCCTCACAATTAACAGACATAAAGGCTTGGTAACATCAGTCTGCATTTGATTAATCTATATAATGTTGAACTGAATGAAAAGAGTTACTGAAATCAAACAAACTTTCAATAATAATCTACTTTATTTAATATGACTAAATAATTTATGATACAATTAAATCCCTTCATCTGCAACTTTATTCCTTTGATGGTCTCGCCCCTGACCAGCTGCATTTTCCAGTAAAATAACAACAAAATCAGGGAGCAAAAACACGTATTTATTTTGATGGTAAGGGCATATCAAAAAAGACGTTAAATGAAGCTTGAAGGGAAAAGCTATCCATATTGGGGCCTGGTTATTCTCCATACTTGTTGGGTCTACTGCCTTGCTGCACCACTGCCAGATGCAGCCAGGTTTCAGAAATGTTTAGTGCAGCATTCTCTGCTGCATTAAAGTGAGTCTGGATCTCTAAATGAATTACAAATTATAAGAATTGTATTAAATTGACCTCCTGGCCTTAAATGTTGATATAAAATAAGTCATTTTATGAATAATAACATTACGTGTAAGTCCCGCCTTCCCATAGCTCAGCTGTGGCTCAAAAGCCACGGTGCCGTCCACTTCAACCAATCAAGTGATGCCAAGGGCTGTCAATCATCACGAACGCTGTGTGCTCGCGCTCGTAACTGCGCGCATGCTCACTTTTCTGTTTACACGGAGCCTCCGAATCAAGCCTCCGCCATTAGTCCTCACCTCCGATAACTCCATTGTTGACACTCTGGTTGTTTTCTCTCTCTCGTCCGCACGTCTTGGCCCATTGACCTGGCACGTGCACGGAAAAGTAGTGGCAAAAATGCCTTCAAGATCAACCAGAAGGGAGGGGGAGGGAGCTTGGGTCGTGTTTTGTTTTTTTTTCAAATTACATCCCTCTCTCTCTTTTTTCTTACAAAGTCCAGACTATCACTTTAACAGCATCACAAAATTGATTTTTCACATCAAGAACTTTAATACATGTTACATATATTATTTGCCACTATTTATTGTAATCCAAGTCGTTCTTTTTGATATCAATACTGTGTACAGTGACGCTACTGCAATAGAAATGGGCCATATATAGGGGTTGGGCGATTAATCGATCAAATCAACCAATCGAATTCTCTATTTTTTTTTATTACGATATTTTTTTTTTAACCAATATATTACTTGGACTTGCATAGCTCAGTCATGTCAATCCACCCAGGGCTTGCCATCTTGTTTTACAAGGATACTTTACAGCTAATATTTAGTTCTTTGAAATCAGATCAGTTCTGGGACGAGGTGATTGAAATAAAAGCAGGTTTTTGAAAATATTTTTCATCCCTTGCAATTTCTTTTTAAGAAAACATGGGTAGAAAAACAAAATCGATTAAAATTGGAAATTGGATTTGGTGTTAAATAAAATTGAGATTTTAATTCATTAGCCATATCGCTCAGCCCTACTATATATTATTGTACCTAAAGATGCAATAATGACATTGATTCTAAATGTTTATTAAGTGTCGGAATGTTTATTCTTAAATAACTTGGAAAAGTATCAATAACAAAACATTTCTCAATGGGAATCAATAGTCAACAATATGACATCTTAAACTGTACCTGAATTTCAGGTTTCTCAACTTGTCAGTATTCTTCACTCTCAAACAGAATATTGCAAAGCTGCGCTTTGCTCCAGAAGGTCATTTAAAAAAGGGTTAACCTTAAGTTTGACAAAAAGTTTCACAAAAACAACATGAATGGCACTCATGAGAACGCTTGTGCAAACAATCAAACAAAACCCTTCCCACAGGTTGACATGATGGTGATATTTTCAGTCAAACCTCAAACACGTCAACAGCAGCATCAAACTCTAATAAATACAGGCTTGAACTGAAATGCAGACTGCTTTTCGGTGGTCTCAACAATAATCTTTTTTTCCAGCATTCACCCAGAACAGACTATTTGTCCATGTATATTATGATTGTTATTATGACAAAAACTAAATCAAACAGGAAAGAGGAAACTGGTTTCACAGCTATACAAACAGGGTCGTCCCATTTCCAGCTCATACGGTAAAGGCCTGTGCAGCACCCTCTCGTACATTTAACAGCATCAAACACTGCTGAGCTTTTGTTCTCACGTCAAAGGACCACACACAAAGCTAAGCTGCGTGAGCTGTGTGCGACTGGGAGCTAGAGAGACATAAAGTGGGTGTGCCATGTGGAGCCGGCTGGCGCAGAGAGACGAGAGGAGAGAAACCGTACAACGGCACAATGCGCTCACCGCCACTTCCTACTAAATACTCCATTAGTGTGGGTGTGCCTTTAGCCCTGCAGACAGAACTGTACTTTTAATCGTACACACACACCCATACACACACACACACACACACACACATACAGAGATGCACTCTTCAAGACAGATTGATGAGAGAAAATGGGTCGACTTAAGTGATTGTAGTCTTTCTCCTACGCACGGAACATCCAGTTGTACTAAAATGGGTTGGGATGGGCACAACAGCAACACAACAGCAACACAAACACCAACGTTCATACAGATGTTGGGCTTTTTAAGGTCTGCTCAACCTGCTAAACTACCCACTATAACAAGGCCATGCACCTCCCAGGCTCTCATTTGTAAAGGGCAAAATCATTTGGCCGTCATTAGTGTTCCACAAAGAAATATGGACCCATGTGCTTTAGTTTTTGTTGTTTTTTTTTGGAAAAAGATAATATTTGATAATGAAATTAAAGTCCACTTTTTCTTTTAATTACTTGCCACAAGCTTGCTAGTCAGTGACTGGGTGTCATCAGCTGGGCTTTTTTAGATAGATGGATAACTTAGCAGTTTGCATTACAAACTGAATATGACTGCAGCGTATTGAGCTTTTCACCAGCCCAAGTGGAGAATGGCTGTTAAAGAACCCCCTGCCACTTGTTAAAGTAGGTAGCATCAGAACTGGATTGTATTATAATTAGCAATACCTCTATATGACTAGATTTTTTTAGACTGATTTTATCGTACATTTCAGCATGTGAACTGGACTGGAAATTCTGTTCGAAAGCCATGAGATGACACTTGTTAATAAAATAGATAAACAAATAAAAATGTTACTTTAAAAAATAAATGAATAAATGTATTGTTGTCACTTCTGTTTCATGTATAAAAAAAGAGCAAATAAATCAATATTGGTACATTATTAAACTATATGAATGAAGGGAACGATAGCAATCCAACCTTTAATCCAAGAAACTCACAAAACAATTGCAAAAATGACTTGCACTGAGTTTAAATGCAATTCTTTTATTCTGGAATGGCTTGTAATGTCCTTAACGTTTTTTTTTGGTATACCTTATTTTGGTTACTGTAAAGAATTATGTTTTTTCAACATCCCACTGTAAAATTGCCCTTATAGAATAACCTATGACAGATTTTCATTTATTCCTCATATTTGAGCAAAGTAGAAATTTAATACTTAAAATCTAAAAGTGTAAGAGTTTTGCTAAACTTTAAAAATGTAATTTCGATTAAAAGATCCTAAAGACAAAGTGCACAAAAGGCTTATGGAGCGTAACAAAAGAAAGAAAGATAACTGAACTGATGGATCTGTGCGAGAGCATAGAACAGCAATGGACAGAATGTGACTCAGAAAATATCACATTTTCTCTGCTTTGGCAGATATTCAACTTTTTCAAATTAGAGATAGATAGATAAGAACTTTATTAATCCCTCGGGCGGGTTCCTCTGGGAAATTCGATGCACCAATCACCTAGATAACTAAGTAAAACAAAATGTCCTTCAGTTGGAAGGTAAATGTAAAGAAAAAAGAAAAAAAAAAGAAAACATTTTTTCCCCCTTGTATTTCAGAATGCTGCAATCCAGTTACACAACACATACTGAATGTCCTTTGGAATATGAAAACTGTGCAAACTGTGATAACAAAGTATTTGTGACATATTGTGCACCCCTCGTCCTAAGAAGAAAAATTAACATCTGAATAAGCTATAATCGGAACCAGCAGGTCAGAACTCAGAGAACCATATCCTGGTAGTAGGGAAGAAAAAACCTGATTGGTGCGTCTTTAGTTGTAATACTTCACAATCCAACATCATTATAACACAAACTAGTCCAACCTTTGTATGTGCAGCGCAATCAACACACTGACATATTAAATAAAATAATCCTTGCAGTGAATACATTTAACTCAATGTTTTTTGGAACTTCAGATCAGTGTAGGAATTTGCTTTAATTAATGGCTGGAAGATGCTGGGGAGGACGTATTTTCCCCCATTCTGAATCCATTTCCTGATGGCTGGAAAACATGAGCCACCAGAAACTCCACATGGATAATAATCAGTGTTATGTCTCTACAGTGCTGTTAATAACGATCGGGGTTGTTCTGATCATGAGGCAAAGCACCAGAGCATTAAAACAGCAGTGGTGGTCATCCTGCTGTTTCACTTCTGCAGTTTTAAAGTTCCCTTCTTCATAAGATTCTTGATATATTACCATTTTATTGTTATGTTCTGTATGTTACATGCAAAAGTTAGTAAAAATGTAATTATTAATAGTAGTATTTCTCTAGACCCTGGTTATTATTATCACCACCGAAGGAATAGGAGATACTGTGCTGAGTGTTTGCACATTTCCCCTGTATTCATAGAAGCTTCCTTCGACCACACCTCTGTTTCCTCACATATTCTTGAAAAGGAAACTGTAAGCTGCATGTAAGTTCTAAATAAGAACATTTTAAAGGCTCAAAGTCTCTGAGGTTTAATAATAACTTTGCATAGCTTTAATGTTTCATGTGCCATGACAGAAACAGATAGAAACAGCTACTATTCACAGCAGTCCACACCAAAGTAATGCACTAATGACGGGTAATAATGACAAGTAGGGGGCTGGAGACTTGCATTCTTGTCAATTAGCAATGCAAGCAGAAGAGATACAGAGATACAAGTCCCAATGATCATACAAATCATACTGTATTGCAAGCTGTTTTTCTATTTTTTCAATACAATGATGTGCAGGATAAGTTTTTTTAAGATACCATAATTTTCAGATGACAGAATTTGGAAGAAGTAATGAAATATCAAACTGGAGCACATTTAGACCCAAGCTAAGGATAACTTCAGACTTACTTTGGAAAATTTGATTGCTTTTAAGAAAATGGAGATGAATAAATGTAAGACTTAATTAGCTTGTAAAAATCCTGCTTTTTGCATAGATGTGTGAAATATAGTGTGCAGGTTGCACAGTTGTCTCGTCAGCCATCCAAAAACAAGTCGCCACTGCCATGGCAGCCATTTATCAGTCTTCGAGCTCGCTGTGTTTTCCTTTAATCAATCCGTCAATAGTAGCAGGGTATTGAGCAGATGAAGCTGAAAACTAGTGACATTTAACATGAGGAAAAGCCACAATTTTGATAAACTACACAAAAGACAGAAAAAAAGAGACAACCAAGGAGCATATAAGCTGCAAGAATGCTGCTTCATCTTAAGGAATGCAGCAAAAAAGAAAAAAAAACAATATTTTAAAACATGTTCATGGGATTCCTAAAACCAATTGTGGTTTCCAGATTTGTCTTTTTATAGAATTCCTAAGAAGAGACACATGTGGATAAGGACTTTGGTTTAAGCCCAACACACCCTTCTTGGCTACGATAGGAAAAAGGCTAAGAATGTGGTTCATCAGAGGAGAAAAAAATACATTTGAGTTATTTTTAAAATCTCATCAACCTTTCTTCTCTGCTAGTGTGTATCATCGGTGCTTGGAAGTTTTTCCTCCCCCAGTGCAGAGGAACTAGAAGTATGTCTAGGATTCTAGTATCAGTAGGATGTAAATCTGAGTAACCTGGATGTAGCTACAGTAAATTAAATATATTCATACACATTATCTTGCAACATGTTAAAAACAGTGTGCTAAATTGTTTCATCCACATGAATAATAAGAAACACAAACCCTATACTTAAAACTTACCAACACATGCGTTTAGGAAGAGCCAATCCGTCCTCCTCATCCTGTTCTTAATCTGCTTCAGTTTTTTGAAATCCACCTCGAGCTCCTCTTTGCTCCCGATCCCGGCACCCGACGCCAGTTCGATCCTCTGAAAGTCCATGTTTACCTCCGACTCCCGCTTTTCCGACGGAGGCGATCTCCTCTGGCTGCTGCTGCAGCCCACCACCCCCCCCAGCACACACCCCGTTCCCTGCCCGACGACGCCCCTCCTGTTGTCCCTGTCCTGCTCGTTACGCTTGGAGGACGGCTGCTGGCTCTCCGGCCCTGAAGCCAGCTCGATGGGTTCCGCGAGCAGACCGTTGGGCCTGGGATGATCACACACCACACATTTGAGTGCCTTGGCCAAGTTTTCGTAAGTGCATGCGGTGCAGGTCCAGTGCTGCGTGTGGGTGTTGAGCCTGTTGCGGTCGTTGTATTCCTCACAGGGGTCTGTAGTGGCGAAAGGGGGAGCGGGCCGGCATCCGGAGCCTGAGGTCTGCGGTGATTCCGTGGGGCTTCGTGGTTGCTGAGTATGATGTCCTTGACGGCTCGCACGGAGCCCATGCTGCTGCTGCTGTAGAAGTTGTTGCTGTTGAGCCTGCTGCCTCTGACACAAGCACTGGGTGCAGCGGATGGCTCTAGGCCAGTTCAAGTAGGTGCACATGTGACACGACCACTTGCTACTCGTCTCGGGAACGTCGGCGACGCGGACGCGGGGTCTGGCGCTAGAGTCCGGGCAGATGAGCAGGCTGGATCCTCCCTGAGACGGACTGTTGCCGAGGTCTGCAGGGTCCCACTGATGCAGGCTAGCATCCAGGGCAGGGCGGCTCTTAAAGGGCTCCTCAGTAATGATGGCACCCCCGCTGGGCCTCTGAGCGCGGCACATGGTGCACTTGATGGCTGACGGCCAGTTCTCGTATGTGCAGTATTCACAGGCCCACTTGGCAACCAGCTCTGTCATCGTCGCGCCGCCGCTGAAGGAGGCTTCCGGCCGTTCAGCGGGACTGGCAGCTCGGCTCTCAAGGAGGTCACACAGCAAGCAGTACACTGAAGGACGGGATAAAAAAAAAGGGCAGCAAATTTCAGTAATTATTTATTATAACACCAGATGTGTGCACAAAACCAAAAAATGAAATTAAAAAAAAAAAAGGTGTAAAATGATTTCCACATTTCTAGTTATGAATTTCCTCTAAAAGCTGCAGCCATGAGTGCAGCGCTGATTCCTGATGCTCTGACAGCAGCTTTAAGGCCCACTGTAAAGCAGCACACACGGCAGGGCAACTGTGCCCTACAACTGAGCTGGGTAATAAGAGACAAGGACGGCTGAAACACGACACTCGTCGGGGAAGCGCGTGACTGATTAAGACACTTACAGAAGCACTGAAATTATGGCCGGATTACGAGAGAACGGCACCCAGGCAGACACATGTAAATAGCTCCCATCCTTTTATAATAGATGAGCCAAAAAACCGGACTGAAAATTATGCAACGTACATCTGAAGTTGCCTCATGCTTTACTGAAGCAATATTACTTTGCTTTTCAAATATGTTATACAAATGAAAACTAAAAATATGACAGCTCCACAGAATACGTTTTAACCGGCTTTTTCAAATCTAGAAAAAAACCTTCTGGTCTGCTCTTTTTTTGCAAAACAACTCGAAGCTCAGTCGGACAGGATGTGTGGCATTTGTAAACGATCAATTTAACTTCTTAGCACAGATTCTCAACTGGCTTCAAGTCTGGACTTTGACTAGGCTAATAAATCGGCAAAACCTGCTTCGATCTGAACCAATCCATTCTACCTCTGGTTTAAGGTTATTGTCCTGCTGGAAGGTCAGCCGCTAACTCTTCAAAAGGAGTGCATCGACGGTCATTTTATTTTTGGGGAATTTGAATGGAACCATTAACCGTCCCGCTCTCCTCTCGGGGTCTCGGTGACTCCAGTGTCCGCTGTGCGCCTTCCGCTGCTCTTGCTGGGTCAGAATGGCCCCCGTTCGCTCTGCGTGAACACCAAGCCAGGACTGCGGGAGGGTTAATGATGACTGTAATTCTTATAATAAACTTAAAAGAATGACTGGCTGGTAATTGGTGGCTGTTTTCACTTCCTTCGTTCCAGTGGCTAAACTAGATCTACAAACAAAACAGGATGTGTTCATTATGAAGAGAAGAGAAGTTAAATTCAGTCAAAAAAAAAAAAAATATATATATATATATATATAAAGTATTACTCATAGTTCTGTATCATATTGCCATCCCCGATCTTGTGATACATATTGTATCACCAGATTCTTGTCAATAGACATCCGTAGAGGATGATATTCTCACTGCGCAGTATGTTTTTTTCTTTTTATCACCTGGATATAGCTTTTGCTTGTAGGCCAAAAGCGTTTAAGTTTGAGCTCATCTGACCAGATAAACCTACCTAGCAAACCCGAGAGCTACCTCCCATCTTTTGGTTGTTTTTCCAGATTAATGCTCTTCTTTTCAGATTTTTCTTTGGAAAACCTTGTGAAATCCATATATCTTTTCCTTCCAAAGGCATAATGCCCGACGAGGTGTCCATTATCAGAAAATAATCGACAATGCGAAGGCGTGAACCGTTGGTTGTTTACGCGAAGTCCATTATTTTTTGATAAACACCTCGAAGGGCATTATCCCGCTTATACCATGGTCACTTACGAAAGAAAGAATCAATAATACTTTAATTTGTTTTAGAGATAAAATCTCTAGGTTTTTTTTAATAAGTCGAGCGCACTATTTAATATGTCCTGTATACAGGTGTTGCCAAGCAACGTGGCAAAAAGCGAGCCGACAGCAGCAGTTTATCAGTGATGCGAAGTGAGATGATGGCTTTACCTTACATTACGTGATACAAAGTATCGTTTCAGAAGGCCAGTTCACTACTTACTGCTTGTGTGTGTCCAGAGGACGATGCAAATAATGCTGAGTGTATGTTGCCATTTGAGCCAGCGCAATAATTTAGAACTGTCATCAGGCAATTTGACGGGACGCCTTTCACAGGTTTACATGATCACTTTTTAACGTACATCTTCCAGCCAATCAGAATCGAGCATTCACCCAGACCATGGTATAACTTGAGAACATGCAGTTCCATATCTAGTCTTAATAATAGTAGAGATGCACCAATACGTTCTTATATACTCTATCAGTTAAAGTTAACCGATACCTTGAACCAATACTTAAAATGTGGAAACAATAATTTTACAGAAAGTGTTTATTTCTCACTTGAAATTTTACATTTTTATTAATATTTTTTTCTTCTAATTCATCACCATTTGTTGTAACAAGCAGAGGATAAAACACGTTTTCCAATTTATTGCATTTTTGTGTGTGGTAGAAGTTTCTGCATTGCTACTCGGTATCGGCAAGTACTCAGATCCAAGTATTGGTATCGTTGCATCCCTAGTGCCTTTTCCTCACGGTAAACAGTTTGTTAATTCAGTATTGTTTGGATCGGCATCGGCAGATTATGAACCTCAGATATCTACATTGGTATCGGAAACTAAAACGAAAAAAATGGATCGGTGCATCCCTAAATAAAAGGGATAAAGTGTGAACAAATTTAGATAAATCCAAGACTGTGTATGTTAGGAAGGCACTACAAATCTCTGTTTCATCACTTTTCAGATTTCTTCAGATGTCCCTTTGTTAAATTTCTCTCTCTTTTTTTTTAGATGTCTTGAAATTCTGTGAAGTTGGGTTTCTTTATAGTCACTGATAATATTTCTAAAGTCTACTTTCTGGAACGCCACAGTGTTGTATTGTTCTGTCACTTTGTTCAATGCGTGTATTTTTCTGTGACATTCAGGAAAAACTCAGGGGTCACCCCAAATGTTTTTTTGTTTGTTTTCTTTGTGCGTTTGTTTATCATTGGCTCCTATAAATAGTTTTGGCCTATTTAGTACTCCATCCGTATGGCTGTAGTCCGTTGTTACCATCATATGAAACCGACACGCTTTCCTGTAACCTCCTGGTCACGGCTAAAGTCAGGAGAGCTGTTGGCAGAAAGTTGACTGACTCGCAGCTCAAAGGGGAGTAACGTTACTCTGTGTTTACACCACGCCTCTAAGTTTACCAACACACCATGAGATATTCAGCTAATTTCTGCTAGCAACCAGACACAGTGCTTACCAAAAAGCGATGCTATTTTACAGCAAGCAACCTCAGGCAGGTCATCGACGCTTTTGTGCTAAACAAACAAAGTAATTTACCTGCCTGTTCGGCTACATGTTTCTCTTGGAAACGATAGTTGGACTAGCATGCTATAGCAAATGAAGCTTTGAACAGAGCTAGCAGCTGGTGGCTATTTAACATCATAACAAACTACCCTTGGTTCTGTTGTCAGCCAGAAATTACAGCCCAGCTAGCCCGCTAACATGACCAGATTATGTTTTGGCCGTAACCGCTAAACAGGCCCGAGTCGGTTTTACAACAAACACAAAAAATAGACGGCGACGTTAACCCTCACCTCTGCTTGGCTGTGCTCATACTCCTCGGTCTCCTGCTGCTTCCCCTCCCGGCTGGAGAACCCCTCTCCTCCGGTCCGAACTAGGGCTTTTCTCACTTGCGCGACACTAACCGCATATTTACCTCTTACTGTGGGAGGTTGCCGTGCAACTGGCAGCAAGTGTAAGGTCCACTGAACAAGCTCACCCCCCCACCCCCGTCCCAGTTTTACTGGTTCCGACGCTTCAAATCATTTTAATCCTTTTCCCGATCAAATCCCAGGTTGACGGGCTTTAATGGCGGCGGAACAGGGGGAGGGAAGCAGCCGAAGCAGGGTTGAAAAATTCACTACAGGGGAGAGTAGAGAGGGCTCGGAGCCGTGTTACAGTCAGAGGCTGGATCAGGATTTACCACCTGAATCTGCCGACCTCCCTGATTGGTTGGGATTTTTTCTGTAAGCGTAGGCACTGACCAATCCGATTCTACGTCTCCTATTCCAACTGTTAAAAGGCTCGGAGGATGCAAAACAGACACGAATGTGACAGCAATAAAAACAATTGCACGCAGACTTTAGTTTTTCCTCTGTTTGTGTACTGGTTTTAGATAAAAAATAAAATATTGAGTTTCGTGCATCGTAATACGTTCCATTTATGGCCAACAGCCACGTGGTATATTCTCAAAAGGGATGATGTCATCGTAAAAAATACTGCAGCAAGCAGTCTGCAGCAATGCATAACAGCTTGTGCAACAGTTCTCTGCCTGCAGGCTGACATTGTAATTGCCACACTGTACGAGACGCTTCTGATCTGCACGACGTATATTTCCATAGCTGCCAAGTGTTTACGTTCCAAATAAATAAAGAAACAAACAAGTAACCAATGCTTTTACCCCTTTAAGTAGAAAATGTAGGGAGGTCTATAAGTCCTATAAAAATCGCATTGTTGAATGACTAATTAAAGGCAATATTTATCAAAATGATTATAAAAAAAATATACACTGACTTCTTTTGAAATTTATACGTTTGCACCACCAAGTGGAATAAAAATGTTTGTTGGTCAAGAATAATACAGTACCATAATAATAATAATAATAATAATAATAATAATAATAATAATAATAATAATAAAACTATATGCATTTGTAGTTAACTTTCAATCAGGTTAAATGAAGGTCCAAAAGTTGCACACTTTAATAAGATATCAAATGATTTCTTAAATCAGAATTAATTTAAAAAACCCCACAGTTAAGCAACATATATCAAAACTTTTGTAGTTCGAAGTCATTTAGAAAAAATGTAACTTCAGTATTATCTCACAAGTGCCTAATTCATGTCCTTTAAGTTGCTGCAGTAACTGAATAGTTTAATGCATTTTATCAAAAACTATGCTAAAAAAAGCGAGAAAAATATACCTCTGTTTTTCTTATAGTATAGAATTCAATGTCCCAATTAGAAAAAACTAAAATGATTAAATGACTAAATAATTCAAAAATTAAATAACACCGTCAGCAACAAATTATATAAAAAATTGTTACATGTATAAATATTTAACTATGTATTTTATTATTTTATGGTTGTGCACTGCAGAACACCATGAATTGATTTTACCCGTCAGCATTATCCATCAAAGTCAAAGGGTGGAGCAGAAACAGCTTCATTTCAGTTGATGATTAGGAGCTGTACTAACTGCCAAGCACTCACGCTCCAATTTTATGAGTTTAGAATTTTCTAAAGGAAATTACAATCATCATACAGTACAGATAAAGTTTGATTTGCACCACATCTGGTCCCTTGAAGTCAGTTGTTCCTGGGTTCTTTTATTCCATCTGTAAAGCAGCTAATCTTTTCACTTTTCAACTCATAAGTTAGTTTAATGTTTTATTTACAATAGCCAGATCAAAGTTGGGTGTGGCTAACGCCGTGCTAAACAAGATAATTAATCTTAACTGTGGAGGTTAAAGAAGCAAATGTTATGTTTATAAGATGAGTCACAATGACAGCTTTAATTCATGGTGAACTGAACGGGGCACAGAAACCTTGAACTGATTGGATATAAAAACAGAAAAAAAGATTTTATATTGGACCTTAAAAGTGTAACTTCGGGAACTTCACATAATTATGTATTAGGAAAAGATGTTAATATTTTTGTAATTCTAACCTTTGCAACTAATTATTAAAACATCTACTTATGGCATTTTGTAGTCTTTGGAAAAATATCCACATAACTAATGGGATCTATTTCATGAGCAAAATATATTAACATGTAAAAAAAAAAAAAAATCTGCAACCCATATGCAAAAAAACAAACAAAAAAAACACGGGAACATCACATGTACTGTTTGAATGTTTCATTTATTACCCCCTCGGCTTAACCAAACAACTCTGCGGTTAATTGTTATGATTTACACAAATCCAAATAAAATTCCAAAAGATCTAAGGAGTCTGCACTGGACTTTGTGCTTTAAGGAGGTGATTATGTTACGGTCAACTCCACAGAGAGAACCAAAGGTCACCTCATACAGTGAGAGGATGTGAGTATACATTTGGATTATGCTGCAATTTGAAAACATCTAAACAGTTTAGATTCTCCCACATGTTCAGTCTTCTGCATGGAAGCCCGGCAGGTTTTCACTTCAGCCTAGGTCCACAGAGCTTTATCAATGGGTGTGAAGAACAAAGATTATAAGAGAACAATCTCTGAGAAACATTGCTCTATACCTTCACATCACTCATCTGAGATACGCTTATACAGTACAGTAAGTGCTGCTTATATGTTACCCACTACTGTCTAATATACATTCATTATTTATTTCCTAATTTCAGTATTCAGAGGAAATCACACCCCTCAAAATCTCATTTACCCTTGTTTTTTTTGCGGTATTGTTACTCTAGGTCATTTTGCAACATTTTGAGAGCCAGTTCCTGGTCAGTGATGCATTGGCATTACAAATCAGGACGAGGGAAAACAAACAAAATGACGTAGAAACCAAGCATCTGAATAAAGCCAAACTTCTTCACAAGACAAAAACTCTCCCTACCACAAATTGTATCTGGTGCAGTGCAAACATAAGTCCATGCTAGATTTAACATCGTCTAGAATTCATCAGTTCGTGCAAATGTGTTCCACAACCCAGTTAACCACAGATCCTGTTGGCATTATCTGCATGTCAGTCCTTCAGTGTTCAACATGTCCTTGCAGGCTTTTCTGTCCATTGGACTTGGCTGCATTTCCAGTTTCAAAAAAATTCGGCAACCAAAGTAATCTTGCAACTATAGGACATAGAAGTTATTGGAAACGGCAAAATATATCAATTTAAAAAGCAGTTTCAGGTAGACAATAGGCATGGGCCAATGACCTATAACAAGGTATACTATAGTTTTAAAAAGTTATGGCTTCAAAAGTGCATGTTACTTACATTATACCATTTTCTCCCTAATTTAATAGTTTAAAGTATTTTAAATATGACGCCCCATAAAGTGCCTAAGTGGCCTGAGTTTTCAGAATAGATGCAAACCAGCTGGCTGAAGCAAGACAATATTTGTCCCTCTTTTAAAACAGCAAAAAGAGAAGCTCAGTGGCCGGAGTTTTGTGTAGTCTGACCGCTGCGTGGAGCACAGATGAGCTGAGGGCAGTCACCCTCTCTCCTGCTGAACAGTGCCAGTCAGCTTCCTGAAAGAAGATTACTGCAATTTTATTCCTTGCTTGCAAAAAAGGCAAATTCGTCCATTTGAAAAAAAAATTCCCTTAATGAAAAAAAAAAAAAGTGCACATCACTACAAAAGGAGCAGCAACCATTGCTTAGGTAATGCTGTGCTAAAACAAAGCTACAGATTAAACTGTTAACTTTAGCTGGTTTTTAGACAAAGATCATATTCTGTGAAAAAGGTACATTGACTTAAAAACTACAATTCTATTATCAGTCGAGTATGCCAGGAGGGGGTGGGGTGACTGTACCGAAATCAAAATAACATAAGTTATAGAAATGTGTTATTATACCTGTAATTAATATGTTAAGATTATTTTAGTAGGCTATCAGTAGGATTTTAGTGGGGATTTTTTTTATTATAAATTGACCTTTGTAGAAATAATTTGATGCCGTAATTTTTATTCAAGGTAATTATAACGGCCCATGCCTATTAGATAAAAAAAAACAAAAAAAACATTTAAACAGAAGAAAAAAAGTTGCAGTACCTTAAAACAAACAAAAGTAAACCCTGGAAGATGATAACGGAAAAGACATTCAATGATTATCTACTTTCATTGATCTACTAAAATCTTGGTTCTGAGCAGAGACACAAACAGCCCTGAGTGGAAGGCACTGTATAATAAAGCAGGGTAAGGATTATTTTTTTACAAAACAAAAAAAATCACTTTTAGGTCCACACGAAACGCCGGCCCAAGCAGGTGAGAGTACATTAACGCTGCTGTTAACTATGCAAAGACGTGAATGCAGGAGATAGTTCTCCATTTCCATGGACATAATTCACACACTACAGAGGCCTTCCATTACAGCTTTAATAGAGACAAGTGAGTGATAGTGTGTTGGAAGTGGTTATATGAGTAATAGTCAGTAGTATCGAGACAACCAACATGGTAAAATATGAAGATAGCAGCCAGGTTTGTTTTTTTTCTTATATGAAAAAAAGAACAGACAGAAGCAACTTTTACTAGTAGCTCTCTGTGTTGCAGCAGCTAAGGGAACTTTAAGCATCTTGTTAGTAAAGCTACAGTACACCGTGTTTGCCCCGTGAACCCTGTACAATGCAAACTAAACAAAGAGTGGGACAGAAAAGAGAAGAAAAAATTCAAGACTGAGTTTGGCTCCAGGTGCTTAAAAAGGACAACTGGCACACAACATGTCAGCATCAGTAGGGAGAGAGGAAAACAAAATTAAGATTTAAGTGCAGCAAAGCGCATACAAATAACTCTAGAGACCAGACATTAATATTCTTAATCAAATTAGAGCAACTGTTAATGTGACATATATATATATATATATATATATATATATAGCACCCATTATGGAAGTAGCAGAGTAAATCTGACTATTAAACATGCAAGTGTTTGATTTATTCATTAGACACTGGAATAGAGTCCAATAAGTCAGCAATCATTTGCCTTTTTAATATTGTTTAAAGGCAGCAGAAATTGTCCCTTTAGTTTCTTAAAGGGATAGCTCCAAAAAAAAAAATATAATAAAAAATAAATTGTGCAAGAAGTAATGCTTCAAACCTTTGATGAAAATGAGACACAAAAAGATGCAGAAAAACAAACATAAAGAGAGTGTAGGGCTGTTTTATCACAAGCAAGTTTGCCAACCAGCTGGCATAAATTGCTCTGTTTATTCCACATCCGACTCGGAACTTTCACAGGTCCACATGTAGGTACCTTGAATGACCTCAAGAATATAAAACAGACACGTTTTACTCAAACTGAGACATTTTCTGCAAAGCCTTGCAAGGATTCCCTTAAACATGACAAATTACACTGTGGGAAACCACTTGTGCATGCCTCTTACTTTCAGGAGTGGCACTTCTTTTGTCTACATCTGCTTAACATCTGCTTATCTTTGATTGCTTCAGTTTCCCACCGTTACAGGTGTGTCGCATATTCGTGTCCTTCACACCTCCTGTGGCGTGTCTCTATGTCATTTGTGAGCCACGGGCGTCCCCGTCGGGGCTGAGGGCGGCCGGTCGGCCTTGAGCTAGAACGCTGGCCGAGACCAGAGGCCGATGAGATCCTTCACTCACCAAGTTCTCATATTCACTACTGTCCTCGTCTGCATCGTCTACGTCGTCGTCCTCCTCATCGTCGTCGTCGTCTTCCTGCCCAGCAGCTTGTCTGTCTAAAGAATCTGAGCTTGACCCGTCACCGTTACCAAGATATGGAGTACTGGCAGTGCTGACAGGACTCAAGCTAGCACCGAGGCCCATACTTGGCCTGAGGCTGAGTCCCAGGTCCGTCTGCACGAGGACCGGGGTCGGGTGTCCCGGTGAGCCCACAGCTTGGGGCCGAGGCAACAGAGCAGCGCTGGTTGGTGGGGAGGAGGAGGAGGAGAGGAGATTGTCATCTTGGGATAAGAGGTCAGTATAAGATGGGGGGTTTGGTGAGGTACTGGGTCGCTCCGGGGCAGAGGGTGCATCAAAGGTTCTCCTGGGAAGAAGGGAACCCTCGCAGGGTTCTGTGTTCTCTTCAGGTGGGGAATGGGAGTCCTCGTGGAGCCCTTTCCAAGAAGGAAAAACACATTAAAACAATTAACTGGTGAAGCATTTAAAATGGTGTTAATGACAATGAAACCATAAGATCAACTATAATGTATTGTGCCTTGCAAAGGTTTTCACACCCCTCTCCAACAAAAAGAAAAGTAGTTTTAAAGAAAGTGAAAGGAAATATTTTGCCCATTTTTTCTTTAAATAAAATGGATAACGCTCTGTCAGACTGGATAGTGATCATCTGTAAGGATTGAGTAGATTAGGTTTGAACTTTGACAAAGTCTTTTTAGCACATAAATGTGATTTGCTCTAAACAACTTTATTGGAGCTCCAACTTGTACAGCCGCCAGCATGTTTTCTACAAAGACTGACAATTAACTAACCATCACCTCTGACAAGCACTGACAATGCCCACAGTATGATGGTGCAACCACCATGCGTGATGGTGTGTTAATAGTGATGTAGGGCGTCGTCTACAACATGTTTTACCTGGGCGCCCTGGTCGGTGCCGCGGCTGCTGCCGTGGATCTGCTTCGGTTGAGGCAGATGGCTCCCCTGACCCAATCAGTGACCCAGTGTTTACTCCTTTTGTTTTATGTGTTATGCGTACAAGTGTGTGTGTCTGTGTGTATCCGTGTGCCTGGGAAATGGGTTGTGGCCTGGGTTATCATAATTGTTTTTATGTGCTAGAAAGGAATGGAATATGGGTTATATAGGGTCATTTTAATCTTTAAAGCACTTTGAGTTGCTCTTTTTGCATGAAATGTACTATATAAATAAAGTTTGATTTGACTATGTTGTCATATGACCAGAACACCTTCTACATATTTCTGGTGCCCCTTTAGTGGTTTGTCTGTCATTTTGATCAAAAGGGTAAAAAAAAACAACCTGTTCATTATCTATTTTTGCCTGTCAAATTTTAACTGAAATGCATGCCCATTTGTATGTAATCAAATAGTGGGATTGCTGAAGAGGTTATGCTCATGAGATTTTGGATATTTACCTCAAGCACATTATTTCTCGTGGGAGTTTAGATGTTTTGGAGGCTGAATCCGCACTTTGCTGCCTCACTGGAGACGGCAAATAAGCACTGCTTCAGCCAAAGTTTTAAAATTAGGAAACATTTCTCCAATTATGCTTCAGCGGCAGCGAAGCCTGCGTGAGGAAAGCTGCAGCGGGCACCAGTGTTTGGCATACATTGACATCTTTGGAGCGTGTTTAATAGGGATGTGAATCTTCCAACATCTCACGATTCAATTCACTTACGATTCTAGGGGTGATGACTAGATTCAGAAGGGATTCTCGATTGCAGATTTCAGGATCAACTATTATCCTCAACAAACTGCAGTATGTTACTGAGCTGTACAGCAGCCAGCATATTTGCAGAATTATGTCTAACTATAACCATATCTTTGACTGGTAGATTCATTTGTTTGCATTGTGGAACATCACGTTCACATTAGTGGCTGTGCGGCTTTCTTGAATCACTCGTGTTTCTAATACAGACGACTCGATCTGGCAAGTGTCTATGATGTAGTGAGCCGTGAATGTAACAAACAGGGCTGCACGTTAAGTTTTTCAGCTTATAGGAATGGTGCTACAGAGGTTGCTAGTTATATAGCACAGACAAAAAAGTTGTAGCATCAACACAAAATGTCTTTAATAATCTCTATTCTCTAAAAACCTTTTCTTCAAGCACAGACTGCGGAACATATATTATTTTGCCTGAAGTAGACTGTCGAGAGCAGGGAACTGGAACAAAATGTACAAGATATCAAATTGCAACTGGACATCAAGACCTTTTAAACAAAATTTCTAGTTCTGAATAAAAAAAGTAAGCAAAAATAATAATTTGGTTATATTTAGTATGCACCAAACATTGTGGCTTATGTTATTATTTTCAGCGTTTTTTTGTCAGAAGTTTTAAGTCCTATGTTATTGAATTTGACATACATTTCCAAAACTCCTTGAATGCATCAGAGGTTGGCATCTCTGTGGAATGTTCGCGCGTGGCTTATAAAAGAAAGATCGGTCTTATGCCCGTTTCCACAGAGTGGTCCGGACCATACCTGCAGATTTCCAAAAAAAAAGGGGGAAAAAATAGCTAAGGGTGGTCATTAGCATGGAGAAGTCCTTTCAGATGGCCCAAACATTTGCCTTCAGTGAAGATGGGGCAACCTAGTGTCAAACCAGCCGCATTGGCCACAGGCAGTAAAGTGTAGTCAGCTCCCAGGCGGCGAGATGTATTTAATAGGGTGTCGGGGAAACTTTTCTTAAAGTGATTTATTTACCTGGACTGTGCGTGTAAAGTTGAAAGTATCTGCACATTTGCACTAAGTGGCCATTTTATGGTTTCTTTTTGATTATTTTTTTTCCTTCTCTTTTTCTCAGTAATTAGTGTCTAAATCAAAGCCTTATTACCCCCCCTCCAAGTCTATATCGACACTGTATAACTGAGTATGGATAATAAATTGTGGAGCATGGTTATTCAGCTGGGCTAAAAATAGCTCATCTGCGAGCCATGTCAATCACTTTATGCTCTCCAACCCTGACCTGATAGTTTAGGTAGAAAGTCACGTCTTGGCAGCTCTAGACTTTATTGAGGGGGTATCAGAGTATCAAATAAATGTTTGTAGTTGTAACAAGACAAAATACACATTTTGTAAAAAACAAAAAACACCTTAGGGGGTATAAAAACTCTTGTAAGGCACTGTGTCTAATCTGCATCTAATCTGTCACCACATTTATGAATATTCTTATGCACGAACATCTTGTCTTTAGAACCCATAGGAGATACATACTTCTTTCCTCTTCTGCAGCGATGCGCTTCCTGAGAGCAATCTGTTGTTTGAGTTTGTTCACTTCGTCTTGCAGTTTTTCTCGAACACGTTCACTTTGCTCCACCTCTCCACAAACAGCCTAGGGATGAGAAAATAAAGTGGAAACCACATTTACTTCAAGGAGGAGGCAGAAATCCAACACATTCACCACAAAACTGACCTGAACTTTGTCTTGTAATGCACTGTAGACTTGGAATATTGTTCTGATGTCCTTCATTACGCCATCTTTGTCAAAGAACTCAGCCCTGAGTTTAAAAAATGTAAAAAATAAAAATCAACATTTTTTTAAGACTTTGCTGGTACAAACTTGATGACCTGGTTAAAAAATAATCAACCAAAGTCACATTTAAGACATTCAAATGTATATCAATAAAGCACAAAAATCTAAGCGAGGACATTTAAATAGAAAGGCCTGACTAAACCCAAACAGTCTGGACAAAGCTCATCTGCTGTAGAAACAGTGGCTCTAAGTTTAGACACAAAGACACAAGCCAATGCGTGTGCTGGCTATTGCATGCCAGCCTCCCCTGGGCTCACCATCTATAGAGTGTTGAGAAGGAAGCTAGCCAAGCGCATTCAAATCGGGGTTGCCTAACAAGGTCGACGGCAAAAGATCAATACTAAAATTGTATATCAATGTAATCAATTGTATAACAGCGTAATACATCAATATTGATGCCAGTCAGCCCAGTTGTTAGACTTTGAATAGCTGCAGGCTGACACTAGCTGATCTCTCCCTCACTCTCAGCTGAACACATGGAGAACAACTTTAATGCTGCGATGCAGCTGCTACCATTATCACACCAACTTCATTTTGTTTTATTGTGCTAATATTAGCAATAGCTAATTCAGCTCATGAACAATCAGCTACATTTGATGTTCATGTTGAGAGCAAAGACAGATCTCTATACAAAGCAGCTAAGCTTAAAATTATTAAAATTCTTGTAAGCTTCAGATTTAAACTTATCTTTATAAGACAAGCAAGATATAGAATTTGAGATTCATGATATATAATTTGAGAACAAAAAACATTTTTCTTTATATTTTATCTAGATTTAACAAAAAATTGGTAAGTTGAAGTTAATTTCCTCTCAATAATTAGTGGAAATCCTTTTTTGAGGTGGAGGGCTTTCTTGCCATCACCTTAATCTTGACCTTCACTTATTCCTATCAAAAATCAAATCAGAATAAACGGTAAAATTTAAATATCACTTCAAACCTAAATCTGCCAGGGTTATCAATAATTTTGTTTTTGATTGAGATTACTAGGAAAGCTAGATTCACGGTGTCTCCACACCTGACTTGTGAAATACAACAAGCTTTTCTGTGAACTATAACAAATAAAAAATACTAAATAGCGAAATACAGAACGATCGACAGTCGTGACCAAAAGTTTGGGAATTACATAACTATTGGAAATTAGAAAAGTTGCTGCTTAGGTTTGTATAATAGCAATTTGCATATACTCCAGAATGCTATGAACAGTGATCAGATGAACTGCAAAAAGTCCACTGCATTTCATTTCTGTCATTAAAGGACCTGCTGAGATAATTTCAGTAATCGTCTTGTTGAACCAGGTGAGAATGTTGACGAGTACACGGCTGGAGATCATCATGACAGACTGATTGGGTTGGAATGGCAGACTTGACATGTTAAAAAGAGGGTGATGCTTGAAAGCATCGTTCTTCCATTGTCAACCATGGTGACCTGCAAAGAAACGCGTGCAGCCATCATTGCGTTGCATAAAAATGGCTTCACAGGGAAGGATATTGTGGATACTAAGATTGCATCTAAATCAACAATTTATAGGATTATCAAGAACTTCAAGGAAAGAGGTTCAGTTCTTGTTAAGAAGGCTTAAGGGTGTCCAAGAAAGTCCAGCAAGCACAAGGACCGTCTCCTAAACAGGATTCAGCTGTCACCAGTGCAGAGCTTGCTCAGGAATGGCAGTAGGCAGGTGTGAGCGCATCTGCACACACAGTGAGGCGGAGACTTTTGGAAGATGGCCTGGTGTCATGAAGGGCAGCAAAGAAGCCACTTCTCTCCAAAAAAAAAACTTCTGCAGAAAGTATGGTGAATGGACTACTGAGGACTGGGGCAATGTCATATTCTCCCATGAAGCCTCTCTCCGATTGTTTGGGGCATCTGGAAAAATGCTTGTCCGGAGAAGAAAAGGTGAGAGCTACCATCAGTCCTGTGTCATGCCAACAGTAAAGCATCCTGAGACCATTCATGTGTGGGGTTGCTTCTCATCCAAGGGAGTGGGCTCACTTACAATTTAGCCCAAATATGGTACCAAAACACCCTCCAACAGCAACTTCTTCCAACAATCCAACAACATTTTGGTGAAGAACAATGCATTTTCCAGCATGATGGAGCACCGTGCCACAAGGCAAAAGTGATAACTAAGTGGCTCGGGGACCAAAACGTTGAAATTTTGGGTCCATGACCTGGATACTCCCCGGGTCTTAATCCCATTGAGAACTTGTGGTCAATCCTCAAGAAGCGGGTGGACAAACAAAAACCCACTAATTCTGACAAACTTCAAGAAGTGATTGTGAAAGAATGGGTTGCTATCAGTCAGGATTTGGCCCATAAGTTGATTGAGAGCATACTCAGTCAAATTGCAGAGGTCCTGAAAAAAAGGGCCAACACTGCAAATACTGAGTCTTTGCATAAATGTCATGTAATTGTCGATAAAAGCCTTTGAAATGTATGAAGTGTTTGTAATTATATTTCAGTACATCACAGAAACAACTGAAACACATATCTAAAAGAAGTTTAGCAGCAAACTTTGTGAAAACTATTTGTTTCATTCTCAAAACTTTTGGCCACAACTGTATACAAACCCAGCCAGTTGAAATATATGGCTAGTATCTTGATAAAATTTAACGATGCTGTTAAATATATGCTCTCTTAGTCACATTTTGATTAATTATTTGCACCAGAGCCGTTTTTTTTATATTTTTTATATTCCTCTTATTTTGTCAGTTTCGGTCCCTACATTACCACCATCCAAAGAATGGAGTATTTTCTTTATTTGCTCCTCATGGTAACAGAACTGTGTTGTAAAACCCCAGGAGGAAATCTAATCAGAAATTTTTGTTGACCAGAGGGGTGTTTTTGAAGTCCTTTCTGATACATATTTTTTGTTCCTGAAATGAATCTGCAGAATCACGTCAGGAACAAGCAGAAGGCTGCTGCAGTTCTACATATATCAGGAGATGAGCGCGATCGACTGGACTCTGTTGGCAGTGGAATGGAACCAACACAAAAATAGGAGCCAAAGACTTACCCATGCTCTTTGATGACCTTGGCATAGTTGAGTGAGGTGTTGGGTACTGAGGAGAGTTTGTATTCCTGCTGGCTTGTGTTGCCAAGATTTGGGATCGTGAGTGTAATCCTCTGGTTGTACCTACTGAGTGGAAACAACCAGTTAGTCCCTGCAAAAAAACAACTTTTCAAACCCCATTTTTCTAAAGCACATTTCTATAAGACTGAAAAAAAAAAACTTTACTCCACATATTTTACTATTCAGGTGAAGGTATTGTGTTTATGGTACGCCGATTTTTAAATTCAGAACCTTAAGATCGGTGTCTGAAATTAAAACGCAAACAAGTTAAAACTGGATGAATGTTGAATGAACCTCAAACTTGTTTGCCACAAAAATGACACTAAACAAAAGCCGTTACCTACCAACATTCCTAATAGTAGTCCTCAAACAGAGACACTGTTGCAGCTTTTATTTTCTTAGCCAACTACTCAAACTATTTAATAATACTTTCTTTTCCTGAAATCTCCAGTACAAAGAACATCTAAGTAACATGATAATAGGCTGGAGCTTCCAATGTTGAAAATATTAATAACTGTTTCTAGCATTATACTACCAGTTCATTAAAAGGTTAAACTAAGAAAATTAGGTAATACACTTCTCAGGTTTGTGCCATGTGGAGTAGTATCCTTGCACAACCAGTAGGAATGCAGATAAGATTTACTAGTTGTTAAGGAGACTGGTTGATCCCAAGATGTCCCTCTGTGGAGCACTTCTTTTATTGAGAGCTTTGAAGATTTAATTTTTTTACATTCCAAGATAATTATGGGTCCTGCTACAACCTAGCTGTCAGGGGCAAAACGAAATATTAGCATACATCCCTAAGAAAGAGGAAGTAATGGAATAACACGGGGTAGCTGCCAGAGACTCTGACACAACTTAGAGGAGTTAAAAAGGGATGCAACGATACCACTTTTTACAAACCGATCTGATACTCGGATGTGAGTACTTGCCTATACTCAGTACCAATGCCAATACTTCTAGTACCAAAAAAATGCAATGAATTGGAAGGACGGTTTTATTTTCTTCTCTGCTTGTTACAACAAATGATGATAAATTAAACAAAAAACAAGAGGGCAATCAAATTGACTATACATCTAAAATTTCAGGTGAAAAAAAAAAAAAAATGTATTGCATTGTTTCCACATTTTAAGTATCGGTTAATGGTATCGGTTAATTGACAGATACTGATACGATTACATTAGATTGGTTTCGTCCCCGATACTAGTATAAGTATCAGTGCATCCTAAGAGGGACATACAAATATAAAGTTACCTGTATTTTAAAAATTCTTAGAGGTTTTGTGCTGTGTTGAAAAAAAAAATCTATTCTGAATCAATTCTCTAAAAATGTCCATAAATAATTTTGGACATCCAATAATCGATTTAATCATTTAACATCGTTTGCTCTTTTTATAGCTAAATTAGGAGAAAATCCAGGAGGACATTTTAAGACTTAGTTCTGAAAGAGTTAATACTGTTTCCCACGGTAAACTGTATCTCCAAACAGTGTTTGAACTACAATCACGTATTTAAGGTAACAGCTCAAAAAATGTTTTAATAGCACTCAACCATATCAATATTGAATTGGAAAAGATGGATTGGAACTGATCGTCATAATCAATTCTAACTCTTGAGAATCAGAATTGAATCACTACCCAGCTCTATAGGGGTGCCAATAATTGAGCTACCAGTGATTTTGCTAAAAAAAAGTATTTTTTTTATAGCATCCCCTGTCCCCCTTTAATACATAAACGTAAAAGAAAGGCTGTATTTTTCAAAATCATGAAAAATGCATTTTTTGGTGTTTAACATGTTTTTCCCCCAGGCACAGATACACATTCTTCTGTGCCTCTATGTCCTCCAAAAGTAGAGAACAAGCTTTAAAAGGCTGTAATTTAAATTGGAAAAAATAATGTTTAAAACAAACTAAATCTGACAAAACTGTTACACTAGAAATGTACTGCGGCCAAAGAATCGGATGGTCAGGCAACATTTTGAATAGATAATGTGATTGTGTAGCACCTTCGGTTAGGTCTGAAGAGCACATACTCCAGTGCGTGTGTGGAGCTGTTGGCTGTAGAGATGAAGCTAAAAAGAAGGAAGACGAGGTCGGGCACACCCAGCAGCTGAGTGAGCTGTTTGTGGATGATCTGCTCCCTGAACGACATCTGCTGCTGCGTGTTCCTCCGGAACCGATACCAACCGATGACATTCTACGCAGTCAAACATGCAGGTTTGAAAAACAATTAAGATTTCATTTAGATTCTTACGTACTGCACAGTGTAATTTCACAAACCCAGTTTTGCTGTATTCTTTGTATACAATATGAAAACAAAGAAAAAAAATATTTTTGTAATTGCGTAAAGGTGAGAACAATATCAGACAATAAACAAAGAAAGAACTCACTTTTTGCCTATCTTTAAGAACGCTGTTGAGATTTTCCTCACTGACTTTACCTGCGTAATCATAAAAGCTGATAGGAGAAAAACAAAAAAACAAGTCAGTTCAAATTCATTGATCAGATTCATGTTCTTCTTTTGCCACAGGCCTTCAATGAAATATAATCTTGTCAGAGAGAGACGTCTACTTTCCACTGTCAAACTGAAATAACAAGGTAACTAAGATGTGGAAAATGTCCGTATAATGCCAGTGACACGACAACACTTCCAGTAAGTAAATATTCTACTAGACACTGTTTTACATGCACAAAAACAACTGTTTTCTTTAAATATTCACAGCCCCAACTGCTGCATCAAAAGCAGAAATTTGCACATTACCAGGTAAACAGGCAGAAGCATATCAACAACAGAATTGAGTGTAAAATAATAAAAGTAACTACTTACCTAAATAACTGTGTGCAAGGGTCATGGTTATGGATTTCTGCAGGGGAATGAACAATTTTTGTTTTAGTTAGAATCTAAATAATCATATCCATGTTTTTTTTAAAGTGTTATCCAAATACAAAAGACTGAGTGCGGAGAACAATTTCTGTAACGAATGGCTTTGATTGAGTAGATCTGTTGAACCCAAAAAACGACAATGAAATGTAGGGGGAATGGAAATAGGCTAAGCCCTGCCCTGAATAAATGTCCTTTACCCTGCCACACTCTCCCTCACTTCAAAAATATATTATAAAAAGAAACCTCCAAGAATCTGAACTGTTTAACTGTAATCGTTGACTGGCTTAAATCAGTTGGCATTCATGTTAAGAAGCTATGTTTTAACTGATCAGTGCTTACCTACTACCTGCAGCAGCTCTGAACTGCTAATCTGTGCATCACTGATGCTGACAGTCTCTTCCTGCCTTACATCCCCAAATAGGAAGCCCTCCTGTAGAATAAAAAAAGAGACATTTTCAGAACCCACAGTGAAGGCATTGATATTGGTTTCACAAAGCTGGTTTCTAAACATGGTTTTTCAATACACGCATGAACATATCAATCATATGACCATAATTTAGATTCCTCTTAACTTTTGACATTCCTCCGTCTATTCTTTAGGTAGAAAGGAAAATTAATCAGGCTGCTTTTCTGGAGATATTACAATTCGAATAGTAAAAAATAAAAAAAATAAAAATGGTGTTGAACTCAAATGTCAAACCACAGCCGCAGGCAGACTTTTGGTGTGACCTAAAAACACACACGACCAGCAATGTGTGAAGATGATGACCTAGCATCGATGGTTGAAAAAAAAGGTAATGTTCCATAATGTTCCAGATTCCAGATCCGTCATGAAGATCAAGGAACAGAACAGACAGATCAGACATAAAGCCACCAAAAGCAGGGATAGGTGACAACTATATGTCAGGCTTTGAGCACCACATGGAGCAGTTTAGTCCTTCAACTAAAGCAGCATTATTCTGTGGGGATGCCGTTTCTTATGCAGGGACAGAGAAGGTAGTCCCTGTGGATCTATTCTGCTAAATACAAAGCGATCTATAAGAAAAGATCTCAGAGGCTGCTTTCATTTCACAATTATGAATTACTCTGTGTTGATCCATTACATACTGCCCAATTAAATCTAAATCTTTATTCTTTCTAAACTGTAGCACAGTTTTATATAGGTGCTTTATCTGCACAGAGATGACAGCTGAGAGATGTTTAGCCGGGAATGTAGTTAAACTGGTACCTAAGCACCTATCCAGGCCGACTTGTTACGTGTCGATGATGTAAACACGGCAGCTGATATTACCTGAGCCAACATGATAGTTTAACGTCAAAAGTTTATTTTATTTATATTTTTACACACAGAACAACTCTTGACTTCTGATGACAACAAATCTCAATCAATAAAACTACATAGAACAGAATGACATTTCAAAACAACAACAAATGCAACAGTCATTAGCGAACTGGTTGAGAAGCTAATCTAGCTATGCTAAAAAACAACAAAAAAGCAGGCTTTGTTCTTCTTTAGTTATTAGGTCCTCCAGGTTAACATTTAACCATGTTACCACAAAAAAACACACACATTCAGAATTTAAAGGATTTAAACCCGACATATGAGCTGATATTACCTGGACCGATACACGGAAGTCGGTTGACTTTGGCTATCATGCTAATAAGCTAGCTACTGGATATTTCCTGGAAATCAAACTTTCCAAATACAGACATAACAGGTGTTTATACACAAAATATCCTAAAATGTATTTTATAAATTCAAATTATTTATTGCTAATGTAATAAGTTAGATCATAAGAAGAATGGCAACCCGGTCTTCATGTTTTTTTAACTATGGTCTGACCAGAGCATACAAGCCGGTAGATAGACGGAACCAGGATGACACAGGAAAAAGACCACAAACTAAAGGTATTAATAAACCATAATACACACCAACGAATTACACAAACCTACGTGAACAATAAACCGCGGGCTTGTCAGATCATTTCCCCGACTACTTACATGGTCTGAGTTGCTGTTGGCGCTGTGATAACACACAGAACTGAAGGTGTAGCCCGAAATGTATGCCGCCATGATGGAAACATACCTATCAATCCCAATGCCCCCTACGGTTGTTGCAGACACGCTCCTTCGGCGCAGTTTCTTGTGGGAAATGTAGGCTGCGACTGCTTTGAAACCAGCAGCATGGCAGAAGTCAGAGAGGGCTCACATGGTTATGGAAACAGCTCGGATTCAGAGCAAGATAAATCCTCCGATAACGATTTTGAAACGTCACAACTCGGGACCAAAGAATAGTAAGTATTGGCGGTGTTAATGTTTGTGGGACACTTGATACTGAGGGATGGAGAGTGTCACTTAGCAGACAGCTACACGATTTACAGTTTGGAGAAATGAATCTGTATGTCGGATTTGAATACTGCATTAATTCACTGGGTGATACAGCTATTTTGCAATCTTTGATTAACAGTTTATTTAATAGCTACAGAAAAGTCGAACTATTATTGTAGCTTATTAGCCTACAATGCATAAGCTAGCTATATAGTTACTAAACCAGAAGGTCTCTAACTTTTGATTTGCTGCAGAACATTGCAATAAATCCATTTGTCTTGTGCATGGTGTGCTCTGCAGTTGGGAGGAAGCCTACCAAAAAGAACTAGAGACCTTTAAAGACATTGGAGACGTTGGTCAAATATGGTAAGAAAAAGTTTTTTTTTATGCTGATCACTGATCAGTACTATGTATTCGAGGAATTTTGCTGTATGTAAATAGTCACAGATGTCATTACTTTCTGATTTAACAAAAGTGGAAAAAATATCTGTTTTTGGACCCAATGTTTCTTAAAGTGGGGTACCTGTCCTAAGCGTTAGTGCAAGGAAAATACAAACTGATGAACTGTGATGTAAAGCTAATGAGCGACAATTGCTCAAAAGAGTTAGCTGTTCAGGCTCATTTATCTTCGCTTCATTAGAAAATTCTCCCAAACGAAATAGGTGCGAAGTTGGATCTGGAAATGACATAAAGGCAAACTTAATGTATTCCACTTCCAAGTTGGAAAACAAGTAAGATTTGCTAATTGACATTCTCTGGGAGGAGCAAGTTATTGTTAGCAATTAAGTAAGTTATTTACATTGTATTTATCTGCAGGTTACAAGGAATAGTTGAAATACATTTACATATAATGTAAAATAAACCAAACATCCGCTTTATTTTCCTTATTTTCTGACATCAAATCAGAAGAAAACTGTTCTACGAAAATAAGTATTATCAAAATTTTGTTATTTCAGAACCTTTTTCTATTAGTTTGAACAAGTTGGAAAACTTGGACAAACTATTACTTTCTTCAAAATCAGATTTTTCCCAACCATGAACAACTTCACAAATCCTCTTAGACTACCATGCTTTTAAGCAACCTGGGAAAGGAAAAATGATGTCATGTTCTTGTAAGCATTAGTTCATTACATGGAAATAACTGTTTGGTAGATTCCTTACCATATTACATTTTTTAGATAATTCACATTATTAACAGCAATAATAATATTGGATATCAATTTTCCCCCACATTTTAATTTTGGTGCACTCGTACTTAAATTGAACCCTTTAACCAGTCGAATAAGAATGTTTGCATTTCATTTAAGTTTTTTTTTGTTTTTTTGTTTTTTACATATCACCTCTACAAAATAGCATTCACTGTAAAATCTGATAAGTTAACCTTACCTTAAAAAAGCATGCAAACTGATTGCACTTAAAATAATAAGTACACAGGACTTAAGTAATTATGAGTTGGAGCCACTAATGTATTGAAAGTAAAATCAAATTACATGCAAATTATTATAACTAAGACAAACAAGCATCCAATCAACAGCAATACCCAATGTTTGAACAACTAAATGATCCCTTTTAGAATCATGCAATGGTACGTCGATACAACAGACTTCCAAGTCGCCCATGGTTTCAAAAACATACACCAAAGCACCCTGGAAAATATGATAATTAGCTCTCACTGATCTTTTTTGGGGTACTTGCTTTTAGCTGGTAACTAAAATTTGAACCCTTAGTGACAATAACTGAAGACATTGTCAAGTTGAATTAAAATAAAATCTGCTCATAGTGGTAATTTACGCCATGCAAAGGTCACTGAGAATAAGTATTAAGATTTACATTTCATATATCCAATTACATTTTAAATAATAAAATCTATTTAGTAGCTCATAATGGTAATTTATCTGAAGTAAGTCATGATAACTTCGATTTTACAGTGTTGTAATCAATCATATGTATTTACATTCTGACAGTTTTACTTAACTCTCTCTGGATTTTGGTTTTCAAAATCTCCATCAATGATCATAATTAGATTCACAAAAAAATTATGTCATTTGAAATAATTTTTTTGAATAAAGGTTTGGGGAGGAAAGCATGAACAGAGTCCTGCGTTGGATGGACAAAGCTGGGATCCACAAGGATGCTGCCATTCTCGACATTGGCACTGGAAATGGAGCCTTCTTGGTTGAACTGGTGGGAGCAAATTGAAAATAAATGTTTTTTTTACTATTTACATAGATTTACCATTCAAAATTTTAACCCTGTATATTAAAAATATATAATTTTCATATAAAACCTTTTCAACATTTTGTAAGATTTCCTCTAAAGTGTGTATAAATTATAGAAAAGAACTGAGAAGACCACATAATGTTCTTTTTTTATTATATAAAATAAAAAGCAGTTTTTATATGTATAAATATTTTCTTGATTACAGTGTGAAATAAGCTTTAAATTGTTTAAAAGGTTTACTTGATATTGGTTTTTAAGTGTCTACCATAAATGGTCTTGGGCCTTCTTATTTTTCAGAAATGCTTTTTAACGTATGAACCTTTGCGATATCTTCTTTCCTCTGGCAGCCATCTTGAAAGGGGGGCTTAAAAAGCGCTTTATGAATAAAGTTTGATTAGTGTATACAATGTGCTAGCAACTGCAATTTTAGCTGTTTCAGCGCAAGACTACAGTCTTGGTTCCCATTGCACATTAAAAAAATTTTTTTGCAAGAGGCTGAGAAGTGAAAAATACATTTACCTAAGAAAAATTATTTACAAGTCCAAAAACACACAAATGCATAAAAAAACGCTTTCCACAACAACAAAAAATTTACATTTCAAAAAAAGAGAGAAGAGAATTTTGCACAAAAAAGGTGTAAACCTATTAAAGCTAAAACTGCAAAACATTGTTCATGAACAGAAACTTCATAATTCATGTTCTGTGCAGTTATTTCCCTCAAACAACCGTTATTGACTTCCCCGTTTAGCTCAACTAAAATGATTTCTCTCTACTACAAAGCAAGACCATGCTTGCTTCGTTTCCAGCATTTTGGACAATCCCTTTCTGTCAAGAGATTTCTTTGTTTTTGCTTCAGGTTTTGCATTTATTTTTTCAAATATGTCGATGTGTTTTTTGAAATGTAATTTTGGTTTTAGATTTGTTCATGTGTTTTATGAACAGTATTTAGTTTTTGTATTCGGAAATTATTAGTATTTTCTTTATGTAAATGAGTTTTGCACCGTATGACACCCCGCCACTTCCACTGAAATCAAGAACTCTTAATACTTAATAAATACTTAATACAGAAATTGCACTAAAAGGAAACCAAGTGTTTGAGGTAGTTTCAGCATTTTTCTTAACTTATCCTTGCAAAATAAATCTCTGTGTTGTTTTGCTAACATAAATCTTTATTTACTTTTCTTTTTTTAGGCAAAATATGGATACAGAAACCTTACCGGTATAGATTATTCTCCAGCATCAGTAGAACTGGCCAAAAATGTTCTGCAGGCAGAAGGCTTGGCTAATGTCACTGTAAAGGTGGGTTGAAGTTTGTCCTTTAATTTAAGGTCCTGAACAGGAAGTAAAACCAAAAAAGCCGTATGTGCAACGGATAAGTATTTGAACTCTGATGATTGTAATTATTTTAAATCAGGAAATGGGATGTATCATTAATGTACTGTAAATCTCCTTATTAGTGTGAGAAAGAAAAATATAGGTAACTTTTTCATTTTAGTAAAGAAAAAGAGGAAAAAACAATCATCAAAAGTAAACTTTTCCCCAATTGTTCTATAATCGTTCTCCCCCGGGAAATTTCAAAAAAAAAAAAAAAATAATCCAAATTTATATTTACATACAGAAATATTATTCAATGACAAATGTACATACAATCCCAAAGAAATACCAGGTTTGTTTGTTGGACTTTTGTTCGTGTCAGCAAACATGTTAGCCAACCAAACCCATAGAAACATCTGGAACTGGCTAATGGAAGTATCATTGGAGATCACTGGTGTTTCAACCTTTTTTTTTTTTTCAGCGGCAAAGGTTTTGAACATGCTGTTAGGGGTACATGGTGTCTCCATCGTATAAAAAAAATACCAGTACATAGAAAATCGGAAGTATCTGCCAGGACGTTTAAAATGAGGTGTGGTTGTGCCACCCAGCAAGACCTGGTTTAGAGGAAGAGCTCAAAAAATAAAGAGAAACGATTCTGCATAAAATTAAAGAAAAAGCAACGGTCTAGGTCCTCTCAAAGGAGTGGCAGCCAGCAGTGAGTAAAAGGATCTGGAAAGCTTGTGTGAAGGAATGATCTTAGATACAAAAGTTTAATTTTTTTTTTAATGCTAAATAAAAAATAATATTGTCTGTTGTCCAGTTAAAAATTGTGCACATCATCAATTTACAATGCCTTAAAGAGGCATTCATACCATTACACCTACCCACATTTTTATTCAAAATGTCTTCAAATAAATCTGAAATTTTTTATTTACATTAGTATTCAGTTGACTCTGATACCTCCAGCTACAATCCCATGCAACCAGTTGGTGTTGCATGAAGGACTCAGAGAATTGTTGGAGAACATTAGTAAACCAAGGAACAAAGCAGAAAGATTACCATTAATGAGCGATGCAGTCAAAAGGCCCAATAGTAACTCTGGAGGAGGGAAAATGTTTAGAGGACAATTATCAGTTGTGCACCCCAAAAAGAGCTGTTTATACAGTTTTGGCTGAGCTGTGTTGGTTTTTTCAGATTTTTATTTGTAAAAGAAAGCTTAAAATATCTAATTTTCCTTTCACTTCATATACAAGGTCTTGTGTTTGTTTATCACATAAAATCACTTTTAAAAAATTGAAACTTTTGTATTAACAATTTTAAATGGTATGAAAACCGTTTTTGAGGCACTTTATTTAGAATAATTGATGTAGAACAACAGAGCTTTCAGCATGGAGTGAATCTGGGCCAGCTATCATCTGAGGAAACCGTTGTTCTGTCTGCCATGTGAGGAAGTTAGATGGGAAGAAAAGGCCTTTAAGTTGATGCAGGTCTTTCCACCTCAAACCAAACTGAACGGGCACGGCTCTTCATATAGGCCAAAATAAAATCAGCTCATGGATGAAAGGTAGTCCACACATTGTGTAAAGAGTAAGTTATCCCTCGCATATGTGCGCGTGCTTGATACATCTATGTTGTCCATCATGTGTTTGTGACCTGCCAGTTATAGATATGTATCTGCTCCAAGATGGCTTATTCAAATGTTCCAACTAGCCTCCTGAGAATGTCAGTGTTCTTTGGAAGCCTACTAATGAACTATAATTTGTTTTGGGTGGGCTAAACCAGGGGAAGAACTAAAACGTGCAGAATACAGGCCCCTTGACGACTGGCTTCGGGCACCAGTGATCTACATGAACACTGCCCGGGGTAGAAGGGCTGCCACTGAAGTCAATATTGACCTCCGCTGGTTAGGGGAAGCACAGTGGTGTGAGCATCTGAGAGGAATGTTGGCATCCCAGTCATTTATGCAGTGTTGGAGGTTGCCAAAATAACCAGTGTGTGTTTGCCTTTTACAGGTCAGGTATAATTCCAAATTAATCTCAAGTCCCTCTCCGTTTACATTTGCAATACTATTTGAGCATCTTCTCAACATTTTGCGTCCTTCTGCACGCCTAAACATGGCTCAGCCGTAAAAAAAATATATAACTATCCCTAGATTTTCTAAACCTAGTGAGCCACTGTTGATGTTCCTTCATCAATCTCATATTCAGTGGACACGGTTGTTGAGAATGTGGCTGGTGGATTCACCCTGGAGGTCTGGTATGTTGTGCTCCGTTCACAAAAAGGGTTCTCCCTATCAATAGTGGCAGTGTTGATTCCGAAGCTTGTTTAAGCATAGTCGAAATCTGACTTTTTTTTTCTTTTCTTTTTTCGTTGGCTTCAGAGTTAAAGCAGGAATTTTACTCTGTAGAGGTGACCAGCAGATTTTCACCTTCTTTTTGTTTTAAAACCATTTTTAGGAGATGGATTTCCTGAACTGCGGAGGAGAGCTCTCAGGTTTTGATGTCTGTATTGACAAAGGAACTTTTGATGCGATTAGTCTAAACCCAGACGACAACAAGGAGTGCAAAAAACTCTATGTCCAAACCCTAAAATGTGCACTCAAAGACAGCGGCATCTTTGCTATCACTTCCTGTAACTGGACAAAAGATCAGCTGCTGGAGAGATTCTGTGAAGGTGAGAGGAAATTAATTATTTCAGATTTGAAATTATGTTTTTTATCTGTTGTCGGTTTTGTTTTAATTTATTCAATTTTAGATCTAAACAGAGGTATAGTAGATTGCAAAACTGTTTATATCTCTATATCACATCATAGTCAGAAATACTGGTGAATTTTATGTGACTGTAGGGAGTGCATGTGATGTGGAAGGAAAATCAAACCCTGGTTAAGAATTGTTAGAAATAAAAACCTGAGAAGTGTGGCATGTACAGCCATCTCTGAATCAATACTGTGAGGAAACAGCTTGTGATAGAATTACATCTGTAAGACTTTTTATTTGGGGGGGGGGTCATGTCTAAAGCCACCTGAGCACGATGCTGTCACCACCATGTGTAAATAAAATCTTTTTGAATTGAATTGAATTTGGGGGAAAAACTGCTAAGATTGTATTGAAATAAAAACCCAACAGAACACTTTTAAATGCATCCCACTCAAGCTAATAAGAAGCCAAAGCATTTGACAAACTCTGACATCAGTGGTGTTGTTTTTCTTTGTTGTTTTTTCCGTTTTTGTTTTTTTAAAGCAGTCCTTATGGCATGCAGAAGCTTAATTTCAAACTGTTTTGTTGTGTAACTTTCAATCCAGAAAAACCACAGACAGTTCCCCAGTCACAATAATTACTCGACAGGTTGTTAAGCTGCAGGGAACAACGGCCTGTGCAGATTAAATTTAGGCAAGCTTCCACTAGCTGTCACTAGTCTCTCTGCAGTCACTCTGGAGAACCTGCAGGGGGCCCAACAGCTTTGAGATCTCATCTTTCACAATGACAGCTTGCCTTTACTAGACAGCAGGAAGCAGCACAGATGGTGGATGGATGGTTGTTTCATTTAACTGCTGGCTTAACACGCTTTTTAGTTACTTCGTTATAGGCTGAAAGAAGTGAAAACTTGCTTCTTTTTTTAATGGGCATTTCTTAACTTCATAATATTTTGTATTTTTCACAGGGTTTGAATTTGTACAAGAGTTGCCGACTCCCAGTTTCCAGTTTGGAGGAAAAACTGGCAACAGTGTGGTAGCCCTGATCTTCAAGAGAGTGCACTGATTGAAGTCTCACAAGTTAATTTTTTTTTCTTTTTTCTTCTATTTGACACAAGATATTTTTTAGGATCTTTTGTACAAAATCTGATTATAATATGTTGAAATAAAGCAAAGGCTTACTGTCTTGGGCATTTTTCAATCTAATAAATCAAGTTTCTGATGCTTTCACTGCACTTAGTTTGTGGAATAAACTTTCTGTTTGATTAGTATAGAGTTAGATTTTAAACTCAGTATCTGGTTTTAAGTAATAACCACTTTCTTTTATCTTTAGTTTTTTTAATCCCCTAGAAGAAAATATTTTTTTTGTTTCAGCCAGAAGTCTTCAACAATCATTTATATTTTTCTGTTGAATGTTTTTTTCTAAATCCATGAATCAAAATGTAATCCCTGACATTTCTTTGTAATGATTTCTTGGAGAGTCCCAACCAACTCACTAGAAACAAGTGTTCTGTCTCGCTAGGTTGTAAATTAAATTTGCCTTTCCAACCATGCAGAGAATAGTCCCAATCTAATTTGTTAAAATGGAAGCCAGCAGCAGTGGGGGTCCTGAAGATGATGATTAAGAACCTCTGACACAATGAATAAACAGGAGGCCGTGACTTCTGTGGGAGAGGTGCTTGTCTGCCCTCTTCCTTTCTCAACGGCGTCATTAATATCTGCCAAGCTCCTGGATGCTAATTGCAAGCTGCACAGTCGGGTCACCCAATGGGAGCCGTCCACGTCGAGGCACTGTTGAGTAAACATCCCGATATTTACAAGAATTACTCCCTGGAAATTTACAAGACTGTGGATTTCCTGCCTGGATAGCGCATGTTATGCCTACATTTACAACACAGAATTTCCATGAGTTGAAATGTCCTTTGTAGAGTGAGTTTCTCCTCAGTTCCTAATGCAGGCTCAGTGCCTTAACGGTGTCACATTAGGCAGAAGGTGCTGGTTCAGATTTGTGTTAAAGTGTCACAAAATCTTCAGCTTAAAATATCTGCATGTAGTGTAGCTTGCAAGGCTCCCACGCTATAACACAGTTCTTTGTTCCTTTGTAAAATGTTTTTTTTTTTTTATCGGGTAAAGGTACTATCAAGTGATCTATTTTTCTTGCTCTAACTAAATACTAATGTATACTTTCAATAATATAGCTGGGAATTAAAGCAGTACATTTCACAACTCTCAAAAGGTTTTACTGAACACAGCACATTTTAATAGGTTTCAACAGATTCTGAAACACTAAAGCTGGTGATTAGTTTTTAAGGGTTCAGTCTGAGGTTTTAGCTAAAGGTGTAATGGATACTGATTTGATCAATTTCAGATTGAAATAGCAGATGCTACAAGAGTTCTGCAGGAAACAATGGAATTTGAAAATTGTATACATTGACCAGACAGTGGGACTTTTGGCTTGAAATACTCTAAAAAATTGTAATAATAAGTTGGCGAATGCCCTCTCTGATGTCACCAAGAGTCTAAATTAAGATTTACAACATTAAAAAAACGAATGAAAAGGAAACATTCCAGAGGTAATTCTCTAATGTTTTAAGCAATATCCTAAATAGATTTGATAGCTTTTGCTGGCAAGTGTGGTTGGTAGCTTTAATCATCCATAGCAGCAGTGAATGATTTAGGTTATAATTTATGTTAAATTGAATATAAAAACCTTTTAAACTGAAAGCAGTCCTGCTGATATTCATATGCAAAAATCTTCTCTGAATTTTTTTCAATACACTTTTTTGCAGTTCTATTAACATCAGACTAAGGATAGTTCCTTTAAAAGTTTATTTTTCCAATCCAGCATTAAGCATAGAAAAAGTTCTTGCAGAGGTAAACTGAACTGTTACACAACATTTAACCACTCTGGACAAGTTTCATGACACTGATTCAAAGCTTCACTTTTATCCCACTCATGACCTTAACCTACATAACAAAGTTTTTGGACTTTATGCTGCCACAACCCACAGGATGACTTGCCAACAACATTCTGTACTTTCATTTCAATTTTTCAAGCATGATCCAGCAAATATTTATATTTTTCACCTCATCACCCTTCACACGTTTGAAGGTCTCCTAACAGGATTTTTGTGGATTCGAGTGAATAGCTCCAGCATGTAGCGGTGAACTTTTCCATAGCAGGATGTGGAGGTCTGTCTGACGGTAAGAAACATTCACACTCTGCCTTTTAGAGTAATGACTGCCCAAAATACAGTGGTTCTCAAAGTGTGGTGCGTGTACCACTGGCGGTACCTGGACTCCCTTTTAATTGATGCTACCCTAAATATTGTTTTTCCGTCTTTTTTTTATCTTTTGGAACTGTAAATGTGAGCAAATTACCTGGGATTTAGAGCTACAAAGCAACAATAGCCACGAAATATGAGTTATAAAGCACCTTTTTTTTAAAAACAAAACCGTGTTGAGAAAGAGTTCAATAACTGATTATGCGCTGAAGCTGACAAAGATGAGCCTCAAGATGTTAAATTCTCCTTTTCAATTTGTGTCTCTGTACTCATTTTCTTTTCTTCAAAAAGCAAAACAAATATGGCATTACTTCTTGAAAAATTTCATACTCTAAAATGCTTCAAAATGTTATTTAATTGAGGCCTATATGTGGCACTGTAGCACTGCCGCTGAAATCCACCCTAAACAAAGGAAGTGAGTTGCTTACAAAGGCCTCTGTTATAACATCAGACTTTCTTCGATCTGGAGATGTGAGATCACTGCATTTTTTTATCTTCATGAAAATCCAACAAATTTACAGCACCTCATATTTATATGGTCTTGTCCACCTTACTGCTGTTGCTGTATAGAATTTATTTCGTAGTTTGCTGTTGTTTTTCTCAAGGACACCAATTAATCTTAAAACTGACTAATTTAACTTTGTCTTTTTGTATTTAAATATTTCTTTTAACATTCCTAAACTGCACAGTAAATCAGCACATGAGTGAATGCCTGTGGGAGGGGAAATTAAGTGCGGAGTGGAACATACCAACATCTGTAGGGGAAAGGGGGTATACTAAATTCTGAACTAACTAAAAGTAGCAGTTTCTGAGTTTTTAGTGAAACGTTTGGTCATTAATATTTAGAGTCAGCCCTTCATATGTTACATACTACCCAGTGTGGTTTTATACAAGTTTGTTTTCTGTTTGCTCCCCCCCCCCCCTCCGCCTTGCTGCTTGGCGTGGACGCGGATATTGTTACAATCAAGTAGTGTCTGAAACGAGCAGCTCCGCTACTCGCAGTTCTTCTCTGTCGTACGCGGAGAACACACAACCGACGGCTGCTTCTACTGCGAGACAAATCTCCTTTTCTTTCCACTTTTATCGAAGATGACATAACTTCCTAAAAGCTTCCGCTGACCAGGTAGTATGCGCTCACACTCGTGGTTGTTCTAAAACCTGCATCAGTATGTTTCTGATTGACCTACTCAGAAGTTTGTACACTGCTCATGCTGGGTTTCCCCTGCAGCCTAGGCAGGATACTTAGGGGAACTAGAAAGAAAACTTGTGTCTGTGTGTATATTTAATTAAACTATTACATTAATCAAGACTAGAAACACAACACTCCTGGATAATGAGTTCTTCAGTGAATGAATCAAGTTTAAATTCTGAATTTAACCAAGCAAGGCTTTATAAATAGTTTTAAATGTACGTGACTGGTACTCACAAGCACTTTTAGACAGCAAGCACTCTTTCATCTGCCAGTCACCGCAATGAAACCGAATCGGCAGATACTGTACCTGTGTGTGTGGAGAAGCAGTGCAGTTGTTCTGCAGTGTATATTGACAAACAGCTCCTCACCACAGTTGTGAGAAGAGACTGCACGCTTTTTGACTCACGAAGCTTTGTTGCATATCTCTCGCTCAATCTCCACCACACGCATAATATTTCCCCACTACAGATAAAAGTCTGCACTCACTGATTCTGAAGGTTGTCTGGGGATAGTTCGCCAAGAGATGTGTTTTGTCCTGTTATGCAGTGATTCTGCTGCTACATCAGTAGGTAAATGTGAGTTGTTGAAGCCATATTGAAAATAAACAGAGTTGTTCCATTATGACTCCTATAGGGTTGTATATGACAGTCATCTAATAAACTTGTGTTATTACACACGAAACTGAAACCGCTAGAAAAAGAAATGATAACACTGTTAGTACAATAAATCATCTGCTGTTACTGAATAGGCCGCATACACCATGCTCATTTTGCAACCCTTCTTATTGCTGTCTTGGATAATGATCAAAATGAGGGCACTTTGGAATATGGTAACAAAGCATTCAAATGCCCTTGTCAATGAGCATGTATTGTTTTTTGGGTTTAGGAAGTCAGTGTGTTGCTTTATGTTTTGCCCTGCTGAACGTTTTATGAGTGATGGTTGAACTTGTGTGGACACCACAAACACAAGAGCAGAGAGACCTGGTTTTTCGCACCGTAATCGGAAATACCTCAAAGAAGGGACTTTGGATGCCTCCACGGGCTGGGCTCTGCCCTTAATGTGCAAGGAAGAGGGACGGATTCGGTCAGCAGAACAGGAAACTTCACTGGCTCTTTTGCAAATCCTGATCTCTGAATGGCCCTTATGAAGAGAAAATGTGGCTGGAAGTTTAAGGTCGACACAAAGCATAGTCGGGCTAAAGATTTCATCTTATGCCGGCTCTAGTGTCTAATTACATTTGAGATGTTGATGGGGGTGCCTTACAGAAAGAAAAAAAAACTGGTTTGTCTTGGAGAAAGCTTGCTCAGGGTGTTTCTTATCTTTGGAAAAGAATTTTGATGGTTGCTCATTGCTTTGATTTCCAAACCCTCTCTGTAATGTCACAGCTAGGTACGGGCCAGGTTGTAGCAAAGTATTCCAAGGATGTAAAAAAGGCGAAACCTTCAAAACGGCCTTTTACGTCTTAAAGTGATTGTAAAAAAAAAAAAAATTTTTTAAATGAGATGCCGCAAAAAATCCGGAAGCGACTGACGTGTGTCAAGCTGTCCACGCCTGCTGCCTCGCACTGCCTGTCAGTGGGCTGAAAGAAAATGAGGAAACATTTGCTTGACTTGCAGGAAATTCAAATCAGTTTTTAAATATGTTCCAGTTCTGCAGAACGTGGGCAGTCGTGATGGGGTGGGGGGGTTAGAAGTAGAGGTGGTAGCATCATGCTGTGGAATACAACCCATAACTCTTACTACTTAGCACTTTTTTAAATCCATACTCGATAAACTAGAATTTCTGTTCAGTAGGAGGCAGGTTTTTTTGTTGATTGTTCCGTGCTATTAGTTCATTTTGTTTATGCTGCATTTATAGATTAACAGATCCCCACAATTTTTTCATCAGATAAACGGACTCAACTTGTAAACAGAAATATATTCAAAGGAGTCCAATCACATACATGCATACATACATACATACATACATCATATTACATAGATTCCAATCTGATTCTACACAAAAAATTGATCTGGATACCAAAAATTATTAATAAAAACAAAATAAAAAGTATTAGTTTATAAATAATAAAAAATTACATTTTGTGGATTATATTATTAGAACTGTAACAACCATTGTTGTATCATTTTAGTAGCCAAAGGAAAAATTGTTCAGCCTTTTTATGATGGAAAAAAAATGCAATGAGATTTTTTTTTTTTTTACATACCATAACACAATGAACCATGGTATTTTTAATCAAGGTTATCACACTGTGGGAATCTCGTGTTTAGTCACTGCGTGGTGAGAACAAGCCCTCCAGATCCTTCAAATCCTGTCATGTGAATCTGTAAACCTTGTTTTTTTTTAATGGCTTGTCTGATGATTACCTACCTTGTCCCGCTCCAGCACGTTTTTTGGTGTGTTTTTGTTTAACACCATACACAAATTCATGTGCAAAGTGTTGAATTGGTTTACTTTTATTGAATCAATAAAATGAGCCATTATTTTTCAAGTCGAGTCGGTTGACAACATTTTAAATGCATATCTAAAATTCCACAGTATATTTTTACTCACCCCTGGAGATCTCTACTTAATGACTGAGTAAAGAAAATCAACCTTTTAACAGAGGTTTTCTTTTTTGCTTGCAGTGTGTTGTGGAGGCTTTGGAGCTGTACTCAGAAGTGGCCAGATACCCTGGCAGATACTTGTTCACAGTCGCTGGCAGTCACTTTAATGAAGTGCAGCTTTGGTGTGCAGCACTTGTACTCAACAACAGCTCTGGCACTGTTAGTCAGCGGGCTTGTTTTGCACATGCTGGAAGCATAATTTATGGCAGCAATCTAAGGCTGGTGGGTTTTTTTTTCTTCCTTTTTTCTTTTTTTCTTTAAAGAGGATCGCTCTGCGCTGCAGTGTGTGCTTAAGATGCTAACATTTGCAAGGCCTTTGTGTTGCAAGCAAAAGATCCTATTCTACCAGTGGGCAGCTGTGTGCCCGTGGCTGAGCGGGCCTCCGGTCCATTCAGTGTCTGTGTGTATAGCCCTAACTCGGTCTACATGCTGACGCGCATGCTGACGCTTTCAACCCTCTCGTTTGCCCTTGTTCATGCCGCTCTGTTCCACCTTTTTTTGCTTTTTCTTAGTGCTGTTGCTTTTTTTTCCTTTTTACTTACCTGTAATTATTTACTCTCAATCTCTGCACCTTCATGTAGGAGTTTTTACTTTTCTGTGACCTGTAGTCCAGTCCAGCCCTGCTCCAGACATACCTAAGTAGGTATTTACTCTAAGCTCTGTATTAATATGAATTCTCCAGTTGTTGTTTTTTAGTTTTTTTTTTTTTGAATATGTCCCCTCCTCATTAACATAACAGATTTGAGAGGCTGGCGTCATGTCACCCACAGAGCCTAAGACCTGCATCTGAAAAGAAAAGAAAGGCATAGAAAAGAAAAGAGGCAGAATCGCATGAACAAGAACTCCCCCAACCCCCTACAAACCAGACTCCTGAGATGAAAAGCTTTCTAGGATGCAATAGAAAAGTTCCTATGAGCACATGTCACTCCTGTGCTCATAGATAGTAACAGTGAGGAAGCATCTTGAGTTCTGAGGAAAAGAGAGAGTAGTCTTTTGACTCTCAAATGAGGATGTGTCCCCTTGGGGCTTAGTTGTTGTTGGTTTGTTTGCATATCCAGTGTCTGATGCTATTGCAAGCTTTGTTTGGGTTTAACCTGCTTTCTGCTGGAAAACCCCATGGTCCAGGTGAGCTGATAGTTTTGCATTTTCTTTCTTTTCGGGATTGTATTCTCGGGTTTATGAACAACAGCGTTTTGCATTCCAGTCTTTCTCCTCTCTGGCTATTTTGGAATGAGCTTTCCTCGAAATGGCATCGTGTCCTGTCTAAATGATTCATTGTGGGACTGGGCTTTCTGTGTATACCCCCTTTTCCTGATAAAATCTCCCATTTGCTTCTGCTTAAAAAAAAAATAAAAAATACACGACCAGAGGCTTAGGTTAGCGTTCGGCACAAAAAGCCTTATTTTGTATATTTTTAGAGCCTTTTTTTCATTCTTATGACTATACCAGATACCTAATTGGGAACTTTTAGAATGAATGGCCTTATCCAAACAAGTGGGACTTGGTAAAAAAAAAAAAAAAAAAAAAAAAGCATGTTTTGGCCTTTTCCTAAAACTACACCCTAAACCTGATAGATGAAAACATATTCAGGCATTGCCTTAAAGTAAAAGTTTGTTTTTTAAAAAGGAAAAAGTTTATATCTAGTTGTGGTCATATAATGTATATAACTCCCATATAACAGGAGTCAATCAGGGCAGGAGATTTGCTGCCTGTAATAAGGCTGTATCTTTCCAAAAACTCCTTCTTTTAATTGTGGGATAAATATGCTTTTTGTAAACAGAAATTTACTTTGGACTGGAATTGATCGACAAAATTTTATGTCTGATTACATTTTTATTCTTGTCTCCATTGCTAGAAGTCCTACTAAGCAAGTCCTTCTAACAGGTTTGACAAGTAAAATGCTTCTGGGAGGTTTAACAAAAGCAGCAATTTAATCTACCTTTGTGCCAAATTTCCATCACTATTAATTGATGCTGGGGTTAACAAAATACCCGTAACATTTAAAGTTGGACTAGATTTTCCAGTGAAGACGCAGCCCAGATGTTTTTAGGTGTTCATTAAATGTTTTTATCCCAGTGTGAATAACTCTTAGCCATGCAATACGTAGACCAACCTGTAGAGCAAAATCCTTTTCTACTGCTACGGTTTGTCTAGATTTCAAGGCTAATTTAACATTTAATCTGACAATTTTTTAAAAGTTTTTTCCATTCGATTGTTGTTTTTTTTCTTGATCACATTTTTATTGTTTTTACTCTACAATCCTCCATAAAACATTTTTTCTAAAGTTGTTTATGTGATGAAATGACATGAGTGGATTACAAATTTTATTGCCACAACAGTTGTTTTTTTATATACATTTGTGTATTTATGTTCCAAAACCTGTTTTTTTTTTTTTTCCCTTACCTACAAGAAAACTCACATTGGTATCTGTGGAACCTTTGTCAATAGAAATCAGGCCTCAAGTGGAATACTAAAACCTTCCTGTTTTGTGTAAACAGCTTGTGACACTTTGTGTTACATCCTTCAAAACTGTCACTGTGCAAGCTTAGGCTTGATAACAGAGCCAGTGTTACCTGATAATCCTGTTCGTACAAACGGGACCAATTATCACGGAGACGCATAATAAGCTACAGTCTTGATGGTTCTGTGATATATTGTGTTTGAGAGTGTCTGCATGTTTTATGTTGTCATTTTACATGAACCTTCAGGTTATAGCAAACAGCGGCAAGACAAATATGTAACGTGATTTCCAACCCTTCAGCTAGCTGGCGCATTTCAGATACTCATGAGAAATAAACGGCGTTACAGAGGTGTCAAATGCTTTTTCTCATTAAACCTAATGTTTTTTTTCCCCTAGAAAACCTCTTTGAATCTGAACTCTTCAGATAATATATAGATTTGTTTCTGTGCCGTGAACTTCATCACACGTCAGCTCCAGGCAAGAGTCGGAATGAGATTCTGACGACATTCTAACTTCGAGTGAAAATACCACAGATTCTCACTATTAACACAGAAATTAAAAACAGAAATGCTGTGTGATTTCATTAGACAAGAATAGTTTACTTTGTCTTGCATGCAATGCTTTTTATGCTTTATATCTTTCTTTTAGAGCTGTGTTGAAATAATCCAAAAATCGATTCTGAATCAATTCTTATAGAAATCGAATCGATTCACAAGTTCAAAAATCGATTTTATTTTTTAGAATAGTTTGCCCTTTTTAAAGCTGAAATGGGAAGGAACAGTCCAGACGGCCGTTTTAAGTTTTGTGTCTGACAGGGTTAATGCAGTTTTTCATGGTGAACTGTTACTCACCCAGTGTTAACTCATTGAATTTCTGGCATATAATTAAGATAACAGTAAAAAAAAAAAAAAAGCTTTTAATAGCACTGACCAATATCAATATTGAATTGGATCAGATTGAATCGAATCCAAATGTTGAGAATCGGAATTGAATCGATTCTTAAATTTTGAGTCGATACCCAGCCCTACTTTCTTTCCTTTGATGCTCCGTACAATGCTTTGGATTATATTGCGTATGAATGGAGCTATACTGCTGCTAAAATGAGCTAACATATAGATGAAATAAGGTTGTATATAATATCTATTTAAATGTTATATATTGTATACATGCAACTTTTTTTTACAACCTTCTGTTTGTATAGTAACACCCCTATGTTAGGCTGCTATTAGCTGGTTCATTTGTTCTATGACTCTCTTTGCTCCACACAGCTGGAAAAAACTTAGTCACATCCTCAGTCTTGCTGGCATCTCATAAAAAAATAGCTCTGATTATAATAAGAAATGTAAGCAGATGACCTCAATATTGGGCATAGTGTTGCCATGGTACCAAAAATTCAGTATCGGTACAGATACCAATGAAAGAAATGCTCACAAATTAACACGTTTGAAGCTTGCATGTTTTTAACGCGTTGAACGCACCAAAAACGTACTATATTAGCATTAGTTATACCATGGGCTGGGTGAAAACTCGATTCTGATTGGCTGGAGGGTGTAGGTTAAAAAGTGATAATGACTACACCTAGGAAAGGCATCCTATCAAATTGCCTGATGACAGTTCTAAATTATTACGCTGGCTCAAATGGCAACAGAGACTCAACGTTATTTCACAGTTGACTCATCGCAACGTTTTGTCTCATCCTCTGGACACACACAAGGAGTAAGTAGTGCACTGGCCTTCTGAAATGATATTTTGTATCACATAGCGTAAAGTAAAGCCATCATCTCATTTCGCATCACTGATACGCTGCTGCAGTTGGCTCGCTGTGGACACATTGCTTGGCAGCGCCTGTTTGCGGGAGATATATAATAGTGCGCTCGACTTATATAGAAAAAAACCCTCCCGATATTAACTCTAAAACCCATTAAAGTATTATTAATTGATTAAATATTTCTTTTCTTTGTAAGTGACCATTGTATAAGTGGGATAATGCCCTTCGAGGTGTCCATTTTTAGAAATGAATGGACTTTGCAGAAGCAACCGTCCTCATCTTCGCGTCAGACGGTTCACGCCTTCACTGCGTCCATTCAATTCTTATAATGGACATCACGTCGGGCATTATCCCTTACGCGCATCACGGATGCTAATAATTTACCACACAAACGGCTGTTTATTTATATCCGTCTGATTCCGACATTCAAATTAAAATGATATATAATTCATAATAGAATTTCTAAATTTGAAATTACTTTGAAACTTACCTGCTTGAACTCTTTCATCGGATTCGGGTGTTTTATTAAGTTAGATGCATTTCCTCCTTTTGAGAAAGCTTTGACGTCGTTTGCGAATGTTTATTTATTATTATGTTCCCCTCGTCATCAGCTGCAAATTAAAATATTTCCACACACTACTCTCCTTCTTTTTTTATCCATGTGGATTTACCACATCAGCTGCACTGCCAGTCACCTACACATGCTCAATGCATACATGTGGATCATGGAACTGGGTTTGAATGGGTCCTCAGTACCAACAATAAAACTGGTGAATATAACATAAAAATTTCACATCTTAAGAGACTTCAATAAAAAAAGCTATATATGTCTTTTATAATATAAACATTTTATTTGGTAAATTAATTGTTCCATTTATATTGTGGAATATTTATTTATTTATTATGAATAAAACAGCATTCTGTATATTTAAATCAGCTGATCTGTAATGCATAGTAAACAGGTGGAGTATAATAATAATGAAAACGCTGGTTACTCCCAACACTTCCTCTAGCATCTCAAGCTACTGACATTAAACTGAACAAATGGCGTAACCAAACATTTCTTTTTGTATTTTTAATGCTTCTTAAAGCCTTGTTAAACTTTTTTTATGGCTTTTCAAGACTTGAAGCTAAAAACTAGTCATTCTGCTGACAGTGACTCAATTAACACATTCTTTCACTGTATGAAATCATCCACTTTTAAACACGTTGCATTTTCCCTGTGAGCACGAGCAAACCATAAGAGGAAGGAAAACTACTAAAAATGTTATTGGTAAATTCCAAGCTTGCAGTTAACAGTAAATTCTAATTCATACTATTTTCAACATTATGGAAATGCTCCTTCCTGTTTTGCCTAACAGAATGTAGAGTTCCCTCGAATTGTTTAACAATTTCCCCTATTTATAGTTGTTCGAACAGTGGTGGGCTCCTGAAAGAAGAAAAAAATAAAACACCTCCAACTTGCTCTCTGTTTAACACCTCTGTTTCACAGTGTGCTGAGCAGTCAGAAGGATCCATGTGGTTAACTGAGCCCCGTCACGAATGAATGAATGGGTCGATGGAATGCTGCATAGTTTTCATTCTGACATACTCCTGTCCATAAACAATCCCCAAACTCACCCACAGCTCTATGGTGGGAACATGGTGTTATGCAACACCAAACGGATACTTTATTGGCTGATTAGTTGTGACAGGATGTGTAATATAACTTGATTTTGCAACACAGGAGTGGTCCCCCTCTTTTTTTATTCTTTCTTTTGAACAATTGCAAGGAATTGCCAGGAGCACTGGAAGCTCCAATGTAATGTATCCCTGATGGATTAGGGCCTTGGTTTATATGAGAGGAACAGAGCAGAGCCAGGCACTCATGGATAATGGAGGAAAACACCAGCAGAATGGCAATGATTGATTGGGAGGGAGCAGTATAATTAGTGGGCTACCTGATGTATGGGTAACCATGGCATTCAAGGTTTGCTCCAGGGGCCAAGAGGCCTTTGCTTAAACTACAACACCTGATACAATGCAGGTCAAGCTTTTAAAGATTTCAGATAACAGATCTCTGCTTTCAGGCTCAAACCTAAATATATTTCAAACTTGCCCAAGTAGAAAGAAACAAAGCAGGTTTTACTTTGCAGGTTGTACCTAGCTTAATAAACTAGTGTTTCTCATTGGGTCAATTTCCTGTAACAAACACGTTTGCTGATAAGAAACTGATGAGCTGTCCATACATCAGTTTTAACAAGATTGTTGACGTCTGCCTTTTCCAAGTCACCACTTGTCAATGTTGACCTCTTTTTTTTCTCAGTGGCTGCTAAGGCTACCCATTCATTTCCTAGAAAAACAGATTGGCAAATCATTTAAACTTAATATTTAAATTTGTAGAGAGATCAAGGTTTGTTGAATTTATACATGTGTGTGTGCTCACTGGTTTTTATACATTAGTTTTACTAAGTTGGGTGCGTCAGACAATAGAAATAAAAATGTGGTTAGCCTATGGTCTTAACAAACAGTACATATTTTTGGATGTCACAGATGAGTAATCCTGAATACTAAGCCCTCGTCCACACTACTGCGTTTTCATTTAGAAACGGAGAGTTAAAATGAAAACTATCTCCGTCCACACTAGCGTTTTCCCTGTGTATTAGAAGTGAGCTCCGTCCACATTAAAACGACTGAAAACCAAGGGGCAAACTCCGCCAGCAGAATGTGAAGCCAACGCGGAAGTGATAAAAATTGCAGTTCAGCCCTCATCCGCTGGGGGCTGGCTGCAAAAAGGAGCAACTTCCCATTGACTCCCATGTTAAAAAGGCCAACTTTACAGCAAAAATAAACATGTTTACAGCCTGGTTCAAAAAAACATTTTAGGTTAGATAGTTCAGGTTTACCATCATGACAACTCTGAGGGGGGTGAATTTTTTTCTCCTCCGTTTATTTGTAATTTAATTGTGAAATTATTAATAATTAGGGGCATGTCCTTTTGATTGAAAGGTCCGTCTAGGCTAACGCTGGGGGCTAATGGTGGCTAAGTGTAGCTAATAGCTTGCTCCGTAGTCTGGTTGCGGAGCTCTTCACAGCCTGGGAATAACGTAAAGACTTAGGTCATTTGGTGTTTCTGAACTCCACTGTCAGTTGCCTCTGCAGTTTTTATTCGGTTTTGGATATTAATCTGCAGTTATTGGGCAAAGATGGCTTGCTGTGGTTTTCATTACAGTAACAGACAGTCAAAGGAGTTTATGCTTTCGGGGGAGGCTTCATACTGGCAGAAGCCTAACGAGCTTGGGGGGTCTCTGTCAGGTGGCAGAGAGGAATGCGGTTATGGTCGGAGCTTTTAGCTCTTTCTACACGTGAGTTGGAGCAGGGGATCGGTCGGGTAGCAGCAGAGCAGCCAAGTCGGCAGGACCGGGACGCAACGGCAGACCCGGTCAGGTAGAGCACCTCGAGACTCAAGAGCGGGAGACGGTTACATCAGGCTGGAAGACTACAGAGTCGGACTCTAGACAGACTGGATGCTCGCTGGTTAGATCAGTACTTCTGTGAGGAACACAGCTGGAGGCATAAACTAATGGATGTCTGATCTGAGGTGAGTCAAAAGCCTTTTATTTTTTTTAGGGGATCTGAATTTTCATGATGACTTTGTGACTACTTTTAGCTGGATGTGTTGTTAAGATAAGCCGACTAAGTCCTCACCCTCCTCCGATGGTAATGGAAATAACACAATATCAGGCCGTATTGATCCGACCCATTTGGGTCTTATTATATTGATCTGTTTTCTCTACTCGAGATGTTTCTGCGTCTAAAGGGATCGTTGTTGAAAAACCGGGTAAAAGTCTCTCAACCGCGGTCTTCTGGCTGAAACTGGCTGCAGCCTACGTTAGCCTCATTTAGCTCCCGACTAGCTTGTAGCTCTTTCGGCTCCGAGCGTTAACCCTCCGCTCCCAGCCTCACAGCGCCACTCTCAGCTCCACCTCTTTGCCCATTTTTGGAGTTTTTGAGAGCGACGAGGCGAGTGACGCGAACAAGATGGCGGCGGTGGGAACCGCCCAGTTGGCCTCATTTTTGCTATTCAGAAACCTATGGGGGACGTACCGGGTGGTTAGTCCATTGTTTTATACAGTCTATGCTGAAAATGCGGATCACGTAACCATTCTCCAACACTGGGCATGCGCGCGCCGGTGTAAACAGGAAACAGATTGATGAAAGTAGCCAAGCTAAGGTTACCTCTGCAAAACATGTCAAAGGCCAGAGATAACGCAATGACACTTGTAATTCGTTATCCATGTTGCACTTTCTAACGTAATGTACTCCAGGCTGTTTTTGTATGTTATCTTCCGGGGACGGGTCATGTGACGGGTGGTTAACGAATCAGGGAAGGATACGCCATGATCGATGACACCCAATCATAGAGCCAAGTGTGATCTGCTGCGTCTTCGTTTCTAAAGTCCTCCGTTTTAAGCCGTCCACAACAAAACGCCCTCCGGAGTTTCAAAATTAAAAACGGGGTCGGCAGCGTTTCTAAACTTCTCCATTTTGGGTCTCCGTTTTTGCCGTTTTAGTGTGGATGGGAGGTGCAAACGTAGCAAAAGGTATCCGTTTTTAAACGAAAACGCAGTAGTGTGGACAGGGCCTCATTGTTTGAGTTACGTGTTGGTTTGTTTAATACCAAATAAAAATCAGTATCCTTTATAGTCTGTGGTAATTTTTTGCAGTAGCCTACTATAATTTAAGCTCTACATAAATAAATAGGATAGTAAGGGGAACTGAAAACAGAACCACTACTTGTCTATCTGGTTTAAGCTTCAGTTTGAATCATGCTGCAGTCCCCTGCAATAGAAAATCTTTCGCTTTTGCTAGTCAAAGTCCAAAAACCAATATTATATTTGGAATTGCCTCTGTTGCTATTTCTAAATTGTTGGTACCGTGAGAGCATAAAACAATAATATTCAGAATGTGACTGAGTAGGCCATTTGTTATTGGATAAGTGTTATATTTTTATGGAAATGTTTGTGTTTGTGAGGATCTGAGTGCATGCAAGGTTGAATTTAAAGTAAAAAAAGATAGATTTATGTAATATTTTCTAACATCATTATTATTGTCATCACAATAAATTACAAAAACCATTATGAATGATTTCCAAAAAATTGACAGCACCTGCCCCTAGATTCAATCTCTACAAATGGCTAGAAATTACTCAATTTGAAATGAACTTCTATCACTCTGCAAATGTCTAACCAGTCATCAGTTCTGCATTTTGCCCCCAAGGTGCCAAACCTTCTTGAGGGATCTCTAATAATTTCCAAGGAATGTTTTTGGCTTTCTGGAGGTTTCTGAACTATTTTCCTTGGAGAATTTACTGCTTATTACTGATTTTCTGTCCAGGGTCTAACCAGGTTAAATTTAATATTAAGACGCCAAAGTTTTAAAAGGGGCAGACATAAAAGCATTCAAACCCCATGAGATGAGCCTGTGGTGGGTCAACAAAAAAACTTGGCAAAGAAGCAAATGGGATCTTTATAGACTTTTATCAGCAGGCTCTAACAATGACACAATTTGTTCCTATTTCTTTCATGGAACCTATGAGGAACTTAAACCTTAAAATGGTTTAATAGACTAATATTAATTTTGAATTACATCGGTTATCAGGTTAAGGTTGATTCATCTCTCTGGCACCGTGCCCTGATGTTTCTAATATTTTCTCCCTGAGTTTTTCATCCTTTACGCTGGGGATGCACCGATAACAATATCAGTATCGGGGCTGATGCTGCTTTTATGTACTGTATCATATCGGTTACGGTTAACCAATACCATGATCCAATACTTAAAATGTGGAAACTCTACAATAATATCACAGAAAATGTTAATTTCTTGTTGGAAGTTTTGTTCTGTGGTTATTGTTATTAATATTTTATGTTTTTATCAAAATTACCGTCATTTGTTGTAACAATCGGAAATTGAAAATACATTCTGTCTTCTAGTTCATTGCGTTTTTGTGTGTGTGGTAGAAGTATTGGTACTTGGTATCGGCAAGTACTCAAATCCAAGTATCTGTATCGTATCGGTTTAAAAAAGTGGTATCGTTGCTTCCCAACTGTATGCCGTCATGGGCAATTACAAGGATTGGACAGGAAATCATTGAAAAAAGGTTAAAGAACAACTGGGTGAAAAGTTAATTGAGCAAAGTGCAAAGAAATTACTGATGGTTTGAAACTACTGCATAGTGCTATATGTTGCATATTTCTTTTGTTACCCTAGACAATTTTAAGTTTATCTCTGACTTTCTCTGTGGAAGGGAGACTATTCCCTTGCCGTCCTGTAATTTGCAATAAATCCTAATGTAATGTCATGGTCAGGATTTGGGACTTGCTGTCCTAGTTCATTGAGTCCTTCTTTTGTCAAAGCAGGAGTGACATAATATGCACTCTGTGCCGAGCTCATTTGGGGATTTCTCTTTTCGTGTCTTTGGTAATAAAGCCAATGTGCTACACACCCAGTTCAGCAGCAGCACAGTGTTACCACAAGGGAAGTAGAGCTCATACATTGCAAAGTGTGCTTACATCTGCAAAATATGTCAGTGTTTCTTTGTGTCGGCCATGTAGTAAGATGAATTCCGGTGTGAATTGCATTTAAAGAATGACTGTTAAGAAATAAAAGATCTAATAGGTGAATTGGTCTTAGGTTAAGTTTGCTTTAGCTGCGCTTATCTGTGACTGCGTGTAATTTAGAGCCAATGTTCAGAAGAAGGTGTAATCTATTGGACTGACTGAGGAGTAATGAAACAGTGATAATGGCAGAAACAGAATCTGCTAAAGGAGATTGTGAAACTTCAGTTTTATATTCTTTTCCTACAAGCAGCACAAATGTTTGAGCATATTTTTTTTGTTCAAACTCATAAGACCTTTCATATGTATTGCTTTATTGTGAATCTTTAGTTATTGTGGAACCAATGAAAGACTGTGGACAGTACTGGAACTGGAGATGTTGTTTTTACCACAAATAAGTACATATGAGAATGAAAGTAGCAACAAAGACAAAGTGGAATTTTACCACATTAAACTGAAGCATATTTATCTAGTGCAGTCTAGCCACAGTCTGAGACAACAGCTGTGCAGAAGAAAAGAACCTGTTTTAATAGATGTTCTTCTTTCTGGAAACATCATTTGAACTAAAATAAAGCTGCAGGGCAACAATGTCAAACCTGCAAAACATCTGGCCCCTGAACTTTTACAGTAACCATTCAGAAGGTTTAACTAACCGATCACTGGTTTGTTATTGCTTTTGTGAAAATGCACTGGCGCTATAGTGGGCTGTTTTTGGCCTGCCTCCCTTCACAAGTGGATACTAGGGTGATGGCGAAGGGAGTCCTTGGTATGTCTCGACCCCCTTAGGACCACTTTTACAACTTCAAGCACATTAACTTAAAGAGGGGTGGCTCTGTGTTTTTCCAAGAATTAACAATCGTCCATTCAGGCTATCACAAAAAAGCTGGATGAAGTCAGCACCTACATCAACAATCTTAACAAAAAAATAGAGTAGTATAAACTTAGAGACCCATGCAGCGCTTTGTTTGCTTATTGTAATCTAGTTTGGTGGAAAACAAATTTTTTTTTTTTTTATTTCAAACAAAGCCACCGATCAAAGTCTTGACACCAGACGCGCTCCGCACAAGTATGCAGTGACCAGAGCCAACTGGGTGTCGGACAGCAAACGTCCCATAACAGAACTTTATTGGGGGCTCAAATTGGCTTCTATTCATCTGTCTGCGCAAATCACTGCTTGGGCAAAGAGCCATGTTGTCTTAGCTGCCCTTCTCTTCCACCCTCCTGAGTCACTGACCTTTTGTGAGCTTCTATCTGCAGCCTAGCATTGGCAAGTAGATGTAACATAACACTGTCCACTGTCCAGCCACAAACACTAAATGTAAATTGTGAATAATTGACTTTCTCCTCGTTATTGATCTGTGTAGTTGGTTTTGGCTTTCCCAACAATGCCACAGTAGTCTGAGAGGGTGCAACAGCATGCATGACTTAAAATCTTTATAATCTTTTGTCTGATTTTTTTTTAACCACTAAGAGAAACATTGTCTATGGCGTTACTGGTTTTCATTGAAGATTAAGATTGTCTTTGTGAAGCTATAATTCACACATCGTTGGTGTAAAAGTGATTCATCAAATTCTGTGTGTACTGCAACAAAAGAAAGCTTTCAAATTGAGAAATAAAGCAGCTAAAACTTGATCTGATTAGTCCAAAACAAGCGCTCTATAGCTACACTAAGCTCTGGTTTCCTCATCATGACAGGTTGGTTCATTAAGTCAGCTTGGCTCCAGGGTTGAATTCACACTCGCTCTTGCCCTCTCCCATGACCCGACTTGCCAGTCCCCTACACAAGTGCAGGTTAGCATAAACAGACAGCATGTACAGGCACACAAGCACAAGCTGCTGTTTCAGCCCTTTATGAACACATCCTCAAAGCACCCTGACCTCACACTGCTACAACCTTCATGCATGACCACAATGAGCCTCGGTCCTCATTCTGATTACTGCTCATACACACAGAAACCCTGCTATGCTGCTCCACCCAAAAACGTCGGTGTCGGCCCTAATCAGCGAAGCGGTCCGCATTAAAAACTTGAGCCAGGAAAACATTTCCCTCTCCCCCAGCTCTCTCCACCAGAACCAGCGCCTCTTGTCTGCCGAGGCCGGTTGTGCTTCACTGACTCTCTTGGGTAAATGGAGATAATGGGAGTCATATGCTAGCAGTTGGTCCGAGGGGCAAACTTACATGAAACATTTTATATTCTTTATGTAGTCATGTGGCCTGAGAAAAGGGGGGAAAAAAAGCAATGGACAAAGATGGCATTGTGAAGTAATATGACATGACTACTGCGGTGCAGAAATGTTTTATCTAGTTCCTGTGTAAACAACTCCCCTCATATGTTTTCCTTTAAGAAGTTATCTGCAAAAAGTGGCCGTCCCTCTAATAAAGCTAATTCAGCACCGCGTGCACACCCTCACGCCCGAGAATGTTTAGCGCTACTACGGTACTCTTACTTAATGCTAAACCACATGTTGGGGGCAGAGTAACATTGCAGGCCTGGAAGAGCCATTAGCTTCATATGTCGTTTCACATTAGAAAGCTGTCATTACCCAACATTTGACCTGAGCTATGATGGTATTCTCGTTTTGGATGCTGTTAGTAGATTTAGTGGCTGGTTGATGATGGAGTTGGGCCTCAAAGTCATTGCAACTATTTCTCCCGAGACGAGCATGAATGAACCTTCTTCCAGTTGAGCAGATTACAACCGCATGCTCCACGGGCCAAATGTGGGTGCAGGCGACCGCAACTTCATATATATGCTCCTCCTTACCACATCTGTAGTCCTTTGACGCGAGTCCTGCTTTTTTCTTTTTTTCTACATCAGTTAAACTCTGCCTTCTTTTTCAGCATGTTAGGTTTTCCACATGGCCAGAGCCAAAACTTTCCATCATTTACAAGGATGAGGAAGCAGTTAAGCACACTGCAGGCTGTTTTTGTTTACCAGGACAGTAGCTCTATAGGCTTGAAGTTCTTCTGGTAACTGGGTGGTTAGACGTTTTGAAGTATTGGGGCGTTAAATACTGAATGGAAATATATTTCTCACCTCTTTTTAAGTCTTTTGGCCAGTTATAGTTGGTAAAAATGTTTCCTCTTTTAGAATATATTTGGATTGTGGATGGATGGATGCTATTCCTGCAGAAGTGGACATGTATAGTTTGCTTGGATGCAACTTTATTTGCATTTTTTTTACTGTACACTAACCCTGCACAATTCAGTTTTAAATTAAAATCCGCTTATATGTTCTAACCCGGGCTTTCTAATGGGCGTGTCAGCAGCATGTTACAGGAGCAGCAAGTTTAACTCGTGTATTCTGCTGCTTGGCCCTTTCCACGGGGGGCGTCAGCAGCACGTAGCAGCAGGGTAGCAGCTGTGTCCGACGAAGCCCGGAATCATGTGAGATCAGCAAAATCACGCATAGTTTCGTCAGTAAACGCAACAAGCAGGAAAAAACTACAACATGGCTCCAAAAGGTCTTTGTTTTATGTTCTTTCCGTTTTACATTTGCCAATAAGTTTATGTTATGTCAGAGACATAGGTTGCTTGTTGCTTCTTTGATCCATGCTTTCGTTGCCTCTTGGTACATTTGGAGTTGTATCATACTCTTCATTTTCTAATGATACTAGAACAGTGTTGTACAGTGTATTCCTTGGTCTTGGTGGTGGTGTTCTGATGTTTCTAATGTTTCTAATAATCTCTAACTCAGTGGTCCCCTACCCTTCTCCTCAGGTTCCGCTGTCCTGTGTGTTTTAGAGGTTTCCCCACTCCAGCACAACTGATTCAAATAATAGTATTTCCCACTTAACATTGTCTTCAATTGCTGCAGAAGCTTGTTAATCCCCCATTCTTTTAAGATAGGTGTGCAGAAGCAGGGAAACATGCAGGGCAGTCACATGACAGTTGGGTCTACACTGACATTAAACAACACACAGATTGACTCTACTTATTAAAAATATATATTATTCCACTTTACAATTATTCGCTACTTTATTTTTATTCATCACAAAAAGTAAAGCTATGTTTGTGCTTGTATTATGCAAATATTCAAGGGGTTTGAACACTTTTGTGAGGTATTGTATTTGGCAAAAAGAAAAGATTCATACTTATTTGGTATTGCTCTGCAGGATTTTTAGGAGTAGGTGGATTATGTTATTTAGATGGAATGAACTCTAAACAAATCTGAATAATATTCCCAGTCTATCTCGTACAAACAGCCTGAGAGGCAGAATTTCTCTTACAAGCCTCTATTTGCCTAATGCAGTTGAAGGCGATACAACTGTGTGTTTAAGCATATTTCTTTCCTGGAAGGAGGAAAAAAAAAGACCAGATTTCAATAAAAACCAAAAACAGCTAGGTTTATTTGTTTGATATTAATGTTGTGTCTTTGTAATCTCCTGTTTTGGTGAACGCAGATATCAGCTGAAGTATTACCAAAAACCCTTCTACCTCGACTGGCTTCAGCAGCACTCCTCTCTACAGATGGGAGGTCACAACCTGGTGTTCCGCTTCACCCAAATGCACGATCTGCGTTCCACCCTCATGTAAAGATGGCTCCACGTGGCCTTTTTCTGCACCTGAACACCCCGGAGCAGAGCTGCATGCTACCATGGTGATCATTTTCTCAAAAGCACTGGAAAAGAAGAAGGGTGCCAATGATGTAACATCCAAGAGCTCCGACAGACAGCTGGTGAGAGAAACTTTACCTTCAGGTTCACAGAAAACAAAGTAACCATATCAATTAGGCACAGATGTCATCATAGAGGTAGTTACATTTCTGTACTTACTTGCCCAATCTAAATGAGTATTCCAGAGAAACAGAATCGGCTCTGATGGCCAGGTATGACACCTACAAGGAATTTGACTCCGAAAACTTTTCTCTCTAAAACAGACCTTAAATAAGTGAAATAAAAATAGATAAAAATAAATGAAGGATAATATACACACCAAACTGGGGTTATTGCACAGTGAATATATACAACAGTGCAGAGTTACATAGCTGTATCAAGTTGCCTGTTAATATAAACAAAAATGTATAATAAGAAGAGCTATTGAGTGTCTACATCCTCATAACAAGGTCCATGTCAGGTCTTACCCCAAAATACTTTTTCTACAAACAAATTTTTTTACCCAGCAACCTTAAATATACCAACCTGCAAAGTATGGATTTACCATAAACCATACAATTTTATTTATAGTGCGCTTCACAAATGACAGAAGTCAACCAAAGCGTAGAACACAGGCTAAAAGCATAAAAAAATAAAACAGAGTATTAAACAACATGGCAGTGTGCTTCTGTTTGCTGGTTAGCAACTACTTCACTTTTGGTTTATGTTCTGAAAGTTGATAAGAGGATTTGGTTTTCTGTTGGTGTTCATCATTTTTTCTTTTTTTTTTTTTTTGCATGGCCTGTCTTCGTTTTTAAGGCATACCATGTAGAGAAATCTAAATTGCCCACAGTAGTTTTTGATGTACAAAACCTATATCTGACATTGTATTCTAAGTGCATGTTTTACTTTGTTCGATAAAGATAATTGCATCTAGCATCAAAGTTGATAGGCCACATTGCTGCAATAGAAACCTGTGTCTGTATTACTTTCACCATTTTGATTATCTATGTATGGTTACGTAGGTGGATATATATGGGTGTGTGTGTGTGTGTTCCATTTTTTATTACCCTGCACTTTTCTCAAAGAAACAGAGACTAGCTTTAACTAATGAACATAAAATACTTTAATTTACAAGATCTTCTCCAAAATACTCAAATGTGTATTTAACACAAAAATTCTTTGAAATGGCTTCTGGATTTCTTGGTTATAAAATTATTTCCTGAGGGCGCCATAAAAGGCTGTCTGACTGTAGATCACGATGGCAACATAAGTATGTAGATTTAAAAACGTTGACCTTTTTAGTTAAGCATTTCACTGCCATTTTTTTTTATGATTGGCAACGAATTTAACCCTGTTTTAGTTGTCTTGATTAAATGTATTCTTTTTTGTTGTTGTTGTTCTGCCTTCTTTCACTACTTAGTGAAGTGTCAGGCTCTTGCAATTGCTAAATATCCAAGTGGTCAAAATCAGACATCTGAGGATGTACTTCTTTTTTTCATTTGTGCTTAGCTCCTAGTAATTAATGTTTTTAAAGCTTCTAATTATCTGCCCCATCTGAAAATGAAATTATAGGAACAAGGCTTGTGCACTAAAACAACAATTTAGCAGAAATATACCGACATCAGATAGATTGATGTTTACATAAGGAGTATGTGAAATATGTGAAGGGTATATTTTTATTGCTACCAAATGAGTAGACGGTATGTCAATGTTTTCATTTGCGAGAGGGGCAACACTGCAGGAATTTTCTTTCCTGCATTGTAGTTTGTTTTGTATCTTGCTGACTGTTTGCTTGTTCTTCCCAGAGTGATCTCCACACCATGAGCAGAGGGACCACCCTCTTCTCCTGTGGAACCGTGGGTAAGTTGTTCTTGTTTTTTCTCTCTCTCTGTGCTTAAAATTAAAATCTAAGTTTGAAAAATTATAGTTTAATGATTGTGGTTTACAAGCTGTGGTACAAGTATCACTGGCGTTGCTTGGCTTCCTATTGTAATAATTTGCTATTCAAATTACGAATAAAATAACTGTGATGAAAAGATCATAAGCGCCAACGGCCAAGCTGTGTGAAACATTTGTAAAACTCCCAGTACACTCCGGAAGCTGTCTGTTTACCACCGAGGTTGAAATTTGGTAACCTCATAGTTGAGAGATTCAAACATATTTAGATAATCAGAAATGCAAACAAAGTTTTTTTTTATATTCCCTGTCATTTTCCTCTATGCCAGGCCATATAGAATTTTGTTGTCACCATAAACTCGTCTACCAATCATTTAGTGCTAATGGATAAGAGTATTTTTCCTTTTTTTTTCTATGGGAACACACAACCAACTGAAAAACTCCAAGTCATGTTTCAAACCTGTTTTAAAATGTATGTCAAAATGGCAGCACTTTAAAAACTTGTCTATTTAGCTAAAGCATTATTGACTCTTTAACACTTTGATAAGTCACACCGCCAAGTTCAGTGACCCTGACCTCAACTGTCTTGTTGTTGGGGTTAGTCTCTCACTTCTCCCTTTCTCCATCTGTCAGTCATCCCCTTTTCATGATAAGGGTGCACCTGCCTCCATACAACGTTGCACAGCATTCTCATGGGAGTGAACTGTAATTGAATACACTGTTGCCTATGTCAACGATTTCCCTTAGACTCTATTTGGGTTTGTGGTAATTACTCCTGTGATAAAAGACACGCTACTGTAAATACAAGGTTCCACTTTGACCCCTTATCTTTTTAACTGTAACATGCTTGAAACATGCTGACGACACATGTATTATGGGTTTACCTTTTCTGCTCTAAACATTGCCATTGGCATTTTAAGTTGGTTCAGTCAGTACTTTTCATCCTGCCTTTTGGAGTAAATCCAAGTATTCCTTTTGTTGAGGTTTTTTTCCAACGCTGTGAGGTCATCACTGACGCTCCTGTACATCGTTAGCTTGCCCTAAACAGTTGTTTCAATCAGCATTAAAGCATGTCTAAACCTTGAGACTGGTATCCAAGATGATGGGCTTTAGATCTGCCAGAGGATTTCTTTACCAAAAGCCCCAGTTGATTCATTTGGCTTAGTATCTTAAGCAACTGTGGCACTTTACCGTCTGCTTATTATCTCTTGCAGCTGTGTGGTAGACCTCCATGCTGATGATGACATAGCTGGCAAATCCCACTGCTTTTCAAAGCATATTTCTGTCTAGCTCTTTTACTTGACTGTTCTTATTTGTTTATGAATGTAGAATATGCATTAGAATTGGTTTGGTTTTAAAACGACGTGGAATGCTGTGATTTATTATCTGTTGAATTCATCAGACTACTCACAATTTCAAAAAGGAAAAAGGTACATCATCCTACCTTCCCTGTTTTGACAAAAACAAAGAATTCTCTTTAATTGCAAATTGGATTTGTTTTCTTTTGGGAACATTTGTTCATCTGTAATCATAAAATGAATAAAAACACCACTTTTCATCATTTCAACATCACTTTCTTATTGTATTCTAGCTACTCATCTGGAACATAATCCATCATAATCTGTGATCGCACTGAGTCATACTATGGGTTGCTCAATTTGATACTTTAATGAGCCCTTCATTGCCAAATCCCTCTTTACAACAACTGTCTTTTGAAAATTTTCTAAAAATCTCAAAGCTCGGGTCAATAAAAACTAGGTTTCACAGAGCCTTGCAAAGTGTAGTCATAGTCCTTCAACTTTTTCAAAGCTGGTCACATTACAAACCACAAATTTGAATCTATTTTATTAGATCTTATGTGATAGATCAGGGATGTTAATTCAATCACAGAAGTAGCCAAAGATTAAAACATAGACCTCTTCTGTGTTAATATAAAATTGAAAGTGTTTAAAACTCTTGAGTTTTCAAGAAAAATGCAAAAGCACAAGAACAGTAATATTTGTGCTACTTTGTCTGAGGTGTCCAGGTGATATCGTTTCTTGACAGCAAGTTCTTTAATGTTTGGTGCTAAGTTCTGTGTGGTGGCAAGTAAAGGGTGGAAGGTAAATCTACCTATTTTGTAATCGCACTGACAACTCACAGTGCTTCACACTAAAACCCCGCTCACTTGATCACCTTCACAAACATGCACACATTCATACAGCATCTCACAGTACAGGAGGTAAGTTGGAGACACATTGACCCGTTACAGGAGAAAGCTGGAATCTAACCCACAACTTTTGGATGCCGTCAGGTTCATCTTCTACACAGAACAGTTGCTGACACAGATATGTACTATCAAACAGAGTGTTTGGGCAGCTTGGAGGCAGAGTAGGAGCAACGTTTCGGGAATTGAGGGGACAACTGTGTAGGACGCAGCTGTCTGTACTTCTGTAACCTGCATCTGGATGTGTGCCGGAGCTCAAAGTCAACAAAGTGCAGTCTGAACTCGTTGCAGAGCATGCTCAGTTTCTTTGTGTGTGTGTGTGTGTGCTTGGGAGTCAGTTCCCAGGCAAGGTTGGTACACCCTGATTTAGACTTGCAAGTAACTGTAGCTGCACATTATTGTATATGTAATGTGATTGTTAAGAGTGCTTAGTAGCCCACTGGCAGGCTATCAATAATAGATATATAAAATCCTGCTGTGACCAGGCCTTGAACATGACATGACTAATAGACCAACACAAAGTTGCATGTATTTACGAAATAGAAGGAAATAGACGCATAGTTTTCTGAATTTTATACAACGTAAAATGTAAAATACATGTGTAGCATCAGTATCAATTCTACCCCCAATCAATACACTTAATTGTAAATCATTTATTTGCAAAATAGCTCAAGCTTAGTCATATTGGATGAAAGGCCTCTGTAAATGTTATTTTCAAATGTTTGCTCCCGTTTTGTTGTTGGATTCCTGTTTAGACATTAACTGACCTGTTTTCACACATGAATATGTCCTTTGTTGTCGCTATCAACTAAAAGCATCCTCATGATGTAAAGCTGTGACTCACATGTAGCACCGTGGGCACCTGAGTGGAGCAGCCTCCACCCACAAACCCATGTCAATATTTTATCATAGAACATAAAATGCCTATAATTATAATAATTTAAATGTATTTGTATTATTATGATACACTGTATCATAATAATGGATGGTGATCAGTCAATGTTTGACAACCAGGGGTTAGGGGTTCATCTTGTAACCCGGAGGGTTGCAAGTTAGAGACCCAGCTCTGACTGTCTTGGTTATTGTGTCCTTGGACAAAACACTTCACCCGTTGCCTACTGGTTTTGGTCAGAGGGCCCAGTGGTGCCAGTGCCTCACTCCAGCCTCACCTCTATCAGTGCGCTTGCCATCAGCAGTGCGTGAATGGGTGAGTGCCTAAATGTAGTATAAAGCGCTTTGTTTTCCTTGGGGACTAAACAAAGTGCTGTGCAGGCCATTTACCATTTTATGTTCTGCTTTGTGAGTCATTTATTTAACATTTCATTTTTCAGTCAGAATTGTTCAATTCTTAGCTTTCTTTGCCATCACACATGAGCGACAATTACATTAAAGGTTGAGCTTTTTGGGTTTTCTCTGTTACAGTATCATTCGCTTTCAGACAGGAGGATAAGCCTGTTTAGTACAATTCAAAGCTCATGAATTTCTGTTGGATTTTCTGCTTAGCTGTGTTGTTTTTTTTCTTTGAAGTGAACAAGTCCAATATCTCCTTCTTACTCTAGGCAGCTTTCTCTCCTTTAGGGTAATACTTATGTATTAAGTGAAGGTCATTATACTCTTATTGTCAAAATGCAAGTTTCCATTTGTATTACTGGTTTCAGGTCTTGTATAAGACAGTTGGACTGAGTCTTTTTTTTTCTCTTTTTTTTCAATTCAGAGGCAGACGGATGGTTGGACCTGGGACGGAGCTGTGCCATCCAGCAGAAAGCTACAGAATCCAGTTTGGAAAGCCTGTGGGATGTGGTGCCTGAACCTAGCGGCCTACACTGGACCAAAGAACCAGGCGGCACCACTGCTATCACCAGTCTGATAAGGGATCTCACCCTGGGTAACAGTGGCACGATCGGCACCCATGGGACTCCCACCCTGACCCATTTCACAACCCCCACCCAAGCTCCCGTGGCTCCCCCGAGCAAACGACAGTGTCGCTCCCTGTCGTTCTCAGATGAGTTTGGTGGGTTCCGCTCGTCTTGGAGGCCTCAAGGCTCCCGAGTGTGGACTTCAGTGGAGAAACGCAGGTACCATAGTGGGGGGAGTGTCAGAGGAGGAGCGGGTCATTTCCCCCCCATGCAGCGCAGCTCCAGCTTTAGTTTTCCCTCATGCTACAGCGCACCTTCAGATGGAACCCGGGATCCGCCACTCTTCAACCAGCAACTGCCTCTCCACCTTCAGTTCACTGCCTCCTCGGTTCCCCCTAACTCTGTTTTCTCACACCGCTCCAATAGTCAGGTGTTCCTCAGGCCTCTTTCCCTTTCCCACGAGCAGATAAGTCTGACAGAGCTCCAACGAGAAGAGGCATCCGAGACCAGCTCCCCGGACTCAACCCCAGAGCTGGGAAGGAGAGGTGCTGGAAAGGGCAGTCTGTCTCGGAGCAGGTCCCAGCCCTGTGTACTGAACGACAAAAAGATTGCTATGAAGCGCAGGAGACCAGAGGATGCCCAGGAGCAACGTCCCTCCCTGGATTTGGCAAAGATGACTCAGGTTAGCTGGAATTGATAACACCCACTAACAAGAACACACAAGCACACATTCGTTTGAAAGCATATAAGTGATCAGTTTCAGGGCTTGGTAACACTAGTTTTTTTCAAGGGAATTAAAAATAAACCACATTCAGTTTACTTATGCTCTTTAAGTTATCAGGTAAAATGCCCTTTATTGGATTCAGTCAACTCCTGGGTGAAATACTTACACAGATAAATACCGTATTATACTTGTTTTTTTTTTTAATAAGCGATGTTAAGTTGATCAAACATAAGAGAATATTCTGTCTTAATATGATTAACCTTCAGCTCATGGATGGGCATTTCCTATCTTCAGTCACACTGCTTGGGTATATACAAGTGCCGCCTTACAAATTATATAAATGAAAATATTAATTATGATAGTTATATATTAATCAGTAATTTAGTTCAAAAGTTAAACTCTTATATTAATTAACCATTTACAGCCCAGCTGGAATACCATATTAGCATCTCCATACATCTTGGACTTGATAAAATACTGTGGATTAATACTGGCAGATGACATGGCTCCCTAAATCATCACTGATTGTGGAACTTTTTCTGTCAGTCTGCTTTCTGGTCCATAAAACGTAAAGCTCTGACTTTAGCCATAATCCACATGCCGTTGATCTCCCCCAAACCCTTCAATGGGCTTTCCTTCACAATCCTCTCAAGGCTGCAGTTATACTTGTTGTTTTGCACCTTTCTCTACCACATATTTTCCTTCCACTTAGCTTTTCATTATCATCGTTGAACAGCCGGCTTCTTAACCGATGACCTTGTGTTCTTTTTTTCTACTTGTGGAGTGTGTCAATAGATGTACGCTGAACAGCTGTCAAGTCAGTGGGCTTCCTTATGAATATTTAGCCCTTGGACATAACATTTCTATCATGTCAAATTCATTCTTACTCTTATTAATCAATACAATTTTTTTTTTTGAGAGACTGAGATTTTGGGTTAAATCGAATTTATGAAAAATAACCAGCGTGAAATATATCAGCAGTGAGCTACATAATACAGGAGTTTCACAAATGTATGATGGCTTATTAAAATGAATTAACTTTAAAATAGCAATTTAGGTTTTTTTTACCTGTACACAGGCAAGTTGTGTGTTGTTTATTTTTATTAGCTTTGTAGGGAAATAACCCATCTAGTGTTATGGTAAACCAAGTCTGGAGTCAAGGCAGCAAAAGAAACAATAAGTGATAAATTTTTAGGATATGTGGATGTCCCAAACTCCAGCTTGCTTTCCCCATGTCATGAGTTTGTTTGTTCTTTTGTAAGGTTGGAGGAAGCGGTGGAAGATTATTAATGACCCCCGTACAAATCCAAAATAGAACGGTGCAAGTTGTTTGATCACATGTACTGTTTAAAAAAAATTCTGATGGTTTCTACAGAACTTGTCCTTTCCCAATCAGTTTATTGTTTTCAATAAAATGCTGAAGTTCTGGAATTAATCTGTCGGGCCAATGCTAGAATGCCTATAGGGTATCAGATGTGGGGTTTTTTTTGTGTGTTTTCGTTTCTGAACACAACTTTTATATGAATCTCTGAATTGTGTTTCCATTAGACTTTTCAGGGAAATTTGTCATTTTCCTGTCCCCTGATTAGAAACTATCATCATTTTATCCGTCTACCCTCCCTTCCTTTTTAAAAGCAGCCGTGTTCCCACCAGTCACCCTCAGGACTAAGCCAGGGCTGGATCAACTAGGCCTCCGTAATGGAGCCTAGCAGGCATGTTTCCTCCAATCGTGCCAGCTGCTAAAAGGGGGAAAACAAGCACACTGATGACACATCTATACAAACATTATACCTGTACATACACACACATAGTTTTATCTCTGCTTTCATTAGCTTTGCTGACCCCAGGGTATTGTCTTTGTATCTGTGTACTCTCCTTGCCCACCTGCATATTCGGAGTGAGAAATTGAATGAGCATGTGTGTGATTGCAATCTTTTAAAAAGTTTTTACTAATTTCCATTTCCATTAAAGCTTGGCTTCTAAACATTAGTAATGCTCTGCTTTCTGAATTTATTTAGATTTCTTATGAACTAAATGATCAGGGTCATAATTTCTTCAATGTGAACAAGCGCAGCCTGGAATGTTTGCTACTTTTTTGGCCTCCCAACAATCGATCTACATGCACAGTTTGGTGTCAAGTGCGTATCTCTCAAGTGTGTCTTGTGTTCTGTGTGGAGCTTATTGCATGCCAGTGTCTTTGTGTAAGTAGGTTGAGTTAGGAACTATATTTACTAGCATTTGTACAAGATAGATTCACAAATACATACAGTATTTTGTGATTAACCTACATAAAGAGCTGCCTATATATCTGGCATCTAATTAAAAAAATGCTTTCAGAAAAAAAGTATTGTTTTATCATCTCCATGCTAGGCCATTACAAAAGATATAAATATGTTCCGATAACTTAAATATGGCTTGTTGAATAATTTGTTTTGGTCATAGATACCAACAACAATCTTACAAAGTCTTACATTTTCCACAATATCGGAATAATATGTAATTGTGATCCTACGTCTGAATATTGTATTGATTTTGAACAACAAACATATTTGGACTCTTTCTTTTTCTTCCATGTAATGTCCCCATTGCTTTTTGTTAGCTCTACCATCTTTTTCACTAAAGATAGACATCAGGTAGGTGTGTGTTAGAAAGCAGTAAAAATCTTAACATTAAAACATCATATTCATTATTGACATGAAGAATTTGCATGTGTGCTGCTTGAAATATAATATGCCAGTACATATTTTCTGATTGCAAGATCAAGCACATCTAAATTGTGACTGTGACTGCAATTCGACATATTGTGCATATTTTTTGAAACCATATTTGTTTGAAACCTCTTTTACCTTGAGGCTTGGAACCAACCCATGACTATTTCATATGTTCCCTAGAGCACCACCATTTGTTTTAAAATGAAAGCGCAAAGCAAAAGACATCTATTCATTCCAGTTCCTCAGATTTTCGTCTTCCCATTTCTTCTTCAGAAGTGGGTGTATGCCATACCAAACTGTCGGACACAAAGGGTGTCCTGTGAGTCACTGCCCTCAGGCTGTTGATAAAAGTGTTTTACTTCCTCTCACAACTACTATCGTTGTGGAGTTTTGTAGGTGTAAAGATGAATAATGAGGCTCTGATTACTACAAACGTTTATAATGTTTGGCACAATGAAAGCTCTTTACTGGCAGGACTGTCAGGGTTAGAAATTGATTTTTTACTTTTAAGGTGTGTTTCATTGGGGAGAAGGATTGTGGCAGGTGAAGTCTCCTGTGTTGTGTCGGTGGAAAATGGTGTAATGTGGCCTCTAGATTCCCTAAAGCACGTCAATGAAGGACAGTGTGAATTCTGGGGATGCATTTCGTGCTAATTGGCTCTAACTCGAACGCTGTAGGGATTTGCATGTTGTCACCACCGGAATTCCTTGGATATCTTTCTAAGCAGCAGTGTCAGTTCACCCCTCAATCCCATCCCTGGCTGCCCTTCCACCTTGGCACGGCGCTGTTTTTTCCACAGAATGGTGGGCGTTGCAAGCTGTCAGTACGGGAAATGTTATCTCTTGATAGTAGGCCACTTGCTGAATGATTGTTGAGGCTGCATACACTTTGCTTTTCAGGAAACAGCTTTTTTTCGGGTTCAGTCCAGTCACTCGATAACTTAAGTTGGGTTACTGAAAACCCTGGAAAACACTGATAGGGAATCTTTGGTGCTGCTGTGTTAGCGGTTCAGGTGGTAAAACCGGGCGTGGTGAGAGAATTCAATGTCTGATCATGTGTGTGCATATTTGTCCTAGCTCAGGAGGAAAAAAAATGCTGGATTAGGAAAGAAAATATTCCTGCATAGATGTTAGCCGACCAACTCTTCTTCCCTGTCTATTTATATCTTCCTTCGGTCCAAGTTCTCTCTTTTCTTCCCCTCCTCTCCCTGTATCCCATTCTGTTTGTGGAATTGTAGACATGGGGATCATTGTTGAGCTACAAGCCCTGCAGTCTTATGGGATCACCTGGTTGGCTGTCTTAAGGTGTGTTTTTACTGTGAAAATAACCAGCTGTATGAATTCATGTATGTATGTATGTATGCATGCATCGCTCCACATCTCTAGTGGGCGGGCTGACGGTCAACCAACTTTACATGTATGGCAACACTCATGTACACGGTAACTTAAAATGCTTTATAGGCTAAACTATGTTCAGCAGACAGTCTGGCTAAAAAATCTGCTAAATTTTTTATGTCCTTTTACACTCCTTGTGTTACTCAGTACAGAGCACAACTGCAAAATGCAACAGCAAATTTACTTGAAAACTACAACTAAACAACCCAGATAGTTTAATTCTTTGCTATCAATTCTGTACACTTCTGTTGTTTGCTGTTTTTGGTTATCAGATCTTGTGAGTCCTATCTAATTTCACCACAGAAAACAGGAAAAAAACAGGTTAATGTCTTTTAAAGTTCCTTCTGGTTGTAATGTTATGTTGGTAGGGTTTTTTTCAGTGTATAATCTGCATGACTCTTCACAGTTACCCTGCACGACTTGTCCCCTTTAACTTACCATGCTGTTGTTTGCCGGAATTATCAGGAGGGAATTTGCCTAATGTCTTGGCGGGTGCTTCTGCAGCTGCCTGTCCATCCTGTGTTGTAGATTGCATGTTTATATTGAAAGGCCGTGCTCCAGTAGCTTCACTTAAAAAAAACAAAAAACTAATGACTTCTGATTACTTTCACCATTTCTAGAAAATACATTTTTTTTCCATTAAGTTTTTAAATGACCTTGAAACCATAGTGTGATATCCATTCAAGTAAAGCAAATACTCTTACAAAATATGTTTGATCAGATGCAAACAGAAAACACCTTTTGTGTGTAGAGTTTATTGTATCAAGTATTTAGCTTGATGTGGCAAGTAAACTGCAAACTGGACCATATGTAACTATCTGCATGTCTCCTTGCAACAGAGACTGCTGCATGTGGTAAAATGAACCTAAACACCTAAGGCCCTCAGCATAGCAACTGTCTGAGTTATCTGTTCCCGCTTTCTCTGCAAATGTGGTTGTAAAGCTGGAACATCTTAACTTAGTCTTTAGATGTGATCTGGATGATAAGGTGTTTGTGACTTTGTTTAACACTGTTGACAACATCATTAAGGATATGATGGTCTTGCAATTCTGGAAATGAATGAGTCTAAACTTGACAGATTAACAAGAAACCCTTTCACCCTCTGTACCACAGTATAGTATGCAACAGTGGCTTCTTATTTTCTGTTCTCTACTCGAGAGGAATGCCGGACTTCTGTAACAGCTGTCCAGTTAACAGGGTTTTCCAGCTTCAGCCTTAGCAAAGCTTGTTTTAAATTCAGTTCACACAGGTTCAAACTCTGTTGACTGAACTGATTGAATTCAATAGATTTTTTTTGAATTTACCAACAATATGTCCAGCTATTCGGTTCATAGTCTCGACATGAACTTGTGCAGATTATGTATCAGGTTTTTAGTATTATAAAGTTTGTCACTAAATATATTTTTATTATAACTTCATGTAGCCCTGTTTGTTTTTGCTTACTTAAAATGTATTTTAACCTGGTTAAAATCTAATCTTTATATTTTCCACCTTTAATTATTAGAAAAGAAATTATTAATAATAATAATTTTAATAATACAGTTTTAACAATAGCAGGTTGTGTTTTTTTTGTTTTCCTTAGTCTGTTTTAAAAAAAGATGTTGATGGGGGGAAAAAGCATCACATTTCTGCATTGTGCTCTATCGTGTGTCTGATGTAGCAGAAAACTCAAAGCTCTTTTCACACCCTCCCTGCAACAGGCTTGTGCACGGTAGCTACGAACTGGAGTGCAGAAACAACTAAGCATAATCCATACACTGATATATGTGCGTCAGCCTGAACAACACAAGCACAGCAGTCACAGAGTCCTTGGCTCTGGTTGCATATCTGTTTTTCTTAAAGTATGCAAAGTTTGGCTTGAAAATATTTCTAATGTTAATATTTCTAATACATTACATTGTTGATGGAATCATGAATTCTTCTATCTACCTGCAGGAGAATGCCTTCTCTTCAGTTTCAGACCTTAAGACAAGGTTCTCTAGGGCTGTGCACCTCTAACATGACCTGAACACGTTGTTTGTGCTCTAAACCCTGCGGTGCTTCTGAATTCAAATAATTCTGCAAAGAAAAGTGGGGTGAAATCCCTCCACAGTGATGTAGAAGCCTCATTGCAAGTTAACACAAACACTTGATGGCAGTTCTTACCACTACTCTCACACAGGGCCAGATGGGTTTGAATAGATTTTTTTTTTCTCTGTTGTTTGAAAATAGTTTTACTAGGACCTTCTGTTTCAGTCATTAATTTTTATTTAATGATGTTTAGCATCAAAGTGTAATCAAAAAAGGAAAGACGACCACTCTGTAAAGGCAAGACTTGCATGAGAGATGTATAGGATCCTAAAGCTTGGTATATAGAAGTAATTTAACTCTGCTCCTCGTTCCCACTACCACACCCACTCAAAGCACAGTCTGCCTCAGTGGATTTTATAGAAAGCATATTGTGCAGAAGCAGCATACCCCCACCCCACCAACTCCCCTTTCCTTTGCCCTCATCTCCTCCTCTGCTGTGATAATTAGTAGTGGGGTAATACTGGGGGGCTGAACGCATAGCTTTAAAGCTTAGAAATCCCCTTTTCCACACCACTGGTGTAACTACAGCGAAAATGCCGCCCACTTTAATTTTAACATCCCCTCAAGTGTTTTCAGACGGAGCATGCTAATCCAGCTAAAGGAGGAACAACTTTAAACTTAGACCGCAAAGTCCTGCTTTACATTTTTTTTAGATATAGCTACGTCACACACACACACAAACAAAAACAGGCTTCCAGCTGATAACTTCCAAATCTACTTCTCAACGCATGTTCGACAGCCGTACAGGTGTCTATTGTGAGATTAGGCTTTGTGGAGCAAACCTCATCTTTATTCACCTCCATGCCTCAGACATCTGCTGCCTGAGTGCATTCCAGTGATCGTTAACCCCTGCACTGCACTGCACTACTGCCTTTGTTCACTGCAGAGAGGAAGCAGATAACGTTGAACCTCTTAAACGTCAAGGTTTGGAAGCAAAATGGAGCCGTTGTTTGCAAACTTTCCATCTGAACCTCCCTGAAATGTACAGCGGTTTGAATAAGAAATGACTATCGTACTTGGTATGCCTCTTGCCATGAATCAGCTCAAACCACACTTGGACAGAAGATACTTTCTGTGGTTTGCAACTCATCCGGGTTGTTTTTTTAATTTTTATTTATTTTTTTCCCCACTACCAACCCAGACAGGTCAGTCGTGTATGTTCCTGAGTGGCTTCTGTGTGAGCTTGTGTTTACTTGTAAACATGCTGTTGATGAAAGGCTAAGCTAGCTTTTGGCTACCCAAACAAAAACCCAATCTGCTCCTATCTTTCTGGGTTAAAATTCAAATTGTAAGAGCTCTTTCATAGTTTCATTGAAGTGAAGTCACAATTTTTCTCCTTTCTTTCTTCCATCCAGAAACTTCAAACCTTTCAAAGCTTAAGCTGGCCCGGATTCTCATCCTCCGACAGCCTCCAGTCCACCCTGACCGGGCCTTCGTTCGATTCCACTGGCAAGCCTGAGACGGACTTTGCTGCTGTGTCCGACTCCGAGCGGGGGCTGGAGTCGCGGACGGACACAATGGCAGATGACGAGGAAGAGGATTCATCTTACGAGGAACTGGACAGTGATTCCGCTTGCAGTGTGGACTCGCGGCCTGGTTCCCCTGGGTGCTGCACTGTGGACAGTAAATGTTCCCTCTGGAAGGGTGACTGCGGTAAACAAAGGGATATTTTCCAGCTCGGTGGGGAGCTGGATCTTGAGCAGATTGAAAGAAACTGAACATTTACTGTACAAGGTTACATTTAATGTATGGAGAAGTGACACATGAGATTTTTTAAAAGGGATGAGATGTTGAGAGAACTAAGAAAGTGATATATATATGATATATATATATATATATATAAAATGAAAAAAGTAAGTATGTCGCTAAAGGTTGGCTTCTGAGTTTCACATATGCCTTGAACATTCTTTCTGCTTCAACCAAAAAAAAAAATAAAAGTAGTGCCCTTTGAGGATTTTATTGTTGGTGATTTTACTTAATGCAGGAGTGGAAATTTGGGGATTTCTGTCTTAAAAAGCATCTCCTAAGCCTCAATCTTTTTCCAACCTGATAACCTTCCAAAGTCAGCTCACTTTAATTTTTTTTTAGTACTGTAGGAGTAGCTGGGCTCACCTGTATTAAGCTCAGACTTTATATTTTCATAGTGTAAGTCGTGGGTGAAACTGAGAAGACGAAGAAGTCTTCTCACAGATATTCAGTCTTGTCTTTCTCCATCTATTGAGCGCACACACAAATGTTTGAGGTTTGAATGTAGGTTCCATAAACTTTATGCAGAATTGAAAAAAAAAATTAAAAAGTGCCTTCTTTTGAATGCTTTTTCTTGTAGTTCTCTTCAAGAAAAAAAAAACAATTTCACCTTAAAGCCACTGTCTCTGACATTTATACGCATAGTGTATATTTGAATTAAACACTGAATCTCTTTTTGGGTTCAAACAGCAGCGTGTGTTTTTTTTTTTTTCTACGGTATTGGAGTTTTTTTATGTGTTTATGAAAGAGAAAGATTTCAAGGCCTTATCTAACAGAATGCAAATAAATTCACAACATGCACTCATATGCTTGGTTTAAGTCTTTCTTTCATTTCTGCATAAGACATTTCTAGATCAAAAGTTGAATTCAGCAGAGTTTCCAGGTGCTCTTGAGAAAGCTACACACTCCCCCACAATCACTTCCTGTGTTTTTTACGCTCACTTTATAAAGCTTCTGCAACATTTTCAGATTTTTGTTTGCTGGTAAAGTTTCATTTACTGGGCTTTGTGAAACACCTCATGTAGCTTCTATTATTTTTTTTATTTTGTGACTTGGTGACGCTTTACAGAATTTTATTGTAATCTTGTATAATACACCCCTTAACAGATTACTGAATTAAAATTTGAATAAGTGAGGTGTACATTTCAGCATTCTTCACTCTGATACCCCCAAATAAAATCAATTACCTAAAAGCAGTTATTTGAAGGTCTCAAAGGTTTGTTAGAGAACATTAGTAAACTCTCTTTAAAAACCAAGGAAAATACAAGGTTTCTCAGAAATAAGTTTGTGAATAAGTTTAAGCAAGGTTATGTTAAAAACAATATTCAGGATTCAAAAATGGAAGAAATTTGTTGTGAATCTTCTGTTTACCTACACTGCTTTATTTTTTTTTTCTTCAGCTGTTGTTACAATGACAGTAGACTTTACAAAAAACGTTTTTAGCGGTAATTTTTTATTCGGAGCATTGGGTGTGATTACAGTCTGTACTTTCCTATAGAGTTGCCCATGACCCCGAAAATAAAGAGACAGGAAGCCCAGACTTTGAATATTCCTGGCCTGCCACCCAGCAGTGACCAGAGGAGGTGACATCAGGGGAAAATACCTCAGGACTTCTAAAGCAGGCAGACGGGGAGACACGTCAACAAGGCTAGGTTTTTCCTCTCTGGGATTTCCTATCATGTCAGATGTCACGCCAGACACACTTACAGCACCTGCCGTCTCTACCACACGCACTACATGGATGTCTGTATCCAGGCCGCTGGGGCGGCGGGGGTTCTATCATCTTCATTATTGGACACCAAGGATGCCGACTGAAACACAGTGAGAGGACTGATTGTTTTTCCAACACAGAGGATAAAAGCAAAGGCTTGCTGAACATTGTTTATGCTCAAAACAGGATGTTACAAGCAGTGGCAGCTTTTCCTTCAGTGCTTGGCCTTGATGAACTCCCCCATCTACAGCACTTAGCTTTTGCCTTACGCAACAGCATCCCCTAACACGTACAACACGAAATATCGTCCAAAACACCCTGAAAATAGATTCAGAATGTGATCAACCTTTGCTAGCAGAAAGCTTGTCACATAGGCCGATAGAATCCATAACCTGTGGTCTTATTACATGTTGGTAAAGCGGTCAAACATTAGTTCAGATCTTCCCCCTTTCGCTTGCGAAAACGTGCTGGTAACACAACACGATGTTGCTACAACATTTGCCCATTGCTCCTCTAGGGATGTAGTCCACGGACACAAACACACACACTTCCTCTCTCAGGGGAAGTGACAGGACAAACCGGGCGAACTAATATCTGAGTTAAAAATGCTATAAATAGGGAGCATTGTAGTTGTAGTTGGCAGATGTGGACGGAGAGAGGGAGACAGGAAAGGCTGTGTTAGAAAAATTTACAGATCAACCTCGATTACATTTGAGAAAACACTGGCTGAGCAAAAGGCTGTACTACAGTCTGAAAACGTGTTTTAACTTTGCCTTGAGGGCTTTATGGGAGCTAGACTGATTAAGTTGCACTTAATCTATCCTCACGCTCCATAGAACACTGATTATTTTCACCTTAGATGCATATGTTTTTTTTTTGGCCTACATTGTTTGGCTTTTTGGATGCATGGTGTCAAAATGTCCTAAGCTTAACATTTCAATATTCTATGTGTGTATAGTGCTATGAGAAGTATGCTTTTTTTCTAATGTCATCTCAGTTATAGACATAAATATTTAGTGTTTTGATAGACCGATGCAAAATAGGAAAGAACACAGGCCTTTTAAGGTAAGAGAAGACAGTTTTAAAGCATAAAATTTTTTAGACATTAAACGTTTTTAACATTCTTCTTAATTTGCCAAAGTGTCAAGATGTGTAAATGATTTTATAAACAATGATTTGATAAGTACACAGAGAGTGCAATACTTGTTTTGTCCGCATGATTCAATACTTTATATGTTCTGCTACAATTACAGCTGCAGTGGTATGTCTCTACCAACTTTGCACATCTGGACTGAACTTTTTGTCCATTCTTGTTTGCGAAACAACTCGTCTTTAGCAACATCCATTGTCACATCAGTTCTAATAAGCTTTTTAGTATCTCTACAGAGGAAAACTATCCTTGGCTTATGGTACTGCTCATACCATTTGTTCCGGTTAGAATTGTGTGCTCAGGGTGATTTGCAGTGTTAATTTTCCAAAAATTAGCCATTGTTCTGTAAAGACTAGATTTGTAGATTGAGTAAGTAACTGTTGTCCCATCAACATGTTCTCCCCCATCTGAGCTAGAGCCTGTGCATAGTTACCATGGCCCTCTATTTGACCTCTCTGATTGAAGCTCTCCTTGGTTAGCTATTATATTCAACAAACAAGTCTTGGTAGGTTTGCTGTTGAGCCATTGTCTTTCCAATTTTGGATAATACATCAAACAGAATACAAATAGATGGACTCTATTTTACATTTAGTTTCCAGTTTCTGGAAACAATTAGTTGCCATGGCATTTGTTCAGGAGCATCAGAGTAAATGAAGTTGAATGAACTGATAGAACAGATAGGAGTGTCAGTCAATAAAGGTTAACAAACTCCGGATCATGGACCCTGTGATCACTGAAAAAAACACCCATTACACTTTTTGATTTCCCAAAAAAAAAACATGGTAATGAAATTACCTTTTAACAGCAGAACTAATATTTGAGTTCTTCAGCTGTGCATGGAATATTGATTTCTGTTTTGTTTCTATTAGGCTTTATGTAATGTTCATGTAATAATCATTTTCATGTGTTTTTCATTCATTAGTCCTAGATACCCCTTAATCTTCAGCTCCCTTAGTGTAATCTTTGCTGTACTTTCTCAGAACTCTCTGTGGGTTGATTTTATGGTGTTTCCTTTTCCATAACTGGATTAAAGTGTTTTTTGTTTTTTTTTTGTCCCCAATCTGCAACTCTCTTGTAACCTGGCAAAAGGCCCTCCCCGTGAGTCCACGCATGGATCTGGAACTGCTCCCACAGAGCGTCTTAAAAAGGGAGGGCCATATAGTATTTTGAGCTGATTGGGTGACAAATCAAAGCTCACAAATCTTTCATATCAAGAAATCCCTAAAGTCCTTACCTTTCCTCATTTCTTTATCAATAAATCATCCATAGTTTTCCTAAAACAGATTCAGTAGCCGCTTCTACAAGTACATCCACCTGCACAGCCATGTTTGTTCTGCTTTGCCTGGGCACTTGCGTCATACCAGAACGTCTGGCCTTGCGCCCGCCCCAAAGTACAATGCTGATAAAAGACTGGTCCGCACCACCAGTGGAGTTGAGTCAGATGGTTTAGTTGGAGCAGTACAAGATGGATTGTCTTAGTTTGGAAAACTCTATAATGTTATAATGTATCTATAATGTTACTTTTAGTAATAAATATGTCTGAGGTATGCATGTGCAGCTAGCTTTGCAGTGGTTTGTTGTGTAGATGTAAGGTACTGTCAAATAGTCTTCCTCTTGTTCGTAAGACGACATATTTGTGTTACGTTGTTTGACTTTACAACTGATTGAAAAAGCTGTATTTTACTTGTTGATTATTTATTTTCTTTGTCTTTAATTCAATCTTTAGGTGACCACGGCAAGACAATGGCATAACTGCAAACCTACCAGGTATAGCACCTTGAAGTAGACAATAACTTAATTTGATAATTTTAGATTATACAAACATTGTTCTTACATCGGCATTGCCTTATTTTGTCCATTTAAAAAAAACTATTAAGAAGCTTTTCTTGTATTTGAAAAAAGTATGCATTATGGTTCAGGTGGAGCAACTGATATGTCCTGTGTTGGACAGGTGTGTTTGTCTTTGTCCACACTGGCTGCTAGTAAGTACTTACACGCATCGGCAGACACCTTGTTTGACAGGTGGCTGGTGCTATCGCATGTCACTGATTGACTATTTCTTCTCACGGGGTTGACAGAGGGCAGCTGAGCACTTGCAGGCATGTAATTACTGGATCTGTTGCATGACAACCATCTGAAATGTACCTGGAAGTCTCTGTTGCTTGGAACCTTTTCGCATGGTTTTTCTTTAAATTCTGGAATGAACTTCAACTACATTTTTTAAGTAAGATATTAATCTGCAGTTGAAATAATATGAAATAGAGATGACAATGCATGCTGGTTATTTGACTGAGATAAACCCTGAAAAAACACGTTATAACTGTGAAGTGGAACAAAAAAAGTTTGGTAAAATCTGTTATCAGCCATTTTTACGCTCACACTCTTAAGTGCGATCCAGAAAAAAATAAAATAAACAATGCTTCAACAATGTCGCGCTAAATAATTTTTCTTTCCATTTTGGAAATGCATCAGTCATACATTCACCACTCCTTGCAACCAAGTGTGCTGGGTGTTTTATAAAATATTGGACAGTGCAAAGGCCTTTCACTCAATGGAAGGAGACATGTTGAGAGGGAGGAAACATATGTTCATTTTTCTTTTGGAGCAGAAGTATAGCTCACACAGGACACCCAGTGTTGACATGCTACATACACAGTGATGACTGAATGGCAAACAATGGAGGACAGAAATAGACATGTTTTTGCAGAGACTGGTCTTCATCCATCCATCTCACTGGAAACGTTGGAGTAAACTACTACTGCGTGATGGCCTTCCTCTCCTCTAAGCTCAAAGTGGCTCGTGGTTTGATAAAAAAATAAAAAAAATAAAAAAAGAGCATATTTGATCTTGTTGAACATCTGCTGTAAATAACAGTGGCTGAGAGACAGAAAAGAAAAACAAATAACATAACTTCTTTCTATACTTTATGGCACAGGTCTATCAATGAAGAATAACTTTTTACCTTCACACAGCAGTTTTGTTGCAAGTTGCAACCCAGTTATGCCTCTTCATTAGGAGTGTAAAAAACAGAGTATGTCGAGTTAAATTCCTGCATCACTCAAAACTAGAGTAAACGGACTTGTCTCATTGCTGTGTAAAAGTGTTGATTTATAATGTGGCTTCAGTTCTTCAGAGGCCACTGCCCTGTCAATGTGACTCTGGTGTTTGTTTTTCTGACTGCAGTTTGGCGTGTGAATGACTGAAGCAAGCAGGGTTGGCTCAGGACATCTGAGCCATAATCAAATCTAAATCAGTGATTACTCAGAGGTGACTTCTAAAAACAGCCTCTGGGTGGGAAAACACACAACACATCAGAAGCCTTCCTGGTTACCTTTGACCTTTGCCATGGCAGTAGCCTTTGTGTGTGGATGCAGATGTTATTGTGGTGGCCGTCCATTTGCACTTACTAATGGAGGGTAAGCATATGCTTTTACCACTATATGTTTTAATGTCCATGGTGCAAAATGAGCATCGACGTTACAACAATGTCAGGTTTTATGTTAGTAACTTAATTACACTTGTAGGTTTTTAACCCTGCTACAAATCTGGAGAAGCCTAGAGTGTAAGTTAAACTTTAAGTATCTATGTTCAAGGCAGGGTATACGATTGCGGGAGCGCTCCTCAACAGGGCGTTATTGCAAAATAAAAATTACCACCCCTTGCTTCATGCTCTCCCCTTAAGCCATGCCTCAATAACACAGGCAAGCGCAGCCAGCATTGTCTCGTTGCATCTCCGCCACAGTCAACAACTCGCAGGACACAAGCCATTTCAACCAAAGTCAAAAAATATAACGTGATCTTACCTGTCCAGGAGAAAATCAGCAACCAACGCATCTGTTAGCAAGCCCTAGCTTCCTTGAGTTGACGCCACCGTGTAAATGCAGCAGCTCCGATGCAGATTCAGCTTTTGGCACATTCTTCGTCGGCTTTCTTCTTTCTCGTTGCTATTTCCACAACAGCTTTGCGTATTCGATTCATTTTGCAAAGCTAATCTGCACTAACTTCGAACTATATGCTTCACCAAACAAACACGTCGGCTTTTGCAGCTGGCGCAATCAATTTATCTGTTGGTAAGGTAGCGCAAGCTCACTTCCTGTTTACAGGCTAGCAGGAGCGTTGCGTGCACACGAAGGGGACGCGCAGAGGTGGAGGTGCTGGAACACGGAAGCTTTGCTTACAAGCCTCTTATCCTGGACGGACCGTGGAAGTTGACTGGATGAGGTTTTCCCGGGGTTCCTCACTGTAGAAAGAATGAAAATTACTCAGTCAAGTTTAAGAACTCCTAACTTATAGTATATGGTATATGAAGAGCATTTTTTGCTGTTTTTAAAAAAGTGTTTTAAAATGAAATCGTATACCCTACCTTTTGCTAGGCGACATCCGTAAGAATGCAGGGAAATTTACTAACATTATGTACCAATAACATATTAAACAAATCACGGCTTAAACGTAGATGTGATCGTGCTTTCTCAGTGGTGTTGCAGGAGTTGTGGTATGGTCTTCAATTACAAATTAGGCAGTTTTACCTCAGTGGCGGTTTTAAATTGCATGTTGAAAACTCACTTTTTTTCACTGGATTTGAACTGTTTTGTTGCTTTTAATGTTATTTAATGTTTTTATTTTCTTACCTTACTTTTTATGTGTTTACTGTGCAGCACTTTAGTCAACCACGAGTTCCTTTAAATGTGCTACATAAAATAAGTATGGGATTCTCTTTATATTGTTTCAGCTCTGTTTAATGCTTTTTCGAAAGTTTTGGTTAAAAGGGTGAATTGTCTGCACATGTGTGAGGAAAGCCACATTTCTAAGGTTCCTTATTTCTTGACTAAATAAATTGTGTTTAAATTAAGGGTTTCATTTAAAAAAACAACTCAAGCACTGCAATAAATTGATTCATAGATAGATTCATTTATTTTACGTTTTTTTTGTACTTCTTTTACAGGGTGTAGTATGAAGGGGAGGGTATATTAAAATATTCTGAAGTTTGTAGATATCCTTAATGTATTGCAAATACACGTGTCTGCAACAGTATGCAAGAAGTAGAGCTCAAACTAAATGCACACATAAAGTCTGACTGAATCTGTTTTTTTTGTGTGTTTGTTTGTTTTTTTCGAAATTCAACATTTTGGGCCTTATGACTGTGTTGTGTAGATTACACTGCCAGTGACAATAATACATGTTATATCCATCAGGCCTGCTCTTCTACCCTCCAACTGGGCCCTGTGGGTGTGTCCAGGAAAGGCGCCTGCCTTCCACTCACATCTGTAAACACGGGCAGACGAGTAAGCAGCAGTTCATGATCTTATCATCCTGGCATAAGCTGCTGAGTAGATAACAAATGAACATGAGAATGCTAATTACGGTAAAAATGAAGTCCCCCGGATAAACTAATTGGTGGGGGTTTCTGGCTAATCAAGAGAGGCAGCTACAGGACATTTGATTGCGTGGATAGATTATGCCTGAGAGAAAATAACTTTTTTTTTGGTACGCATAATCTTTTAGTGAGTAAAAAAAAATGTTATGTCCCACGCAGTCTTGCCACAGTAACTTTAAAATAGTAATCTGATCACTGACAACTGATTAATCCTTTCAAAGGTAACTTAGCTACTTTATTGATAACTTTATATTAAAAGTAACTAAGTAAGTAAAAGGTTTTTAACCTCTCCTTGACACCAGCAACAGGCAGCGTCTTGGGCACGTACTTGATTGATTGTGTAGAAAAGACAAACAAACATGGCAACCGTGGGGAGATAATCAGAGGTTTCATTTTAAGATTACAACAGAAAAAGAAGGCAGTAGTGTCATGGAAGTTATGTCAAGCCATAATTACCACTAATGTTACTTGTTTTCCGACTGCTTTTGCCACCGTTGACCTCGTGTACCAAATATGATAGAAAAAGTATTACGCACAGTGGCTCGAAAAAATTACCGGAATGAAAATGTGATGTATTAGATTATTGGTTACTGAAAAAGTGGTCGTATTAGGAGTAATGCCCTAATACGTAATGTGATACTGGGATCACTGGTCCCAAGTAGATGGAGTCTGAAATATTTGTTGTAATCATCAATGTTTTGTTTCCATATTAAGCTCATATCATATATTTCCACCCACAGTGTAAAAAGATACATACACTTTTCCCCTTACTTCCGACTAAAACTTCTCATGTTGTTGTAATTTGTGATTTAAAACAATTATAGTAATTTTCTACATACCAAAATAATGGGATTTAAAAAAAGCTACATGGGGGGAACTGTGATTGACCTGTCAATGACAGGTCAATCACAGTAACAAAGGTTACTATTAGCAACACACTACATTGTCATGGATTAAAATCCTGCAGCGCTTGAAAGGCCACTCTCCTTAAACCAGCACATGTCCAGGCCCGTCTAAAGTTTGCCAGAGATCAAATGGAAGTTGCAGAGGAGGATTTGGAGAATGTCATGTGATCAGATGAGACCAAAATAGAACCCTATATTATAAACGCCACTCACCATGTTTGGAGGGGGAAGAATGCACCATACTCACTGTGAAGCAGGCTGGTGGAAAGATAAAGCTTTGGGATTGCTTCTCTGTAAATGGGACAGGAAGACTGATCTATATTAAGGAAAGGATGAAAAGGGCTATGTAGTGTGTGATTTTGAGCAAAATCCTCATCCAAATAATTATTTTCCGTGCAATTAAAGAAATAATTTCTTTAAAACTTACACAATAAGATTTAAATTCTGTCTCTCTCACAGTTTAAGTACCTATGATGAAAATTACAGACCTCTTCTTGCATCTGTTAAAGAGGGACAACTCGAACAATTGGTGGCTTCCAAACACTTTATTGGGCCACTGTAAATGTTGCTGTAGGTTCAGAACAACAATAAGAAAGCATGCTGGTGATTTAATGTTATGGGGATTGTATTTGGCACATTTTGGACCACTTACTGTAGATAATTGATTGCTAGTGTTATTGAGAATTTTTGCTGATCATATTCATTCCTTTATTACCGCAAGTGTTTCCATCTCCCGTGGTAAATTCCCCTGAGATAATGAACCATGCCACAAAGCCTAAATCATCTCAAACAAGTTTGTTAATCATGAGTTTATGGAATTTCTAATGACCTATACCTATCCTGTAGAACATTTTTGGGAAGTGGCATTTTTCTCAAACCTTTACTAACCTTTTAAACAAGAAATATACAGGCCTTGGATAAGTGTTCCACTGTAAAAATTCACACTCTTGTGAAACTTGTTTATCTTCCCAAATGGACTTGTTCAGCTCATCAGAAACCCCCCCCTCTTTCTAGAACCAGTTCATATTTTCTTTTACGATGTACCCACATCCCCCTTTGCAAGACACTCGTTAGTTATATTTGTTATACTGTTTTGAAACTCTGCAGGGAGGAGGAGCAAACAGAATTCTGGAATGCCATCAAATCCTGGGGGAGAGGATATTCTGGATGCGGTCATCTTCAGTGCTTCAGGTTCCCACCAAGTACTGACAAATTACTAATCTATGTGAACCAGTTTTGCTTCTTTGGTGTGGGTCCCTGTCAAGGATATACACAGATAGTTCTGTTTGATCTTGCTTGAGGGAGAGAAAATTATTGCTTAGAAAAATGCTTGGTAAAACAGACTGCAGCTTGCTATTATCTCTAAAGAAGTGTTACATCATATGCTGCATTCACTTTCCTCTTGTTTTACATTTCACACAAGCAAAGACCTCAAGTCTGAACTGATTTAGCTCTGCTTTAAAGAGGGACTGGGTTACACCTGTAACTAATGGAGGAAGTAAGAAAGGGAGGCTTACAATATGAATGTTTCATCTGTCTGCACCTCTTTTTTGTATCTTATTGTGGGCCTTGGCTTTCTTTCTAAGACTGTATTTTTTCACTTCCCTATACGTCTTCAATCTCAGTGCCACACATACTAACAGAAACTAAGTCAGGCTTTGTGTGAAAGATCAAGGCAATTGACTGCAAATAGTTGGTGCTTTAAAATGCATATGAAGCATCATAGAGACGTGAGTGAATTAGAAAGAGAGCACGAACAATGGAACTCTATGGGAGAGCACAGACAGAGCCAATGTGTGTTTTTCCTGCCTCTCTATAGGTTTGCATGCCCATGACAAAAAAAGAAAGGCCTCCTTCCATGTTTGCACAGCGAGTGCTGTCCAAGTGTGCACTCTGTGCCTGTACTGTTTGTGTACAGTCTGCGTATGCCTTTGAGCGATTAAAGAATGCAGTCGTCTGTGTAGGAGGTAGTCTCTGTTTGTGTAGCATGCTGAGTGAGTCAGTTGATGCGCTTTACGCCTGGCTGAGATCTAGATGTTTCCACTTGTTCTGGTTATTTTGACTTGCTCCTCCCTTCCTTTGACATAGCCTCATAATCAGCAAGATGAAGGCTTTGGGTAAGAGGCCATAGGGCTGAGGAGGGGGAGTGGGGGTTCTCCTTCAAATTTTTTTGTCTCCTTCGGTGCACTCTCTGCTCTGACCTCGAAGGAGGACCACAGGGCACATCTTTCCCAAAGTAACAGAGTCCATTTTGAGAAAAGGAAGTAGACCTGTCACTGCTTCTCCAATTTATTAGCTTCCCATTAAGCTTTATAGCTGTATCAGGGCTTACTCCTTTGCACAGAAAAGTGACAAACTACTATGAAGAACGAAGCACACATGTGAGCACAAAAACGAATGTACTGAATGACCAGGTGCAAAAGTCTTACGAAAATAGAGGAAACTCTTTTAGGAGAGACTGAACCCAAAATGCGGCAACAGTACATGGCTAAATGGTCTAATACATATTTATTTTTTACTTTACTACTATATTCTGGTCAGAAATTATATTGAGACTCTGGAGTTTTTTTTCCGACCAAGGTTGATTTAAAGTTTCCACTATTGGTTTCTAGCTGCTAGTGACATTGCATCCAAATCATACATCCATCCATAAGCGTTTTTGGGTCAAAGCACACCCTAAAGTTTTAAATATTATTTTTTAATGTATTTGTGTTTTTGTTTTTTTAACAGACTAGAAAAGCTTTAAAAAAAGAGCACTTGCATGAAAAGTAATATTTAAATAAAATACAACAACTACGATTTTTTTCCCTTTTTTATGTGGTAATGTATCTTCTGACTCGTCTTTAAATGCATCATACACATACTTGCGTTGTGTGACTCTCCAGCCGGCGGAAGTCTGCTGCAGAGAGCCGCATGTTCAGCAAACCAGCAGACGGCAAGAAACTATGCTATTTATATCAAACAAACTGCAAGTTGAGTTGTGCTGTTGCATGCAGATGTTAGCTAAACTATTAGTTAACACATGTCAATATATCGTGTTAATTAAACAAACAGGACATGGTTGAGTTCCTGTTTCTTTGAGAGGCATCCATAGAGTTAAGGTATGTCTGCCACCTTGGACTGCAGCCGACTTGTCTGGTTGCTTTAGGTATATCTACAGGATATTTTATAAAAATTAACAAAAAAAAATCTTGCTTTCAGGTTTATTTAATCAAATGTCTGTTTTTTGTTTTTTACGTGTCCTGTCTAGCGGTTTGCTACTCAAAATTGGTGTCTGAGTACCAAGTACAAGCCCAACAGATTTACTTTCCCAAGCAGAGCATTACAGCTTTGCTGTAATACTCCACTTGATGTATATGTATGAAAAATCTTTATTAGTGAATACTGTGGGTTCAATTTCCTGAAGTCATGGACACGAAACCGAGACAAGAAAGAAGAAAGGAAGAAGGTGAAAAAGAGAAACAGGACCAACAGAAGCTGGCCCAACCCAAGCTCCTCGCAGAGTTCAAGAGGATATTTTTCTTAGCGATGCATAAGGCAATGTGAACTAATTGCATAAACTTAGTATCCACGGTAACTTTATCTAAATTTCCCAGCAAGCAAACTGTGGAAGAAGGTGTGATATTACATTTCAGACAGTTTGATAGGTCTTCACATATCTGGTACCAATATTTCTTGACAGGTGGGCAGAGCCAAAGAGCACGAATATAATTGTCTGGTAGATTGCTTGTACATTGTAAACAGGTATTAGACGGCGTAAAACCCATCTTGAACATCCGTTGGCCTGTATAATGTATAGGATTTTATATTGTATTAATTGTAGATTACGATTTTTAAGAAATTTAAAGGTTCTTAAAGAACTCTGAGACCAGAGATTCTGGTCTATTGAGATGGACAAGTCCATCTCCCATTTTGAAATAGGAAGGGCTATTGATTCATCTATTCTAATTAATGTTTTGTATATTTTAGATAGCAGTTTGGGAGGGTTAATATTAAGAAAGTCTAAAACTTTTCCTGGAATTTGTAAATCAGCTGTATTGAGCCTAAATGTATTTTTTATAATCGATTTAATTTGTTGATATTCTAAGAATTTGTTCTTGTTAATTCCATATTGTGTAACCAATGTATTAAATGGGATAAAGTCTGTTCCATAAAATATATGCTCCAGGTATTCAATTCCTTTACAACTCCAATTTGGAAAATTGATCATGCATTTTTTTTGTAAGATGTCCGGGTTATTCCAGATGGGTGTACGTCTGCACCGGACTTGTAAGGTCTCTGACATTTTAAGAAATTCCCACCAGGCTGCCAAAGAGGAGCTGATACTAATACTTTTAAAGCATCCATTATGTTTTATATTTGAGCTAATAAATTTAATCAGTTTTCTGAAGAAAAAAAGCTTTGTATTAATTAATTCTTTAGTCAGTTCAGAAAAAAATGTTTTTGGTATTCTTTCAAGTTTTTTTATTTGTTTAGGCATCATAAGTTCATCAAACTGCAGAAGAGGAAGATATAAACTAATTTCTCAATGATAATGTGGAGTTTTCACTATGCCTCTGATCAATGCCTCTGATAAATCAGGTACCCTGGCTACTTGGCCACTGTGATATCCCTTTGGCTGGCTGGTTAGCATGCATGACTCTCACCTGGAAGTCAGAGGAGTGAATTCTGTCCGGGCGCTAATTGTGAACCTTGCTACATCAGTATTTGAAAATGTTTTCTAATGGTTTCACATGTATCAGATATTTCTTACAATAAATAACAATCGTATCTTAATCCCAAATTAAATCTACCAAAAAGGTTATTTTTTAGCTGGTGTTTATCTGTTCATCCCTGAATGAACAAATGAATGAGTGAATGAATGAATGAAGTGCAACTCATCAACAACACAGTGCTAGTATAAGAAGAATATGGGGGCTATGACAAACGTAAGTGGCCAAACAGTGCATTTTTGGACTGACGAATAGACAAAGCATTGTGGTTGTGAATATCCTTCTTTTTCTCTGTCTGCGCCATACCCGCCAGCCTCTGTTTACTGCCTGTGTGCAGCTCGAGGGTAACCGCTATAAGGCTAACACGTCGGGGCGCATGTTGTCATCTATCGTCGCGGAGTCAAATGTACTCCCTTTAATAATTTGATTTTCTGAGTGACGTAAACTGGGACTCGGCTCTCTACAGAGGGTAAGCCCTTCATCCGATTACTCCAAATAGCTCGATTTAGATGTGCATGTACTGATTGAGACTGCATTCGTCAAAGTTTTAATGATATCTGCATAAATACAAATTGTGGTAGAACCACAGTGCTGCTTCTGTTGAACCTCAGTGCACTATTTGACACTGCTGATCATGATATAGTATTGAAATGATTGGAGAGCTGGGTCGGACTCCCTTGTACAGCAATTGGCTGGTTTGAGTCTTACCCAGAAATCATGTGGGGTGCCCAAGAGCTCCATCCTGGGGCCTCTTCTACACTGTAAATCCATATTTTGTTTCTACTTGAAGTTCAGCGTGATCGTTACTTATATGTTATAATTTGTAAAAACCTGCAATCATTACTTTAAAAAAATAGTTAATTGTACTATTTAGCTGAAAGATTAATTGCACTTATCATGTTTAGTAGAAATAATTTGGTATGTTTAGTTTTATAACAATGGGGAGGGCCCTAATTCAAAAACGTTCCTGGTCATATCACAATCCACCAATCAGGACAGGGGAAAAGGGCCCACCAATCAATGACCACAACCCCACTTCAACTTTGAGAATCCCGGTGACACAACCACCCAACACCATGACAAAGAAGCATATCCCAACAGATGAAATAGTGGAGTCCTAAAACTCACAAGCATTTCAGCTCAATCAGCCCCTGCTGACAGACAACTGATCAGTACAAGGAACAAATAATTTAAGAATGAATAGATGAGCATTTAAAGAACCAGTGAATGTACTGAAAAAGTTTGTTTTGGAGCTACACATGAGTAAGATTATCTAGATGGTACCTTTTTGGCTGCTGTGTAAACACTTCTTACAACGCGATTTGTGAGTAAACTCATTTGAGTTAAAAGTGTATATGATATCTACATGCTGCCACTAACCCAGATTATAATAACCGATAAGATTAGTAACCATAAGAATGCAGATGCTACTCACCTTTGCGTTATGTCACCAGATACTTTTCTCCAGCTGAAAAGAAACAAAACTGAACTACTTATCTTTGAACCTAAAGAGTAATATTCAAGACTTAGCACACAGATTCAGTTAATTTATGGGGCCAAATCGCCCCATATTAATTCACCTAGAAACTATTGACCAGGCCTGAAATCTAGGTGCAGTAATGGAATCAGACCTGAACCTCCTGGGTCACATAAAAAGCAATAACAAAGTCAGCATTCTAACCTTCTAACATTTCTGGGATTAGTAACTCCCCTTACCTGGAGCAAACTTCCAGACCACTGGAAAGCTGCTGAAACACTGAGTTCCTTTAAGTCAATGAGAAAAAACTCACCTGTTTAGAGCTGCCTTTCAGTAAGCGATTAGTAATCAATGGAATTTTGTATATTTTAATGTGTCACATAATGTATCTCTATTGTTGTGTTTTATACTTTAATTGCTACTTTTATCTTATTTTATCCCCTAATGATGTAAAGCACATGGAATTACCTTGTTGTTGAAAGTGTGCTATACAGATAAAGTTGCCTTGTCTTGCCTGGGCACATCCAGCATATAGGATGGCAGCCTATAACAGCGCAATATAACAGGAAGAACTTAAGCATGTCTAGGGAGAATATCCAATCTCCATGCAGAAAGGCCCCTTCTCCAGCATTCAAAGTCTGGACCTTTAGCTCCAAGGCAACAATCTGCCCAACAGAGTAGTTTACATTCAAGTCACCATTTACGAAATCATCAAGAGGCATTCACTTGTCATGAAGAAAGCTTTAGGCCACCCCCAAAAAAAAGTCAAGTCCCTGGGCCGTCTTCTAAAGAACAACTAAGGTATTAGATTGCCACTAGTGAAGAGCTTGTTCAGCAAGTTTAAATCTTTCTGCACACATGGTGAGGTTGAGACCTTTGAACAATGGAGGAATGATAAACAAGCAAAGTCTTGTCAAGAAAAACATCAAAGACGGACTAATATTCTAAAGAAAGTTGCAAAGTTTGAGGTTAGAAGAGTAGGTTAAAGTTATTTTTTTTTAGACGTTTGGAAAAAAGACCCTCTGGAGAAGAAAATGTAAATGCCATCAACAAGCATCCAGAGAACATTAATTGCGGTTCCGTCTCTTCTCTTTGCCTAATAATTAATGCCATGAATAAAGAGTAAAAATATCCTACAACAACAACTTTACCCAGTGATCCAGTGGCAGTGATGAACAAAGCTTAATCAACGATGATTAGGCAAAAGCAATAAGGTGGCTCAATGGTCAAAATGACATTTTTTATTGTCCTTTTTCCAGGGAACTCCCCAGATCTCAGTCCCACAGAGAACCTATTCACAGTTAGCATAAACTGTACTTATTTCACAATAAGAGCCTTTGATCTCCAGGAAATGTTCATCATTGACCTTCAGTATATCAGAGAAATTTTTCAGAAAAGGATATGACAACAATAAAGAAGTAAAGTTTGCGAGAAAAAGAATTTCTGTCAGACTCAAACCATTTGGCTACAACTCTATAAACAGCCAAGTGTAAACAACTTCTCTGCAAACGTTCAATGTTACAACCAACAGACTGACAGTTTTTAACCACAAATCAGTATAAGACAGCAACAAAGCATTTATCTACCTTTGTCCCTCATCACATGTTCGATGTCTATGCTAAGGTAAACACAGGCAAAATTCTACACAATGTTGCTTACAAAGTCCTTATGGAGTTAGACTTTGGAAAACCCCACAGCACACTATTCATTTTTCCTCTCATGTCTTTGCCAGCCCACTCCACCCGACTATTATGGTGGGGTTTCTCTCCTGGGACCCCCCCCACCCCCCACACACACACACACAGACACTAGTTAGGAAACCCCAAGCACAACAGCGGGCTGCATTTCAGCAAGGAAAAAAAAAGAGTGGGAGAGAAAAGACGGAGAAAAGGAGAGAACCGCGTTGTTCCTGGCTGCATCTTCCTGAGTCTGTGATTTCCATCCACTGTGAATGTAAACAAAGACATGACAGAGAAAAACATGGGCAAAGTGAAGAAAAGAAAAACGTAAAAAAATATGTGGTGATATAAGTGAGAGAGATGAAACAGTCCGGAGGAAAAACATGTCTTGGCAATAGGCGTGAGATACAAGTCACCAGCTCATTTACTGCTGCCACTGCCAGACACTGAGGGAGAGAGTGCAGACTGGCAGTGAGAGCTGGCCTTCACAAATACTGGCACAGACGGAACATTTGATGTCCCGTCAGAGATTTACCTTTAAGAAAATGCTTGTTTAAGTTTCAAAAAGAATGACATTTTGTCTTAAGCCTTTTATTCTTACAGTGTTAAGTAATGTTTATTCTTAGTTCCCACATACATGTTTATGGGCAAAATTTACTTGAGGAGAAGATTTATTTAAACAGGTTCACAAAGGCAGGCAGAAAACCTAAGACTTTTATATGAAAAAAAGCAAAAAACTCATATAAACTCTAAGAAATACATTGGACTTTAGATAGAGATGAATAAACATATTTATAGAGGTTTGGTAAAGTAGACAAAAATTGGACTCAAGGAAGTTTAGCACTACTTTAACATATTTTTACTCAAGTAAAAAATAAAAAGTAGCACTCAGAGAAATTACTTAAGTTAGAATAAAAAAGTATTTGATTAAAAGGCTGCTTAAATATTGAGTAACTATTTAATAATAAGATTGTCATTAGTTTTACAAAAATATTATCTGCAAATTGTGTTATTTCAACGACAATGTATAAAAATATGTTTGCAAAATAAAAAGTATGAGAAACATGCAATTAAACAAATAATTTTCAATAAAAAGGTTATGAACTTAATACTTTTGGTAGGTAATGCATATTTACTTAGAATAGGGTAAAGTACCTCCATTGATCATACATATATATGGGGTTTAGTGAATATTCATTATTTCGAAATAGTACAACAGGCTTAGCAGGAAAAAAAAATGTTAGAAAAACAAAGCTTGTGTACAAACAAGAGGTCTGACTTTAATGTAAACTGTAAGTGTATATCTGAGTCTCATTCATTTTTGGTTCAAATATGCTTTTTTGAATAGCTAGGTTACTTGTGTTAGGTAGAGTAGCCAGGTATTTTACTTAAGTAAGAGCATTGATATGTCACAATGCTAATAATAAAATAAAAGTAAAATTTGGGTCTAGTAATATTACTAATAAAATTGAGTTTTTATTTTTTTTAAATAAGTGTAACTGAGTAAATGTAACTAGTTAGTACCCACCTCTCTTAATTAAAACTAAAACTTAAACTAATGGTAATCTTTTCACACACAAAGGTGAGACAAAGACAACCAGGGAGGAAACAGAACTAACAACTGCTTTCTGTACAGCTTCCATTCACACTGACTGTGGCTTGCCATCTATCTATCTATCTATCTATCTATCTATCTATCTATCTATCTATCTATCTATCTATCTATCTATCTATCTATCTATCTATCTATCTATCTATCTATCTATCTGTCTATCTGTCCGTCCGTCCGTCCGTCCGTCCGTCCGTCCGTCCGTCCGTCCGTCCATCCATCCATCCATTTTTAATACTAATCAATGGTAAGTTGTATGGGGTTTTTCCCTCCTCTCCACCCACACAACCCTGCACACCTCAAGCAGTTTGAAACAATGCATGGATGGGTTATAATCAGCACTCAATAATGAACATACAGTTGATCATTTTACTATAATTTGATAGTAAAGAAAGAGTTATTTTTTTCACAAGTGTATCTGGTTTCAACTTTCACAATCTATAAACAGTCAAAAAGAGTTTTTCCTTGTTGGATGCATGGGTCTCATTTACCTTGAGGACTGTCCTGCTTATTATTTTTGACTGATTCTGATTAATTATTGTTTTCCAAGGAATCTATCTCAGAGGAGGTGCTGATGGTTACCTGGCAAAGGTTGTAGTTTTGAACCCAATATTAAATGAAGTAATTACAATATTATTCCCATTTTTACATCCATGTGTCCCTTACCTGTAATTAGACTTTGAAGTGCATAAAAAACAAAAGAAAAACATGTTATAAAATGATGTGCACGATGAAAAAAAATGGAGGAAGTTCTTAGCTTTGAAGGGTTTAATGAAAAAAAGAAGGAAGAATGTCTGACTTTACAGCATAAGACTAGCTACAGTATGTATTACTAATCAGAGCTGCATGTGGAAATGAGCAATGGCTATTCTACTCAACTTCCTGTTAACTCTAATCAGCTTCCATTTCTATGTCAATGAAAAGTGCAATCAAGATGCTACCACTGCCACATAGGAATGATCTGTACATATGCATTTAAAAAGTTTGGTTCCTGCCATATTTTTTGGCAGCTGTACAGTATTTTGCAAGTAGGCAAAAGGTTTGTTTGGTCTCATAAAATCCCATTAAAATACACTTTAATATTAGCTAGGAGACAAAACGTGAAGTTGTTCCATATAAATACTTTTGTAAGCCCCTGTAACCCCTGAGACCAGTTAAGAAAAAGTAAAATAAAAGATTAAACAGGATTTGACTAAACAATCCCAAAGATGTTGCCTTAAAATCACAGGGTCATCAGTTCATGTACTCCATGCATAGTTAATACTGGAAGTTCCTGTCCGCCAACTACAAATGCTGATACCCTGGTTCAATGTCACAACAAAGTGTTGTGTAACCTGTAAGGAACAAAACAGAACCCTCCTACAAGGTGTGTGTGAGTATCAGTTGGCTGAGCTGAACAGAGAACAGGATGCAGGGGACAGATTGATTGGGTGTCAGGAGAAAATGAGGAGGGAGTTTTATGAGCATGCTATTTTTAAGTTTAGTCCCCATTACACTTATTTTCTACAGAATTTTCATCACCTCTTGTTTTTAGAGTGAACCCTTGTAAGAAAAGATGTGTTGCCGTGAAATTTTTGCTTCAACATAAATATTTTCTTGATGTTACAAATCTGGCTTTACAGATTTTCTTAATCTCAAGAAAAGAACATATTCCCTGCACATTCAATACATACATAAATATACACATAAAGTATCTTTTTGAAATAAGAGGACGTTTGTTTAAAATAAAGTGCTACTTTATATCCTGACGTGCTGTAAAAAAATAGAAACCAAAGTGACCATAACGTGCCTTTAAGACTGAGTCAGTTCCTGTTACTGATTAACATTTCACATAATTTCAACAGTTCAAAAACTGTGGCTACATTGACTGGGTGTTCAAACAAAGCACTTCTTGCTTTGATAGACTGACACGTAAACTTTGTTAATCATTTTATATCTGTGCTTTAAGTCAGGCCAAAAAATCTGTGAAAAGTTTCCTCCAATTCAGAGATTTTTATGACTATGAGAAACATCCCTGCCAAACACCATATTTTTGAGAAAGGCCAGTTATTGAAATTACTTCTACTTAATTCTTAAAATAATCCAGGAAATCGCATTACATGATTTTCATATAATTTATTTGTTTAATGGTTCAGAAAACATGCATTTAGCACCTACTAAAAAGTAAGATTTATGGCTTTTTCAGACCTATTACTTCTTTAAGAAGCTCTTCTATCCTCCACTTGTTACTTGTAATACTGGAACCTGTTTTATCTTGTTATCTATATAAAAGATACCAGTCCACACTTTCAAACAGTCAGACTTCAACTTCCACCATGGCTAAGACCTAAATTAATCCAGGCTGAAAACAGTTCTTTTTACCCGTGCATATGACAATTGAAATGATTTTATCTGCACACTTTTTATTGTAATTAATTTTTTAAGTTGATTTTTTCTTTCCTGTTTATCTGTTTTCTTCATTTATGCAACTGTGAAGCACTTTGAATTGCCTTGTGTATGAATTGTGCTCTACAAATTAACTTGCCTTGCCTTGCCTAAGACCTGATGCTCCATGCAAACCTCACCTCATGGGGTACACATGATTTGGAACACGGAGAGAAAACAGCCCAGAATGACATATGGGAACTGGTCAATGACCTGAAGAGATCTGGGACCACAGTAACAAAGCTTACTATTAGTAACACACTACGTCTCCATGGATTAAAATCCTGCAGCGTTCAAGGTTAAGACAGCACATTTTCAGGCCTTTCCAGTGTTTTCCAGAGACCATTCAGATGATCAAGTGGAGGATTCGGAGAATATCCTATGAGGCAAAAATAGAAATCTTTGGTATAAGTGCCACTCACTGTCTTTGGAAGATGGGGAAGAATGCTGAGTTTCATCCTAAGAACATCAAACCCACTGTGAAGCATGGGGTTGGAAACATTATGCTTTGGTGCTGCTTTTGTGCAAAGGGGACAGGACAAGTGATCCATATTAACTGACTTTTGCTGTCCATCAACACACTGCCCAGACAATGAAAGAGTGGCTGTGCAAAAAAGCATTTTTAGGTTCTGGTGTGCCCTAGCCAGTCTCCAGAGCTCTATCCAATAGATAAACTGTTAAGGGAGTTTACATTTCGAGTTATCAGTTGATTATCTATTGCATCTATAAACATAAATCTGTCACTGTTGGGATTTGAAAAATTCAGATTTGTGAACGCGGTATTGCTGAGATAATGACGGATTGATTATTTCTGTTTCTGTGGGAGAGTTGACTGCAAGGCAACCCTCTCTTCTTTTTTTTGTGAATCCTGTACTACCTGTTTTCTTTGCTTTGTTGGTTTAAACAGTCACATTTCAGTGAAACAGCTTTATCCAGGTAATCCTGAAATTATTTTTGATAAGTGCCCAAGTTACACATTGAGGAAATACATGTTTTGCCAGTTGAATGACGGTCTAGTTTGTCCTTCAACTTTTGAAAGTTTAAGTTCTGCCCCCCTCAACCACAGGCTGGTGTAAGATTTCTGCTTTCCATCTGCTCGCCTATACATTTCCCCACCTTTTTTTCCCTTGTCTGTTGGTTGTGCTCAATAAAAACCAACAAGCACAGAGAGAGGTCTTTGTACTAGGAGAAACCTCTTACACAAGTAAACTTGTAACTTTGTTAGAATAACCCAGTTAAACTCTTGGTTCTTGATCCTGAGAAACACAGTTAAGATGCAAGATTTTCTCTGATGGTTATTAAATTAAACTACAAAGCATTATGACAGTTGTGAAACCTCCCTCTTTCACTTAGCTGTTTTCAGATATTTTCTCATGCAGTCTGTCTCTCCAAGATTTTATTGTGATTGGATAATTTGTTTACAGTGATGCGTAATAATTTGAAACCCGTTAGAAATTTGTGACCTTTGATCGCTTTTACATTTCTTTTAATGTTGGGGCTCAACTTTTTCATTATGATGAGTCACTATCACACTTCGTAGATCATTGGAACATTAAAAAAATAATTGAAAGAGACTAATTTATTTCCTTAGTGAAGTGTTACAAAGACTGCTGCTACTTCAACATCTATTCTTCAGTCGCATGGACAGATTGTGTACCACTGGGGGAAATTCAAAACCAGTGTCCACTTTATCTGGAAAGGTCGATCAACAAAAGTGAGCTCTAGTCGGCAAGGTAACAAAAGAGACCAGATAAGCTTCCAAGAATACAGCTGGTTTATGTACTTTGTTTCGGACATGTCAGCATGCTATTGGGATATATGTTTTTTTTTTTTCTTGGATAGATGAGATAACAATGACAGTTTTAGCTAAAAATATACTACAGAAGTTTCTTAAATGAGAATTTTCTAGCAAAAAAACTTACAAACTGCAAACCTTCTGCCCGAATTATGAGGACAGGTCATATTTTTTTCCATTTTATACCACTGTCCCATTGTTGCATATCAGCTTTGTGTTTACTTTGTGTAGGAAGATATGCATTTTTCCTAAAAGTGATCCAGAATCACCTTTCTAGGCTAGAAAGACTTTTGAAATAAATCACTGTATGGGCTTTACGAATGCTGTTGGACAAACTGAGCTTAATGAGTTTTTGATCCCCATGTTTAAATCTCTATAAAGCCAAGTGTGAATATAAAAGACCATGTGCTTGTCCATGCAAAAGAGAATACAATACAGAAATAGGACAATGTTTACCGCATGTCCAAAGGGTTATCTATGATGAAGGAAGTGCGTGTGTAATGAAGGAAGCCTTACTGAAAGATAAACACACCACACCTCGTACTGTCTTGTCCTGTTGGATCCTGTCTCATTGAATCAGCCTGACTGTGGCTGTTTCAAGCAGTAGCTTCATTTGCCTGGCTTTTCAAACTTGTGCACGGTTCAGTAAGAATGACCCACCCCCAGATATTTAACCTGAATAAAATGTGCAGTTTTCCAGTTATTATGTCATTTATTAAGGATGGCAAAAAAAAAAAATGCAAGTCAACCTGGAACTATGTAATAACCAAAAGACAAACTCCACAGCAAAATGTGATGCCCACCAGGAAGTAACAATAATAACAGTTCCAACTCATCCACTAGGGCCTGGCCCCAGAAAAGGGATTGTTCCCACTGACTCCCATGTTAGAAATCCCAACTTCACAGTAGAAATAAACATGTTAACAGTCTGGATCAATAAAAATGTTTAGCTTTAATAGATCAAGTTTACACAAGCTGACACCTCTGACGGGGGATTATTTTTTTCTATAACTCATCAATTTAGGATGTAATTTTATTTTTAAGTTATTATTTATAAGGGGTATGTCTTTTAATTAACAAGTATCAGATGAGCTTTCAGCAATAGTGCTGTTGCCACCCCCCGCTTGCTCCAGGGAAGGGCATGGCCTTGGCCTCATGTTAATAGTCTCGGCCATTTTGTTTGTCTGAATTTGAGCATCAGTTTTTTCTGTAATGTTTGTTCGTGTTCAGATGTTAATCGTGCACTTATTAGACAAACATGGCTTGCTGTGGTAAAAGCAACTGTTAACCTCCGTTACCTTCGGTCAGATCAGCTCAGAGTGTCAATCAACCACCCCCACCCTCGAGCCCCACCCTCAGCTCCATCTCTTTGCCCAATTTTTGTATTTTACAGGTGTGACGAGGCGCGATGTGCAGCAAAGATGGCACTGGTGAGAACTGCCCAGTTTGCTTCAGTTCAGGTCTTCAGAAATTTAGGGGTGGCGTCACATAGAATTTGTCCATCTCTATATAGTCTATGTTAAATATGTAGCAAAGAAAATTGAATTTTATCTCATCAGTTGGTAGAAATGTCCAAGATTATCAAGTAATTTTTTTTCTGCAATTAGTTGAATCTTTGTGTGTATTTTAGCTCAGCGGTTTTTGGTATAGGGATTCTTACATGGATTTCTTTTTCACCCAGTTTCTTTATTATTGCTGTACAATAAACACTTAAGTGAACTAGGAAATCTGGGTTCTCTCAGAGTGGATTTGGTTGGCTTGCCATACATGGAAAGGTTTGCCACTGCTACATGTCTTCTGTATTTGTGTGGCATGCTTAAGTCCCATAGTCTAAGAAAGAGCTTTAAACCTCATTCAAGGCTGTTATCAATATTGTGCTCTTGATTTTAGATTTGATAATGATGTGGTGCTTTCTATGATAGTATAGGTCTGGCCTTTATGTAGTTAGTGAGTTTGAGCCAAAAGAATCTGGTTAAACACTGATGACTTACCATGGGGGTAAATTACTTTTTCCCCACAAATAGTCAAGTTTACTTGGGTAGCTTCTTCCCTCAAGAAATTATATCCTATGATATCCTATCCTATGCACGGTTGTGGGTTGGCTGGTGCCTATCTCCAGTCCATCATGGGGCAACACAGAGTCACACAGGAAAAACAACCATTCACACACACCCCAAACCACCCCAAACACACACACACACACCCACGCATACACACACTTACCTAAGGGACATTTAGAAAGACAAAATAAGCTAACAGTCATGTTTTTGGAGTGTGGGAGGAAGCAGAAGCACCTGGCGGCAATCCACGTTTGCACGTTGAGAACATTCAAACTCCCTGGGCAAATTCATTTTCAAAGCAATTTAAAGACATGTCTGCTGAAGCATCCTCTAATGCTCTGGAATAGCTCCTACTAGCAGAAGCAAGTCCCACCAAATGACAGTTCAGCTTATGTCACAGGGCATTATGTGTTCTTGAATGTAATGAATAAACTAAACAGAAAGTCAGAAAGATAGTACATTCATCTGCACACTAAGGCCTGGAGAAAAGATCCCTCTTAGCCAGACAATACTACTTGCAGGTTATTTCTGGTGCTGTGGTGGAGAAGAAGGATGAAAGAGTGGCCACAAAGGAAGGAATGTGGTTCCTGTTGTGGTCTCAGGGAGTCATGGGCAAGTCGATGAAGGGGTGGGGTGTCTGCCTTTTCACATTTGGTGGCCCCTGGGGGTGCATGAGTCAAGGTCTGTTGAAGAGGAGGGGTGACTGGAGGAGAAAAATTGTTGTTTATGGTCTGAAGTCGAAGGGGTCAAAGGTGTGGGTTACGCTGTGAGAGCACAGGGATACAATGGGGTGCCACCTCTGTTTAACCCCACAAAACTGAGGGTTTTCAAGAACGGATCCTGTTTTTTTCAAATGCTCATCATTCCCTTTAGGGTTATCTCGGTGTCTCTAAGAGCAAAAAAAATAAATAATAATAATAAAAAACAGAGGTGAGCTTGACAAGTTAATCTGAAGTAACATCTCTGGAACTTGAATGCAAAAGGCGAGTACGTGTGTGGGAGATCTGGTTGTGTCTGAATGTTTACTGTGACAACTGTGTGTTGTGACAGCAGAACTAACACTTCTAAGGCCTTGTTAGTTGCACTGTATAATATAAAGGATTATGCTACTAGTTTCCTTGCTGTCTGTGTACACATGCTCCATCTTTGGCAGACTCCCATAACTGCTGTCAAAAAGGCAATGCCACAGAATCAAGTTTTGTCACTTCTGTCTGCTCTTTTGTCTGTGTTTATAGCAGCAGGGCTATCACAACACTGCATTCACATCATTTTAACCAGTAGTCAGGCAGCTATTTTGCTTGATAATTAGCAGAAAGGTTCTGCAAAAGAATTCCTCGACAATGACAAAATGAAAGTGTAATTCGTGTCAGAGATAGGGAGAGTTTGTGTCTTACTCCACCAAAGCAAATAAACTGGTTTCCTTTGACAGGACACAAAAAAATCACCTTATGTCCTACACTGCCAGCTGAATTTTTATAAACCTCTTGAACTAGTTTTGCTGCTCAACTAAGAAGTAAACACTGAATGATCCATGATTTTAATCTTTTATTTGCAAATTAATATCTGAAAAGTGTGACGTACATTTGTGTTAAACACTGCTGAGTCAATACTTTGTAGAACTGCCTGAAGCAAAGAGCAAATGACTTAGTTAGGCTTTCTTTGAGCCCGTCTGACACCTGAGTCACAGCGGGTGTCAAATGAACGTGGTTCGGATTCTGTACGGCTTCAACAAGGATTAAAAAAAACATTGAGTCCAATTAAAGCATTCTCACTGGCTGCGGTGCAGAGCTGGATGCTGAGCTCCCAAAAGTTTTTGTATTAAGTCTATTTTTTTTTACTTACATTGCATGCAGATTTCCATTACTATAAAGAAATTGCAGGAACCAGACAGGAAGTGAGATCCTGACCAACGAAGTGCATCCAGTATATATTTCAAAATAAAACCCGTATTGCATTTTTCTCCGGCTTTTTCTTTTATTATAATGAACAGGGAGATCAGTTCATAGTCTATGATATTTCTCGTTTTTACAAGTATATTTCTAAATGTAGTGTGTGAAATTTGGTCAATGTATTGCAAACTACCGCTAAATATGGTTTGGGTTCTCTGTGTGCTTTCTGAAGACGTTTCGCACAGACCGTTCTGCACTCAGTGTGTAGTGTACCAAGGATTAAGGCCATATTTAAGGAGTGCTGTCCTGTTGACATATGCTCCCCACTGAGCTCCACAGCTATTTCAGAGTTACCATGGGGCTTTTGACTGCTTCTCTCATCAATACTTTGTTCAAAACCCTTTATAATTTTAGATTATGAGTTGAAAAAAATTTATATCTTAAAAGCTTAGTATAATGTTTCATATACCAAGCCTGATTTAAACGTTTGCACAATGATATCCCAGACCTCTCTGCTAGATTTTTTGGTTTTCCTGAGGCTGTTTGTTCACTAATGTCCTTTAACAAACTTTCCACTCAATACGTAGTGGACATAGAGGGGGACTTTTCATTAAATAAGTAACTTCGGAAGGCAATATGTGCCGTATGTGTGTGTTTAGTTTTTTAATCCCCTAAAAAGCACATCATATCCTGAAATTTCTGGTTGCATGTCCGTTTGCATTTGACATCTTGTTGGTATAACATTTAATCTCAAATTTAGTGTTGACCTTCTGTAAGAAAGTATCACCTAAACAATTTAACTAAGCATAATTCTACTATTTGTTTAATCATCTCTTAAAAGGAGGAAGAGGTAAGCAGAGAAAAAAAGAAATAAAAGAAAATAGTCTTTATCTAAATGGGCAGTTTAGCTGGATGCGTTCATTTCCAGGTGGTAAAACAATTCAGGTCCGTAATTGATCTAAATTGTGCTAAACCTATACAATTCTTGGTTCAAATTGTCCCAAATCCTGACAGCCTAAACCTTAACAAATCTGGAAACCATTATTGGATCAGATCTGGCTCACAACACAAATAAGTGTAGACTAGATGCATCCCCCAGACATCTCAGTCTCCTATAAAAGACTCTTTAAAAGAAGAAGCACCCCCCACACATATGAAGAACCTTTTACTTTTTATTTTCAAACATTTACAAACAAAAAATATAATGATTTTGTTAAAATAAAGATTTAATGCAATTTTTCATATTAAAATCATATAAATACAGCAGGTAATATAAGTATAGGGTTAAGGTTAAAATATTGGAAGAATCATGATCATTCTTTTAATAGTTTTTCACTTGGATCAAGCTTGGGGAATTTAGCAATTCTAGTAGTTTTATTTTCTTCCTTGAAAAAATAATTATTTGAATGTTTTCTTGGCTGTGTGTTTGAGACTATTTGATTGCTTAGAAATTCAAAGTCCTTTCATATTCAGATTTATATGAAGAATGTCCCCCTCCTTCCTTAACCTATATTAAGTTATCCACTACCATATGCTGTAAGACAGCCCACACCATGTGTTCCCACCAGTAAAGTTTACTGTCTTCATCGTATTTTTGTGGTTTTATAAAAAAAACAACCTTCTTCCTCGAAACATAGTGCATAACATGCAAAGACTGCAATTGTCAGCTGGCCAGTATTCTGTCAGTTTTTCCAAATCCTCTGCAGAAAAAAAAGGTTCCATATGCCTATTTTTTTGGAGTAGTGTCTTTTGTACTGATTTGTGTTCATTATTGTTTTTCATGGGGGGAAAAAATATCTGGTATTTAAAGTTCTTTCTGAGGTTCTCTGAAAGTACTCGGCTCTTAAATATCAATTGATTATTCTTTCTGTTATTCTGTCTGAAACCTTATTAAAGGCTGTGGCTGGTTTATGATAAAAATATATTGTTTCCATTGCCAAATTTTGGCACCAAAGGTGCTCACTAGAACATTCAGGTGTTTAGAAAAGCAGCTAAAACTGTTGCCATAAGCGTGTTTCATCAGACAAAGATAGTCAGAGTAAAAGAGAATACAGTTTTCCAGTATTTATTTTATTTAAGTAAAAGAAAAGCTTCCTCAGAAACTGGGTAATCATCATTTTATGACCTTAAACCCGACCACACGTTGGTTATGTGGTAGAATAGTGTATTAAAGCCCACTTGAAAATCTAATTTACAAGTTTTGCCTATGACTATACATGGCCCAGTAATAGGCTGGAGTTAGATTTAACTGAGATGTTGTGCATGGCTTAAAACAGGCTGTTCATGCTCGGAAACTCACCAGTCTGGCTAAATTAAAGCTAGAAAAGAAGAGAGAGTGCAGTTTCCTCCACATGCATATAAAAGACTCATTTCTAGGTGACACAAGCTCTTTGAAGTAGTTGTTTAAAACTAGTGTAACACAAGCATTTAATAGGTGTAGGGGAAAATGACTTTATCATTAAGAGACAAGTTATTTCACTCAGCTTTTTTTCCTCGAAAAATGAAATTATCATATTTTCTTATTTTTTTTAAATTTTCTCCATTCATATCAGTAACACTTCATTTATTTGATAATCAGAAACTTTTAAGAGTTATAAAAAGGAAAAACAGAAAAAAATCATCTTTATTTCTGTGCAGGCTTGCATATAAACATTAAGGTTAAACTGTTTTGGAAAGATAGATCAGCTTTAAGGTCTTGTATCAAGAACAATAAAACACATGCATGACTAGCATTTAAGGGCAAGGTTAATTTTACACAGAAACATAATGTATTTACAGATAACACTGTCCGCTGCCCTGAAATGTCATTCTGTTGCATCGTGTTCCAGGAAAATGTCATTTAGATACCAATCTGGCAGAAGGACAGGAAATTGGAGATGCTGTAACCAAACCAATAAGCCCAGTGGTGATTATTTAACACACTGACCAAGAAGCAGCTGTCATGGTTATGCAGCCAAAAAGTCCCTGTGGCTTTGAACCTGAGCGCAGCCTTTGTGGCTGCAGATAGATGACGCTGGGTGGGTATGTCCACCTGTATCTCTGTTCATTTGTGCAACAATAAAGCAGTTAACCCTCCTACAACTTCCAACACACATGACCCAGACCAACAAAGCTAATGTTTAACAAATAGAAGTGAAGGGTGTGCACATGTGCATTCGTATGAGTGGGTTATGTACCTTTATATAACCTCATTCTGACCTGGCTCATCTTCTAATAGTCTTTGTTAAGGCTACTAATCATTTCACTGACTGTTGCACAACACGTTCATGCTCTTCAAGGAACAGGTTGTGCTGCCAGTGAGGCTCACACTGAAGAAGAAAGTCAGCACCAAAACACACACCCACAGACTTTTATGTAGGAAAGCAGCTGGTTTCAGCAGAGAGTGTTTAAGGATTTAATTTCAGAACTGCAACACAAACAAATTTGATTAAGAAAAAACATAATCCACCAGAATGTGCACATCCCCTTCTCTTTCATCACCAGTAAACGTTCACTAGATGGTGCCATTTCTCTTTTGAATATGAAAGGGATGTTAAAGATTCCTTGTGCAGACTTTTTAAATATGCATTGTCCTCAAACTGAGTGAGTTTGAGTTTGAGTATTTTGTTCTTGAAATTTTAAAATTTTACTAATAACAGTGATTTGCATAGAATTATAGAAGAATAAAGATGCATCCTAGCTGCCTGAACCGATGGAAATATATTCTTAAGGAGCAGATGTGGAACTACAGGGAGATTACATTTAATAAGCTTACTTTCAATAACTTATTGATTATTATACAGAGACTCTGACTTGTTTCATGTTTATTTCTGTTTCTAATTGTAGTATGACATAGGTAAAAAATATTTCTCAGTTTTAATCATTACCAGTATTTAATAAGAGCTGTTGGGCTTTTTAAACATAGTTTTGATGAACATAAAATTGTATTTGTGTGAGTGTGTGTGCGCATATTTTGAAAAAAAAATATAAACTTTGTTTTCTAGTCCCTAGCTATGGAAAAAGTACCATATTTCACACAAAGAAATTGTTAAATAACTTAGAGAGGTTATGGCACAGATCTTTGCTGCAGTGAACAATGAAATCATTGATACTGCGACTGTGACTCAATAAATAGACATTCCGACCTTTTAAACATTTTTTTAAAAGTCACCATGGCCCAGCTTGCAAAATCAAAAGAATGAACCTTGACCAAATTGAATGAAAAACTAAATGTTTGCAAGAAACCTAGAATATATTGAATGAAAGTCTGCATAAATTGTATAAATTTCACATATTCAAATCTTTTACAATATAAATATATAATGATTTCTTGTATGGCAGGCCATAATTCTAACCGTCTGTCCGTCAATGGACATGTGGTACCCACTAAATTCCAATGCTTCAAATTTTCTCTGCTTCTGCATATTTGATAAATGGTGAATATGAATCCGCTGAAATTGACTGTTTTATGAGAAAATAATTCAGTGATTTGAATCAGGTTTGGTGATGCAGGATCATGTGCATACATGCCGTGGGGCAGATCTCAGATGCTCAAAAGCACACACCTGAGGTAATATAGCTCCATCTTCTGTCTTAGAAAATAGTTGCTTACTCTGTTTTAAGAGAAGTGTTTGCTGGACTTGTCGATAGGTGTACATAGCCATAGTTCCAGGGAAATCCCATAGGTTAAACAAATAACACAACTGTAACATATTTAGGGTACAGAAATCTGTCCGTCGCCTTGGAAATATTGAAGAGATTAAAGTAAAGAAAGAAAATACATTCAGTTCAGGTAAATATTTTTCTAAGACTGTCACTGAGGATAAAATGTGTCACATTAGGATTGAATTTTAAAATAAGGAACACGATACCAGTATGTGCAATACTGTGGTTAACCAAGATGAAAGCAAAACAAACAGAAATAAAAATGAAATATGTAATAAATATATTCTGTAAATTTTTATTTTTTCTTTAATAGATAATTTTGCCAAAACATGGACCAATGGATTGCTTTTAATTGTCCCATTATTTGAAGTTAATTTTAACAATAAATAGTAAGGCGAGGATGGAAGGAAAATTGAGCTCCTCCCCCCTGAGAGTGCTTTCACTGTCCCAGAGGTCTTATCAGTCGCCCTTCCTGTCCCTTATACTGTCCTGTTTGCAGCTGACTGTCACCCAGCCAGATAGATTGAGGTCCAATAGAGAGACCTGTGCTGTTAAGTGATTGAGCTGTAAATATAAAACGACCTGGAGAAAGACTCTCATCATGTGTGAACTCATTCAACACTCTTTGTCCTCTTTCTTGACGTCTAAAAGTGTCTGAATCATGTCTATCACCGAATGGAGGGGCATCTCTGATCGTAAGGGAGGAGAGAGGGTCACACAGTCTGCAGTGTACACGCATATGTGTGTGAGTGAATAAATGTGCTCTGATTGGGTGCTGAAGCCTTACACAGCAATTCTGAGATGATCTTCATTTCAGCCAAACAGGAAGGGGAGATCGTGCAAGGTAATATTTATGAAAATGGTCATAAAAGGTGAAGACTGCAGAAATAGGTTATGCCAATAAAAGTCACAATCTACTGCAGTTTACTGAGCAGATGAGAGGCACGGCTGTTAGGCAGCATGGATCTAATATTCTCCATAAAGCCCCTTTAAATCAACAACACTAAAGGTTTCATAAATCCTAATACGAGACAGATTAATCACAAATGTGTTTATTTTTTAGCATATTGGCACTGCTGTAATACATCTCTTGGTAATAGCAGTTTTAGGTAATTTATTATAAAAAACAGACACAAATAAAATTTTTATCTGCGTATATTTCAAACTTCGAATTTTTTTTTTACATTTAAAAAGTTATACTTCAGAGAAGATTGTGAGATCACGAGGTGGCTCTTTTCATCATATATATATCATTAGGGTAGTTTAATGAGTCACCCAACCAAAATTTTCAGTTTGTACTATTTCTGTTGAATCAGGAAGTAGCATTTATTTAATTGAAGCCATATCAGTTTGTATGTTCCCTGTTTATGATACTCAACAAAATAGTAATTTGGATTAGGGCTGAATTCAGGTGATGGACCATTGATAGCTGTATGCTACACATGGGCGGTGGTGCCTGCAGACATGAAGGGATGGGGTGGAGAGGGCTTATGAAAGCCACCTCTAGGGAAGCTGAGATCCCCAGCTGTGTTAATAGCAAAGAGGTCCATAAAGTAAAACAATGACACCAAAATTATCTTTAAGCTACAAGGCAAAAATATTTGGAATTTGCGGAGCCAAATGATGTTTAGACACTGCACTGAAATGGAAAAAAAAATCATACACACACACACTATATATATATATATATATATATATATATATATATATATATATATATATATATATATAAAAATGCAGTGTAATGGAATAATCTTCCGAGCAGACTCCACTTCCCGAAAGTAATAAACTGCCTCCAGAACCGAGTTAAGTTACAAAAATCTATTAAATAAAAATAGTAATGTAGTTAAATTTTTTCACTTCCTCATCCCTTCTCTGTTGCTGTGTGGAGCAGCTGTGTCAGTCACCTGTTTTACCCTCCAAATCTCGATTACTGAACCTCACTCACTCACTCACTCACTCTTGCACTGCAGTCTCATGAGGAAATGCAGGTTTTTACTGAAAAACCAACATTCAGTGTAAATAAAGGACAAAACTGGACAGCAATTATCTTTTTTAAAGGAAGAACAGGAGAAATCCATGGGAAAGCTGACCGTTTCTTCTTAAAATTGGACAACCCTGAGCATCATCATCCTGGGACTAGTCTAAGACAACAGTGTTTCAGTCAGAGGCTTCAACAGTTTCACTGCAGCACAGACAGCTAGTGTAGTGGAGGAAATACTGAGCTGTCTATTGAGGTACTTATTCGGGGTGAGATCACTCTTTTCACACTGGGAGTAACTGCCAGAGCTCCACTTAAGGCCATTCAGAGTATGAGAAGATATACAGACGTGGACCAAATTGTTGGTACCCTTCATTAAATAAAAGAAAAACTCATAATTGTCACAGAAATAACTTTAATCTGACAAAAGTAATAAAAAAATAAAAATTATATAAATGTTGACCAATGAAAGTCAGACATTGCTTTTCATCCATGCTTCAACAGAATTATTTAAAAAATAAATGCATGAAACAGGCCTGGACAAAAATGATGGTACCCCTAGAAAAGAATGAAAATACTGTGACCAAAGGGACATGTTAATCCAAGGTATGTCCACTAATCAGCATCCTAGGTGTCTACAATCCTGTAATCACTCAGTGGGCCTATATATAGGACTCCAGGTAGTCACTGTGTTGTTTGGTGACGTGGTGTGTACCACACTCAATATAAACCAGAGGAAGCAAAGGAAAGAGTTGTCTCAGGAGATGAGAAAGAAAATCATAGACAAGCATGTTAACTGTAAAGGCTATAAGACCATCTCCAAGCAGCTAGATGTTTCTGTGACTACAGCTGCACATGTCATTCAGTAATGTACGATCCATGGGACTGTAGCCAACCTCCCTGGACGTGGCTGCAGGAGGAAAATTGATGACAGATCAAAGAGACGGATAATCCAAATGGTAACAAAAGAGCCTAGAAAGACTTCAAAATAGATCCAAGCTGAACTTTATGCTCAAGGAACATCAGTGTCAGATCGAACATCCTTCGCTGTTTGAGCCAGAGGACAAATCATAAAAAAAAAACAGACTGGAGTATGCCAAACTACATGCTGACGAGCCACAAAGCTTCTGGGAGAATGTCCTGTGGACAGATGAGACAAAAATGTAACTTTTTGCCAAGGCACATCAGCTCTATGTTCACAGACGGAAAAATTAAGCATATCTAGAAAAGAACACGGTCCCTACTGTGAAACATGGGGGAGGCTCGGTTATGTTCTGGGGCTGATTTGCTGCATCTGACACAGGGTGTCTTGAATCTGTGCAGGGTACAATGAAATCTCAAGACTATCAGGGGATTCTAGAGAGAAATGTGCTGGCCAGTGTCAGAAAGCATGGTCTCAGTCGCAGGTCACGGGTCTTACAACAGGAAAATGACCCAAAACACACAGCTAAAAACACCCAAGAAGGGCTAAGAGGAAAACACTGGCCTTCTATGAGCCCTGATCTCAATCCTATTGAGCATCTTTGGAAGGAGCTGAAACGTGCTGTCTGGAAAAGGCGCCCTTCAAACCGGAAACAACTAGAACAGTTTGCTCATGAGGAGTGGGCCAAAATACCTGCTGAGAGGTGCAGAAGTCTCATTGACAGTTACAGGAATCATTTGATTGCAGTGATTGCCTCAAAAGGTTGTGCAACCAAATATTGAGTTGTGGGTACCATCATTTTTGTCCAGGCCTGTTTCATGCATTTATTTTTCAAATAATTCCGTTGAAGCATGGATGAAAAGCAAAGTCTGACTTTCATTGGTCAACATTTATATAATTTTTATTTATTATTACTTTTGTCAGATTAAAGTTATTTCTGTGACCATTATGAGTGTTTCTTTGATTTAATGAAGGGTACCAACAATTTTGTCCACGTCTGTAGGTCAGAGAAAAGGCTATTACATTTCTTCTGCTCTTTACTATTTCCAGACAGCTGCTGATACAGGTTTGGATGTTAAACATGTGAAGAGGTAGATAAATGTATGTGTGATCTCCCGTAAAAAAATAATAACAGAATAAATAAATATAGGTAGAGCTAATCAAGATATATGAATGGAGTTAACGTATATATATATATATATATATATATATATATATATGCGCCACGTTTTTGCAACACCAGTGTTTTATTTCGATTTCTGGGTAAAGCAGAAGACAGCTGTCCTGTCTAAACATTTTCAGGTCTTTATTTGAAGCAGTGGTCACGCTCTGTGTCAGGACTGCAGTTCCTTTGGGGAAGCTTGAGCCTGGATCAACAGTAATCCTTCTTCCATGGAGGTCACACTCTAGTTATAAGAGAGCAAAGGTTTCCTCTGCTGTTTGCAGCCAAGCTTCCATTTGCGATCTTTTAGCCACAGTCCACAGAGAGTGAGGCCGGCCTGAAGCATGAGCTCCTGGGAGAGTGCAGGAATACAAAGCCACACACACACACATCATCATCACAGCACAGAGCTTGTTTGATGAAAAAGAACAATTAAGGGAGAAATGAGGGAGAATTATCGGGGGAAATGCTTGATGAAGACTTTATTGATTAGAGTGGCTCCAGTGATCCAGCTCTCATTGTAGCAATTACCACTGGCTGCAAGCAAAAGTGGGGGGCCTCACAGTGAAGGGGCCCTATAGGAGATGATTATACTGCAGATGTCAACCAGGGAATCATTTGTAGCCATATAATACTGAACAAATTAAAGAGTAGAAGAAGAAGAAGAAACAACAGTTATTAACAGTTATGGCTTTGTAACAAAAAGAAATATTGTTTTCCCAAAACTTTACATTATTTTCTCCAAACTGCCTTATGTTATATATAATATTTCGAGGGTGCTGCGATATGGCACTGCACAAGAAGGTAAAGTATACTCTACTTACTTTTTTGTTTCTCCTTTACATACACACACAGTCATGAATAACTAATAACCTGTGAATAAAGCAATAAAATCTAACATGGGAAGATCTGAGCAAATAGAGACCTACCAGCGAGATCAGTCATTGTTTGTTTGCTCATCTCAGACAGAACAGTATTTGTATTTAAATGGAACTGTTACACCAACACTGACAATAGCAAGATGGCAGACACCTCCATTGTGGACTTTTAACCTGCTTCCCAAAACAAATCTTACGATTCCATATTAACAGTGCTTGAACTAGAACGTCTTTGGAGGAGGGAACAGGTTGCAACCAGTGGTGCGGTGGTTTTGCACAGCAAGACATGTAAATGTGTTCAATTACAATATGAATCTTTATCAGTGCAGCAGAGAGGTCAAAAGTTGGGTGACATAAAAAAACCTGCATAGAAGCACTAAAATTAGTCTAATCTGACATATTATTTTGATTTAAAGAGATTAAAAAAGTGCTTTTTATTCATGCCTCTTAAACTTTTCAACATTTTGTAGCAAATAATGTTAATGTATTTTATTGGGAAAAAGTATTTAAAAAATTGTCAATTGAAAAAACAAATTGCAAATTAAAATATGAAAAACATTGCATTTGTATTCAATTAGTGAATCAAAAACTTTCACTGCAATTAAAGCTTTTCGGGAAATGTCTCTAACAGCTTTCGACTTCTAAAGCCTGTTTGATTTTAGTAAATCTTTCTTGACTTCCATCCCAGTTAGAAGCTCTTTAGAGCAGTATAAGTACATGTATTGATCGATTTTTGCCATGCTCTTTCTATTGTTGGATGTTAGATTAAACTTGCTCTATGAGAAGCTCAAAGCTTAGCCCATTGCTTTACAATCTAACCCACTTTAAACTTCACCACAACTCTATTCAAGTCCAGTCTACTATGCTCCTTGCTCTTCATGATGCTTGTTGACTAATGATCTTTAACAAACCTTTTAAACCTTCACAAAATGGCTGGCTTTACACTCGATGTATTTACACACAGGTGTATTGTGTTTACTAAGTACTGTAGGTACTTAGTGTAGGTAAAAATTACAGTTTTTTATACGTAAACAAATTTAGACAAGCTAGAGAGGCATTAATATTTTCACAAAGCCGATTTTTGAGGTTAAGAAGAAAACTGGACTGGGCTTGGAAGAAAACTATCATCACCAAAAAGACAGAAGAGGAAGGATTCAACAGTAAAAATAATCACGTTTCACCTGAACCTACCTTTAAATGTTTTTTTCACATAACTCTACCTTTTCCGTAAACATTTCACAAGTCTTTTTATGAACTAAATCCTCTTTCTTGAGCTTTGCTAACAAGGAATACAAAACAAGGTAACAGACCTCTCAGTAACATACACCTTCTCACTTAGTGCACCAATAGCCTCCCAGTTTCCAGCCACCCGAGCTATCTAGCAAGGGCACCCAAATAAGATAGAGATAATGGTCAATGGAGAAATACAAAGGACAAAGAAAATCTGTTCATGCACTAGATGGAGATGAATGGAGCGTAATCCATTCCCTTCCATTGCATCGGCCCCTCCTGTGCCATGGCTGTTCCCTACTTAACTGCAGTGGTGATTAATCCTACACTCACTATTTATATTTTCTAATTGCTATTAGCATGAACTATCAATTACACTTAGTGCCTAATTGCCCTTCATGAAGTCAACTCCCCAGGTTTAAACAGGTCCATTTAAATAATGTAACTAATAGCTCTTGTCTTTACGTTGTGGATACATCTTCATTGTGGCACGCGTAAACCATGATGGTTGCTCGTAATTTAACGCGGCAAACCAGCGAAGGAGTGCAGGTGGCACTGAGGGACTAATTATTGTAAATGAATTATGATGTGACCTTCTCAGAACAATGGCTAATCAATGCTCTGTGAGTGACAGTAGGCTCCGTATGAATGCCGGAGCTCTTACACTTGCAGGCCTTAGCCTTTAAAAAAAAAACAAAATAGGCAGGCAAAGCGTTTTTTTGTTTTGTTTTAACTGTACGTGCTATCCTCTTCTCATCCAAATTCTTATTTTTCTTGGGATGTAGGAGCAGCTTTTTTTGTTGGTCATATGACATTTGCGACCTGAGCTGCAATTCACAACTTAACATCTTTTCAAAACACAATATGACTAGGAAATAGTAAGACAACAAGCAAGTCCCACAAGCGTTAGAAAAGAATAGAACACTCCTTTATTGTCCCACAAGGGGAAATTCGGTTGTATCAGCAGCAAAGCGACAGGAAATAAAAACATTAATTAAGACTCAGAAGTGGAAAGGTATAAAAAACAGAATTTAAGTCTTAAAAATCAAATGCACATTATGGAGTTACAAACACCAGAGTACTGTGCAGTCATTCAAAATAAAAATGAAGATAAAGTGGCGTACCCAGATTTAAACGTTTGGTGCAAAGTTTCTTTGCAGTTTGTTTTACTTAAACACATACACAATGTTTACAATTAATATCTGCACAATTCCAGCTTGAACTGTATATATATTGCAAGGGTCTCCAAAACTCCAAAGAACCATGTTTACCTTCAGTCCAGCTAAATAAAACTTGTTGAAAGTCGCAAATGTTGCATCACCCTTTTTGAAAGAAGACAACTTTTCAGTTTTGATAAATATCGACTAAAAGAAATGTGTTGTTTTTTAAAGAGCCAAAATTCATATATATTTTTTTTATTTAAAATGAGGATTCACTTTTTTCTATGAAATGATAAACTATATATTTGCTTATTGCTGTGGAAATTCAAGGAGATAATGTAAAACTCAGAAACTCTGCATTTGTTTGATCTATTTTTAAAAACTATTTTTTTTAATCTGAAATTATCAAGAGGCATTGCAAAAGGACAAAAGGGCCACAGGCTGCAGACATCTGGTATACTGGAATTGCCATCAAATCTATATTAGATTATGTAACTTCAGAGTGTATCAAGTGGTAATATAACTTGAGGCACTACCATTATTATTGTTTTTCTTTGAGTCTATAACACAGAAGATTATTAATTACACTTTAAAAATGATACAGAAATACTTTAGTGTGTGAAGTTGATTTTCTTCCTTGTCTACGTAGATATTTGCCGTACCCTGTTTACAATTCTGCACAGATTATAATCCAATTTCCTGACAATAGTTTCACATTGGGTTTGCTATTCAAATGATAGCATTAGATTAAACTGCACTTTACAATCAAACTATTCGGCGGTAGGAGGTGAAGTACCGGCAACCCCCCAGTTACAAGGCGAACTCCGAATCCCTGAGCCACAGTCGTCCCACATGACTGGGGCCCATTAGAATAGGGCAAAACTAATTTTTTTCTAATTTATTGAATGGAATGATTGTATAGGTTGAACATGAGATAGCAAAAATAGAAATAAAAATCCTGAGAAGAAAATCTTCCTTCTTACACTCAGTTTATTGTATTGTAGTGTTGCTGGACGCTGTTGCGTCCTACTGCTAAGGAATATTAATAGATGAAGAGACAATAAAAATGTTTTCTTGTCAACTGAAAAAGGTTTACTTTGGATCCTGACCCACCAGATGAGGATGGAATTATTAAAAAAATGAAGTTTTTTTTATGTTGTTGTAATTAGATTTTAATTCCAACATTTGAAAGAACATTACTGTGTTTTATATTTACTTGCTACCAGAAACGTTTTGTTCCACAATGTCACTACTGACAACAAGGATTATTAAGAATTACAAATAAATCACTTTTAGTCTAAAATGGAGCCATAAAATCATCATGTATTAAAATAACCTAAAGTACCTTGAAACTTGTTCAACAAAATACACATGTAAATAAAAATACTGTATTGATGTAACATCACATTTTGAAGACTTGAAACTGTTCATATTTAATTATTAAATATTTTAACATCCTTTCTTAAATCATTTCCTAGTATATTTAACCTGTCTTGTGTTATAATCTGGTTTTATTAATTCACAACAGACTCCACATTATCTTGCCCTCCCCAACCAACCGTTTCGGATGTATTCAGCCCATTAAATGTCCGTTATTAGTGTTTATCACTCTAATTAAATGCCGTCAGACTGTGCCCTCTCTACCTACTGAAATGTACTTTTCCGTTTGGTGTTTAAAACCTCTTCAAATTAGGTTTAGGTTTATGTATTTAAAAGAAAATATATTTGTCCTTCTGTGACCTTAAGCTTAGGACATAAAACTTGTGGGTTGGTTAACATTGGTTAGATAACTTCAGTTAAGATATACTACTCTGACAAAGTATTTTTGACACATGCACACAGTTGGCTGTTATCAGCGATAAGAATGTTAGATAGCCTACTAGTAGGTAGAGAAGGCACAGTCTGACGGCATTTAATGGGAGTGATAACCCCTAATAATGGCCATTTAATGGATTGACAACATCCGAATCGGCTGCCCCAACAGGGAAATATGATTTATTAACTTAGAACTTAACTTATGAATAACTTATGAATTAATTTACGAACTTAGAAGTTTACAGTTAGAAGCACTTCTCAGTGCTCCTATGTCACACTCTAAACTCCATAAGGAACATCACCTAATTTACTAACACAATGCAGCCTGAGGAGCTTTATATGCAGCTGGTGTTCCCCTTTTTGGCTATGATGTAACTGTGATGCTCATAAGCTGCATTAATAAGTCTTCCTCAGATTGTAAGAAGAACATGGCTCTTTCCTTCCTTTCTCACTTGTCTAGATTGACAGGGGCTGCTGCCTTTAATGTTGCGTTGACGCACATGAGCCTGGCTTATTAAGCCTCGCTTGAATTAGCATGGATTGAATTCCCCTGAACTTCGTTGGTGGAACCAAACAAGCCTGGAGTGAACTGTTATGCTTATTCATGTGAGGATATTTCACATGAGCCTTGATTTCTTCAGGTAGCTTTGTCCCCCGTCTCTGTACTTGAATGTTTTAGTTATTTTTCCTGACTACTATAGTTTAACATCACTTCTTTTTGTTGTTTTCGGGACAAGGTGTTCCACAACTCACGAAAAAAATTTTTTTTGTCACTTTTTTTCTACAGCTCTAAGTATTATTGGTCTGTGTTTTAAATGCCAATAGAAGATCTAATCAGCTAGATGACACATTCAAATTTTTGAAGTGTGAGAGAGCCAGAGAGAGAGGCTTAAAGGAGACCTGGATAGAGCTTTACAGTTAAAAAAAGTTAATCAATGGTCTCGGATGAAATTAGGAACATTATAATAGCTGAAAATTGAAATGAAATAATTAGATGTATTCTAACCTAATCTGCTGTTTAAATCAAATTGGCTGCCAAAATACAATTGTGAATATCTATTATATGTATACAATCTAAGTATGAAACACTTTAAATGTGATTGAAGCAATCAATAAATGTTTGATGTAGATGAAAGTGTGAATTAAAAAACAACTCCAAAGTAATCAGTCAGAAATGGATTGAGCAATGATGAATATATCAGCACAAAGAAGCCCACATGAACACACCAGAAGAATGTTAGTTGACAACAGCAGCGTTTGAACTGACCTTTACCTTGTTGTGACAGGAGGTGCACCATGACTGACAGTGTCCCTCAGCACAATTTACCCCCACCCTGCATTGCCCTCCATCTACTCTGTGATGCAGTTGACCCCTTTACAAATCACCACCAACTTTTACACATCTGCTGCCTGTCAGCATCTGCCAGGCGCACTCACCCGTCCCGCCTGTAATGAAAAACTCTCATTACTCGCCTCCACCCAACAGGTATGGGGGCTGTTAGGACAATTACCGGGCAACGCCACTGACCTTGTTGTCGAAGAGAGTCGAACAAACAGAGAAGTCTGACAGAAAGCAGGCCTGGCAGTGAGATTCAACCTCTGCTGCCTATAAGGAAAATATATCGATCTCAAATTGCTACCGTCAATGCCATCTGCTTTAAAGTGAAGGAAAATTTGAAAATTTGATACTGCATATTACTGTGCATACAAAATTATTCAGTTAATTCTAAAACGATAAACACTTCCTAACAGAGATCAAGGTCTGACTTTTGGAAGTTTTTCCTCCAAAAGAATTCATACAGGTAGAACTCAAAAAGTCTTATTATTAACGAATAGGCAAGTTATTTCAGTAATTCATTTTAACAAGCTCATAGAATTTTCCTTCATGAATCTTAATTTCTGTTTATTTTGATCATTGTGTTTTACATTCAGGTTTATCCTGGCCTTGATTACAAACAGATATAGACATGGAACCTGTCACTATTGACACAAGGAGTGCTGTATTCAAACATGATAATCAAAAGTTAAGTGGGAGGAAAAAAAAAAGTATGGTAGAAAAATGTGAACAAGCTTCAGATCAGGGATAAGTGCAGACTTAAAGGGAAAGTTTTTGGTGCCACTTGGAGTCCTTCAGGAGAAGTTCGTATCCATTCGTGATCAGTATATACAGTATGAATATACAGACGTGGACAAAATTGTTGGTACCCTTCATTAAATCAAAGAAAAACTCATAATGGTCACAGAAATAACTTTAATCTGACAAAAGTAATAATAAATAAAAATTATATAAATGTTGACCAATGAAAGTCAGACATTGCTTTTCATCCATGCTTCAACGGAATTATTTAAAAAATAAATGCATGAAACAGGCCTGGACAAAAATTATGGTACCCACAACTTAATATTTGGTTGCACAACCTTTTGAGGCAATCACTGCAATCAAATGATTCCTGTAACTGTCAATGAGACTTCTGCACCCCTCAGCAGGTATTTTGGCCCACTCCTCATGAGCAAACTGTTCTAGTTGTTTCCGGTTTGAATTATTTAATTATATTTGTTTCCTGTTGTAAGACCCGTGACCTGCGACTGAGACCATGCTTTCTGACACTGGCCAGCACATTTCTCTCTAGAATCCCCTGATAGTCTTGATATTTCATTGTACCCTGCACAGATTCAAGACACCCTGTGTCAGATGCAGCAAATCAGCCCCAGAACATAACCGAGCCTCCCCCATGTTTCACAGTAGGGACCGTGTTCTTTTCTAGATATGCTTCATTTTTCCGTCTGTGAACATAGAGCTGATGTGCCTAAATTTTTGTCTCATCTGTCCACAGGACATTCTCCCAGAAGCTTTGTGGCTCGTCAGCATGTAGTTTGGCATAGTCCAGTCTGTTTTTTTTAATGATTTGTCCTCTGGCTCAAACAGCGAAGGATGTTCCGATCTGACACTGATGTTCCATGAGCATAAAGTTCATCTTGGATCTATTTTGAAGTCTTTCTAGGCTCTTTTGTTACCATTTGGATTATCCGTCTCTTTGATCTGTCATCAATTTTCCTCCTGCAGCCACGTCCAGGGAGGTTGGCTACAGTCCCATGGATCGTACATTACTGAATGACATGTGCAGCTGTAGTCACAGAAACATCTAGCTGCTTGGAGATGGTCTTATAGCCTTTACAGTTAACATGCTTGTCTATGATTTTCTTTCTCATCTCCTGAGACAACTCTTTCCTTTGCTTCCTCTGGTTTATATTGAGTGTGGTACACACCACGTCACCAAACAACACAGTGACTACCTGGAGTCCTATATATAGGCCCACTGAGTGATTACAGGATTGTAGACACCTAGGATGCTGATTAGTGGACATACCTTGGATTAACATGTCCCTTTGGTCACATTATTTTCATTCTTTTCTAGGGGTACCATCATTTTTGTCCAGGCCTGTTTCATGCATTTATTTTTTACATAATTCTGTTGAAGCATGGATGAAAAGAAATGTCTGACTTTCATTGGTCAACATTAATTTAATTTTTATTTATTATTACTTTTGTCAGATTAAAGTTATTTCTGTGACCATTATGAGTTTTTCTTTTATTTAATGAAGGGTACCAACAATTTTGTCCACGTCTGTATCGGGAGTTGTGGGGGCATTATCGACCATAACACTCCTTCATTTCACCAGTACTATGTTATGAATCACTAGTGCTATTCCCCTGTGGAGGGCTTTCACTCTGATTTTTATGGCAGTCGGTTGTTATAGCAAAAATCTACATAGTTTGTGTTTGAGTGTGTTCAAATTGCACAAAATGACCAAGTGGACTAAGTTCAGGTTCCGCTGGCTCTCTTTCTGCAACCTGCTTGGACTAAAGCAGCAATGGCGGACGGCCGCAATATCACTGAAATCACTTGCTAGTGTAATTTGGAATTGGATGGATTGAAAGCGTTTAAAAACCCTGAATGACAACAATCGAACTCACAGGGGAATAGTTCTAATGATTTGTAACTAAACATTCATGAAATGAAGGAGTTTTGTGGCCGATAATGCGTTATTTAGAGGCGGTACTTGCCGTGCCCACACGTCTCGCATTATATGGATATATGCTGATCGCAAATTATGGGTCTGCAAAGCAACCGGTATTTGTACCTGTATTTGTATTTGTTGAGGGGAGAAAAGTATATGTATTTGTTTAAAATTCAAAATAGGCATACAAATATTTACCCCCCTCATTACACTTTTAATTTACATTAAGCTATATTTAGTTATTCATTATAATATTTATGGATTTGGAATCTTGTTTGATGTTTTTACAAAAAATTAAGCAATGAACATGTAAAAGGAAAGTCTCTGAAAATAAATCAACAGGGCTGAACATGGCTGTGAGGATATTGGTATTGGTGGGAGGATTGATACTGGGGGTGGGGGATGCCTTAAGTGCATGTGATTATGCATAGCAGATGTTGACAGATCTCTGATCTGACCTCTGCTGATTTGATTTTTGCACACACAGTACATGTAACTTTAGTTGTATAGTACTGACTATAAAATGGGCTCCACACATAAACAAGTTTTTGGCAGATGCAGGACCAGGTGATGGCTCAATAGCAGCTAAGTTAACAAATGACGGGAGCCTTTTTTTAACCTTTTTAACCAAACATAACGTTACACTGTTAATAGCATACTGTCTAGATTACAGCAAACAGATCTACGTAAAGCAAACATGACTGTCTGACTGCTATATATATATATATATATATATATATATATATATATATATATATATAGTATACACCAAAAGTTTGGACACACCTTCTCATTCAGTGCGTTTCCTTTATTTCCATGACTATTTACATTGTAGATTCTCACTGAAGGCATCAAAACTATGAATGAACACATATGGAATTATGTAGTACTTTTACAAAAATTGTGAAATAACCTGGCTTCCAACCCTGAACCTGACCTGAACCCAATCGAGATGATTTGGGGTGAACTGAACCGCAGAGTGAAGGTAAAAGGGCCAACAAGTACTAAGCATCTCTGGGAACTCCTTCAAGACTGTTGGAAAACCATTTCGGGTGACAACCTCTGGAAGCTCAAGAGAATGCAAAGCAGTAATCAGAGCAAAGGGTGGCTAATTTGAGTAATCAAAAATATAATACATGTATTCAGTTATTTTACCCTTTTTGTTTAAGCACATACAGTAATTCCATACATCATGTGTTCATTCATAGCTTTGATGCTCTTAATGGAGCATCTACAATGTAGTCATGAAAATAAAGAAAACGCATTGAATATATATATATATATATACGTAGCAGTCAGACAGATGTTCTCATGTTTGCTTTACGTAGCTCTGTTTGCGGAAATCTAGACAATATGCTGTTAATATATATATATATGTATGTATGTATAATATATATATATGTATGTATGTATTTATTTATGTATGTATGTATGTATGTATGTACACACACAAATACATAATGGTCTGGAAGACAAATTTCCAACAGAAACTCCCTGCTGGGCAGCTCAGATATTTGTGATGACTGATGGGAAGATATCAGATATAGGTTCAGGACATGTGCCATAACTGCAGAGTTTTTGCCTCTGTTCTTTCTGGACTTGGCAAGTCGTTCCCTTCTGATGTGATGGCAACATTTCCTATTTAGCACTAAACATAAGGTGCAGATGATGCTGATGGGGATGTCATTAGTGCTCCAGATGTTTGGTCATATTCCAAAGTATAGATGAAATTAGAAGTGAAAACACAGAAGTAAAGTCACAAAAATCATCAGGCGTCAATGGAAGAATGTTTGTTGTCTAATGCAAATTTTCTGTCAATTTTTCTGTCATCAAATGCAGTCAAATAACAAAAAGAAAATTAATGCTATTAATTACTGAGAATCTCCTGCTTTGGATGAAACAACTTTCCTTAATGATTGACCAAACTCCTGTTGCTCTTTTATTTGAGTCGCATTTTACAGAAGAGCGGAGGAGGCTCTGTTGGAGTTTTAGAAAAACAATGAAGACAAAAGCCTGAGAGAACAACTGTGACTCATAATCTTCCTCCTGCTATTAGACGAATTATCTGATGTTTAGCAGCTTCCCTGGGAAGTCACTACTTTATTGACCTCAAAGGGGGGTGTTGGTTGGAAGTGTGTCTCTTTCGTTGCCTGCTGTGTTTGACAGTGATCTTTCCTCTCTGAAGTTTCGCTGTGGCCCGTGCAGACCTCAGAGCCGCACCAGCTGCTGTTCCTGCTCTCAGAAGTGTACCTGAAGGTCTCATTGTCCTCGGGGCTTATCCTTTTGTCACACTGACCCATGCAAACAGATGTCCAGCCACTGGGCTTTCTCGCAGGAAGTTGTAAACCTCCAGCATGCAGTGGGCTCCATTCATATGGAGAGCCCATAATAATGCCTGTGCAACTGTAATAGACATGCAAATGCTGGCATGCAGACACTCTTTAGTCGAGGTTTCAACAAATGTTTGACTATGTACCTACATAGTGGGCTATGAATGGTGAACAATAAAAGCTGCATGTAGATTAGTAGCAGAGTTCTAACACAAAGACAGGAAACTGTGAATGAGGTTTTTAATAGCCTGTAAGCATCCCTGTATCCTCCATGTTTCCACCTCTGGACAAAACTGCAAGACCCCTGTATCAAATTCAGTCAATCAGTAAATAAAGTTCACCTGATGCTAATTTAATCTCAGTGTAATCACAACTGTTTCAGGAAGGTCTTGGGGGTGGGGTTTTTAGTGAACACTGGTGAACCTACAGCATCATGAAGACCAACGGACACAGCCGACAGCTTAAGGCAAAAATTGTGGAGAATTTCAAAGCAGTAATTAACACAAAACAATTTCTAGGGCGTATGAATACCTGCATGCTAGGTTAGACAGTAAGGAGGGAGAGAGTGATTTTTAGGGATGATGACTGAGAAGTATAGAGAAGGTCAGAGGGAGCTGGATTGTGTGTTTGTAGATTTAGAGAAAATGAATGACAGAGTGCTGAGAGGAGAGCAGTGGTTTTGCATGAGGCAGTCTGAGTGGCAGAGAGGTATTTTAGAGTGGGGCAGAGCATTTATTTGAGCAGTGAGACAGCAGTGAGGTGTGCCGTAGAAGTAACAGATGAGTTCAAGGTTGAGATGGGACTGCATTAAGGAATCGGCTCTAAGACCCTTCTTGGTTGCTATGGTGATGTACAGGCTGACGGATGAAGTCACACAGGACTACATGGACTATGATGTTTGCAGATTACATTGTGATCTGCAGTGAGAGCAGGATAGAGGTAGAGGAAAAGCTTTAGAGGTGGAGGTATGCAGTGGAAAAGAGAGGAATGAAGATTAGTCCCTACAAGGCAGAATACATGTGTGTAAATGAGAAAGACACAAGTGGAATGATGAAGTTACAGGGGGGTGGAAGTGAAGAAAGTAGAGGACTTTATGCACTTAGGGTCAACGATCCAAAGCAATGGAGCGTGTGGAGAAGAGTTGAAGAAGTGTGTGCAAGCTGGTTGGAATAGGTGGAGAAAAGTGTCATAAAAAAGCAAGAATGAAGGGAAAGATGTACTAGACAGTAGTGTGACCAGTGATGTTGTAGGGTCCAGAGACTAGACCAATGAGGAAAAGACAAGAAGCAGAATTGGAGGTTGCAGAACTCCAGATTTTGGGATTCTCTTCGATAGTGATGAGGATATATAGGATCAGGAATGAGTAAATCAGAGAGACAGCTCATGTTAGATGTTTTGGGGATAACGTCAGGGAGGCGACATTGAGATGGTTTGGACCTGTTCAGAGGAAAGACAGAGGAAGAAAAAAAAAAGAGATTTATAGATGCAGTGAAAGAGCACATGAAGTTAGCTAGTGTGAGGGCCGGGATGTAGAGGATAGGGCTATATGTAGACAGATTATTCGCTGTGGCGACCCCTGAAGGGAAAAGCCGAAAGAGAAAAAGAATACCCATTTTTTTAAAATATCAAACAAATCACTGTCAAAGTCTTCATCCAGAAACAGAAAGATTATGCCATAACTACAAACCTACTAAGGCATGGCTGTTCATCCAAAACAAGGGCCTTTGCTAGGAGAGCATTAATCAAAGAAGCTGCAAAGAGGCCCATGTTAACTCTGGAGGAGTCGCAGAGATCAATACCTTATTTTGACATGAACACTCATAGGAGTACTCCCATCCCTAATGAAAAAGGGAGAAAAAGCATTGTTAAAATAAAACAAAAGTGATTTTTTTTTAAATGTCTGAAAGGACACAGCCAATATGAGAAAAAGGATACTTAGATAAAAAATTGTTTTTGACCTACATGTAAACTTGTTGAAAACTAACCCCATATCATCCTGGACACACCACCCACTCTGTGAAAAATGGGGATTGGAGCATCATGCTGGGGGAATTTTTTTCAGCATCACTGGGTATGGTCTGATAGGAAGATGGCTAAAGCTGTGTACAGGATAAACCTGGAATAGGCTTCAAGATATATGCCAAGACCTAAAAACTGCTGTTTACAGAGCCCCCCCATCTGACTGAGCTTGATTCAATTCATAGAGAAAAAAAAAGAATTATCTAGATGAGCAAATTGGTAAGGATATACCATACCTGGAGCAGCAACTATAGCAAGAGTAGATTCTATAGTATGGATTCTTGGGGGTTAAATATAAATTCATGACACACTTTTAACATTTCTATTTGATTAAAACACATTTTCCTTAGATTCTCACAATTACAAACCACTTTGTGTTGGTATAAAACATAAAACCCTATGAAATATGATTGTAATGTGACAAAATATTTTTAAAATTCCATATTTATAGAGGATTACCTCTAGGGTTACCTTCCAAGTCTTCAAAATGGCATACCGTTTAATCTGTATTAGACACCTGCTTGAGGGTATTGATTCTGTTCTGGTTTCACCATTTTACCCGTTGTTGGTTATCCAGTTTTAAACAGCACACTCCCACTGTATTGAACTCTAATCAGAAAAACGTGAGAGCCGATTGATTCTAAACTTAAATCAATCAGGTCTTTTGAAAAGCAATCAGCTGCATTTGTTCTTAGATGTGAAGACACAGTAAGTTCTGTATAAACACAGTGATGACGGAGTGATTGTGGTTTCTTTAGTCTGCCTCATACTCTTCTTACTGTGCATTGTTTGGTGATGCTGCATGTGAAAATGCTCTACTCCCTGACCTCACCCAGACAAGTTTAATGCCACTAGAAGTCATTTGGGAGATGTTTAGATCCATTTGCGATTAGTGTATATCCATAAAAAGGGAGTTTTTGGGGGACAGAAAGTGTAGCCTTTGGTTAAGGCATTATCTGAGACAAAACTCCTTAATTTCACAGATGCTTCGTTATGAATCGCTGTGTATTCGGAACGTCTCAAAGGTGCTTTGTTGTTGTCCACCAGGTTGTTTACAAGCTTTTATTCCAACCATGATTTCAGTAACGCCACTGCCATGTGCCATCCCATGTGTCTGAGCAGGACTTTCACTTTCTTCTTTGACAGTGGTCAATTTGACAGAACTTAGTACTGCAAACATTAACATGGTACAAGTTTGCATGTTTCCAAATGGCACAAACAAAATTAACAAGTGGACTTAGTTCAGCTTCCACATGCTCCCTTTCCACACCCATGCTCAGACTAGAGCTGCAATTGCGGACAGCAGCGATGTCAAAATCGCTGTCTGTTGTACATTGAAATCTGTTGGTTTAAAAGCCTGTAAAACACTCTGGATGCCAACAACAAAGCACCTCAGAGACGCTCCAAACTCATATGGGAATAGTGATAGCAGTTCATAACAAAACATTGGTGAAATTAAGGAGTTTTGAGGCAGATAATACCTTATTTAGAGGCTGCAATTTGCATGCCCCAACAACTCCCATTATATGGATATACGCTGATCGTGAATGGATCTAAACATCTCCTAAAGGACTTTAAGTTGCACAAAAATTGTCTGCATGAGTAATGTAATGCATGCTATAAATAAGGTCAAAAACACATGTATTTATTAAAATGAAGAAACCATAAAACATCTTCACATGATTCATATTAACTAGATGAAGTATATACAGGACCTAAATGTCATGATTTGTAACTTGTTCTAATACTTAGCATTGTCAAACATTTTACCCTGCATTACCCCCATCCATCTTCCCATCAACTCTGACTTTCCCCATACTGTACCAGCTGAAGAAAAATGTCCTTTCAGTATCATGCTGTCATCACAATATTCTAATGTGTAGAATATTTGTTTGTGGTAATACATTAGTTTCTAATATCTACATCTACAAAATATCTACAAATTTTCATTCTCATCCAACAAGGAAATAAAGAAATAATAATAAAAAAAATGCATGCCACACTTAAAGCATAATATGTAAAAAGGCTCATCAGGAATGTACACCTTTTCAAGTTATATGGCTATATAACAGGTGTAAGCAACACAATATTTTCTTATCATACACCAATGTCCGTGAATAATCTACAACTATTTATTTACAACACAAACTAAAAAACTCTCACAAAAAAAACTATCACATAAATTGTGGATTTAAAGAGTAGCATAAGAAATTATGACTTAGTGATTAAAATATTTTTTTTTCTTTAGAAGCCACTGTGATTGGATAGCTGTATCATTCTGTTTTATCAGCTATAGTTTATTATAAAAGTGTTTTTATGGTTTTGATTAGTATGTCTGTTACATTGGCCAGCTCTCCCTTTTAAAAGTGATTTCTGACCAATGGGACTCCCTGGTTAAGCAAACATAATATTGGTGATAATATCAATTAACAAGCTTTCAACTTGCAGTTAATACTATACAATAACTTCAGTACAATATGCATATACAAAGATACTTCATTTTAAAGTTGGTGCTTTTGTATCTGAATTGATTCATTATAAGTGGTTCAACACAGGGACAGAATTCTTTTACAAAATGAAAATCCTTTTGCTGCAGAAACTACGAAAGTACTAATTAACATAAACACCCCTTTAAACAAGGGTATTTTTATATTTATGTGAGTTGAGTTAAACATTTAGTTCAAACTGAAATGCAGTTGGCAGAGTCAAAGCTGCAAAGACATAACGACTTCTAATGAATCAAGAGCCACATGCGCCCAATTTACATGCAGCTTGTCAATTATTGAGTTTAATGATATGGGTGATTATCATTGGACGCTTTGAGACCATTAGGTGGTCGTGTGAAACACTAATAGTGTTTGTGTCACGTGTCTGGTTAAGAGAATTGGGGGTGGGGGGCTCAGACGATTTAAAGACAGCGCACCGGTCATTTCCTTCAGGCTGCAAGACAGGCTGACAGCAGCTGAGGGGAGTGATGTCTGCATTCTGAGGGACCAAACCCCGTAAAGTTGGAACACTAGAAGCCGGCTGGAAAATGAGAAGCTCCTCTCCACGCGCGTAATTACGCACAACCACCGTTTCCATCGCCATTCCAGGTTTCAAAAACATCAAAGGATGAAGATACCTAAGGAGCGATAATGATGTCTAGCCATAAGATTTCCTTTTCCATAGATAATATATTGGATCCCAACAAATTCAACAGCAAAAGAGCAAACGAACTTCCCATCGCTGGGGAGAAGTTTACTGCGCGGGATGCAGAGGGAACAAGTTTGGAATGGGACAGCACGGCGGTGAGAGACTTCAGAGATGAGCACACAGATGCAGGTATAGAAAATTTAACTCTGACACGCTATTCATAGTTTTACATAACTATATATTTTTTAATATTTAAAAGACGCAGAGAGCTGTCCGCAAAATGTCAATTGAACACACATGTACAGAAATATATAACATAAATTTAATGAAATTATTTAGGAACTTGAAAATAAAATGTTTTGAACCTAAATGCAGGGAAGTGATTTGGTATCAGATTTGCAGTGACCTTCCTTTAATTTCCAAAGCTTCGTTTCCTTTGGGGGAAGACACAAAGACTTGCTCCCAGAGCCCCCGCCTGTGATTGGCACCGGGACAGGCAGGCCAGATAATTGTTTAAATCGTCCCATTGAGGATGCCTCGGCGCGCTTTGATCGATATCCCATTACTGCTTCCTGCATATCTCCCTCCAGCACCTTGCAGGTACAAACCTCAAACCCCATCCATGTCTGATCCTAAATATCGTTCGATTAAAACTTCCTTTTAAATAGATGACATTTATCGATCCCCGCAGCAAATATGAAACTCCATTAGCACGTCACGGCTGGGGTGGCGAAGCTGGATTTAGACGGGATTTCTTTCCGCAACATGACATTTGAAGCACCAGGCGCTTTATAAATAAAGGATTAGCGACCAACTCTTCCTTCTCTGAATGCTGCTTTCGGCTCCGCTATCTTCAAATCAAAGTTTTCTTCAGAAAAAAAGAATTTTCTCTGATTTATAGTTAAACTTATCTTAAAAAAACACTTGATAGTGATTAACATTTTGTCGAGATTTGAGCACGGGGTTTTGACAGTTTTTCTGACTTAGGGAGCTGTCCGCCAGCACCACGGACCTGGGCAAAGTGGGCCACAACATTTTGTGGGAGCCGCTACCATGTTTCTTGGTGACACCTACAGCAATTGGTTTTTTACCAGAACTAACGAAAGATTAAATAAAAAATACAGTTGTATGAAGAGTCCCCTAAAATGGTCAGTTAAAAACTAAAATGCCATTAGAAAGATATTTTAAACAGCAGATTTATTGCATTTCTTCATTTCTTACAAGTAGTGTTCATTTAACAAAAGCTGTAAGCTACAAGTAAATGACAAAACGAAATAGATTTCTATCAAAAAAAATAACCATGTCATTTTATATATAAATAAGAAACTGTAGTTTAGGATCTTGATAAACACTTTGAGTGTACAAAAAGCTAAAAAGTGAATCTACTAAAACGAGAAAATGAACAGATTTATAAGACGTGGGTTATCTCATATTAAAAGCCTTTTTTTCAGACAGTGCAGAAAAAATATCTGATTTAGACGCAATTACAAAAATTATATTTCTTTTCATCAGAAAGGCACATAACCGAATTTTTTTTGTTTTGTTATATATTACCCAAATACCTCAAAAGGTCAATGCTTTGTGAAAAAACAACTTTTCAAAAGAGAGCTGACACCCCGATCTTTCATGATCCTAACACTGTTTTAAGTGGCCCCGGCTACCTACCCCATAAAACCTTTCTGAAGGCTCCTCTGATGCTGTCTTAATGACCTGTCATCTAAGTTAAAAACAACTCAGATCCTGGTTTGATATCACTTAAAAATGATTCAATGGATTAAATCTCTCAAAAGTAACACTTTAATTAAAAAAAAATTTGTCAAGTAAAAATTGAGATTATTTTTCCTTATGGGTTTTAATTTGAGGTTGTATAAAAAATTATAAAAGTATTCTTTACACTTGGAATGTTAATATAACAAAAGCTTGGTATTCTCACGGTTAATGTTTGCAGAATGTCCAGGGGTGTTGCCCTATAAATATTAACCCAATGTCTAATTTTCAAGTTGGATTTGCATGCCCTATCTCCGTGGCACTTAATTATTTTATCTTTGGTAGTTACAACATAAAGGACCTATAAAAATGTAAAGCTTTTTGCCAGGGGCTGCATTGGAGCATTGCCCCCTTGAAAGCGCCACTGCACTAAACCTCTTTCGTTTTACAGGAGATGAGACAGGAGAAGAAGAGTCCAGACATCCAGGGGTCCTTCCTGATCCCATTTTAACCTGTACCTCCAGCGAGAACGAGGACGCAGGCAGGAGAACCGTGGCCACCTCGCAGGATCCATCGCCACACAAACGACGACGTGTAGACCAGGCGTGCGCCAAACCGCGACGCGCCAGAACAGCCTTCACATACGAACAACTCGTGGCTCTGGAGAACAAATTCCGCGCCACTCGGTACCTGTCCGTGTGCGAGAGACTGAATCTGGCTCTGTCCCTGAGTTTGACAGAAACACAGGTGAAAATCTGGTTCCAGAACAGGAGGACCAAGTGGAAAAAACAGAATCCCGGGGCGGACAGCACCTTACAGACCGGCACCAGCTCCCTGGTAAGCGTCAGTCCAAACTCACCATCCTGCGCTTCTGGCACCTTCCACCAAACTTTCTCCAACTTCAGCTCTGGGAGTGCGATTTTTCACACAGCTGGTGTTCCGCTTTCATCCACTGGGGGGCTCCTGCATTCTTTTATCCCAAGCGGATTTGTCCAACCAACTTACTTTAACTGACAAAAATAAAAACGGTTTCTCACACTTTAAGCCAATTCATTTAAAAAAATATTTTTTACAGCTGAAAATATTAATTGTTCTTGCTATGAAAAGTTTTAAGGTTTCTTCAGCTGTTTTACACATGTATCCTGAGAGTTTTAAAATGACCTAATCAACGATCTTAAATGTTGCTCAAAATCATGATGATATATAAGAGTTGTTGATGTAGGTGAATTAAAGTATGAACTTATTTCTTACAAAATACTGTCTGTATTTGCTGATACACCCACTTACTGTATTTTATAGCTTCAACTATGGCATACCTGTTTATATTTTGCACACTGTGTCTGAAGCTAAATGACATAAATGTAACTTTCATAGTACAGTAACAAAAGTCTTGTGTGTTGTGTGTCTGATTAATACAATGTAAAAATATTTCAGAAAAAGTAGTTCTTTAAAGATCTTGAGAACAGTTTGGTTAAAAAATACTTTGCATGGCTGTCCTTGTCAAAAGGTCTTGTGGAAACAAAACATTTATCAATGTAGTGAGGCTGAATTTCAATCTGTAATGTAAACTCTTTATAGGACAATCAAAAGAATGTGTTCAACAGTTTGTGAAAAGAGTTGTAATAAGTCATATCAATGGTCTCTACTTTGGGCTTAGCTGCACAGCCAAGGGAATAGGGGGGATGTGTCACTGGGTGAAACGTGGAAACATCATGGATGGCTTACCATACCATTACAGGGGAACACACAGGAGAAACAACCACACATGCACACAATTCTATATAATAGCAATATACATGACGGTTCCATGCAGAGGCAGGCCAGGATTCAAATCCAGGGTTTTGTTGCTGCAAGACAACAGTACTAAACTGCCTCATTTTGTAGGCCTATCGTCATCACATAACATTTAAAACAGCAATGCCTGTTCTTACTTTTTGTAGAGGTATTCAAACATTTTACACATTACAAGGATGTTGGTGACACACAGGCTTGAATAAGCTTTTCAGAAACTGCTGACATAATCATTTACACTTATAGCCATCTCTCAAAGTGATGGTCAGATAAAAGAGAAAATATCAAGTGTCTCAAATGTCAGAAGGACGGCTCCAGAAAGCTTGAATAATCACTTATGACCAATGAGGAAGACCACCTGTCGAAGAGGAACACCACCGCAGCAGAAGGCTACGCCTGGTCAACCTCCTGTTAACTGGGACAAGCAAACAAGGCTAAAGTTCAAATATTCTAACATTTTTAAAGAGACTAGAACAATTTTGATGTGAAATTTAATTTGTAGTGTCAACATTTGGTAAAAACTCCATCCTGCCCTTTATCAGCTGTTCAGGCTATAGGTGGTTTTTATTTTATTTTGTCTGCTCACTAATAATCGTTTTACAGCCCACGTGAGCATCGTTGCCGTCCATGTTCATCTCTTTATGACAACAGTATACCAGTCTTCCTATGGCTACTTCCAGTAGCATACTGCATCATGTCACAAATCTCAGATCATGTCCAACTGATATATTGAACATTGCAACTCACTGTACTCCAGAGCCTCCTACAATCTAAAAGACAGCGTTTGGGATGATAGTGAAACAAGACTAGCATCATGGATTCAGCAGGTGCATGATGCAAGTGTCCAATCAAAATTGTTTCTTTAACATGTGACAAAATGTTATGTAAGAAAATATATTCTTACTTTAATAAGGATGAAACGGCAGTCCAAAAGACATTTTTAAATATATCAACATTTTGAATACATTTTCTGACACTTTGTTAAATCTATGGCATGAACAACTAATAAAGCTCTGAGGGCAAAAGGGGATCCAACTTGGTATATGCAAGATGTACCTAATTACAGGCAAGCCAATCAGAGACGAGAAAGGCATGACCTTAACTTTTCATGGATACAATTAAGAATGAACACTGAATAATACATTACATCTCTGCTTGGGATCCAACGTTGATTGGATATATGGCGGTGCCAACTTAACTACAGCTCAGTCCCTCTTAACCTGTGCTCCCAACCTTAAAGTAAAAAGTAAAACAATAATATCCTCCTCGCTCCCTCTTATGATGATTGAAGCCTGGTCCTCCAAGGTTAACAAAACACTTCACACTGCAGAGACAAATGTGAAGAGTTCAGAAGGCCTCCTAATCAAATCTGCTATTCAATAACCTCTGCTTAAACAATCTGATGGACTTTACATATCCCCTACATGCATTTACTAACATGTAATTAATCAATCAGTTCACATTATCTTGAAATATTCTTATCACATAAAACACTAAAAATAAGTATTCTCTTTTGTTTGAGCCTGTAGTGTTATGAAGGAGCATTTTCTCCAATGCTTGATAAATCCACTTCCATAATACAACCACACAGTGTCACTGTTTCTTTGTTTACTTTAAATGAAATCTCAGTTTTTTCTCCTTTGAGTTCACAAGCAGCAACAGCAGCACAGCTGCTTTCTCTGTGTTGTCAGAATTATTAAATTCATTATACAGTAGGAGAACTGATCTATAATTTTTCGTAATCTTGAAGCCTTTTTTGTTTTTTTTCTATTCATAAATCTTTTTAAATGCTTGTTTTGCAAAATACTTTACAAAACTATTGACACCCATGCATTTTAAAACAAAATGAAACATGTCAACAACCCATTTATACTGTATTTAGCTCCATCTCTCCATCAACTCTAAGCTGCTTTTCTAATTAATGGGTTTGTTGCTTGTCCTGTCTGTTAAAGTGGATGAACTTTGCTTAAGTTGTCTAGAGTTTTTGTAAAATGTACAACCACTTCTTTCTGTCAATAGTGTCATTTAAGCCTCTAGGGCTGGACACTTATTTGTGCATGACACTTAAATAAAATGTTTTATTGATTCTTTCATTAATCAGTTTGTAGCTGTGCCATACTATTTCCTATTTCAAATAATTGATTGAACAGAGCTCTATCAGATGTTCAAAGCTTAAGATATGTTTTGTAACCTAACCCTGCTTTAACCTCTTCAGAATTGTATCCATTATTTGCCTAATCAGCTCCTTGTTCTTCATTATGCTGTCCATTCACTAACAAACCGGAGGACTCAACAAAACAGTGGGGGATTAAGATTAACACTGAGAACACGTACTGAGTACTTATACCTTTTGAATACTTGGCACTTTTCTACAGTGCCTTAATACAACATGTTTTGTATGTAAAGTATTCATATTTGCTGCTAAAGGACATCTGAAAAGGTTGCTTGCAATATATTTTATTTTGTTTAATAAGTGTTGAATGCAAATGTATGCCACACAGTTCAGACTTTTGTTTCTAAAATTATTTGCTTGATGGTTTTTATGCTGCCATTCCACTTCCTGACTATAAACATTTTTGTGTTGTTACAATACATACAATCCCTATTAAATATACTGACATTTATATTAGTAATAGTAAAATCTGTGAAGAAGTTTAGGAAGTTAATAATATTTCTGCAAGATGCTGTATTACTCCAGTAATTCATGCTTTACAGATGAAACATTATCCAACAGATCAAGACCGACGACAAGAAATCAATGTTGATCCATGTTATCCCATCAGGAGAGGACTGAAAGATTTAAACCTGTTGTCAGCCAGAATCATCAGCTGTCATTACATTGTGTTGGTTCTCTGGCTAGATAGTCAGTGCGTTTACATGCAGTAAAAGAAAGTCGAGTTATTGCCTTAGTTTGACTGAAATTTACTATTGAATTGCATGTGTGCAGCTTAGTTCGACCTAAGTCAAAGCGAACTGGAGTTTGAGAAATTGGACTAAGGGACCAACTGAGCTCAATTTAGAAGTGTATTTAAACATTGAGGAAAATATAAACATACTGAGTGTTAAATTCTCCTCTAATCTTTCCCTAGAACGTAACAAAAAATCTGTTTATTCACAGTTGTAAGGATTTAAAAGGGTATATAGCCAAATTGTTTTCCTTATATTTGCAAGCTGTTTTTGTTTTTGTCCAAAAGCACTTTTACTATTCTTGTTGTACAGTTTTCTGTTCGTCTGTGATCCTGTGTGGATCAGAGCAGAGTCCCTTTTCACCACCACAACTGAAGATAACTTCCACACATACCAGGAAATCCTTGGCTCCTTTTTATTTATTCAAGGCTGCAACTCAGATTGGTACAGAGAGCAGGGGCTACGGATGGACTTTTCTTCCCATAACACTGGCTACTCAGACACACACACACACACACACACACACACACACACACACACGCACGCATACACTACAGACTCAGTAGTGTGCTTGTCTCTGCAGAGTGAAAGAAACATGAATTTTAAATAAGCGCCCTCATTGTCAAGGCCATATAACCCCCTCAAATATGTTGCAAAATTACTCATCATATTGTCATGTTTGAGTTGCCTGAATCCAAAGTATGGTATCAGTTCCTTATGGTGTATTTCAGAGAATACTGATCAGATTATCAAATCTATTCCATGCCAGAGAGTATGTATTTGAATAAAAAATTTCCCTGAACATAAAAGCAGACATTGGCTCGATGGGTAGAGTAGTTGGCTTGTAACATCCAGAATTTTGAATGATTTCAGAAAGCTCAGATCTTGATGATATCGCTGGTATGATTTTTCATATGGTGTCTCATTTATCTGTTCAAACAATTACACGTACTGTCAATATAAGCACCATGTGAAAGTGGTCAAAAATATATTGTTTAAAACGCAACAAACTGCAATAGAAATGAATGGAAATTTCTGAATTTTGAAAAAAAGCTCCCTCTCTCTTTTTACTTTGTCACTCAGCAAATGACAAATATTTTGTTAATCCTAAATGCCTTAAAATGGGTAAAATTCAATCTGAAGTTTATTTATCCGTTTTGTTTATATTTACACCTGGGTGTAATTGTCATTCAAATGTACTTATACTTGTAGGATTAATAATTGTTTTTGAATGTTTACTGCTTAAGATGGATTCATTTAAGAAGATATAACTCTTCTTTCATTTGAGACTTTATAAAGAATCATACATTCAGAATCAAGAGGAATTAGAAGATTATTGAAAAGTTTATTTATTTCAGTAATTCACTAAGTGAAAGACGTTGTGAAAAACATTATTTTTATTAACTATGATGAGTTTTGCTTCCTGCAAAGGAAAACAGGGCATTTAAGATCAGAATACTACATCTGAACAAAAAAATTATGCAGAAATGGGTTTTACTGAAAACGTTATTTAAAAACTGCTTAAGTGTTATTATTTTCAAACTGTTTTTCTAACCTGACCAGCCTAATCAGAAAGAATACTGCACATATGCACCTGTACACATTGCTCATGTGCATATATATATATATATATATATATATATATTTATATGGAGAGAGAGAGAGCGGTTGAGCGCAAGACAACCCCGATTCCAATTACAAGAGCTAAGTGAAGTACCCTTGGAAAGTCTTCTGGAAACTGTGAATGTAGAATTTGGAGCGATCTCAACGACAACATTCACTAAAGCCAATGAGCTGATATACTGCTTACTGCTGGTGTTTGTCCAGAGGATGATGCAAATAATGTTGAGTCTCCATTTCCATTTGAGCCAGCGCAATAATTTAGAACTGTCATCAGGCAATTTGACGGGATGCCTTTCCTAGGTGTACATTATCACTTTTTAACGTACATTCTCCAGCCAATCAAAATCAACTATTCACCCAGACCTTGGTATAATTATTGCAGCAGGTCATGCTCTTTAAGCTGGTCCCATCCATGTTAACATTTCCTTCATAAACCTTTTGGCTTCATGTGTTGTAATCTGTGGATGCGGGCCAAGGCAGAAATACTTGTGATTACATGAGTGCTGGCCCAGAAGTTGAGTAGCAGATAAAGGCTGATTTTCGAAGAGGCTTGAGTCAGTGGATAAAAATGAAAGAGCATTCTAGAAGCTTGAATTAACTAAACCTTAGCTAAATTCCTATGCAACTATTATCTCTACTATTAAAATACTGAATATTGAAGTGTTGACCTTTTAATTGTTTAGCTTGGGCAGATGAATATTTTATTGCTGTTCTTACCCAACTGTAACATGGATTAAGTTGCTCTAGTATCAGGGCAACATAACAACTGGGCAAATCTTGGTTTTGACATATTCTGTGGTCACAGAAGAGTAGCAAATATCTTGCAGTGTGATTAGACTTTCTTACAGAGACTCTGTGTATTATTTTCTGCTATTTCTCCACAACTCTATCAGAAGTGTTGCTCCACACACTGCAAGCTTTCAAAGGTCATCAATGCTAATAACACAGAGGAGCACAAAGAGTTCAACAGCCTACTAATAACACAAACAGAGAGTTGTTAATAACATGCTATGTGGAAGTCAAGAACCGCAGGGCTGGGTGACAGTCTGTCCTCCCTCATTCACAAGTGGAGAAACTGCTCAGGCATTTGGGGCAGTGATAAGTCCATCTATATGTAGAAATCCAGGCCATCAGCAGTGAACTTCATCAGCCAGTTCATTGTGATTCACTGTGAAATATTGCTTTTCTTGTGCAAAGCTTAACTGAGGTGATGCAGTTCTCAAACATACAGGGATCATTCATTGTATATTGTATAGATAGAGATTGTTTTCTAGGATCACCCTGTATTTAGCTATAACTGCTAATTATTCCCATCATCTTTAGCTAGCTTTCTTGCTTCACTGATTGATACTTCATATAAACTAAGGCGAGGAGGCTGGCGGCGTGGAACCTCAAGCCTGGGACGCCGGCGAGTGGAACCTTTAGCCTGGATGCTGAACCTTGTGGCGCAGAGTTTGGCGGAGCTGAACCTTGTGGCGCAGAGTTTGGCGGAGCTGAACATTGTGGCACAGAGTTTGGCGGAGCTGAACCTTATGGCGCAGAGTCAGACCCGTGGAGTGCTGCTGAAGCAGGTTGCTGGACTGCTGAGGCAGAGGCTGATTGCTGGACTGCTGTGGCCGGCGGAACTGGAGCCGGAGCTGTGGCCGGCGGAACTGAAGCCAGAGTTGTTGCCGGCGGAACTGAAGTCGGAGCTGTGGCAGGCGGAACTGAAGCTTGTACTGGAACGAATGCCAGCAGGTCTTTAAAATTAGCCTAGGCGGAGGCAGTAAAAGCGTTTTCTCCTGAACACTCTTGGTGGAGGCAGGAACCAAAGACGTTTTCTCCAGAACAAGCTCAGAGAGGGCAGGAACCAGAGGGGTGTCCACCCTCGGCAGAGTCTTGGCGGTCGCTAACCCAACGGGACGATCTGGTGAGTCTTCTGGATCATCACAGCTGGGAGCAGCATCAAGCGGGACAGGAAGAGCCGAGGTGCTGCAATGCTGAGAGGGAAGCAAGGAACATCCAGGAGCTGATGGCTTGGCGCTGGGGGACGCTTCCGCCACAGAATCGCCACTAGGAGCGGCCCACTCGGGAGTGGCGAAAGAGGAAGCGGAGCTCTCCTGGAGTGAAGATGAAGCAGCTCGGCGACGCCTCCTTCTTCGACGCCGGGAAGCAGATTGAGGTCCAGTCCTAGAGGGGTCAGAGACGGGCGGAGGACCACTGGAAGGAGCCAGGTACGACGCCAGAAAGTGGAAATCCGGGGCGAAACCAGCGTTCTCTGGCTGCTTTTGTAGAGGTCAAGCTCGTCATCCTGGAGGTCAGACGAGAAATCCGGGAAGTCGTCAGAACCCTCCTCTGAATCGGCGTCCATGCGGGCGAGGAAGATTACCGGGGAAACATCAGTCGTGTCCTCTGGGGAACGTTTAGGAGCAACACGATGGCTTGACACCTGAGGAGCGGAGAAGCTGCTCACCTCCAAACGGAGAGGCCCAATGCCAGGCGGAAAGAGAGCCAAACGTGAACCCAGGTAAGGTGAGTCCTTCTTCTCTGCTGAGTCCATGTCTTGGTCGGATCCTACTGTCAGATTTTGCAAGTTGGACTCAAGTGCAGAGACAGGTTTAGAAAGGTTATTTCTCATTTTATTGAATAAGAGGTAAAGTCTTTGAAGGGAGCACAGGACTAGGAACCACACAGGGGAAGGTTAGACGAGGATCTGACAAAGACAGACAGGCACAGGAAGGCATATATACTGAGGGATGGCTAATAATGGAATAGAGAACACCTGGGAACCAAAACAGGTGAAACAAACTAGGGATAATTGACAGAGATAGACGGGGAAGGAACAATCACAAAGGAAAAAATGAAGTAGACAGGGACGGATCTTAATAGTCGGAAGTCTGACTTCGGAGGGCGTTACAGCAGATTTTTCCCACTTGGAAATCGAGTACACATAGAACACACCATAATTAGGTGATTTATAAAGGTTGAATGCAATTATGTAATGGTATCAGATAAAATCAGACCAAAGTACAAATGTGCATAAAATGTTCTGTTTTTATTTGTAAAAATAATGGTTATAATTCCAGCTTACAATAATGCCTAACTTAACATTGGTTTATGTTTTTGATGTAACAAAATCAGATTTTTTAAGGGGTATAAATATTTTTACTAAACACAGTACCCCCTGATGAATACTTGCATTTTTTATTAGGGTTGTAAGAAAATATTGATAACATGCCAATGTATTGCAATATTTCATGGCATGATATTGTATCGATATTCAAAATCAAAGTATTGATTTTTTATTTTTTGAAGAATTTTAATTAAACAATTAAGGATTACTGTAATTTTAGTTATAAAATTAAAATTATGACTGGCAGTCGGTGGTTGTTTACACCTTCTTTGTTCCAATGGATCGACTACATGCAGTAATAAAACATGTTGAGTTTTTAGAATGTTGTGTCAGATTTTCTACAGTTAAATTTTGTTGTAAAAATCACAATATATATTCTTACTCATAGTATTGTGATATATTGCAAAATATCACATCATAACCTTTGTATCATGATACATATCGATTGCCAGATTCTTGCCAATACACATCTATAGTTTTTATTTTTACAAAGTATTTTTTAAAAAGCACAAGCACAATCAGAATCTGTATTTAGGGGGCACATTTGGTTGTGTTAGCTGGTTGTACACCAGTCCCTCTTTTGTAACTTTCCACACAAAGCATGGATAACGCTTACCAAATAGTCAGAGCAGCAAGGTAAGCGTCTAAATGCCTGCTCAATTTTTAAACAAATGCACTGCTGAAAAGCCCAGAGATAAAGCTTATAAAACAATGTTACAAAGCCTCCTAAAAACATTTAAAAATGAACACTCATAGGGTCTAACTTTGTAGTTAGAGTTGTATTAACAAATAACTTACTCTATTCTAAGTTTTCTTCTACTACTAATTGTTTAATACTAGCAGAATTTTCTGCAACAACAACCAGTGGGTAAAAAAGGGACTTAAGCAAAAGCACGGCATGCCAGTTGAGAGTAAAAAAGTCAAAAGGATGTTCGTAACATACATTCTCTGAAGAAATCTGAGGCATGACGGTATGCAGGAGGTTTTAGAGGATCTAGAGTTCACTAAGTGTTTTCACTCACCCTCAGCAATCTCAGGTTTTTTTCATTATCAAAGCTTTCATTTAGACTCACGGCTTATTTTATCTTAGCTGGAAAAACTCTGTTTTAAGGCATTACAAGGAAGATCCATCTTTGGTGCCTCCTTTTCCAAAGGTCGGACTTGGGGCTGCTTCTTCAACAAAATTGGTCTCTCTACAGTTTTTACGACAGTATTTTTAGCTCAACCAGAATGACTCTATCACAGACAGATTGATTTAGTCTATTCATTACAACTCATGTATTTCCTACAGGAGACCCAAGCAGAAGGAACAATAACCAAATTTAAAATGTTATTATCTTAACTGTATGATATATATTTAACAGAGGACAATAGCGGACTGTAAAATGAATAAAAATTAAATGAACACAAACTAAAAATGCATATATTTATGCATAAGGACTCTCTGGAGCAAAGTGTCACAGACTGAATACCAATAGATTGGGTGTGAATGGAAAACCTTTTGATTAATCTTTTGATCCATGAAGAAGAAATATCTGTAAAACATCCCAGTGATCAAAACAAATTCATTAACTGTTAACTCCCAGAGATGCACAACTGGGATCCTAATCAATTTGCCAAGAACTGACAGCAATTACACTCATGCTTTCATGCACATGGATACACTCAAAAGGAAGGCAGTTTATTCAAATGAGACTTATCTTTATTTAGCAGCAGCAGTTTCCCAGGGCGCACTCTTTCACGTGTCAAAACGGGATCATTTTTGCCTCCTTGGCCACAAAGCCACAAATGGTTGGAGCTCCAAAGATTAATATGGTGGCAGCTTTTAACATTTCATTTCACCTTTCTTTTTTCTATTTGCTGACTGCAAGAACCAGATGTCATGACAAATGGAAATAAAGTCTGCTTGAGACAAGAGAATTAATTTTCTTCCTGTAAAGAAGAGGAAACGTGTCACTGACTTGAGAGGCCTGTATTATGTGGGATGTGCACTCAAAAGCTTCCATTTCCGCAAGAGAATTTTCTCTCTGTTTTTAAGCTATCCTTGCTGATAAAACAACAATGTACTTATGACTGTTGCACTTTAGCATGGAACACAAAGTCATGCCCAATGTCATAATCATTTGTTTAGATACAGATCAGACAGGGTGAAGGAGTAATATAAGAAGAAAATTCATCAACACAAGAAAAAACCTGAAGTCTAAAAGTGAGATTTTTTTTGCCACAAGATGTAGGAATTGTACTGTGGTGTGATTGATGGATTTAATTTTTCTTGGAAACAAGCATATTAATACTCTAAGCTGTGGAAGGACAGCCTACTTGTTGGCTCTGATCATCAGTTAAAGCCTTGTCTAGTCTGATAAGGGGCTCTTAAACATTGGACCAGTGTGAGGAAGCATCTCCACGGCTAAATAAACCTTAATAAACGTTCAATATCAGTGAATGAACTCGCAGTAGTATTAAAAACAATAAACAATAATTAATTTATCGTAACTTTTTTGCGTATTTACTTAAACCGCAATGAAACAAAAAGTATTGATTAACTGACTGCTTCTCAGTGAAAGTTAATACATTTGAAACATCCAACATATTTACTAAAAGCTTTCACTATTGTAATTGGATGTTCCGCTTGTTCCTCCTACGCTGCTCCTTGCGCGCCACCCACTCCCCCCATCTTGCTCTCTCGCTCTCTCTCTCTCTCCACCTCCCTCTGTTCTGCGCGCAGTCTGATGGAGACGCTCCTGACTGCTGCTTCTTGTCGCCGTTTGCCAACACCAAGACGCACTGATCCCACTGAGGATATACGGATTCATGTCAAATTGGTTAATCAAAGAACAGGTGGATGAAATCAACTCAACTCCAGTGTGAGTATTTTTCATACTCTAAAGACGAAAATACAAGTTTGTTTTTATTATTTTTCTGGGGGGGGGGGGGTTGAGATTTAAGTACCCTGTTTTTATTACAGTTTCCAATTTCTCACATTTTTATCTTTTATCTTTTTAATTCATTTTAAATGGAAATGTAGTTTTGTTTATTGAAGTATTTAGCCGACAATGCCTTCACACCTCATATTGCAAACTGAGCTAAATTGAACAAAATAAACAAAGACTTCTGCTGCCAAAAGAGAGCATAAATGCACCCTGTTTTGTTTAAAACCAAGTCCTGGTTGAATGGGTTCCAGCTCTGAACAGCTGGAGAATATCTCTGAGATGTTTCTCTTGGGGGTAGACTTGCTGGAGTCCTTTGCACAAACAGTCCTGTTTCATGAGTCAAACGTATAAGCTGTGGACATGTGTGTGAGTAAATACAAAGTAGGGTTGGGCAAAATCCATTTTAAATACGGTCTGACTTTCCATTTCACATTTTTTGAGGGTTTATGCTTTGGTTTTGTGTTTGATTATTTCTTACGGGTTATATCCAATTTTTCTGCCATATTAGTTCTTGCCTTTAAGTTTATTTTCGTGTATTGTTGTGTTCTATTTCCTGTATATTTATATAATATATATATATTTCATGATCTACCGTTTTTATTTTAGTTCAGATTTTGCCATATTCTAATCAGTCCTCTGTATCTATTATTGCTCACAAAGTCTTGCCATATAGTTAAATTCCTTTATAACAAATTTCTCAGTGTATTTTGTTTGTGCATTTCAGTTTAGTTTCCTTAGATTAGTGTTTACCTTCTGCCTTTGGTTGTGTGGTTTATTTTATGCCTTCTTTGGTTTCTTTTATTTTCTTAGTCTGCTTCCCATTTCTATTATTCACTCTCACCAGTGATTTTCACTGATGTCGTCCTCAAGTGTTTGTCCTGATCTGTCACTTATAGAAACTGGTTTTTCAATGTTTTGAACAGATTCTCTGTTTTCATGCCCTGATTCTCTTCTGGTTCCTAGCTCCATTCCATGTCCCATTTTTCCTGTCCCATGCTTCTGTTCCTGATTGATGTAAGTTTTGTTTGTAAAATGTTTCTATAATGCCCCTCATCAGTAGCTGTCTGTGCACTGGCTCTGTCTGTTCACCACAAAACATGACATACCTAGAAAACACAAAATCCCCCCAAAAAACGAGATACTGTTGGTTCTTAAAGTTTAATAATATTTGCCTGTATTTTAGGGCATTTCAATGTGTTATAATGTTTTTGAAACTGTTTTCATAAATTGATGATAAAATAAAAGCAACTGATGGTTCTTTGCTCAAATATATTATGGAACACAGTGACTTAAGCAAACATGAACAGATAAGTACTTAAAGACTACTCAAGTTAAAGCAATTCTACAGAATGAGAATCACCAATTTATGTTTTTTTCTGTTAAGAATAACTATAATAGTATGCAGTCTTCATCTGGTCTGATCAAGAGAAACAACAGATGATTAATTTCAATCATAAGGGCCAACCCAAATAGTGTAATAATAGGACATTTATATCTCTGTACTCTTCTCAAATTACAAAATGTCCATAATTTCCCACATATTTTTCTTTCAAACTAACTTTACCATTTAGCTTATGCAGTGTCCATCCACTCCCTCTGCCTGCAAACTTTACTGTTAAATGTATCACAGACACTGTAACCAGTGTCTACTTACTTTTGCTTTCTTTTACATGTTTATCTTTCTGTCTCTGCTGTATTAACCTAAGGAGACTCTGGTATATCCTACCAGTCATCACCATTTGGGGCCACTAGCCTTGCTTTTTCTGCTGCAAAAATATTTTAGTGTACAATAAGTCAAGATATAAATCTGCATGTGCTTCAGGGGAGCCAGACTTCAGATGGGGTCAGTCGAACATATTAAAATATTTACAGGAATCGGGAGACCATCCGGTTGTGTGAACCCAATGCTGATGGACCATATTTTATAGCAACAAAGACATTTTAAAGTCTTTATTTGACTAAAAAGCAAACATGTTGAGGCTGAATGGACAAGGATATATGATTTGTAGTATCATCTTGGCAGCTTGACTGTTCATCTCCAAATATCACTGTTGAGCAAATAATGCAGGTAGATAGCAGGAATTGTAGAAGAAGAAGGGCTAGTAGGAAATGTGGTCTTTATACAAAAAATACACACAACACACTAAAAATTTGCTTTCCACAACCACCATTTTTGGTTATGTTGGTCAGTCTCAATATTTTATAGCTGCGCAACAGTGCCACCGGTTCTTATTCCAGTTATTTTCTTTCAAAAATCAAGCCTTGTTTTAGGTTAAGTCTCTCGTGCAAACACAAAATAAAAATTTCTATGGTATATTGAGTCGTAAAAAGTTCAAATTACACACAACAGAAAAACAAAACAATAACACATGTTAGTTATTTTAACATCTTTCAACAGAAAGCTGTTTTGTAGAACTGGTTCAGGTTTTGAGGTTGCAGTGCTGTTTGCCTGAGGGTGTGAGGACACCCTCACAACGTTTAGAGTGCTTTTCCCGTTGCTGCTCTGGACAGATTCAGGAATAAGAGTATGGAGACCCTAAAGACCTTCTCAGGATCCCTCACTACCATCTGTGTGCTCCTCTTGTGTGCTGGAATACCCAACTTGTAATGTGCAGCCTCTGCTGGGATGGTTCCATAATCTCAGAGGTTCTAGTTAACCAGTTGAATTGATCACAGATCTGTACTTGGGGTTACCTAATACCATACACTGTTAATATTTCATGTGTGTTTGCTCAGGTTATAAGCCCTGAAGATTTATCATGATCTCCAACATTTTGTCCAGGTTGACGATCAGGTTGTTGTCTCTCCAACTGTTTCGTTCTTCTAAAAGATTAATTGAATGGATTTCAATGAATTTGTGTATGGCAGAAAACAAAAGCCTTGTTTATACTTATTTTTAACTGTTATTTTATGAGGTCTCATACTGTTCTTGTCCCACACTGTGGTCACTTTCTCCCACTTTCACCTCTTTTAAATGGCAGCGGTGAAGCCCTGACAGGTAGGCAGGTGACCTTTAGACAGTTCCACCTTTCTGGGCTTCACTGGAGCTTCTAAATCACTCTGATTGCTTTTTACTGACAGCTCAAGAAGGAAACAGTTGAACCTTAGAGTAATGGAGCAGACATATCCAGTGGGAGAAGTTAGAGAATCCGTTCACAGTCCATAAGTCTTCACACTCCAAGCCCCAACCGCACCTAGCCCTGCAGCCTATTTAGTCAGGTGGGGGATCAGCTTTAATACAGAATTTGTGGAACAAACGCCTGAGCTGAAAAGCTGTCAAAGCAATGTTTGTCTTGGCAGTGCCTTGTGTAAAAAGACTTATGTAATGGTGGAGCTATGATAAAGGAGGAGTGCATCTGGCCAAATTAGATCATGTAGAGATGCTGGTGTCTATCACAAGTAGAAATAGGAGATTATATATGTAGCTTTTTAATAAAATATAGTAATAACATATACAATACCACAATGATAATTGGCATTATTTATGACTATTTAAAAACTAAATTCAGACATGCTGCAGTTTTAAGTAATCTAACCCTGCAATACGATGTGTGTATGCAGCAGAGAGCAGCTCATGTACATCGCATGAATTACATTTATTACTAACAAACAAAAAAACTAAATATACAGCATTTTAGCCTAATTTATATGCCAAAGATGCATCATGGATCCATGCATATTATACCTCCTCTCTCTAGCTGTGGTACAGCTCGCATTAGCGGGCGCAAACTTCTCATTTGAATACTGCTGCTGGCGCCTGTTGAGAATTGCTCATGCAATCTTAGTAAATCACCCGCAAATTAAGGACAACCCACTCCCGCAAATTTTTACCACCACACACTATTTTGCGGTCATTGTCAGGAATCTTGATAAGTCAGCTCCTCGGTGTATTATGATCAAAACCAACATAAAAAATAGGATTACCCTCATAAATCCATCACTCTCCACTGCCCACCCAGACTGACAAGATCTGCCATATATATTCAGACTTTCCCAACAACTTCCTTTTAACTCTAAGGTAATGTTTCATTTAACGTTACACTGAACAAAATAACACATGGCTATAACAAAAATATTTGCATGCTCATATATAAACTGTCATGCACAGATGCAAAATCTACTTTTACTTCTACTGACACCATATCTGTGCTCCAGATGTCACTGTGGACTGTGGTTATAAATAGATCATATAACCCTTTGCTATAGGTTTGTGCCCTTTTTGTTTAGACTATATTTTTTTCACTACAATAGCCAGCTTGCTCAGTAGTCTGAAAATCTACTCTACTTTTTACCCTCTTTGAGGTGAGTAAAATAAAAAGGGAGCAATAATCCAACACGGAGAAATGGATTAAGGCAGTCTCAGGGCAGTTTGAGATTCCCTTTCAAAAAAGCAGGACGCTTTGTTGTTTTGTTTCTTTCATATTACTTCGATTTTTTGGGTTTTCCAGCCCACGCTGAAAAGGTTTTATTATTACCTCAGTTTTCTCCTCTATCTTTGTTTGGCCAGTCGTCTTTCCTTTAGTAGCATTAGAATTTTGTTTTGCCCCTTATTTCCATGCTCTGCAGCCAAGTTTCCATCCACCAGTGATACTTTAACAGATCAAGATGTGCTTACATAATTATAAGCATAAAGACATGATTTAAACATACTTCAAGTTAGGCAGAGCGTGTGTGTATGTGTGACTATGCAGAGGGCTGGCCCTTATTGAATCTTCTGTTTAAGTGATGGAAATCCTCATGAGAAGCTCTTCACATTCTGAGAAGTTGCTTTTTTCACACAACATTATCATGCAAAGCCAAGATAAAGCTGTACATCTCTATATCTCCTCCAGCATTATTGTGTTGGGGAATCCTCGTTATCATTTTGCCATTTGTCTGCTGCTTAAGAATGAGATGCGATGTGCCAGATTAGCATTATGTTTTCATGAGCACAAGATACATGGTCACCATGTAATTACTTTTGTCCAGTTTAGTCATTGTCTGCATACAATTCTTAATGAATCGTTCAGGGCTTTAACTTACCATTTATTGTCAGCACTAGCTCCTATTATAACAATCAAAATATTACTCAATAAATAGTCATATGAAAGCTTATATAATTTCTGTAATATTCAATGTCATGACATATGAGTATGTTCTTTCTTTACTATGCAGAGTACACAAAACGGGCAAACCCACATTGATCAGGCGTTCATTTAAATGGATTGTAGTTGCAAATCACAGCTTTGGACTCAGAAGATCCACAGCTGATTGAAAATAAAGAGGACCATAATTTTTCTATTTTACAGCAGCAATTTACTGAAATCGTGTAGTCATTGCTAATGAGTAAATTAAAATTAAATTAGTAAAGAAACAATGTTTGGTGAAACAATACACGGCAACACTTTAAAAAATGGGATAAAAACTGATTAGTGTTATGCAGCTGTCTCAGTCCTTATTTACAGGAAGTGAATCTCTCTTGAGTTGATTTAACACACCAGAGTGTGATTATGGGGTGTCACAGGGGTCTCCAAATCCAACCCTCAAAGGCTGACATCCTGCAGGTTTTATATATATCTGTGCTCCAACACAGATGGCTCAAGAGGCTGAATTACCCCCTTAGCCATCCATCCATCCATCTTCTTCCACTTATCCGGGGTCGGGTAGCGGGGGCAGTATCTTAAGCAGAGAGACCCAGACTTCCCTCTCCCACTCTCGCCACTTGGGCCTGCTCCTCGGGAGGAATCCCGAGGCGTTCCCAGGCAAGACATAGTCCCTCCAGTGAGTCTTGGGTCTTCCCCTGGGCCTCCTCCTAGTGGGACTTGGCCAGAACACCTCAACGGGGAGGCGTCCAGGAGGCATCGGATGTCCGAGCCACTTCAACTGGCTCCTGTCGATGGAGGAGCAGCGGCTATACTCTGAGCCCCCTCCGGATGACCAAGCTTCTCACCCTATCTCTAAGGGTGAATCCAGGCACCCTGCGGAGGAAACTAATTTCAGCCGCCTGTATCCGTGATCAAGTTCTTTCGGTCACCACCCAGAGTGCGTGACCATAGATGAGGGTAGGAACGTAGATCAACCGGTAAATCGAGAGCTTCACCTTTTGGCTCTGCTCTCTCTTCACCATGACAGACCAGTACAGCGCCTGCATAACTGCAGACGCCTTACCAATCTGTCTATCGATCTCCCGCTTCATTTTTCCCTCATTTGTGAACAAGACCCCCAGATACGTAAACTCCTCCACTTGAGGAAGGACCCCATCTCCACACTGAAGAAGGCCCTTTTCCCTTTTCCGGCTCCAGAACATGGTCTTGGATTTGGAGGTGCTGATCCTCATCCCAGCCACTTCACCCTCGGCTGCGAACCACTCCAGTGAAAGCTGTAGATCACGTTCAGATGAAGCCAACAGGACCACATCATCTGCGAAAAGCAGAGACCCGATCCTAAGGCCACCAAAACGGATCCCCTAAACACCTTGGCTGTGCCTAGAAATCCAGTCCATAAATGTTATCAAAAGGATCGGTGACAAAGGGCAACCTTGACGGATTCCAACTCTCACTGGGAAAAAACCCGTTGGACCCTCCTCTCCAGAATCCCTGAATAGACCTTACCAGGGAGGCCCAGGAGTGTGATCCCCCTGTAGTTGGAACAGACTCTGTGGTCCCCCTTTTTAAAGAGGGGGACTACCACCCCGGTCTGCCAATCCAAGGGAACTACCCCCGATGTCCACACAACATTGCAGAGCCGCGTTAACCAACACAACCCTACAACATCCAGAGCCTTGAGGAACTCTGGGCAAATCTCATTCACCCCCGGAGCCCTGCCACCAAGGAGCTTGTTAACAACCTCAGTGACCTCAGCACCAGAGATTGGAGAGCCTGTCCGAAAGACCCCAGACCTCGCTTCCAAGCCGACTCACCACCAGGTAGTGGTCGGTGGATAGCTCCGCCCCTCTCTTCACCCAAGTGTCCAAAACATGCGGCCGCAGGTCAGACGAAACAACATTCAAGTCGATCATTGAGCTGCGGCCTATGGTGTCCTGGTTCCAAGTGCACACATGAACAATCTTATGCTTGAACATAGTGTTCATTGAACATAGAGTCCAACCCCTCTCGAAGAGACAGGGTCCAGAGCCAGAGCTATGTGTTGAGGCAAGGCCGACGATGTCCAGTCAGAACCTCTCAACCTCGCACACTTGCTCCTGCTCCTTCCCCACCAGTCCCAGGAACCAGCTTCTGCAGCCGAGGATCGAAATGCCAAGGTCCCGCCTTCGGCCACTGCCCATCTTACACTGCACCCCACCCCTATGGCCTCTCCCACAGGTGGTGACCTCATGGGAAGGGGGGCCCATGTTGTCTCTTCGGGCTAAGAACGGCCAGGCCCCATGGGTAAAGGCCCGGCCACCAGGCTCTCCCCAACGTGCCCCACCTCCAGGCATGGCTCCAGAGTGGGGCCCCGGTGACCCGCGTCCAGGCGAGGGAACACAGAGTCCAAAGTTTCCTCTCATCATAGGGGCCTTCAAGTTAAGGTGGCAGCCCAGGGAGGGGTACCCCCTTAGCATGTTATCAAATTTTTTCAGCTGTGCTAAACCAGGAGAACATCTAAAACATGCAGATCACTTATCCTTGAGACCTGACCATGGAGACCATTGATTATTGGTTTGACCCAGCTGGCTTTCACCCCCCAAAAAAAGGATTTATGTCTAATTTCAAAACTACCAAACAGTACATTAAATATAATAACCCATAAACTGGATTAATATAGTATTTCGATTAAAATAAATAATCTTTATCCACCCATGCATTTTTTACAAATGGTTTTAGTGATGCATAATATTAGAAAGTTATACAATGACGATGTCAGTTGTGATAAATCTAAAAAAAATTCAATCTTCTCTCTCTCATCTCTATTTCCAACACTTGTTCCTTTAACATGTTGGGCCCTGTCATCTGTGTTGGTTGTGGACATCTACTGTTGTGAGATGGTAGCCTATATAGACTCTTTATTCTTCCTGGGTTTCAGGGGCACTAGTGCCTGTCTTCAATGGTCAATGCCCGACTGGCAGGCATATCCTGGACAAGGCATGGGCAAATTAGGAAGTGTGTAGAGACAATATTTGAATTTTATTGCCATAAGGACAAAAATATTTTGAAATCCATTGAAATTTTGTTTTCGTAATAAATTGAAAGACATGATCACACTACATTGCAGTTAAAGCCCCACAAACACAAATATCCCTAATAAAAATAAAAAAAAACGAACAAACAAGAAGATCAGAAAGAATCATAAAGAAAATTAATGACTTAAAAAAAATATATATATCATTGCTGGCACTGTACATTGAACTTCTTTGATCCAGAATGAAAGTGAGTTTTACATGAAGATATGATTGGATGTAAATGAAATATATTTTGTGATACCTCTTTTAACTTAATAGTATTATATCCAATGGGTCATTCAGAGTGTTTTGCATGCTAGAGCTACCTTGTGTCATAAAAAAAGAAAAAATCTGAGCAAACAAAAATCGCAGGTTAGGTTCCTCAAGGTACCATTCTTGGGTCACTTTTATTAAACATCTACAGTATCCTAGGTACTCAGATTAATGAGTATAACAACATATTTATGCTGATGACATACAACTTTCTATTTCTGTAACAAGTGGTAAATGGCCTGTACTTATATAGTGCTTTAATTAGTCCCTAAGGAACTCAAAGCGCTGTACACTACATTCAGTAATTCACCCATTCACGCACATATCCACACAGTGGTGATGGCAAGCTTCATTGTGGCCACAGCTGCCTTGGGGCTCAATGACAGTGAAACACATGGTCAAAGACACACTCATCACTCATCGGCTGGTCAATATTATCAGTGAGAGAAGGGATGAACATTTTCCCCAGGTTCCTTGAGCGAAAAGGATTATTGGGTATTTCAAAATCAAACATGTGGAAAATCTGTTCACTTTATGCTTCTCGGCTCTGTCACACTGGTAGCACTAGGTGTCATTTTAATCTCTATAAGATTTAAATTCTCTCAAGCATTTGAGATCAGACCTATGGAGTAAAAGAGAAAGTTACAAAGGGAAAACAAACAACACAAAAAAATAATGAAGTGCAATGAACAGTCTTGTAAGACATAAAGATAAGCTACTTAATGTTGTGCGTGTTGTAACTTGAGTTCTTATTTGCACACTGTAAAAACAGTCATGTGCGATGACAGAGTTTCAGTTATATAACGAAGCCCTACAGATTTTATCATTGCTTAAGCTTCAGAAAAAAGAAAACAATAAGTGAACAAGTCCAATTTGCTGCAAAATAGATGACTCCCTTCTCATACTGGCATTTCCTTGACTTTGATCCCACATCAATCCAGACTAAGTTCTTTTCAGGTCAGCAGTGTTGTTTAATGCAGACACGAGTGTAGGATGTTATCTTGTTTTACATTTTTAAAGGAATTTAACCTCATTCAACCCCATCTTCTTTTTGCGTCCTTTAATATATCCACTTTTAGACTAAATTACATTCTTACTCTAGTATTTTTGTTCTTGTTCGAACAGCATACAGCATATAAACTATTAGCCTTGTTTTATGATTTAAGATATTTATGAATTATAAAGTGTTGGATTTAGGTCTATATTCAGTGACAGCTCCACTCTAATAAGTTACATTTCTTAATTATGAGCTGTTTCTAATGGCATTTAAGGAGGACATCTCTGTCTACTGATATTTAATTAAATCAGGTCCCTAATACCTCTAGAGGGATCAGAAATAAGTTCTCATCTCAAGCCCAGGAGCTATCCGCACAGGCATGAGGATGTCGAAATAGATTTCTGCTAAATCTTCTCAGAGCTATTCCATTATGACATCTGCAGATGTGTGTAATGGCTTTCTATGAGACTTTTAATTACTATTTTCAACCTACTTAGCACACCATATAAGTTCAGATTTAATTGGCCCAGTTTGAATAGTTGTTTCATATTTCAAGTCAAGAAAGGCTATGAGCACAAAGACCCCTAAAATTAAGGTTGCAGTATATTCTAGAAGATTATCAAAGATCTGAATGGTATAAAATACCCCACAGAGATTTTCCAGATGTTTATTTTTTCAATGTGGATTTTTTAGCCATGACATTATGATCAAATGGCCTGATTAGACTATGTACCATTTAAGACTACACCATCTGAGAGACACTTTTAACACTCTATTACTTTGTTTAACCTGACATCATGTGTCTCATTGCTTCTGTCATTTACTAAAATGGCTCTCCAAAGCCTCTGCTTAATTTCTGGATATCTGTGCTACAACATAAAATGGTGATCAAAAACACAAGGAACAACTCTATCACATTATCAATATGTTGAACAGTGTGCAATTCAACAACAATATGTTCAAAAATGACCTGCAGATCAAAAAATATTTTTTTTTCTGTTGGAACAGTTATTTGTTATCATTAACTTATAAAGTCTTCATTTTTGTTGTTTTTTATATGAAAAATATCTTTTGATTCAACTTCCTTTAAGTAAACATTTTACTAGTCTGTAAAAAAATATTTATGTCTTTTTCCCTATACGCATCTGATATATGCTTATTATTTACATGGCAAGTTTAGTGGCCGTTGGGGTAAAACATTGACCTTAAAAATTATATTTGCAGGTTAGCAGAGTAAGGCACTTCATAGGTTTTGATATTTGAGAGGTTTTAGTTTTGCATTACAGAACAAACTTAAAATTATGTCCTTGAAACTCATTGAGCCGAGCTTTGTGGCGACCCCTCTCCATTAGGGAACTGATCTTTATATAGCAGACCACACACACTCCACACTCTGCATGTAACCTCAAACCTTTTTGGAGCTACTCTTGGTATAGAAATGTATGATTTTAAATGCCAATGCTAATGCAAAGGACTAAAAATAAAACCTCCTTAAATCAAACTTTTATAGGAATAGTCCCCTCCCTACTTGTGGCTTGACATACTGTTAGGCAGCTAATGTTTCTTTTTGGTTACAAAATAATATATTAAACACATGTTTCTGTTTTACAGGAGGAGCTTTTTGGTAGTGGTGGACCTATATGAAATGAAGACAAATGTGGACGTACATGTCAATACAAACACTTTCAGGAAAGCCCTGCCTTTTTGAGGGAGTAATTTCCCAGCTTCCTTTTCCACATGCCTTCTCCACTTCTCTGTCAGCATGTCTCTAAAACACAGCAAACATGGGAGGCACACACACAGAGACTACAGTCACAGGCCCCACAGCTTGCCGTTGACTGACAACTTTGGGAAAAGATCCGTCAGGACGTTTCTGGACTTCAGGCACACAAACACACCTGAAAGTCTGGGCATCAAGAGCTTTCCACTGCTGTGTTTAATCAACCTGACATGTGTACCGAAAGTCAAAGTAGTTAGCTTTGTTGTGGGATTGATGCTGATGTTGCTCATCATGGCATCATACATCCTGATGTGGGACAGGAAAGGACTTTTGCTCTCTGCCTCCCACCATCCTTTCAGACCTGTGGTTATCACAACCAGCACAACTGCTGGAGCTTCTATTGACAAAAGTCTTATAGACTTGAAAATGCTGGTCAAGATGATCAACACCAATAAGCAGAATACATGCAGGAAGGTACCTGATGAAAAGGACATCATCAACACAGACCCGCATGTAAGTCTGAGAAACATTTTGATATACATTAGTCAACTAAATTACTAAAAATCTTGTTAATTCTATAGGATCAGAGCGTGTAGAGCTTTTTGAGTTCATTACTTAGCTTTTTCACATTTTGCCATCTCGCAACCACAAACCTGAACATATTTTTTGTGTTTTTTATGTGCTTGACTAACACAAAGTAGTGCATAATTGTCAAGTTGATGGAAAATAATACATCTTTTTTTTTTTTTTTTTTTACAAATGGATTGGTTTCCCAACACTCAAGAGAGAATACTTTTGGTGTTTCACTAAAAGCTTTGCACACAAGAATTGCAACTTTTGCCTATTTGTCGGCTCGACCTCATTCACATTGGATGGAGAGTGTGCGGGGAGCTGAATCTTTAAGTCATACCTCAGATTCCAAATTGGGTTATGATCTGGAATGTCACTGTGACATTCTAAAACAAAAATATGTTTTGATCCTTGATCATTACAATGTTGTTTTAGTAACATGTTTAGAGTGAACGTCTTGCTGGGTAACCTAACAGATTTTCTCCAGTCATTTTCCCATCAACTCTGACCAGCTACCCCTTCTGCAGAAAGGCATCCCCCCAAAACAAGTTTAAAATTTACATGACACTAGTCCTGTCATGATAACAAACTTTGCTGGACAATGAATTGCCCTAGAAATTATTGCAATAAATGATATTGTTTTGAGACCATTTTCAACCGACTTAACAATAATGCATGTACATAATCTGAACGATCATTAAACTTTAGTTTCTGAATGACATTTACTACTCTAACTGGAATGCATTTTTAATATGCAGCATAAATTAACATAAACAACTGAACTATAAAGAAATGGATTAACTACTTAAATGAAATTGCCCTTCAAAAAACATTAATCACTTGGCTCAGACAAGAAAAACAGACAAAATTTTACTAAAATACAAAAAGACAAAACTAAGACCACAAACATTCAGTTTGAATAAAGATATCTACAGCATGGTGTTTTGTTTATATATCAAAAAGTTCCAAAAAGCATCTTCTGACCTTTGACTTTTTTGCTAGTGGCAAACTACAAATGAACCTGCTTATTAATTTCTTGGCATCACTCATATAAAGGGAAGCTCTCTGGAGTGCACAGCTATCGAGATATTCTCATCTAAACTGTTAATCTCTCTTCCTCGTTTAGTCACCATGCGCCTCTTGGCTCCTTTTCTGGATAATTATCTCCTTGACATAACAAACTATGTCAAAAAGTTTACGGGACCTGAATACTTTTACAAGGACCTGTACCCAGGATTAAGTAAATAACAACACTGAACAAATACTGTGCAGCAGCTTCACCTTGCAATAATCCCTGCAGTAAATACCTGTTTGGTAAATCTTATAATGACTTGTTTTTCTAGGCAAACATGTTCTAGGTATTGTGAGACTTACCCGTAATAACCTCTGGTATAATATGCTAAGGCTTTTCTGCTTGTTACAACCTCATTATAGGTTTTCCTGCACTACCCTCACTATTGCAGTGTTTTTATAAGCACCAAGGACAGATGTTGCAATATGTGTGAGTCATTGACAAATATCAGTTAGTGTTAAATGTCAGACATGTATCAAGGTTAAAAACAGTTATACAAAGAGTGCCAAGTAGGGGATGATTCATCAGGGGTAAAGCTACCGGATCCTGTAATATTAGCCCTAACTGTAAATGAATTGTTTTGTACTTTAATGGTGAAAATCTAAACTCAAGCCAACAGGTATTAAGACAACACATTTTGGAATGACTTGAGATTTAATAGAGCAACAAAGACTTCCATCAGGATTTGACATAGTAACAACCAAAAGCTGTTTGTTTGGCCCCCGTTCCTCATTGCATATTTTTATGTTCTCTTCTTTAGTTCTTTTCAGTGATTCCTCGCCATTTCCTGCCCCACATCAAGAGCCCATGCTGGTATGAGGAGCTCTCCGGTGATATTGGCACGGACCCATACAAGAACAACCGCTTCAGTCTGCGCTCCAAAAGTTTCAAGAACATATGTGACCACATGAGAGCCAGATTCTACCAGAACGTGTGCAACATAGACGGGAAACATTTTCGCCTGCGCTGCTTGCCGTACTTTTACATTATAGGCCAGCCAAAGTGTGGCACAACAGACTTGTTTCACAGACTCTTGATGCTGCCAGAGCTTAAATTTAACATCATAAAGGAACCACACTGGTGGACCAGGAAGCGCTTTGGTAAGGTTGAGGAGATCTGGAGTTTTGATGAAAACGTTTGAAACTATATATATATATATTTGAGTAAAATTCAGAATAGGCTTATACATTTTTTTTTTCACATTGCACTTTAAAATTTACGTTATCTATTTTAATAATCATGGATATGCAATATTGATTGAAAAGAGACCAAAATAAAGACCACATAAAAAAAAAGAACAGTTGGTGGGAGGGCGGTTGTATGCCGCAAAGACTTATGGGTAATGTGTTCGTGTTAATTGTAGAAGTCCACTGTTGTACGTTATAGTTTGTGTTCCAAATGTAGCTGTGCTCCTTAGTTATCCTTTGAGTTATGTTTTTGTCAGCTTTTGGTGGTTGTCTGCACACCATCATAGAGATGTCAGTGCATGGGAGTGAAGTTTCTGCCTTGACTATCATATTTGTGTGGTGTCGGAATGTGAGGAGAGCAAGAAAACAGTTCTTATCAGCAGTTCATTTCTTAGTAATGTCACACTAAAAATTTCCATTACTTCCTGAACACAAATTCTTTAAACCCTAGTGGTAACAACTGTGATCAAATGTCTCCTGCAAGTTTTCACATGGTTTGTTCACTCTGCAGATGGTATTTAGGCCCATTCTTCCATGTGGATCTTCTCTAGAGCTGGGATATTTTAGGACTTGTCGCTGCATTACATAGAATTTAAACTCCCTCCACAGATTGTCTATTTGATTTAGGTCTGGCTAGGTGACTCCAGAACTTTGATGTGCTTTTCACGTAGCCATTTATTCGTTGCCCAGGCTGTGTGTTTGGAATCATTGTCATGCTGGAAGATCCAGTCACATTTAATCTTCATGTTCTTAGTGATGGAAGGTTTATCCTTTCCTTAATATTGGATCAGCCGTTCTATCTCTTTTGCAGAATAGCAGCCCCAAAGCATAATGTTGGGTATAGAATACATAGGATCCAACTCACCATTTGTTCCTATCCAAACATGAAACTCTCTCTCTCTCTCTCTCTCTCTCTCTCTCTCACACACATACACACACACTGCTTAACCTTTGTTGATGTTCATCTTTGGTAGTAAGATCGCTAAAATAGTCAAACTCATAAAATGATTAGTTTTTCAGAAGTTTCAAAAAACAGTGCCTTTCAAAGTAATTCATAATACTTGAACGTTTTCACATTATATCAGATTACAAAGACAAGGTAACGTATTTTTGTGGTTTGATAAGATCAATCAACAAATAACATGATTATTAAATGAGAGGAAGACACTGACACTGTTTTCCCATTGGAAAATAGCTCAAACTGAGATTGAACGGAAAGCGTCCATTAACAGCAATATTCAAGTCTTGCTACAGATTTTCAATATAATTTAGATGTGGACTTTGACTGGGTCATCCTAACAGATGACATTTTTTTTTTGATGTAAACTGTAACATTATCAATTTTTCCCAATAGCTCTGACCAGATTCCCTGTTCCAAGTAAAAAAAAAAGTATCCCCACAGCATGATACTACTACCACCTTGTTTCACAGTTGGGATGGTGTGTTCTATGCATTGTCAAATTTCTGTTGCACACAGCGCTTAGCTCGTAGGTAAAGAGGTTACATATTGGTCTCATAAGAGCGGAACACTTCCTTCTGCATGAGAGCCTTGTTTATCTGTGGCAAAATTAAATTAGGACTTGTTAAGATTTACTTTTAACAGTGACTTTAGTCTTTCCAGGCTACCATAAAAAAATAATAATAATGGAGCGCACAACTAATAGTCCTTGTGTTGACAGATTCTTCCATCTGCCCCATGGATGCCTTCAGCTCTTTCAGTGTCACCACAGACCTTTTGCCTTTTCCTTGGGCAGCCTGTCAGTTTAGGTGGCTTTTCATGTGCTACTCTTTGCAGTTTCAGATAATATATTGAGTAGTTCTCTTTAAGATTATTAGTGGTGGGATAATATTACAGCACAATTTTATCATTTGGCTTCCCTGTTTTTTCATGATGCTTTTGTGCTGATCTATGACATAAACTCCCATTTAAAATATGCTAAATATCTTGGCATTAATGCTTGAAAATCTGTAAAAAGTTTGAGACACGTGAATAAAAATATGTATGACATTTAGTTATAATAAGAAGACATATACAATTTAAAAAAACATCAGCTATTAACCTAAGAAAGATCCTCTGAAGCTACTTCACATGTAAAGGTTTTGATTATTGTTTTTCCAAGAAATGTTGACTTAGAGTGTCTAGCAAGAAGTTCTGCACTTCAATTGAAAATTCTTGCTATTTGTTGAAATCATTGCATGTGCACTAAGATTCCACTATTCACTGGTCTCCATTTAAGATGTGCATCAAAGAGATCTTATTTTGTACATTCAAGACATTCTATGGAAAAACAAGTAATTAATGAGCCTATACTGAAGGCTGTTTTTAATTTCCTGTTGTAGGATATATCCGTTTCAAAAAAGGCTTCCAGGAACATTTTCCAATAGGGGATTACCTGGATCTTTTTGACTTGGCAGCCATAAACATCCAAGAAGCAATCCATGGAAATTCATCTGGAGAGCACCATGCACTGGAGATTATAACAGGTGACAATATGTGACACACACAACATGTTTGTGTGTGTCTGTGTGTGTGTGCTTGTGGGGGCAGGAGGGTCAGTAATTGTTGGGAATGATTAGCAAAGGTTGCCGATGGCTGTGTTTGAAATATAGAGGAATATCTTTATCACTCTTTTATCAGGAGTTTAAAAAAGCTGTTTTGTTATGGATCATGTGTCTTGTTAATCTTTCTAATGCGGTATTGGCAAGTTTATTTTTTTAGGCATGTTTAATTGAAATTGTTGATACTACATATAAAGGAAAAGAAAACACAAAGCACAAATTATGTGACGAGATAGCCCTGATTGGGAAGGCATTAAAACAGCATGACAAGCAAATCAAAAGCCTCTGAAAAGAGACTGTGAGACAAATAGAGAAAATAAACAGTGAATATAGGAGTGAGATGTAAAAAATACTAAGTCAAATAAATGCACATTAGTTGAAAGCATAGTAGGAAATAATGGTGTTTAGCATAATGGATTTCAAGAGATTACATTAGAGGATACTGTCATGTTTAAAAGCAATCTCGCTCTGAATTTCAGCCGTACCTATTTTTTTTATATTAAAGGAGAAGTACAATTTTTTGCAACCTGGCCCTTAGTTGTAGCATGCAGGTCCTTCATTTACTCACCCAGACAAGTTTGGAGCCACTTGGGGTCCTTGGGAAGAAGTTTAGATGAATTTGTGATTAGCGTATATCGATATATTAGGAGTTAATGGGGCAAACAAAGTTCAACCTCTAACCTCTACTGTAGATCACAGACTGAAAGTCCTGCTTAGACTACAACCGTGATGCTGCATGGCGGTAATGTAATTGAAATCGTGCGTCAGTGTAGTTGGATTAAAAGACTGTAAACACCCCTGCAGACAGCAATGAGGCGCCTCCGAGACGCTCCAAACTCTTATGCGAATAGCGCTATCAATTCATAACAAAACATTGGTGAAATAAAGGAGTTTTGTGGCAGATAATGCCTTATTTAGAGGAGACACTTGCCATGGCCCCATTTACTTATATGGATACACACTAATCAAGAATGGATATATATTCTCCCGAAGAACTCCAAGAGGCTCCAAACTTGTCTGGATGTGTAAGTGAATGTAATGCATGCTAAAAATAATGTCCAGGTTGCATAAAACGGTACTTCCCCTTTAACATGCATCTCTTTTAAAAATGTTCACACATGTAAATATGACAACTTCTATTTCTCATACTAAAATGAAATAATTAAAGATGATTTTTGAAAATTTGTTTTGTGATTTAAGAGGAGGACCGCACTTAACTGTTGTTCAGCCAGAAAATAATTATTGCCAGTCTTCTAGTTAAAAAGGTATGTTAAACACTTTTAGATGAATGCAGTTTTTCAGACTTCTTCAAGCTTATAAATCAGTCTGCACTGAGAAGTTCGCGGATCTCTATGGATTATTTTTTTGCATGTAATTTGACCTCATCCTATGCATGTTGGGCAATGACGGTTGTTGTAGACAATCAATAGATAGCTGTGGTATTTTATAGTGTAAACTAGGTCAAAAGCAAAGTAAGCCATTAGAATCTTAACTGCAGTCCTGTGAAAAATAACCCTAGATCCAAAATACAGAAGCAAACCTACGACAGAATGATTGACAATGAACCGAATCAAGGTGTTGAAATGTCCAAGTCAAATTTCAGACTGCAATTGATTGAATTATATTGATAGTGATTTTTGAAAAAGCTGTGCAGAAGTTAAATTCTTACAAACATTGAAAAATTGAAAAATTGCTCCAGCAATTTTGTAAAGAGGAGTGATAATAGCATAAAAAAATGACACTTTTTATGTTAATGTTGCTAAAGTTCTTTCACTGAATCCAGGTACAGAGCTCCGGATGTGACGTGCCTCTCAGAGCGTAGCTGGCATTTGGCAGGAATAATGTAATCAAAATGAACATCACTGGCTGGTATTTTACTCTGTCGGAGTTAACTTCCCATTTTAAAATGGAAGATATGATTGACTATACATGAAAATGAAAAAAGATTAAACATCTCCGACCCAGGGGATAGTTTTTTAAAACTTCAGAAAACATCGGAGCAAACCTTTTACTGGACCTGAGAGACCCCGGCATACAATTTCCTGATCAATTTTCCCTCGTCGCTTAAAACATATAAATGCCTGGGATATCAATTGACACAATCAGGGTTTGTTATCGAGATCCAGATCTGGAATCTTCCTACCAAGGACTATGCACAGTAAGTAAAAGTGGAACAACGAGCAGCTAAGTTATGTCTGTGTGCTTTTTATGTGTATCAATATCTGATCATTAATCAATCATTACTTCAAAATAAATAAATTGATTAAACCCTAGTCTGTCCCTCATTGTGATCACACGTAAATAGCAGCATGTAGACGTCACAAAGATTGTTATGATTCTGCAAAGTTCCATGTGATGTTTAGCTACTAGTTGCTATGTTAGCAATAAGCCAGAAAAATCCATGGCAAAATAACTGTAGAAAGTCCCCTATTAATCTTAAGAAAAGCATAAAAGCACACTAAGAATTATAAATAGAATATCTGTTTACACTGACACGGACACCTTTTAAGCGTTCATAAGCCATTATCATTACAAATGTGGACACACTTTGATTACAATTATTAGAAATACTAATGTAAAGTTAACTTTAAATTATGTGTTCGGGTGAAGTTACCTGAAATGAAAAGGTCAATACATAAGTGAAATCCATTGAGTGACGGGTTCCGATGCTTGGTTTTCTTCATGGTGCTCCAAGCAGAAATCTATCTTTCCCTCCGAGCTGGATCTTTTTTTGGATTGCGATAAAAGGCTTTGTCTTTAACCTGACCTTGGTGGTTTGTACACCTAAGGGTGAAACACGAGTCAACCATTTTGACGAAGCTGGAAAGCTCTTGAATAGCCGGATAGCTACTGTCGCTTCTTTAAAGTTTTTCCTGCCAGTGTGACGTCATCTCCCAGTGCTCTGTACTTAGCTTTTCCTGTCACTGCACCTGAATCAGTTTGTCGAAATTATAATTATAATATAACTTTAGCTGTACTTGCCCTTTTAAGGTCAATAGACCCTAGAAAAAGTTTATTGTACTTTATTGAAATGTCTTTAAAATGTGCTGTTATTCACACTTAATGTGATGTTATCCACAGGGGAAGCCAGTGCATCCACTATGTGGGATAATCAGGCCTGGAGTTATCTCCATGGAAACGAGGAGCAGATAGAACCTCCCTTTCTAGCCCAGGACTTCATCCATGCAGTCCAGCCTGGTGCCAGGATTATCATAATGCTTAGGGATCCAGTCGAAAGGTAAAAACAAAATCCTTCCTCATTACAAAGTTTTTATGTAATGTATTTGTCACAAAACAAAAACAATTTCTGAGTAAGAATTTGCCCCTGCATCCAATGCAATTTAATGTCCAACCTGCTCAGAAAGAAATAAACTTGCTCAGTTCATTGGTTCCCCAGGCTTTACTCCGACTACTTGTACTTCACCTTGGCCAACAAGTCTGCAGAGGATTTTCATCAGAAGGTTGTTGAGTCTGTCCAGTTGTTTCAGTCCTGTCTCTCTGCAAGGTCACTGCGATCTTGCGTCTACAGCACCAGTCTTTTCAACACCATGCCGGTCAGCATTATTCTTAAATACGTTTTCATGTCCAATAACTTTCCTCTCTTTTACAGTTCTATTTGCTTGTATTAAAGCAGTGGTTCCCAAAGTTAGGGTTGTGCCACCTAGCAGCAGATAAAGTAGAGCAAAAGTATTCGGCCTTCCAAGTCAGGAAGAAGAAAATATGACAAACACACGTTGCTTTTGGTTGTGTTACACTAAACACAAATGTTCAACTGAACTTATATTACGTTTTGTACCAAGTGGTATACTATTGAAATAGTTTGAGAACCAATGTATTAAAAAAATTATCTAAAATTATTCACAAAAAAAACACACATCAAAGAATTCTATCTCAAAATAATTTGGAGTCAAAATTATTAGCCCCCCTGATGAAATTAGAATACACTCTTGATTTTTCAATTAAAATTACCATTAACAGCAAGTTTACCTTATTTTGGAAATAAATACCCTTTAAAAACATTGCCCACTAAGTTTTTTTATAAATTATATTGATACACCAAGTTGAAACAAGAAAGGATACAAATAAGACATTCAAAACTTTAGCCCCTTAGAAATTAATAGTCAACAGTGTACCATTTCTGAGCAACACCTGACAACAATCTTTTAGAGCAGTTTTGTTCTAGGTTGGTACAAGTCTCTGGAGGGATTTGGGTCCATTCTTCCATTGCACATTTCTTTAGTTTGTCCAAATTGAATGGTTTATGTGCACATAAATTCTATTTGAGTACTCACCACAGATGATCTATGGGAGTCTTAAAGTATCTTGAAGTATCGGCTCGGAGCGAGCCACTCCTCTATCTTGGTATCTTTAAAGAACTTTTGGACTCATTTCGATGTATGTCTGGGTCACTGTCTTGTTGGACTAGCGACAACCAAAGCATAATCAACAAGCAGATGTATGCGTATTCTCTCAAAAAATGTCAACATGATCTTTCTTTATGATGCCATTCACCTAAAGAAGGCTCCTTGTGCCTAAGCTGGCAAAACAGCCACACAGTATGATGGTCTCACCATCATGTTTAAGAGCATGTTGGGAACTGTGTTCCTGCGGTTGAAGGCCTCTCTCTTTCTTCGCAGAACATAAGCAACATCCCTTTGCCCAAACAGTTCCATTTTAGACCAAAGCACAGACTTCTAAAACTCATCTTTACCTATCAAATGCTCATGGGCAAACCTTATTTGGGCTGTGATGAGCCGCTCTTTAAGTAAAGAGTTCTTCTTGGACAATGGTCTTAAAGCCCAACATGATGAAGAGACCTCACCACTGTGTTCCTTGAAACATCAACTCCAGAAGAGGCCAGGTTGACAACATTCATCTTAGGATATCTTTGGGGCTCCTTGCTGACATCTCTGACTGATTTCCTTTCCAGGATTCTTGAAGTCTTCTGCAAACGCCCGTGACCAAGTTTGTTTCTTACAGAATTTTTCTCCTTGCATGATACAGCGTACAAGAGTTCTAGAGACTATCAGTTGCTTGGAAATGGCATTGTAGCCCTCGCCCTTATCATTAGCCTCTACTATCTTCTTTCTTGAGCTCCACACTGATTTAATTTCTCTTTGGCATAGAGTAACAGTAGTCTCTCTCATGTGTTCAAGGGTGCTGCTCCTTGGAGTCTTTGTATGCTGATTGAATGTTGTTAAGAAGCCAATTGACTGAACAGATGTGGTTTCAAAACTGCTTAATTATTGTAGGTATCAGGGATTCAACAATAAAAAAATGTATTCAAACTGATACCGAAACTTGGATCTGACTACTTGTCGATACCAAGTACCAATGCCGATACTTCTACCACAGAAAAAAATACAATGAATTGGAAGACAGGTTATTTTCTTCTATGCTTGTTACAATAAATTATGGTAAATTATATAAAAAATAATATAAATAATTTCATAATAATCATTTCAAGTGAAAGAAAAAAAAAATTCTGATAATTTATTTCAGTTTCCACTTTTTAAGTATCGGTTCATGACATTGGTCCATCCCTACAAGGTATGTTTTGAAAGCAAGGCAAGGCAACTTTATTTATATAGCACACTTTCAACACAAGGCAATTCAAAGGGCTTATTAAAGCAAACATTCACATAGGCCTAATATTTTTACCATTTTTAACTATATTTGATATCAAGCATGGTAAAATGTATTTTATATTACAAAATGTACCAAAAGCTACTAAATAGCAAAGGTCATACAAAAGATCATACATTTTAACTGCTTTCTAGAGGGACATAAACTTCTGACTGATTTTTAGTTGTTTTAGTGACCTCTGGAAGACTCTGTGTGTCACAACATCTCAATCAAGGCCCTATATCTTAATTTACCTTTTCCCACTAGTAAACAAGATTCAAAAAGCTATTTTCTGGTCACACAGAGGTCTATCATGGCATTTAAATTTCACACAAGTGAGTATCTAACTGATATCAAGTTGAAGCATTTCCCCTCTCCATTGATATTCAGAAATATATTTAGATTTTCAAAATTATTTTACTCAGTTGTTCTAAGTAAGGTATTTTTATAACAGTATGTTTTTTCTTCTGTTGTATATTACTCTTGCTTAGGCCTGGACTGACCATCTGGCATAGGGGGCAATGCCCAGTGGACCAGTGCACCTTTTGGGCCAGTCCAGGTGTGTTATAGTTTAATCAGATGCATATTATAAACTGAGCTATCGACCGCGACAGCCCAATGGCTCTTTTCTCGAACGACATTGGCTAATGATACGATGAAATCCTTCAGCCCTCCTCAGCCCGCCCTTCTCTAACTACAGGGTCTTTACACAGCAGCTTCCCCCAGCTGTTCCAGTCTGACAAAGAGGGGGCTGAAAAACAAACAAAACCAACACATTTTTAGTATATAGCTTAGATTTAAAGTTTAAAATACGCAGCACACTAAAGTTAAATGCAAACAGCCAAATAATGAAGAATGAGTGTGAGTCCTGATTTTTTGTTTTTACAAAACGGCACTGAAGTTAGTAACCGTTTGTCACTTGTCGCTATATTACCAATTGAATTGCAGATGTAGCTTTGGCTGAGTGGTTAATGTGCATGACTCTCATCAAGAACCCTTTGGTTCAAATCATGAATGGCTGACTCTTCATTATGTTTTTTTTGTTTTTTTCAAAATTAGCTTTTGGTGGACAGGTATTCTCCCCGATTTGAAAGTGACTTTTTAAATTAATTATATATTTTTTTTAGCATTGTACCAAGTTCTGACATCAGTGGCTAGATCAGCTCTCTGTATGTTCAGTGCTGAACAGTGTGGCTTAGAGACGGTCAATAACTTAAAGAAGAAAGGAGGAATATATCACCAACTTTCCCTTCATAACTCAATCACATTAAGACAATCTCTAATCTCCCATTCTTCAGCAAGATTACTGAAAAAGCTTTGTTTCACCAGTTGAATACATTCCTAACAATGACCAACTGCTTTGCTAATTTTCAGTCTGGTTTCCGTGTTAACTGAGACTTCCCTTGTCAAAGTTTTTAATGACATCTGCATAAATACAGACTTTCGTAGAACCTCAGTGCTGTTTCTGTTGGACCTCAGTGCAGCATTTGATACGGTTGATCATAAAATACTACTGGAACAACTGGAGAGCTGGGTCAGACTCTCCAGTAGAGCACTTAGCTGGCTACAGTCTTACCTCAAGAACACAAAATTATTTGTGTCAATAGGCAGTTTCTCATTAGAACAAACCCAAATCACAGATTATAACAGCCAAGAAGAATAAGTTACGATAACTATGCAGATGACACTCAGCTGTACATTACAATGTCATCCGGTGACATTAATCCCATCCAGACCGTAATTGAATGCATTGAACAAATCAATTGCTGGATGTCCCATAACTTTCTCCAGCTGAACAGAAACAAGACTGAAGTAATTATTTTGGACCAAAAGAGGAATGAGGAAGAGTCAGCACACAGCTTTAGTTAATCCAGCAAGAAACAACTGACCAGGCGTGTAATCTAGGTGTAATAATGGACTCAGACCTGAACCTCCAGGGTCACATAAAGGCAATAAATAAATAAAGGTCATAATAACAGCGTCCTCAAAGGTCTGACTAAGAGCATATCAGATAGCTGCATCTGAACCAGAACGCTGCTGCTCACATCCTCAGTAGAACCAGAAAGTTGAGCACATCACCCCAGTTCTAAAGTCCTTACATTGGCTCCATGTATCTTAGAGAATAGACTTCAAAGTAGTCCTACTAGTTTATAAATCACTGAATGGCTTTGCGCTAAAATATGTTGAAGACCTGGTGTCTTTATAGCTACCTCCTAGACCACTAAGGTCCTCCAACTCTAATTTATTAATAATCCCTAGAATTAGAAACAAACATGGAGAAGCAACTTTCAGTTTCTATGCTCCCCTTATCTGGAGCAATCTTCCAGATGACTGCAAAGCTGCCCAAACACTGAGCTGCTTTAAAACAAACCTTAAATCTTATCTGTTAAAAATGCCTTTGAGTAAACTATTATAATTGCTCTCTAATATTTTATTTTATTGGTTCTCATGTTTTATGCTTAATTTCTGTTTTTAATTTTCATACTTTTACGCTGTTTTTTTATCTTATTACTAATTGCTGTTTTTACTTTCTATGCTTTTATAAAATATTTTTGCTGTTTTTACTTTCTATGCTTTTATCATACGCTTGGTTTCTTTACCACCGAATCATGTAAAGCACCTTGAATTACCTTGTGTTGAAAATGTGCTATACAAAAATAATTGCCTTGCCTTGCCTTGAATATTATTACTGTTATACTCTATTTATTTCTGGTAGATTCATTTTAGTTTAATTAGATGACAGAACATATATTTTTGGCTTGATATAAATTATTATATTCAGAAGAAAAGTGAAAACCTGCAAGCTTGAGAGCAACATCTCAGGTATGAAGAGAGTGATGCTGCTAACAAACTAGATGGCCTAATGAGAAAATATGGAATTATGAAGAAACATCTTAAGGCATCAGTTAGGAAATTATTGGTTTTGTAAATGGACAATGACCCTATTCATACAACCAAATTAGATACAAAGTGCCTTAAATACAGCAAAGTCCACATTTGAAATTGTCACCAAAAAAATCCCAATCTTAGTCCCATATACGTTTTTTTGGCAGAGCTATAAAATTACATGTGAGCAAAGTGGTCTTTCACACCAGTTCTGCCAAGAAGAATGGGACAAATTTCTAGTAAACTTTCTTCCAACTTTAAAAATATGATACTGTTATGGCTTTAACAATGAGCTTCAATATACCACTGCATGTGAATGTGATTAGCTGGTTTAAAGTAGAAACCAAAGTTACAGAAATCAACAATTCAGGATTTTTCCTTAATGGGAAGAACCATCTTGCCTTAAGAGTGAAACACCTACTAATTTTTCTTAGATAATGGAGATAATATAATCCAGATTGCACATAATTAATGTAGTAAAATATGTCACTTAGTGCAGCACGGCGGCACTGATGCACTTTTAGTTTTGCAGGTATTGAAAAAGATAAAGTAGGAGACACACTGGTGCTTTTTTCTCTAAATATGTCATTTAATCTCTGTTTTTAATGTATAAATGTTTAAAATCAGTATTTTTTTATGAAGCCAGTTTTAAAGCCTGATAGAAAGTGTATATTTAACTCCACCATAGAAACTTATCATGTTGATTCCTGTCCACAGGTGAGACTCACTCTGGGAATGTACTTTGTCTTTGTTCTGGATTGGTTGACTGTTTTCAGAAGAGAGCAGATTCTAGTTCTTCGACTGGAGGATTACGCAGCCAACCTAAACAAAACAATCCAGAAAGTTTTTGATTTTCTCAGTGTGGGTACGTACCATGCATTCTTTTTTTGAAAGCTTGGATTTTACCTGGTTATATATTACTCACAATATGTCATGTCTCTTTGTTTCTCCATTTCCCCCACAGGCCCTTTGTCAAAGCAAGTGGAAGCAGCACTGACTAAACGTCCAATGTCCAACACTCGGCGGGCGAAAGATAGGATCCTTGGTCCTATGCTTCCAGCCACCAGGAACCTCCTCCATCAGTTTTACCAACCTTTTAACAGTAAACTGGCTGACATATTGAATAAAACAGCTTTTCTCTGGAGTTACAGCTGAAGCAGTCTGAACAGCAATGAAATTGGATGGAGGTGAAAGACCAGAGAGATATGCAACAGCCAACTCCACTTAAATGGCTGACATTTCTCTGGGGATAGAGTTGATGTTTATGGTTCTTTGAAAGAAGAAGGAAACCTCAAGTCAAAATGATAATGAACTAAACAAACTTTAATTTCACAAAGTGCGTTCTTAGAGTCCATCAAACAAAATTAGTAAAGCTTAAATAGTTTCCACCTAATTCATAAGTGAAAAGACTGAGTTAAGCTTTATGTGTTGTGATAGATTGTTTTAAACTTATTTGTTGAACAGTTAAACAGAATTTGATTCTTACTGTTCATTTCCGTCCGGTGAGTTGTGAAAACCAGCACTAACAAACAATGCAGGGAATTGTCGATTGCCAGACGATGTCTTTCTGAGTGGAGTCTGCATATTCTCCTCATACATTTAAGGGATCTGTCCCAGTACTCCATCTTGCTTCATCAATCCAAAGTCATGTATGGTTAATGATCTAAGTTACATGTGTGTGTTGCCCTGTGATCTGTCCAATGTGCAGGGTGTACCCTGCCGAACATCCCCACCCCCAGGATTTATCAATAGTATCCAAATGTGAACTAATCAGGCTTGTGTGCAATTTTGTAAAGATCTTAGTACAGTTCGAGATATATTCTCTTGAAGACTGTTGATTTATAATGACACATAATTTGTTTCCTAAATTGGGTAAAAGATTAGTTAAGTGTAAGGATCAAACAGTCAGATTAGACAGCTTTAGTCATTTTTAAATAGTGTTTTCAGAGATTTTGAATTCTGGTTAAAAAAAAAATTCCATCTGCACAAAACCTAAATTTGTTTATAATTTGTTTAATTTGTTTATAATTTGTTTAATTTGATATAGGAATTGTAATTCCCAGATGTAGAAATATATACTATACAAAAAAAATATATAAGAGTCAATTAAGAGACATTTTGGATTATGAGCATTCTATTAAATTGAATTGAATTAAATTAAAAAGGTGTAAAAAAGATTAGGGGTTTTGCTGTTACTGTCAGACATGAAAGTACAGATTCTGATCACAAGAGGGCACTAAAAGACAGATCAAAGCTAAACATTTACCATAAATAATAATAACATATTACATATTGTTTTATGAAATCTCACTATATATATAAAATGTGCTTCATTTTATCAAAAATTTTTCCTTATTTCATAGCACACATTTATATTTGAGAGTTCTTGGCTTTCACTATTTTATTCATTCCTGCAGCCTAGTTTATGAATCTAAACCTAATATTTTTTATACAAGAAACAAATTTTTTAAACAAATTATACATATTCATCTTAACTAAGGAAGGTGCAAGAGAGATCATTCTTCTCCAGGCTATTTATTTAAAAAAACCAATGGCGACAACTTGGTCAGACAAAGGTTCAGTTCAGGAGAGAAAAGTCCATTAATTCAATTTCAAATTCAGCTTTATACAATACAAAGACATGTCAGCAAGATCACAATGATGGGTTAGTCCGTAAAATGACAGAGAACTGTTTTCTTGTCCTAAATATATACATTACACACATTACATAAGCTTCTTTGGTCACTTTTTCGAACAAAATATTTCACTAACTTTGTATTAAATTTGCTTTAGGTGTAAATGTGTGTGCAGATGATCAGAGTGTCTTGTCAACTGAATACTCTTCCTGCCATGTTTGGCCCAGTTGGCTGCCTTTATTAAAGACAGTGCTCAGAGAAGTATTTATGCTGCCCTTCTTACAAGATCCCCCACACAGCCATTTTACTACTCCAGCAATTGTTTTTTAATGAGCAATATAACCTATTTGTGTGCATAGTGGTGTGTAAGCAAACATCTAGATGTGCTTACATACAATTAACATTAACATTTCCCCTTTTCTGACATTATTGGTTAATTCACTTATTTATATAGTTCCAACATGTGAGAAAACTGTATGTCAATGAAACAACCTTGTAAGATAAAAAAGCACCCTGATTTTTAGAGGAATAAAGTACTTGAGATTATGATTGGTTCTCGTCTTGGGCACCATGCGCAGCATCATCAGCCTGAAGGTAACAAGATGAACTCCACAGAGAGGATGTGTTCCAGCTGGCTGATCATTCCGTTTGTTTTCTCAGCCACCTGTTTCTCCATCTGCAAAGCTCCGATAATCTTGACCCAAAAAAAAAATCCCATAAGTATTGAAATCTTCACCTTTATCTACAACTAAAGCCTAATAAAATGGGAAATAAAATAAAAATGTTAAAATGATTACAATACAGTTTAAAAAAAATACATAAAATAGTATAGATTTGGAAAAAGACAAGTCACCATAGTAATGAGATCCCCTGTTTAGTCTGACTATGTATTAAGATCAGAGATTATTTCACAATGAAAGACTGTTTTCCTTTCTGAGTTTGTTAAACTTCTACATCTGTTGGTCATGTTTTTGGGAGACTGGATTTGTTTTTTTTTTCATAGTGAACCTTCTTGTTTTATTTGTAGCCAGATTTTACTTATATTCTCTCACTGCTGTTGACATCTGGTACTGTATACAGATAGACACTAAGCTTTCCTTGTTTTTGTTCAGCTAGGATGCCACCTTTTTTTTCTTTTTTTTTTAAACTTTCTTTATATTCAGAAGTTTACTACAATTTTCATTGTATTTGGTAGACTTGTCTTGGAAGCTTTATGACTTAGGCCAAATTATTTAGGTGTCCTAAAAGCTCACAACTGTTGAAAATGTGCCCCTTTCCTCAAGACAGCAGTGATTTGAGTAAGGTTTGCTTTGCTGAAAAACAGCTTTCTGCCCTAAAGGCAAATATTGTGTATGGGACTGAGTTCAAGTTTTTCTGATGACCTCTCCAAAACATTTACTTTGTTGTCCATATAGTTGTCCTAAGGGACACAGTCAAATTGGAGGACCCATTTCCCCCCCCCAAAGCTTTATCTTCTTGGCTGATGCCTAATATGATGGTTCAATCTCTCCATATAGCATCCTTTTCTTATCATGCCATCTATTTTTTTAAGTACACTAGTTCCTGCTCCAGCTAAACATAGTGTTAAAATGTGGCTGGCCTCTCTCAAGATTGTAAGAGGCTCTTTTTTCCCTCTAAAGGTAACACAGGTTATTATGGTCAAACACTTTTTTTTAGTTTCATTGCAGTACAGGACATGTTTCCAAGATTAAGATATTTTTCCCTGACTATATTTATTCACTGTAACCTGTTTTTTTTAGTTACTTTTTTAATAATGAATTTTTCTTTTCTGAGTATTCTTTTAGCCCATGTTAGTACAGGACCTGCTGTCACAAAGAGTAATTTCATTCTGGTTCATCATTGTACCCAAGGATTAACCACACTTGTTAAGAACCACAATGCTCTTCCCCGTATCTGGCCGAATTTATTTTAATATTTCCATTATCTCACACAAAGAGGCAGTGTGTTTGTGGTACTGCCTTAAAAATATGTCCAAATATTTACCAAGACTTAACTCAAATGTTGTAAATCAGAAGCTCACAATGCCATAATTAAACTTCTGATGAAGTACGCAAAAGATAAATAGAAATACTTTTGGTAATGATAATGGAAATAAAACAGGACGTTTTTTATCTGGTTAAATGTCAGGCAATGAAAAAAAGGTTTTAAACAGTGCATGGAAATACTTGGTTTAAACTTTACATTAAACAATTTTTAAAATGTTAATTTTTTTCTGTTTAATTCATCTGATTTTATGCCCAATCCCTTTTGTGGCTTTATTCAGTCCTTTCAGCATGGGAGAAAGTAGGTAATCAAAACTTTATAGCCTCAGTGATTAGCAAATTATGTAAAATTGCAAAAGATATAGATCATTAGTTCAGCGAAAGCTCAAAGCAGCCGAAAGAGAGTAAAAGACTGTAAGAAGGAAGCATAGCAGAGGAAATATTCAAAAGTTATTCATAGCATTATAATAAGTAGGGATGCAACAACACCGATACCTTTAGAATGTACTCGTATTAGTATCAGATAGCTAACCAATACCATGAACCGATACTTAAAATGTGGAAACTCTGCAATAATTTCACATAAAATGTTTATTTTTTTGTTGAAATTTTATTTTTGTGGTCATGTGCCTTGATATTTATTTATTTATTTTGATCTAATTCACCATTATTTGTTATAGCAAGCAGAGAAGAAAATAAAACCAGTCTTCCAATACTTTGCCATTTTTTTGTGTGGTAAAAGTATCGGCATTCGTACTCGGTATTGTCACGTGCTCAGATCTAAGTATCGGCTTGAAAAAAGTGGTATCCCTAATAATAAGTCGAGCTGCCTCAAATAATTGTGATTTTCAGCTGCTGCTTAGACCTGTTACACTTAAAGCTCCTGTATTTAAAGAAGAGATTTTTTTTTTAAATCCCATTACCCAGGCCCTTTCCATCACATCCCTCTTCCTCTCCCTCCCTCTTCCTCTAGACCCACCTCTCCTGCAGTTTTACAGCAGGTCAAAGAGGAATGCAGCAAGCACTATCAAGCATACCCCAACTGTATTTTGTAGTGGACATTTCAGAGGTGAGCAGCTTCTCCATGACTGACACTCTCCTCCAACATGGAGACTGTACACAGGAGCAGCCTGTGTGCCATCCTCACAGGTTTGCGCGATGCACATGAAAGTTGATTGACAGCCAACAAGGCGGACACTATTGGCTAAATCAAAATCGCCAATCATTGAGAAAAGCAAAGGTGTCTATGGGAAGAAGGCGGGACTTTGGAAAACGAATAAACTTGTGGAGCACTAACCTTGTGTCATAATATTGAACCAAACTATAATTTTAAACATTTCTAAAACTTTAATATATTAATATATATTCTCTAGACTCCATATTTAACTAAGCATCTGAGTTAAGATTTGTTTCACCATTAAAATCAACTACCGATTTAAAGGTTGTATATGGAACATTTTCATAAAAAGCTACATTGAAAAATAATAAATAAATAAAACATCTACGGGGCTTTTAGAGGGATGCAGAATGAAAGTACAATATTTCCTTAACAATTTATATTTGAATTAAAATATAATAAAACGTACATTTAAATTGGCCATGACAATTATGTTATGTTTACATCTATCAGCCAAGTTTTTGGGTTGACAGATACAGTCTCTATGATCCAACTATATATAGTTAGCTCAGCTGGGCTGGTACTAGGAAGAATGGTGGAGTCAGCAAGTCAAGCAGCTGCTTCAGAGGCCCGCAGATATTGCTATCCATCTCAGGAGAGGATTGACCGCTGAAAAACCAAAATTAGAGTAGTTTTGGGTAAAGCCTACACACGATGGACCAACATAAAACATTTCTGCGGCATCAAACACACGGGGAAACTACGACTTTCCTCCTGGATTGGTAAGCCAGCTCATTTGGTAACTTTGCTAACATTAGCTGTTAGTTAAACTCTTCTGAAATACATTCCTTACTGGACACCGTTCAGTTTGGTCACTGAGTGTATAGGTAGTGAAACAGGCAACCCAACAGCTGGAATGATGTTTTTAATGTAGTGTTGTAACTGCAACCTAGATTAACTAGATGTCGCTATCATGCTCATGTTCCATATACAACCTTTAGAGGTTTAGATTTTGTCCAATTTTTATTGTATATCATGCTAAACATCAAAGACCAGGAAAATACAAGGGGTTTCCACTGAACATATTTCAATGTCCATATTTTCAGGACAGCTGGAAGCCCAGCTGAAATTTTATGCTCCGGCTCTCCCCTGACTGAAATTAATGCAGTGGATCTCTTGCATCTTTTGCATCTAAATACTGTATTTAAATTTTTTTTTAGCAAAGCTGATATTAATAATGCCAAGGTAGTTTTTTAAAAACAAAATATCATATAACACTAATTTTTAGTTTAGTTATGACATCAGCATCAGTCTTGGAAACATCAAGTAAAGACATCTGGTACTGTGACTAATCCAACTCAATAAATTAAATTATGACACTTCATCTTCAGAGTGATTAGACAAGGAATCTTACTTGAGGCTGAATCACTCTTGTAACCAGCATGAATATTATTGGATTTATTTTATTGCTCGTTGAGTTTTACAGGTTAAGACTAGAAGTCTGAAAAATATTTTATCAATTTTATGAGAATATTAACCTGTAGGAACTGAAAAAAATTAAGTTTCTTTTGAACAGTTAGAAAGTAATAACCTTCCTAAAGATTCAGTGTGAACTTTAGCAAGCATTAAATATGATCCGATAAGTCGACGAATCGGCAAAATAATTAGTCAATTATCAAAATAATTGTTTGTGGCAGCCCTATAAACATCCCCCATGTTCACTGTAGTTGGACTATATCAGGTTGATGCTGAGGGATTATTCCACAAATTCTGACTGAAATCTTATGAAATTATGATGATGATTCTGTTCTGTGAGAAAAAGGGTCCATCTTATCTTTGTTTTTTTAACATATTTAATTTCTTTATGTGATTTTTACTTGTTTTCATATGTAGGTCATTGTATCAGCTTTTTCTTAAATATTATTTAGCAGCGACAAAAGTTGGAAACATTGAGCAACAGAATTTTACACTTCCACAAACAGTAAAGGACTGATAGAGATAAGGGTATATACAACAGAGCCCGGACCGAGGCAATTATTCATGGTTGAACTCTGCAATGACTTCGATTTCAATGAGAGGAAACTCATTCCACTATCTTCTTTGGTTGCACAATAGGGCAGCCATCTACAGTACCCTGCTTTCTCAGTAGAATGGTAAAATTAACAAGAAAAATGTTAAGAAAATTTGTTTTTTAATATTAAGCCACGTGGTAAGGACATTTGCACACTGTAGCATTTGCAGTTGTGTTGCATAAATACGATGACAAATATAACCACAGTAATTTATCATATTTTTTCAACATCTTTGGCAGAACATGTGAATTGTGGATAAACTACAGTAAAATATATCCATATAAAGTCTATATTATCTGTGGAGTGTTCAAGAGGAGCCAGTGCAGATCTTCAGCAGTCACACAACCCGAGTACCACAGGGGATCATGAGAACATTTAAATTCCATGCAAAATACCTAATTTGGGTTTCAAACCCAGGACCTTCATGCTGCAAGACAACCCTGCTATCAATTACACAAACATACACTTCATAACTGATATAAACTGAACAAAATGTCGCCTTCGTGTCATCTTTAGGAGGAACCTCTCACATCTGTCTGTAGCTTTCCTGTAGTACCATAACACCCGGTAGAGTAATATTCTTCTTCATGTTTTGGAGCTCCTGGGACATCAACTGTATGAAATTGTAGAATCAGTTGACAGGACATAAGAACTGAGAAAAATAATTTTGACAGAATTGGAATACAGCAATTACTGTAGGTGAAAGGTTAGAAAGGAGGGATTTGGATGGATATGGGTGGACATAATCAATTGTTATAGTCAAAGAAAGAAAAAAAATAAAGAAAGAATGTTTAATTATACTTTCACTAACCCTTTTCAAAAAGGCATTTAAAATTATTATTTTTTTTTATTCTTAATTATTGCATTATAGATTTACAAAACAGGTATGCGTTTATTATTTAATGCCTACCCCACACTGAAAACATGTACTGTATCCAGCTGTGCTACATCACCCTTCTTTTCTGTTATTTTAGCATAGCAGCCAAAGTGTTGCAATTTTGCAATACATAGTTTTCATCCACTGTTACTCATTACAGATTTTCAGTTGGTCATTATTCGTTTACGAGATGCATCATTAGGAGGCTAATGACACACCTACTCTGCAGTGTCAGAGGTGGGGACGTTGACTGACTGAATTACTTACTTAAAATAAACAGCCTTAAAGTTCTCCTACACTGGTGTTTTTATAATTTTTTCAGTGTTCTCTGGTATGAAAGAACGCCATCTGAGTCAGTTTCTGTCAAAAAATATCAATTCCCAGTCTATTTCAGTTTATGCCAGTTCAATGTGGGTGTGGAGACTCAACAACATGTGTTAAGTAAGATAAATGATATGCAAGTTTCTCTCCTCTGATTGGCTAACTGCAACACTACTCTTACACTGTCTCTGTTTACTAAAATCAGTAACATGAGACAAAAATGGTGCCAGTGTTTAAGCTTAGACTGAGTTTACCACCCAGTTTAGACAGCATTACCAAACAAGTCCGGACTCCAACGTACTACTGGCTGCAGCAGGACTCCACCACCGGAGCTACTGGAGTTACAGTCTTCAGGACGCCACACACCGCAGGCAGACAGGTATTTGGAACCACGGTCTCCCTCTTTGCTATGAGTTCCTCCTTGACAATTTTTTGTCCTCCCCTTAGCAGTATGCTTAAATGCAGCGAGATGTCTTGTATGATTTGAGCTCATAGTCTGTCATAGTTAGCATTATGACGTATGGTTGTTGGGCTTTTTCAAACTCAGGCGTTTTCTATGCTCTTTTAACTCCAAACTCAGTTTTTCAAGATTTTCAGTGAAGGAGAACTTTAAGCATGATTATGTTGGGATGATGTCCTTTTTTAATGTTGATTGTTTTCCAGTGCGATAGATACATATGTAATTAATTTTCAATTAATGCCTAACGTCACCAAAGACAGCACTACCTTTATATTCCACCCAACAGACAACAATAATGACAAGTCCACTTAACAATTTACAACCAAACAATCAAGACAGATGAAAAGCAAACAATCACGTATTTGGGTCCTCCACCACTTAAAAGATTAAACTAATATATGATTTATTTGAATTACAAGCAAAATAAGATAATTCAACGTCTTAATTTCAATCAATTTAAAAATCTCAGAAAATAAGAATGTTGTGAAAGGGTTCAATGTTTTACACTTTTATCAGCTAACATTTACGACTGTGGCTCAGGTGGTTGGATTTCCTCCCGTAATCAGTGGGTTACTCGTTTGAATCCTCACTCCATCTGTCTCAGTCATTGTATCCTTGGGCAATACTTCTGCTTGCTGGTCAAAGGACCTGGTGGTGCCTGTGTCGGGCAGCCTCGCCTCTGTCAGCGTACCCCAGGGTTGATGTAGCTACAATGTAGTGGCTTGCCAGTATCAGTGTTTGAATGTGTGAATGACTGAATGTACTGTAAAGTGCTTTGTGGTCCTCTGACTCAAGGTTAGTTAATTCTTTTGCAGGGCTTTGCAACCGCTCAGATTGACTTGAGTTGACTGGTTAATGGATTATATTAGAACTTACTTAGCAGTTAAAATGATTAGCATTTGCTCCAGAGTCTGACAACAAAAAAGGCTGTGTATTATAAATTCTTGCAGAAAATCACCAAAGTGTTTATTGAAATTAAGCAGCCATAGCTATTATAAGGCCATCTATATTTTATTCATTATTCTCATGAAAACAGCAAATTTTGCATCAACTGAACACCCAAAACCTGTTTTCCACTTTCAGATCTTTCTTGGTTATCTTATCTAGTGTTCCCACTGGACATAAAATCTCCTTTGGCTGCTTGTGTGTTCATTTGACCTCTGTGAGAGAGGCTTATTCATGTGTGAATAACTATTCTCCATAAAGTGGTCCCATTGTGCTTGCATCTTTTCACTGCTAAGGTTATTCCTAATGAAATTACTCAAAAGATTTTCCCTAAGCCTTGGGCTCTTAGACAGTTAAAACGATAATTGCATCAATTTACCTCATTCTCTGATTGTGTCATGGATTCCCAACCCCTGCAGCTGGGCTTTTTTTCATCACCCTTTTAATGATGGTTTCCTCAAATTTCTCTTTCAATTTTCCTTGTCTGCCAATACATGTAAGACAGGAATTAGACACATGTGGTCAGCGAAGCATGGTCATATCCTGCTGCATGTAAATGCAGATCTCTTCATATGTATATTTAATCTTTTCTCTCGGGGGAGGAAATAATACCTGTGAAAATATATTTGAACTATGAGAGGTGTCTTATCTTCTGCTTCTGCCTTAACCTTTTGTGAGAATAAATGACCTTAAATAACACACTCTAAGTCTTTGAAAGTGTCTTTTGTTTTAATTATTGCTTGCTAAGATTTTAAATGGCAACTGAATTCAGACTGGGTGCCTTTGATGTATTGTTATCTCATAGATTCGTCATTGCAACTCACAGCAAGCTTTTGAAAAAGACGGGAAGATCTGTCAGATAGATTTTACACTAGTATAATTAGATAGTATAATTTTACAGCCTCTGATTTATTAGGTAGTTTTGTGTGAAGTAATGAAATGCATTGATACCATGGTGAATTGATTTGATAAAGAGGCCATTTTTCTGAAAAAGGTAATGTGACTGACACATCAGTTTTCTGAAAATAAAACTAGATTTTCTGTGGTTTTTGAGGGGATTCCTCCAGTTACTGCATATGATAATTATCTCATAAATGCCCTGACATGATTTTAGCATCTAGGGACTCATTTTAGATTGTGCTGGGAGTTTGTATGCAGAGCTGCATGGGTGCAGTGGGAGGAACAAATCTCAATATATGCTTTGTATACTTTGCAGGATGGGAAAACACGGGGAGCATACAAACTGGAGACATGAAAGTCTGAAAAGACCTATACATCCAAGAGAGAGTTTTTTGTACGGGGCATTTTTGAAATCTGATTTTGTATATTTAAAGCCTTTTAAAAAAAAGATGGGAGGAGGTTTTAAAGGGGTTGATAAAGTTTGACAAGAAAAAAAAAACAGATTCTAATCAAGTCTAATCTGTTAGCTGCTATATATGTTAGACAATTCAGTTTTGACTCTGACAAACAACATTACAACAAAATTAAAAGCTTACATTTAATAGACTTAGTGGTCATTAACTGGCAATATTTGTAGGGTCATCAAATTCCTGCTTTTAGTGGTTAAAGGGAAACCATTAAAAGCAGGTTTATATGAGTGGCCTGTGTGAGGCCAAAACTCGCCCTGGCTATGTGAAAAGTAACATATGTGCATCTTTGGCAGCAATAGAAAAAATTACCACGTATGTTAGGAATGTTCCCATCAGAACTGTCTTCTTCCATTATATGAATTCAAGTAACTGGAAAACAGCCATTTGCTAATACAGAGTTTTAGTCCTATTTAGGCAAAAATAATTATCATAAGTACCATTATATATACTATATATGTACTATATATGTTTGTACTTCACTGGCATCGCAATAATAAATCCATATGGTTTGATATGATTTTGGCTTTATGCAGTCAGGCAGGTGTCAGGTGTCCTAGCAATTACCAAACCCAGACTCATCCATTGGATTGCCAGGAAAAAAAGGCATTATTCATAATCAAGAAAACATGTCACCATTGCTCTGAAGTCCAGTGGTGGATTTCGCCACTGGATTTGGTCATTGGAAGCTTCTGTTTGGTCCTGGAAACCTATTTCAGAAAGCTCTCTGTACACTTGTTTTGAACTAGTTTGCAGGTGTTATGGATAATGGAGGTATCAATCAATCAATCAATCAATCAATCAATCAATCAATCAATCAATCAATCAATCAATCAATCAATCAATCAATCAATCAATCAATCAATCAATCAATCAAATATAAATATAAAAGTTACCTGAAGAGCACTCAGCAGCCACAGCCAATCACTTCTCCCGAGGCAGGGAGCTCCCTCATAGGTAACACTGAATAATTAGATTTTTGGGATCAACTGAGGATTTTGGGCAAATCTGAATATAATCAAACTTTTGAAGAAGAGTTTATAGTGTAACAGAATTATACTAGGGGCGGAGAGGAGTATAGAAGGATAGAAGACTATACAAGGATTCCAAATCAGATTTAAACTAGATTGGAAACGTTTTTGGGTTTTGAGGACTTTATTTCATCTTGATCATCTATCAACATGGCTAATTTCCTCTTGTATAAGAGGTTAATGAAGTTTGGTTCTTAACTTCAGTTGTGGAGTTCGTCTAGGATTCCTTGATGTAGCAACCACATCAAGGTAATTTAAACCAGACTCCCATGTCTGCTAATCTCTGATCTCATGATTTACTTAAAGCACTAACACTTAATAACTAACACGAACGCTTGAGGACCACATCAGGGGCCTACAGGAATGCAGGTCTCCTGACTGATGATTCTCCCCTTCTGGGCGAACTCAGAAGTGAGATGGGCCACTTGGTGCAGAGGCTGAAGGGGACCAAAGGTGGACCTTGGGCTCACAATGACAGCCAAGAACCAACAACCCAGGGAAGAGTACACAATTCAACACAGAGTCGACATTTAATATCTCATCAAGACTTGCTAAATAGGCTACTTAATATCTCTCTCTGTTGAATTTATTTTAAAAAAGGTGAGTCTTGAGCTTGCTCTTAAAAAATCACATTCGCTGCAGCAATGAGGTCCTCCGGCAGCCTGTTCTAGAGGTGAGGGTCATAATACTGGAGAGACGCCTCACATGGATGTGTGTCCTAGCTTTAGGGAGGACAAGGAGACAGTTGAAAGAAGAGCATGGAGACCGCAAAGGTTCATATGGTAAAAGAAGTTCTGAAAGATAAGAAGGCCCAAGACAATTAAGACACTTAAAAATCAACAAACCTGAGATATTCTTTTACATCTGCAGCTCCCAACTTCAGAAAAGTTGTGAAAAGTCATCTATGTGGCTAAGTCATGGCTGAGTTGCTTTTATTCCCATTTGCTTATAGTTTATGTTACTATCACAAACTTTTCATTGTGGACTAGGGCTGCACGGTGGCACAGTGTTTAGCACTGTTGCCTTGCAGCGAGAAGATTGTGGGTTTGTATCCCAGCCCAGGGCCTTTCTGCATGGAGTTTGCATGTTCTTGCTGTGCATGCGTGGGTTCTCTCTGGGTACTCCGGCTTCCTCCCACAGTCAGGTTAATTGATCACTCTAAAAATTTTTCCTAGGTGTGGGTGTATGCATGCATAGTTGTTTGTCCTGTCTGTCTCTATGTGTGGCCCTGTGATGGACTGGCGACCTGTCCAGGGTGTACCCTGTCTGTCACCCGTTGACAGCTGTAGATAGGCACCAGCCCCCCTGCGACCCCTAGAGGACTAAGCGGTTCAGAAATTGGATGGATGGTTGTATAATAAGCAGGCAAAACATGTGATCTAGTGCTGGCAGTCAACTCAAGCTGTGCAGATCTTTTTCTCGCTCTGGAAAATATGTCAATGAAGCATGGTCTTCGCATACTGATTTTCGAGTCTAGATACCAAAATCAATTGTATTCTTTATCGGCTAATACAATATTTAAAAATTTACATCATGTTAGTTGACAAACTGAATTGGTGGCATTGTATCTTGCTGGAAAATGTAATTTACTACAGTCTTGAGAGTGACCCAATTATTAAAGAAAATTTTTGTAGAAGAATTCTGCATGCTGAAGAATATTAATAATTTTATATGCTTTATACATATATTTGGGTAAACATTTTTATATGTAGTTTCATATAACCTGCCTTATTATTTCACAGTGAAGGACAACTTGTTTTCACAGAGAAGTTTTGAAGTAAAAATAATCTTACATTTGTACCAGGTTTTTACAACAGTGATAAATACCAGGTTTTGTTTAGATCAGGATCTGATAAACTGCAGCAGACTGTGTTAAAACAGGAAGAAAAGATAGTTTAGGTTATGATCCCCATAAAAGCGGGTGTTTGTAAATCATTTTGGAGAAAACACTCCTTAGGGAGGATACAATAATTATTGACGGTCGGTCACTGAGTCTAAACTGTGAAAATACTGGGTGTGTCCAACTATGAATCCTTTTGTGTTGTTCTTCAATAAAAGATTGCTCCACTGTCAAGAATTCAGTCAGACTTTGGTCTGGCTCCAGCTGAATTCAGGTGCTCATTGAAAACAGAATTCTGTTGTTGTCCCTGAGTCTTACTCTGAAAAGGTTCCGCTGAGGAGTGTCGGGTACAGATAACAGTTCCTGATTGAAGAAGGAGTTTATCCAGCAAAAGTAGTAAAGAGTAAAAGCTTTCAAACCAGACAATGCCTATAGGTATTAGATTTTGCATAAATGTAGCTATTTTATGTAAAATTCTGCTGGAATCCAGGTTGACACCCAGTATTGGATTAGGACATCCATGAATTGCAAAGCTAATGTAATAACAAAACCAGGTTCAGTTTTTTAAAAAAAAACTTCTTTAAAGTAATTGATAAAGGAGAATTTTAGATATAATTTTACATATTTTACTGTCCTCATCATAGACTGCTTTGTCTTAGTTACTTCATTACTTATTTTATTATCCATATAGGTAACATTATAAAGGACATTACCATTGAGATGCTGTGGTGGTTCGGGTCCAGTGTTGGCTGTGGCCATTTTTGATAAAGAGTTTCCCCATTTTTCTTGTTAGAAGCACTTTCTCTTTTAAAAATTTTCTCAATTTCTAAATTTAACAGTTGTTAAGCAGGTGGTTGTAGATGACTCAATCTGAAGTCTGAAGCCATAAAAATCCTGCTTTCATTACCCACCTAAAGAAAAGCTCTGCAAACAGCTGGCACAATCACCAATGTATTAATATTTTATAATATCTGACTAAATTTTTTCATACATAGAGTTGGATAAAAGATTGTTTATTGTTGTCAGGCTTTACACCCAGTTCTTACAAGTATGATGTTTCAGCAAGTTGATTCAGTTGTCATTACTTTTGTTAATCTTTATAGCTCAAAATAAAAACATGAAATCTAAAAATAAACTAGCAAGAATTTACAATTAGGAATTTGTTGAAAGCATCAAAAGAATGAAGCTTTTTAAACTGACTGATACCTTCATAATTTACTTAAATTTAAATGCCCTAAAAACTTTTATGAAAAGTTATTTGCACCTACTCAATCTTCTTTTTGGTTGAAGAAGATCTGGGGTCTCATTTACAAAACTTTGCATAGAATCCTTAACAAAACCATACTTAAGATCAGCAAAAAAAATTGTCAAAAAAAGACAAAATATAAATATAGTTATCAACAGGAAAATGTGTAACAAGACAACAAGAGTAAAGGTCCGGACCTCACTGTCCTCAATGGTAGATAGGGCCTTGGTGTCTAATGTAAATTGATAAGTTACAGTATTAAGAACTCTAGACAGGAACACACCTACACGCACACATACACACGTAAAGGCTTCATATCCTTAACAGATGGCTTGAGTGTAACACACTTGGATTGAAATCTGTTTAATAATTGTTTGATATTTTTGCTGCAGACATGGATATATGGTACCGGCTTTCGCCTTATGGTAGTCTACACAGAACTATCGCCTCTCCTTCATTGTTTCTACTTGGAGAATTAACTTTATCTCAGAATAATAAACATAATAAATGAAATGTTGTATAATATATTCTCCTCTACTCTCTTATACTCTAATTTGGGTTATTTTGGTAGTCACCCCTGTGATGGACAGGGGAACTGCTCAAGTAAAGTGCTGCAAGGCTGTGAGGACCTGCTTTATATTTGTGTTTAAATAAATGTACATGTATGTTTATTTTTGTGTTTATGTATTTTTGTGTTAATGCTGCATTCAAACGTTCATAGATCATTTAGTGTTGATAACAAAATTATCAGTCAAGCGCAACATTGTGACCACTGACAAGTGAAACATTGATCATCTCTTTTTAATAGCATCTATTAATCCTTGAGGTATATTAGGCAACACGTTGACATTTTGTCCTAAAACACATGAGTTAAAAGCAGGATAACACAAAGCCAAATATGACGGCTTAATGACCCGGTGTGAGCGTCTATAAAACTGCATCTCTTTTCCCATGTTTCCAAGCTGGAGTGGTCAGTATCTGTAAAACGTTTTCCAAAAAAGGAAGGGCCACAGGGTCAAGTACAACAGAGGCACACTGATGCATGTTGACAACAAAGACTTGTGGTCAAATACAAAAAGCTAACTATTGTAGCTCAAGTTGCTGAAGAAATTCATACTAATTCTGATTAAAAGGTTTCACATTAGCCTACCAGAGAATTTAAGTCTATCAGGGTGCCAATGCTGACCCCAGTACACCACAAAAAGCGGCAACAACGGGCAAGTGAGCACCAGCAGTGGACAAAAGAGTAATGGAAGAAGGTGGCATGGGTGCATTGCTTACTTGAGGTATATGTAGGACCAGGATGCATTGTGGGAAAAAGGCAAGCCGGCAAAACCAGTGCAAGGATACTACATCGCATTATGCAGGGCAACAGTAGACACTGTTGCAGACCATGTAGAACCTTTCATGAAAATTGTGTACACTGATGGCTGTGGGCTCTTCCAGCGGAATAATGTTCCCTGCCAAGAATGTATAGCGTATGAATTTATGCATAGTTAGCACTAGCTGATGCTAAAAACTTGCCAGCTAAAATGTTAATGTTACACATAGGTGCACAAACCATTCTCTGGTGTTAACTAAGGTTGATACACAGACAGCCCACTGACATTAACTGACATCATCCCTACCATCTTACAATCATGTTTTACTGTGTCATAATTTTTGACAGAGTAATATGTTAATACTACCCAAGTTTTGTTCCAACAGCAAGAACTAAGCATTTTGATTCGAGCATTCAACTAAGCATTCAATTTGTAGGCGATGGTACTCCTGAAACACTGCAGCAAACAAGGCAAGAAAAAACTGCATTCCTGGACAAAAATAGATGGTCTTTATTTGGTCAATCTGTATGCAGTCTCAGCCTGTTTACTTGAGGGCATGGGGAGCGATAGGACATTTGTGTCTAACATTCCCATGATTCAGATCATATGAGAGAAGCTCATCCATTATGTTTACCAGAAGATATTCTAGATATTAAAGGATCACTTACTGTAGACACTCTGTACAATGAAATATGAGAGAGAAGAGAGAAGTGTTGTAAATATGCAATATATTCACATTAATTGTGTTTTACAGAGATCAAATTATTTCTGGTGGTTTCTCTTGTGTAATATAAAAACGTATTCCTCTGTTTAATGAGCAAACCTGCAGAAGCATTCAGTGAAACATGCCGGGTGAGTTTTGGATGGGAGAAAGAGATGAGAAAGATCAGTGTTTAGTTTTGTTGCTTTAGAGGAGGATTTGTAACACATTGAGCTCAATGTTGCTGCCACTGATTAAAGGAAGATGCTGCACATGACTGACTTCAATTACTCTGGAGGTCTGACTGCCAATTTATATTTTACTGAGCTAATTAAAAGCACAAATATCAAATAGCTGTAAACCATGTCCTTTTTGCTCAAAAGATTCCAGGCTGAAATTTTAACCACATTACAAATCAGTCACTTTACATGACTTTAAAGTAAAATTGTCAAACAAATCGCATCTGACTCCTTTGACACTTTATCTCATGTTTGACCAACATGTGCATGGTTGCAGACTGTATAAATCCTTAATAAAGTCTAATGGCAGCCAGTTTAGCAAATTAAAGTGAGGAGTTTCTGCAGATTTCTGTTTAAAGATTACAGTGATCCTTAGAAACCTTTGTGTTAGAACCCATATTGTGCAGGTGGTATGCAATGAACCTCAGCTCTTATCTTCTTTTCCTTACTCCTTTGATTTTTTTGTTTCTCCCACGATTCATGCCTTAATGATAAGGTCTGGGCTCACACTTTATGTATGATATATTTGAGTCTGCTTTTCACCCACTCACTGAGTCTCTGAGGGAAATGTGGTATACACACACCCTTAGGCAGGAGGTCCTTTCAAACTTTCTAAACACTTTCCGCTAATTGCTCTCAGTTGGTGTGCCCTGCTGTGGAATGGTTGAGTTTTTATCCAGTAATGAGGATTACTAGAGGTAGGAGTGATTTTTGGCAAGTCATGATTGCTTTATAATTTATTATAATTACATTGTGTTAGGCAAAGTATGATAACATGAATATGGTACATTATATTTATAACCAAAAACATTTTAATGCCTACATCTCCCTGGTATTCTTAGCACTTTTTATTTTACTAGCTCCTCTGTAATTAAAACGTGTTTAACTTTGACTCATGCTTCTGTGAGAAGGCTTTGTTCTATTGCTAAGTTAACGGCAGTAGTTATTAAATTATTTCATTCTCTTAAACTTAATCAGGATGAGAGAGAAAAGTCCATGGCACTCGTACATGCATGCATTGTTCAAGCACATTAAAGATTTATCTTTCTTTTGTCTGTCATTAAAATCATAAAGTGACAAAAGCTTTTGTAAATTACAAAAGAAAACCACCAAGCTTTTAAAATGTCAAAATGCACAGCATTTATTGTATTATCACCAATGCATTTAGCAAAAATTAGACACAGACAAAAATAAATACCATTTAGGCCTTTTAAGGGCTTCAAAATGTCACAGTAACAACATCCTCTTTTCCCAGGTTTATCAAAAATAACTACCTTTTTACAATATAGATATAACTCAGCCCCTCTTGAGGTGCTTGAGATGGAATGTCAGTTACTTTACTTATTACCACCTTTAAATAACATTTCATCTTACAGAGCCTGCACACTTATTGACAACCTAGATAAAGACTTGTAAAGAGGCTTAAATATATTAATATTTTATTGGAATAGCAAGAAACAAACTGTGTTGCTGGTGCTGAACTTATTGGGAACCCCAAATGTCCCCCCCCCCCCATTTTTTTATGTTGCTCAAAGTATCTGGTGATTCTCCATTTGTCCATCCATCCATTTGTAGGGTGTGATACTATGGCCTGTTTCTCTTTGCTTCCCATCAAAATGGGAAAAACAAGAGAACATTCCACACACAGTAAGCAAGATGAAAAAGATTTATTCAAAGTTGAATATCAGCAAATTGTAGAAAAGTGCAGAAAAGTACCCCAATTCTTCGTATAGTTAAGGCTCTTTGATGCTGTTGGCCTTTCTCCCTTTTCACAGGTTAGGGAAACTTAAAAGACTGCATAGAATCACAAACTGCTCAAAATGCCAGGAGACAATATCTGTCATGCTGTGGTCCTGTTTCTCTTTTAAGGGTTTTAAGAACCTTGTTAGAGTGTATGTAATCACAAACTCTTTAAAATAAAAGGACAATTTTCAATTAAAATTGTTAACCTACCAACTCCCCCCACCAACACCATCACCACCACCAAAAAAAAAAATCAATGCAAAAAAGCAGAATGATTATTCAAAACATATGACCACATTAACACATAGATTGTTTATAGGACACAAAGTGGGCTTTTTTCCCCTGGCAACTACAGCCTCAAGGCATAAATTCAATAAAAAAGTATACGATTAAAAGCTTTTTTGAGCAAAAAGGTTGTACAATATATTGACAGATGAGGTTTCAAAAAGTGTGGCACCAGAGATTTTTTTTTTAGAAAAGAGAATCTTAATGTGGGAGTTCTTGACCTTATTTAAAACAATCAAATTAAAGATTATTTATGCAAATATTTATCAGGGAAACCAACAAGTGTGGAAGGAGCTCTGTTTTTCAAAAATGAGGTTGCATCACAAAGCACAGTATTTACCTCAACCACAAAATACTTAGAAAATCCCCAAAAAGTTCAAACTGTTGTGTTTTGATTAAACCAGAATTCATAATTTAAAAGGCACTTTATACGTTACACTTTACAGTCACAATATATAGGGGTTTCAATAAAAACCCTCATTGTAGTGCACAAAACCACTGCTATACTGTCAAACTTTCTAATTTTTCAACATTATTATTATAGATGGTGAGGTAAAAATGATTTCAACACAGTTATACAAGTGAAGGACTAATCAGTATCTTTTCAGACTGTATAAGTACAGAAAATCCACTTTGATACAAGGAAATGTTCCAGCAGAGCTCATCTCCTTAATATTTGAGCAATGGTTGAAAAATACCCTGCAGTTACAATAAACAGCACTCTTTCCTTTAGTGAAAGTGATGGTTTCTTTGCTACATCATTTTTATTTGGAACAAATCTAAAATTATGTTACAACCTGATTATAAAGGTAATACCATCATAATCTATGCACAAGTTGCAAAAGTGACTCCACTTTTTTCCCCAGAGTTAAAACTGCAGTTAGCCTTATAGCATTAGATATTCTCAGAATTGTTAAGTGTATGTTTTAACCTGCAAATCCATGCAAACATGGACCCAAATCGTTACTCTTAACAAGACTTGAACAAATTAACCTCATCGCTACATTACATTGAGCTAAAATAATATTTGATGATTGTTAAAAAAGAATTGATATGGTTAAGGTCTTTTACCAAAAGATCAGAGGTTGCAAGGTCTGTATATGTGGGCATCTGTGTATTTAGATCTACTGTATTTAAATATCAGGTTTTCACTTGCATTCAGCCAATAAGAAATAAAAACTGTGAAAAATGTAACTTATTACAAAATAAAGAAAACAAAAAGTTTTGTTTGTGACCTACTTTAAAGAAATTATCCCCAGGGCAGGAACAAATGAGCAGCTGAATTAGAAATTATAAAGAGTCACAAAATACATGTTTGCCTCAGATGTTTTCATGGAGCTTTTTTGTCTATAAAAATAGATGGAGATATTACCTACGTTTTTCTTCAGTGAACAACTAAAGCCTTGTTTCCAATCAGCGGAACGGTGTGGCTTGGTCCGGTACTGTGTGCTATTTATGGTCTGGTGTATTCAGGAGAGCATTTCGACCAACAGGTGGACTCTCACTGGGCAGGCTGGGATGTAGTGCGCCATCAGACTAGTGCGGTAAGAATTGTGGCATAATACAACATATGAAAAGGCCAAGACAGAAGATCATGCTTGGCTTTTGGTTCTTTCTCTACACAAACCTTACTGCAGTGATAATAGGTGGACTTTGTGTGGTGAAGAGGCAAGGCAAGGCAATTTTATTTGTATAGCACACTTTCAAAAATAGGGTAATTCAAGGTTCTTTACAAGGTGCTTTAAGAAACATATTCTGTGTACAATGAGGTGAGTTGAAACAGCAGCACAGGGGTTAATGTCTTGTTTTTGTTGCAAGCAAATATGTTTTTGCTTCCCTTAGTCAAGACTTTATTGTGTGCCACCAGTAGCTCCACCCTAACCATACTGGACCATTGTCCTATGGAACTACAACTGAAGAGGGGTCAATAATGGACCAGTAGGGGGTTGCTGTATGGGTCGCTTTTACAATTGAAACAGACAAAAAGGCGGACCGGACCACACAGAGTTGCAGCGTTCTGATCAGTGGAAACAAGGAAACAAGACCTACCTTTTGAGCTCTAATGCTACACTGTTAAAAAGATGTCAATTGACCATCTTGAATTTGCTCTACATCTCTAAATATGTTTACCCTCATTGGCTGAGTTGTTTGTTAGTTGGTGGTTGGATATTAACTATTGTGTTGGAGTTTGATGCAGTTGTTCTAGATTTGTTTTCTACCCTGAAGGAGGAAGAGTTGAGAGGAGTCCTCTTGAGGGCTTTATTGGCCAGCAGGCTGCAGGTCTTCCTGTACTGTTGCCGCAACAGTGAGTAGACAAACGGGTCACTTGCTGCCTTGCTGTAGGCCAGACATTTGGAGAAGACACCCCAGTGAGGGTTTATGGGCCCTGGGGAGAAGAGCTCTAAAATTCTATAGCAAACAAAGAGAAAAAGGATAGAATAGTAAAATTCTCCTTTTATTTTTTTTTTATTTTGTCATATTACAAATGCACATTGTAATGTATTTATTTATTTAGATCAAAGACCAAGCTGGAAGAAGTAACTGTAAAGTGTAAGGAAATGTTTTCAAACGTGTGATTAAAATCTTTGTAGTTTTGCATCCATTTGTATTTAAGCCTCAATGCTCTGAAGAATAGAAGGAAGGGGAGCAGCGTTAGGTTATGAGACATTATGAACAACCTTAAACATCACACAGAGCACTGTCCAGTCCATTATCTAAAAAATAAAAGAACCATGGCACAAATCTACTAAGACTAATCAAAAGAGCAACTAAGAGGCCCGTGGTAACTGTGGAGGGACAGATATCCATGCCTCCCGTGGGAGAATCCATCACGACCAATAGTCGTGAACTCTACAAATATGACTTGTACATTAGAAGGGGAAGACGAATGCCATTGTTCGAAGAAAGCCACAAAAAATCCCATTCCAGTTTGCTATAATCATTCAGGGGATTTTGAGGGGAAATGGTTCTGGTTACAGACCAAAATGAAACTTTGAATTACATGCAAAATGCATCCCATAACATACAGCTAATGCTACAATGAAATGATTTCATATTCATTTTTAGATTGACGTAGTAAAAGTCCAGACCTAAATTAAATCAAAAATATGTGGCAAGATCTCAAAATGAAAGCACAGACATCTAATCTGACTACTTCAGAATTATTTTTGCTTTCTTGTTCATATGGGCCTATAATAATAACCACTGATAATGATTATGCTTATAATCCATTAAAATTGAACTGTGACATAATAAAGATGCGGAAGCCTATATGTCTTAAATGTCACTGGATGACAAAAGGGAGACTAAAAGTAAGTATCAAATAAATTAGAACTCCATCAGCATCCAGGAAATGTACTTAATTCAATTTCTTTGGAACTAAATGCTTTAACTTTGGTGAAACAATTTTGCTGAAGTTGTGTATTGGACATGTATTTTAAACTCTGTACTTTAGAAAAAAAGGATAAAATGGTTGTTGAATAAAACAGTGCTTGTTATAAACACCTTACAAACATTTTCACAGTCACCCACACAAATTCCCTCTTATACAGTAGTATACATTTCAACTCACCTTGTAATGACATAAGGTGTGAAACAGACCACAAATGTGCCAATAAATGTACTGATCTTCTTGGTGGCCCTCTGCCTTCTGCGCTTCTGCTCCTCCAGGCATTTCTGGCGAACACTGCCACAACAACAAAGGTACTGTCACCATTAGTAATGCAGTGATAAGAGACATGCAGACATGATGGAGGAATTTTAAACAGAAAAAAACAACATATATATATATATATATATATATATATGTGTGTGTGTGTGTGTGTGTGTGTGTGTGGGACGGACATGAACAAATCAGCATCTTTGCCCTTGATTTTCTGATTGAACTTGTCCTCATATCCATTATTTTAACTGAAACAAAAAATATTAGAACCATTTCTCTTGAATTACAGATACATTGTATCCAACAAGCCATACAATTATCGGCTACACACCCAAATGTTTCTCGAAATATAATAATTTGTCGATAGCTTTAAAGAAATGAATACGTTATATGTCAAAATTACATAAATGAATATGTTTTTTATTTTATTTATCTAATATATCCTGTTCTGCAAATCATGATGTAGTTTATACAGTATGCTTTGTCACTTGCACCTGACTAGTTAACCTGCACAGCAACTCAGCTGCTAACAAATCACCTTGTTGATAGTATTTTTAAAAGATTTATGATGGTCAGCAGTCAGTGAGTGGTTTTGACATGTGAAATATGGCTTTCTGCCCAGGGTGGCACAGCCTGTGGGAAGCCACAGAATTGTGTAATTTCATGATTTACCTTCTCCGTTACTATTTTGGTGTTATTTTAAGGTCTCAGGATTGTATTTTACCATCTCTAGGTCAACATTTTACTTAGACTGGTCAGATCTGTAAAAATACAAAAAAGCTTTTCAATGTTCTCTTTACATTGGTACCACTGTACAGTAAGTGAATTAATTATTGCAGAGATTGGAGATGTTTTGAAAACACTATGTAAAACACGTTTCAGTCCAAGATAATGTTTAAATTATACATCAGTAAATAAATCAGTTTAATTCAACTAATGTCATATCAACACTTAATGGTTCTATTAAGGTGAAAGTTTAATCATTAATCATGTTAATCATGGTCATCATTAATGAAAGGATAGATAGATAGATAGATAGATAGATAGATAGATAGATAGATAGATAGATAGATAGATAGATAGATAGATAGATAGATAGATAGATTGATTAAAAACTTTTGTTTGCATTCCTTTATGATTGCTTACCTGGGGTGTATATCCACCAGCAGTACCAACGTCTGCATCGTGATCACGTCGATGCGCTTGCAGTGAGACCTTGCAACTTTTAGCACTTTCAGATAGGTGACACACATCACGATCAGCGTGAGGAGGAATGTCAGACAATGCAAAGCTACAGTGAAAATGATGAACTGCTTCCCATTTGCCTTTGCCCGGATGCTGCACAGGGTGCACGATGCGTAAAGGTGGTTGTACCCGAGCCAAGAGCAGCAGGTGGCCACCGCGGAAAAGCACATAGAATGTATCCAAGTGTATCCCAGCCCTATTACCGCATCCCGGTGGCGTATACGTGAGTGGTAGCTCAGCGGAAACACCACCGCCACCCATCTATCGATGCTGAGCGCTGCCATGCTAAGCATTGAGTTTGTGGTGAGAAAGGTGTCGAGAAACCCCACTATCTGACAGAAGCCGCTGCCTCCGGGGTGCCCAGAAGTCACAAGCCCGACCAGAGTTAGAGGCATGTTGGACACGCTCTGCAACAGGTTGCAGAACGACAAGTTGAGGATGAAGAGACCGGGTACCTGTTTGCGGATCTCCTGGTTGTACAGAAAGCACATCAGCACCACGACGTTGGAGAGCAGCGACACTACGATAATCCCCAAAATCAACAAAGAAGCAACTATGTCCGCTGCGTCCATGGTGCCTCCGCCTGAATATCCGAACTTGAAAAGAGCGCATCAGACGTCTGAATGCAAACTGTCACAAGTCACGACGACCAGGAGTCCAAATCATGCTTACGTTCTTTGAGACTCAAATATCTCCAGTTGATCTACCGATCTTTTCAGCCTCGTTAATCATCTGACTTATTCATTTGAAGGAATTTGGATGCGCGTTTCCCAAGAATGGGGTCAGAACTGAGGAGCTTTCTCCGCGAGGCGCTGTAGTAATTTCCTCCCAGAACGCTGAAATCACATCTCATGTCTGTTTTCCTGCGCAATTGCGCATAATGATAGGCAGACTTGAAAGTAACGCAGGGATGGGAAGGAAGGGATATGCAAACTCTCAGTCTGTCTGACTCTGTTAATACCCTAAAAATTTCCCTCCCGGTTTGCTTCTCACTGTTGGTGTACCCCTGTTCAAATAAAGCTTTCGTAGAGTAAAAATAGAAATACGACGCACGGTGACGTAAGTGGTGATTAGGGTGAGGTCATGCGCGTCACGATGAACTTTTCTGTGCTGCAAGGAGAGGAAGTTTTTGGAGAGTTAAAATCGTTATTAAATGTTTGGAAAATTAGGCTGAAAGAAATTAAATCAGCATCACTTTGATTTATTTAAAAAGCAGCACAAAGTATCCTATCCTAGAATTAAATAAAGTCTACGAATGCATTACACTAGATGACAAAATAATGCGTTATACTTTATAAGAAATAAGTAGGTTAAAAACTAAAGAAAATAGGGGAAACGTAATAAGCTTGATCTTTTTTTCCGGAAAATAGAAAGATTTCATTTATCGTTCAATAGTTATCTGTTTTTGATATTTTAGATTTTAGAGATGGTTTTAAAGTTTAGGAGCATAACGCTGCCATATTTTATTCTAGAACATATGTGTGATGACTTAGGGATCTAGATGTCTCAATTTTGTCTAAAAACTTAACAATAACATTTGTCTTGAAGACCACTAACGACTTTAAAATCTTAACTTTTACAAACATGGAGCCTGTGAAGTAATTTATCATCTGATTCTTAAAATACATTGAAGTTTTTTACAATCCTTGATAATTTTCACATTCTTTTACTCGTAAAAACCTTTCAAAACATTTTGATTAAAAAAATACACTACCTTATTAGAGGCCTACGGAAAATTGAGACCAACATTTAATTAAGATTAAATCTATTACAGTTGATGAGGCATACTTACTATTACAATTTCCTATGTGGATGATGTAGGTCAGGATTAAAGCAGCATTTTATAAAACTGTTACCTGGTTGTATTTTTAGTTGTTTTTTACCTGTAAAGACACCAATAGAAAAATAGTCTTGCTAACTGTAACTAAAAACATAAAAAATGTCCTGTTTATATATAAATCCTGAGAATGTTGCTCTAGCATGAAAGAACAAATACTTAGTAGAAATGCTTACAGTCCTGAGTGACATTTTGAAAGGAACCAATTCAGCTAGATTGAACACACCACAGCATTAATCCGCAGTTCAGCGGTTCCACACTCGAGGGCATTCAGCAAAACCAACTGTCTGCAATACTATTGGGGGATGTTGTCACTGAAGTGGTTTTGACTGGTGTGTTTTGATTAGCTCAGGATCAAAATATGTTCTGATGCATTTTTCTGTGTTTGCATGTGTTGGTTTTAAATAGGATCAGTTTTATTTTGATTGGTGTAAAGACACTAGATATGGATATTAAGCTTTTATTCTGAATGAAAACCTACATTTCATTCTTTTTTTATTTTTTTTAACATGCCCTGTCTAGCAGTTTGCTACTCAGAATTGGTGTCTGAGTACCAAGTACAAGCCCAACAGATTTACTTTCCCAGAGTATTACAGCTTTGCTATAATACTTCACTTGATTTTATATATATATATATATATATATATATAAAATCAAGTGAAGTCTTATAGCAAAGCTGTAATACTGTATGTATGAAACATCTTTATTAGTGATTACTGTGGTTTAATTTCTTGAAGTTATGGACACGAATTTGAGATAAGAAGGAAGAAGATGAAGAAGAGAAACAGGACCGGTAGAAGTGTGAACTGACGATACAAGATTGGGAAGTAAACAAAGAACACAAGAAAACATCCCAGTCCTCCACCTCTGTTGGACGGCAGAGAAGTGGGAAAACAAAAGAAACAAAAAACACCAATAGAACAGAACAACATTAACCAAACTGATCTAGCATTATAAACTATTAAGTACACATTCACTACACACAAAAATTGCTTAATGAACACAACACTAATGTTTCTGGTAAGCTTCTGGTAACAACTAACTAATGACGATAACCTCAGCTCAAGCTTTGTCCGTACTCACCAATGTCCCCACACCAATTTGTGTGTGCGAGCATGCAGGTCTGAATAAGGTTTCCCCATGCAAGTGATTGATAGCTGGCGTGAGGAACCGTCAATCCGTCCTACAGGAATCGACGGAGACATGAAGGACACATGCGTCCAGAGTCCCACAGAGGGCTGGAGCCACAGGCGTACCAGCGCAGGGCCGATCACCCACCAAGAAAGGAAAAGATGGAAGCCCCAGGGGAACACCCACCAGCCGCAATGCTGGGCCCCGGGAGATCGCAGGTACGAGCCCATGGGCTCCGCCGGAGACTGGCCAAGCCCGGGCGGGCCCGGAACAGGACCCGGAGGCCACAGAGACCAGGGGCGCCCCGCCCCCCAGCAGGGCCCCCACCACGGCACAGCCGACAGGGGTTCCCCGCCACCGCCTCAAGGCAGGAGGCACCCACAGCCGGCCGACGGACGCCACCGCCACTCTGGACAAGTCCCCACCGCCAACAACCCAGACCCCCCCACACACACACCCGCCAGGGAGCCACAGTAAAAGCCGCAGCGGATGTTCGCCCTCTGCAGGCCGCGCCCAGCCAGTACCTGGACACCCAGATCTACCAGCCGCCGCGTTCAGAAACCGCCCCACGCAGAGCGCCGAGACTAGGGGCCCAGCCAATGCCGGACAGCCCCCCCCAAATAAACCGACCAGGCCGTGGAACCCACAGAACCGGCACCTACCCACCAAACGGCACCAATCTACCTTGCAACCCCGGCAGCCCCATAAGAGATGACCCAGTCAATCCAAGGAGGATGTCGGCCTGAAACAGTGGCAGCCCGCCACACCAGGCCACCCAGGACCAGCCAGGCATGCAGGAGGACCGAGCCGGGTCGCATCCGGGCCCCCAGCCCAAGGCATCGAGAACCACCATCGACCAGCTGGCAGGGGTATCGGTCACAGACAGGGAAAAAAAAGCACCAGGCCAGAGGGCAGCCAAACACCCGACCTGACAAGTAGACAGAGACATACAGAGACAATCATACGTACCCTCCCTCTTATGCGCACACATTCTCACCAACACAGGACACCCGAAAAAGGACGCTGTAAACTAATTCATACACCCCATATTTACTCTATACTCCCAGGCCCAGGGACAGATGGCCCTATAGAGCAACCTGCCCCAGTACCGGGGAGACAAACCCCTTGCCCACCAGGACGGGGACAAGCAGACCGCCAAGGTCCCCACCCTGGCAAGAGTAGCCCACCAGCCCAGGTCCCCGACCAGACGGCCTGATATGCCATCCGTCTCCAACCCCTGATGGCCTAATGAACAGGGGTGTGGGAAGACCCCCAGCCTCTCTCCCCCTGCTTGATTGCAGTGCTGTTGCGTGTTGTTCTAATGTGCACTTAAAACAGAGGGGTAGGACATGGGAATGCTGCCGGGCACCCCCATCTCCCACCCCAGGCCTTCAGTGTCTGGATGCAGTAAAGAGGTGGGCACCGGCACCACCGGCGAGGCCCTGCCTCCAGCGCCGCGGTGCATCCACCGCCAAGTCCCTACATGTGCTTGTGTCATGTATATGTTGCAAGTGTAAGTGTCTAAGTTGTACAGTTAAATTGGGACCCAGGCCGCCACCGGTTAGCGACGACGGAAACTCCATCCCGCACCCCAGTGACGTGCTCACGCCCCAAGGCCCTTGTGAATGGTAGAATGAAGGAGCAGGTGGACAGAGGCATTCGGGGATGAGGAGGAAATGACTGGGGTGACACTATGCCATCCCCAGGGAGCCAGCTCCCCTGCTGACTCCTATAATAACCTACCATCTACCACGATGGACTATCAGGATATTTGATTTGAGTATGGATTATTCCAGCTAGTGATCTCACAGACTAAGAGTTGGAGTCAATTATAATTATGTTTAAGTGGAATTAAGGCTCCTGCAGAGTAAATTGTCCTGAGCCAAGGTCGCTCCACGATTATTCACTTTTACTTAACAGTCTTATTATGAGGTAAGACAAAAAAGAAAAAACACAACCCCCCAACAATTGAAGCGCTGTATCTGTCACTTACTAACATTTTAGTAGTGCAATACAGATTAACCATAAAATTGTAGAATCATTGTAAAGTATACAATTAATAATCGGCTATCCTTTATAATTACGCAAAAACAATTTTAAGCATAAAACTCCCCCACTGTGATGCCTAAAAATAAATTTGAGGAGGTTCAAATATACAATTTCCATTCCTGGAATAGCTGTGCATAAAAAAATATTTAACATAAAAGTTGCATCTTTAAAGGAGTCATAACCTGAAATTTACAGTTTTGGTCTGTATCTGTATAGCGCTTTACTCAGTCCCTACAGGCCCCAAATTGCTTTATGCTACATTCAGTCATCCAGCCATTCACACACACTGGTGAGGGCTAGCTATGTTGTAGGCCCAGCTGCCCTAGGTTGCACTGACAGAGGTGCTCTGGTCACCACTGGTGGGCAACAGCTGGGGTGTCTTGACCCAAGGACACAACAACTAAGTTGGAGCTTGAACCGGCAACCTTCTGATTACAAGATTAACCCCCAAGTCCTGAGCCACAATCGCCACAATCTTTTACACTTGAAAAAGTATATTATGGTGTTCTAATGATGTCACACTTGCCAGAAAGCTGATTTTTAAACATGGAGCATTTGTTTACCCTTGGGCTACTCAACCCGAACACATGCACCCCACACATTCATACACAAGATTTCAGTTTCACTCGTATTCAGTCGGGTGCCAGTGCCATAAACATTTTAAGCCAGAATGCTTTGCTGATTTGGAACAGTATCAGGTGTAGATGACATCGAAGCTCCGTTTGGAAAGAGGGGCAATTCCAAAAATCAGAGACTTCCCTGCAATTTAAATGGTAAGGCTTTGGTCTTATTACTTTACTGTGTATAAAAAACACCAGCTAACTGCTAATGGAGCTCTAAGGAATGAAGCCAGGGCTGTAGTGGAAGGTGGATGCCATTTTGAGGTTATTTTCATCATGTAGAGGTCGAAAACTGCTGAAAACACTGAGAAAGCTGAACTAGGAAACATGTATTGAATGCACTGACTTCAGATCAGGTTCATTCATAATTTGAACCATGTTGTTTTGAAGTGAAATACTGAAGCAGAGCCTATGGTGTCAACCCCCCTCCCTCTTGCCACCAATCAATGCGGCTCTCATTTGCATTACAATGACCATCCAGGACAGACAACATAGTGCACGTAATCTTGTGAGACAATACTGCGTTTAGAGAAAAAAGGACAGAAAAGCACAATGTTTTTTTTTTCACTCAATTTTTTTTCTTTATGCCTGGAAGACTATAATAGAGTGTCGTTTTCCTTGGTAGTAATAGGTTATGACTCTTTTAAGCAATAAAAAAACACAATAAAATAAAGCAAAATAAATAAAAATGACCAGATTTAACCTGGTTTTAGATTGTGATATTTTTGTCTAGTTTACACATATATTTCTGAAAATAAATGACACAAACAGTAATAAGTGCCAGGATTTGTGTAATTCAACACAATATTTTGGAGATTATTAAAGTAACATCAGCATTAAATATATGAACATATATGTCTTAAATCTATCACAACTAGGTGTCATCTTGCAATACGTTTACACTTTCAAAACTGATAGATTCCTGACTTATCCCCCTCCAGTAAATCGCACCCTGGATATTCGTCTGTGTTGGGTTTTGGTTATTTATTTATTCAGACTTCATTATTCGCGGATACAGGCGGCTGAAATGAGTTGCCTCCGTAGGGTGGCTGGGCTCTCCCTTCGAGATAGGGTGAGAAGCTCGGTCATCAGGAGGGGGCTCAGAGTAGAGCCGCTGCTCCTACACATCAAGAGGAGCCAGTTGAGGTGGCTCGGGCATCTGGTCAGGATGCCTCCTGGACACCTCCCTGGTGAGGTGTTCTGGGCACGTCCCACCGGGATGAGACCCAGGGGAAGACCCAGGACTCGCTGGAGGGATTATGTCTCCCAGCTGTCCTGGGAACGCCTCGGGATTCCTCCCGAGGAGCTGGCCCAAGAAGCTGGGGAGAGGGAGGTCTGGGTGTCTTTGCTTAGGCTACTGCCCCCGCGACACGACCCCGGATAAGCGGAAGATGATGGATCGATGGATGGATGGACTTCATTATTTTATTTTATTCTGCTGTGTTAAGTCTTTTTTGTTGTAAATTTGGGTTTTGCATTTAAGATTATTTTGTGATTTGGCGTTATATTTTTATACTTACACTCTTTTGGGTTTTATACTTTTATGTTTTCCTTCTGTTTTTCCTCCTTTTCTCTAATATGGATTGGTGTTTGAACTTTGAGTTTTCCTGTGATTCTATATTTTCATTTATTTATTCTGATTTTATTATTCTTAGTATTTAACATAATTTTCTTTAAGTATTTAGAATTATTTTCTATCTGGACTTATCTTCTATTTTATGCTTATACCTTTATTTTCGTTTTTTGTTTCCTTCCTGCCATTCTGCTTCCCTGCCCAGCTGAAATACATCTCGCAATCTCCATGATTGCCAAACACCAGCACCAACCCCTCTACCACTACCACATAAACCGGAATATAATTACCAACATGTTTTCCTACGACTGTAGGTAATACTATGGTTATGGTGTATCCTAGTCAGGGTCCTGACTTCAGTCTCATACAGAATATTTTCAGGCAAGTAAAGGTTGCGGTCATGGCAAGATGGCCTTCCAACCGAGATTGACCAAATACCACTAGAAACATGCAAAATTCTGGTCAGCATTTCATATAAAGTGTCTATTTGCTATAGTGACAAATATGTTTTCAGTTGATAAATGAGAAGAGTATAAAAGAAAGTGTAAGCACCTTAATTGTAGGGACCTAAAAGATTCTGACATAATTAGAGTTCAAAATCGAGTTCTTTGAGAGTTTCAATTAACACATTCATTAAGTGAATGTGTTAATTGAAATATTTTTATATTCATATTTTTCAAAGCAAGAATATAAGTTAAAAATTGTAATTTTTAAAACTAATTAAAAATTAAAAGTCTTGATGGTATTGATATGACATAATTGAAATACATTTTTACCAATGTCTGACTGCTTCATTGGAGAAACTGTTCTATTTGTTAGAACAGCTCTCACACCTGCATCTGTCTTACATCCCATTACAAACAAGGAATGATGAATTGCCTGTGACGGGCTTTGTGAGGGGCTTGGAGGATTTGTAATTAATTCTACAGAGGGAAATTTCTCACTTCTGCCCTTTCTACTTAGTAAAGGAACAGAGGGTGAACCTACATTCTATTCTCTTCAACGCAGAATTAATTGTTGGCTCTGCTTCTCCGACCGGGATAAAGTTCAGCTTCATTTGCTGACAGACTTTGAGTTAATGAGGTGAGGGGCTGCAGCTTCACAAGGCTGTACAAACAGTTCCCTCAAATTCTCTCAATACACCTGTTGTATGCTAAAGGCATTTTCTAAATCACAGTGATGTATGCTTATCTTTCACTCTACATTTAATTTTTTTTAAAATAAAATGTTATTAACTGAATTAGTGTTCCCAAACAGTGATGCACTCTTAAGGTAGGCAACTGTTTAATTTATTACCTCTTGTTTTTGGGGAAGAGAACAGCCAATTTTGACCCAACCTTTTAGTTTCGGGTAAATTGCAAACTAGCATGATAAATTAGATACTTCTACAAACAAAGAACTACAGAGTTAATTAGGAGTTAATTAGGAGTTTAAGAATAAGAGGTATGAGCAGCAATGTATTTATGGCCAGATTTAAGAGGATGCCGGGTCTTGGTTTGAACATATTTGAACATAATCACCGTTGTAAGTTATTATTATCCATGCAAAATCCTGATCTATATTAACAAAGCGACCTGATAAAGCTACGCTATACATGCTCCCAACATTTATAAGTAGTATACTGATTCTTTGATTAAAACAACTTGTTAAAATAAAAAGGAAACAAAGGTCAAAAATACTTATCTGTCAGCCATATAGAACATGGAAATAAATATATGATCAGGCAACACTACAGTTTACAAGCAATACCCAAACCAGTAGTGCCAAACCCTTTCAGTGACAAGTCAAATAGTTGTCATATAGATATCCCTCATAAGCATTAGTTTAAAAGGGATTTTCTTTAATGGTTAACTTTTCTGGATTTTTTGCAGCAAAGTCTTTCACACGATTACTTAAGTCAAGCTTTCTCATGAGATCCCTCTCAAAAGACATGACAGTTAAATGATTCAGCCCTTCCTGTCCCATAAAAAAATCTGAGTCTATTCTTTGTTATTCTGAGTTTAGAGAATAAACTGTAAAAGCAGTGGAGCAGATCTGATGCCTTTACCACAAATAAAATCTTTGAACTGGATAATCTCTTACACACAGTCCATCTCCAGGTCATCTGAATATTCCATTTGGAGATGAGATGCTTTTTTTCTTAGCTCTAGAACAGTAACATCAAAAAAGTTTTCAGGAAACCAAAGGTGTTGTTGAGGTTATTATATGCGGAATACCTGTGATCAATTTCAGAAATTTGTCTAACCCCGAAAACATCTCTCAGACCTCTAACGTACCAGCTTTACATAAGTCCAGTTCCACAGCTTGCAAGTGCCAGGTGACCTTGCTTCATGTCTAGTTGCTGCATTTTGATTAGTGTAATTTAAAAACAACAAATTTTTTTCGCCTTATATCGTTTTATTATCAGACAATATTACCATAGACCGTCAGATAAATGCAACAAAATAAAATGATACAGCATTAAAACTTTTTTCTTAAAAATATACTATTAAATGTCTATCCAGTGTGTGCTTGTAACTTTATTTGCATTTCGCATCATCAAGGTGTTATGCCGATATGTGTTCCCCCCTCGAGATGTGTTACGGCTCCACCCACACGCGAGGCTGCTGCTGCTCATAAATGTTACACAGATCTGCGAGGAAGGCATGGTAAGTGGAACAACAAAGTTCTCTGGAAATATCTTAAAAAATGCTTTCAAAAAGCTAACGGTGTGTCCACACCAAACGCGATAAAGCGACCAAAAAAGTGAACTGGATGCGCTTAAAATATGGCATTTTCACGCGCGACCTGGCCTTCAGCAGAGCTTGGGCCAGAGTGCAGCTTGCGGTGGATTATGGACTATGGTCTCCGAGCTGACGGAGGACACAGTGGATTACGTGATTGGCCTGGCCTCCGGTAGAGCTGGGACTGGGGGTTTGGTTTGGTGAGCTACAGATACAGTCTAGCAGCGAGCACCCTCTCATAAACACCAGCTCCTCCCGCCTGGAGAACATGACCAGCTCACCCAGTTTGTGCCGTGAAGGTCCAAGCTTCGCCTGCCGACACACTAACTACATTTCTGAGCAGCTGTCCATCTGTCTGCGGTTCGTAAAAGTTTATAATATTTGAGCAGCGTGAGATGTGATGCGGGAGCTACTACCAGGAAACCAGGTTAGGAGGACATTGAAGGCTGACTTCTACGCCGAGAGGTGCTTTTACAGCAACAACGGCTCTTTTAAGAGCCACCCACAAACCTCTTAAGAGCATTCCTGTCTAAATAGTTATTTTTTTTATTCCTGTCTCTGTATTGAAAACTGCTTGTGTCATGTAGCTAGGGGTGATTAGCCACAGTGTTTATCAGTATTTCCTCCATGTCCTGCCTAGGCTGTGACTCCATGACAGTCACAGAATCACTGAGACTTTATCCCCTGATTGGTTGTCGCGGTGCGATTTGACGCTGGAGTTTAGATTTTTCCAACTCGAGCGGTAGACGATATGAACGCGAATGCACAAAATGCAGCGCAAATTTTCTATTGCATCTGTAGCGCGAATTGTTCGCGCAAATCAGGCAGAAAAGCTTTTTCGCGACGCAAATCTGCTTCTGCAGTGTCGTGGGACCCCAAGTCGCTAGTGATGGGAAAAATGAAGGGAGGCTCCGAGGCGTGTCTCGAGCCAAAGTGGGCGTGCCAGATGAAGCCTCGATTCGAGGCCTGTGTCAACAACGGAAAAATCACGTGACCGAGGCCTCGGTTTTTCCCGGTGACAGCTGAAAACTTGTGGGAAGGGCATATTCAGCTGATGCAGGAGTGGGGTATTGTTGATAAAGTAAAGTGCCTCATCACAGATGGAGCATCAAACATACTCTCCTGTGCAAACGTCTAAACATAATGCACACAATTTGCATTGCCCATGCCATCAACCTTATAGTGCAGAAGTCATTTGGTGATGTGGATGGCCCCAATGCCTTACGAGCCAAGTGTAGAAGGCTGGTCACATATTTTAGGACCAACACCACAGCCAAGGAGCGACTGTTTCATGTACAGGAACAAACGGGTCGGCAGCCTCTGAAAATGATAGTAGAGGTTGACACTCGTTGGAGCAGCACGTTCCAAATGTTTCAACGTGTGTATGACATGAGAGAACCAGTGGGGGCTGCCCTTGCCTCCTTACGAACTGATATCACGCCACTGACAGCACCAGAGCATGAAATAATCAAGGATGCTTTATGCATTCTTGATCCATTCCAGCAAGCAACTGTGGAGCTCTCAGCTGAGAAAAGGGTACCGACGTCTAAAGTAATTCCTTTAATGTCAATGGTACATCATGCCATTGCAACAAAAACATAAAATTTGACATCCAACATTGCAAAGCAGCTGGGGGACAAAATACTAAGAAGACTGCGTGATCACATACATCACCTAGAGTCTGTGAATGTTCTGACACTACCAACATTGTTGGATCCAAGATTCAAGAAACTTGCTTTTGTGAGTCCAACAAAAGCACAGGAAGCTGTGACAAGGTTAAAAAATGAATGTGCTGTGCTCCTGAGAAACAATTCGTCATCTGTAACTTTAGGCCCCGCAGAAACCCACCCTCTGGATCTGTCTGCAAACTCAGGTAAGTAAGCAGATCATTGTGTTCTATGAATGTAGCTTTGCAAACTAACCTGTTTTACTCTTATTAGGTGGACTTAAGCAAGTGATGGACCAAAATATCCTCAGCAGCAGAAGCAGCTCAAGTGTGGTGGCAGATGCTACAAGAGAAGTGGACCGCTATCTTGCTGAACAGAACATTGTACGAACTGATGATCCGCTGCTGTACTGGTGCAAAACAAAAAGCTTATATCCAAACTTGAATAAATTAGCAACTATTTTGTTATGCTCCCTTGCGTCGTCGGTGCCATGTGAAATAGTTTTTTCAAAGGCTGGAGAAATACTGTCCAAGAAAAGGAACCGGCTCAACCCCAAGACATTGGATAAACTGTTGTTTTTAAATAAAAATGAGTAAAACCAACCATAAGTTTGTGTGTTACTTTTATTGCAATTAAAGTTCTAAAAATTATATATATGTGTTAGTGTGTGTCTGTCTGACAGTATATAGAATATCCTGCAATACAATTATTTATACAGCAGATGGCAGTATTTTAAACCATTTAAGTGATGCCTCAAGTAGTGATCCATTTAGTGAAGCAATGTGTTGGAAAGCCCCATAGATTCATGGGGCTTCATTTTTCCCCATCACTACAAGTCGCGCTTCATCGCGCTCCTCCATTGACTTTATATGTAAACCTGAAGCTCTAGTCGCTTCTATTGCGTTTGGTGTGGACACACCGTAAGATTTGCAGTGTTACCACACTTTCAGTGAGAACCATCTGGCATCAGCATACTGAGTCCGCTCCCCTTAAGTAGCTTGTATGGATTACCTCCAACAAGCAACACCTGGAGTCAGTTGCAGGCCACACCCCTGTGCAGAAGGTGAGAGGAAAAAACACAAACCACAGCAAACCTATAGCACACAAATACAAAATCCCAACAATCATCTGTTTCACTTCATATCACTGCTTCTTAAACCCAAATGTAAAATGGTGGGAGAGAAACTTGCCACTACTACACATTTTCACTTTTCTTAGTCTTACAGTCTTACAGCAGTTAGCAAAGCTTTCTTCGTCTCCAAGTTTTGTCAGACACTGCACTGTCTTAAAATTAAAATTTGATTTTTTATCAACTTATCTGATTTTCAAGCAAATGGAGCCTAAAACGGTTGTCTCAACGTTCCCTGCACATAATCAATGGCAGCTACTCCACAATTCTTTTTTCCCAACCATCTGCTTTGATGTCTTCTCTCTTGTAATGAGTACCACATTACTGTACACAAGTTAACAGAAGCAGCTCCGTGTAAATATTTCTTAAAATTATTGAGTGAATATGTACCTTAATAGGTGTTTCTGATGTTAGATGTCATGACCCTTACTTCCTCTGCACAGTGGTTTCATAATATATATATATATATATATATATATATATATATATATATATATATATATATATATATATATATATATATATATATAAAATTTCCCCTCTCAGCCACTTAGGTTTTTCCAATCCATTCCAAGCTTGGGTCCTCTATCAGAGGCCTGGCAGCTTGAGGGTCCTGTGCAGTATCTTTGCCGTTCGAAGTACTGCACTTTTCTGGACTGCGATGTCGGGGTTTCTTCCAGGGATCTGCTGGAGCCATTCCTCCTGTTTGGGTGTCATTGCCATGAATGCTCTGATTACCATGGGTACTACTGTCACCTTCAACTTTTCTAGCTCCTCTCGGAGCCCTTGGTATTTCTCATATTTTTCATGTTCCGTCTTCTCGATGTTACCATCACTTGGTATTGCCACATCCACCATGATGGCTTTCCTCTGCTCTTTATCAACCAACACAATGTCTGGAATTAACACCCTGTCCGTCTGGATCTGGAAGCCCCCACAGGATCACATGATATATATAAATTACAACACTTAAGCAAACACTGTTTTAGTCATACAAAGATCAGTGGAAATATGTTGTGCTCAAAAAGCCAAAACTGAGAAATTATGTTTAATTCATGAAGGAGTGTTATGTTGAATGTAATTTAAAATGAAGGCATTGATCTCTCTGTGCACAAGTGAGAGCAGAGTTTTGCCTCTTGCTGTTGAAGTGGGTCAATATAAAGGGCTACTGCGAGAGCAACATTAGTGTGTTCTAATGTTGCTCCTAGTTGCTCTAATGTTAGTGTGTGTGATTTAGATGTTCTTGAAGATGAATTAATTTTTTCTACTGTCCAGCGTATAATGACCTGAAAATATCTATGTTTCAAAAGATTTTTATGTTGGCAAAATTTATAGAGTATGGGTGCGTAGGAAAACAACATTTTATTCTGTTATGTAAAATATAGTTTTGTAGATTTTTGGCTATTTAATTCTGTTAATAGTGTCATATAACCCTGTAGGGCTGGGTTCTTGTTTGTGCAGGACACTTAAATTTAATATTTCATTCATTAATGGAGGTGCTGATTCTCATTTCAGCCACTTCGCACTCGGCTTCAAACCAAATCCAATGAAGTCAACAGGACCAAATCATCTACAAAAAGCGCAGACCTGATCCTGCAGGCCACCGAAACCTATCCCTTCAATGCCTTGGCTGGGCCTAGAAATCCAGTCCATAAAAGCTATGAACAGGATCGATGAAAAAGGGCAGATTTGGCGGACTCCAACTCTCACTGGAAACAAGCCCGACTTTCTGCTGGCAATGTGAACCAAGCTCTGACACAGATGGTACAGGGACTTAACAGTCCGTATCAAAAGGCCTGGTATCCACTACTTCCGGAGAACCTCCTAAGGGACTCCAGGATTCCAAGTCCACCAAACACGTGTAGACCAGTCCCATGCAAACTTCAGGACCCTGCTTAGGGGGTAGAGCTGGTCCAGTGTTCCACGGCCAGTATGAAAACCGCATTGTTCCTCCGGAATTTGAGGTTCAACTATCCAGTGAACCCTTCTTTCCAGAACCCCTGAATAAACCTTAGCAGAAAGCTCAGAAGTGTGATTCCCCTGTAGTTGGAACATACTCTGTGGTCCCCCTTTTTAGATATGGGTACCACCACCTCAGTTTTCCAATCCAAGGGAACTGCCCCTGATGTAAACTCTGGGCAAATCTCCAATCCCAGAGCCTTAACACAGAGGAGCTTTTTATAAACTTTGGTGAGGTCAGCACCAGAAATTGGAGAGCCTGACGCAAAGTCCCCAGACTCTGTTCCCAGATTGGAAAGTGTGTTTTTTTTTGTTGCTATTTGGATCAATAAAAAAACTCGAAATTCACTTTCACAGTATCGCCAAAATACATCATGGCATATATCCTTATAAGGAAGTCTCCTGACTATACATTGCAGTTAACACTCGTTGAAACCCTCCACAACCAGAGTAATCCCCAAACGGCAGCAGTTAAAAAAAGTTGCTGTTAAGGAAACCCATCCAAGAGCTTGGGACATTCACAAGGTGTGAATTGCATCTAGAGTCAGTTCTTTAGGAACCACGACACAGATGTATCCAGGACATGAACTACAACTGTTACATTCCTTGTGCTAAGCCACTGCTGAAGCAGAGACAATCCCAAAGGTGTCTTGACTGGGCTATGTACAAGAATGACTAAACTGTTGCTAAATGTTGCTTTTTAAATGAAAATCAACGTCTCTGACTCATTTTATGTCAAGGAATGTCTTATTATATATTCTACTGGTGTTGGACCACTGTTTTACTTGTTCCTTTGTAATACTATAACTTTTACAACCAATTTTGTTTTCTTTTGTTGGTTGTGATCCACAAACATCAAAACTACTAAAAAACACTTGACATATGTCCCTTTGTGTGTAATGAGTGAAAGAAAATAAATCACTAGAACTAATTAACTTTTCAAAGATATTCTGATTTATTTAGATGTACCAGAGCCCCTTTCTTCAATATTAACCCTCAGAGTTTATGGTCTTTGCCTATATTGACCACAGGAGGGCACTATCTGATCTCTGTAAAAAGCTTAGGGTGCTCAAGCTGGAGGAGTTCAACTGAATTAGTGTTGTGCTGTCAGAGCTGTCAGCACTCATTAGAGCTGTCTCATTAAAGTGATGTCAGTGGCACTCCATTAGCAATAAAATGAACAGCTGCCTTGCCTCGAGGCCAAGTCAACAAGTGCACGTTGTCGGTCAGCATGGCCTGCGGGGTTAACCTGCTCAAGACAGCAGAAAACAGCCAAAGTTTGTGGTGATTTTCTCAATAGCTTATGTAGTATGAACTCTCAGACACATAAAATCAGATTAATACAATTTTAATATGGCTTCAAAAATGTACAGTTGGGTTGAGATGCCATTGTATTTTGCGGCCTCATTTTATAGAAATTAAAAGTGAAGTTTAATGCCTAAACTATTGAACTAATCATCAAATTTGACCATTACGGGCAATACAAAAGCAAATATTGAGGAGCAATTTTGCTAAATTTCATAAATTGACAAATTTTGACATTTCTATACAAGAAACAAGAGGTTATGGGTTTGTTATGTGCTTAGCCCCCTTTCACTTTTATCTAAATACTTACCCACAGAGATGATTTAATAAATGCTTTCTTAAAGTGGACTTATCTTGAAAATTCTACTTTTTTAGCCCTTAAATCAAGTATGTTTTGCATTTTACGCAGTGCGCACAGATTCATAATCTGTTCCCTAGGTTTATTAAACCATGTGCACGGTTTATTGGTTTATTAAACGATGTGTGAAATTTGGGGGGGGGGGGAGTCCTGTCCAGATGATAATGTACCCTGGCTGACTGACCATCAAGTTGCTCCTTTGGATGTGTGATAAGTGTGTTTGACTTTCACCTGAAAGTAGGGACGTTCGATATTGGCTTTTGTACCGATATCCGATATACCGATATAGCCTAACTCATAATTTCCGATACTGATGTAAACCGATACCAATATGTGGGGACCCTCCCTAATAAAAAAACAAAAACTACTAAACCCTTTTAGGTAACCACAATGAAATATCTTGTATCATGCATACTTGAGTTTTAAAAATGTAGAAAATGTAATAAGTACTAGAATTTTAGTAAGGCAATTGAAAACGGTGCCATTTTTATTTTGTCTTCAAAAGTAGATGGAACATTTTCTCAAAAACTAAACCTCAAATCTGTCATATTTTTACATTCTGAGAGAGAAAAGAAGTAGCTGAAGAGTTTGATATATCATCAATATATCATGTGTATGGTGTGAAAAACTCATCTTATTAAAAAAATAAAAAACGATACCGATAATTTCCGATATTACATTTTAATGCCAATATAGGCCGATAATGACTTTAGGCCGATAATATCGGACATCCCTACCTGAAAGTCAATGGATTGAATCCTGGTCTGCACCTCACAGTGCACTTTGCTACAAATGCATTGTTTTGGGTTGCTGCAGGAAAGTATGGTATAAATATAGGCGTTGGTTAAACTGGGGACATGTCCGCGGCAACATTTATAAATCACAGTTAGTTCCCTACCCCAAAAATAATGTAGAATATTTTAACAGTGTAGGTCTAACATCTACTCATGCTCTCAGTGCTATTTTCATATACTGCATTTTCCGGACTATAAGCTGATTTTTTTTCCTTCCCCTGCTTTGAACCCAGCAGCCTATTAAACACTGTGGTTTATTTATGGGTTTTTACCACTAACAACCACTAGAGGGCCTTCTTGATCTATGGATTGTACAGGTTACATCCTTCACCTCGAAGGGATACTGGGCCAGAAAAAAAGTGAGAGAGGATGTTTGCGTGGACAATGAAGGCACACGTGGAATAGGCAGAATTTACGAGATCGAGACAGTTTGCAAAAAACAAGTTTTTCATGCACAAATCCTCATTATGGAAAAAAAATTAAGAAATACATATGATGCTGTTTTTTAGTTAAAGGCAGTCGATCTGGCTTTAAAATATAGAAATAAAGCACCAGCTGCTTTACATACCCTTAGCAACAAAGAATCAAGAAGAATGAATCAACAAAGACTCACTTTCAAAAGTATGTACTGTATGAATAGGTAACAGATTAAGTCATATCTCTTTAATGCAAGGAGTTTATGCTGCGCCACCTGCTCCATGCACAGATAGTGCAGGAATGGGCCTGTATTCCAGGGGGCATGGTAGGCAAAAACTATACAATGTTTTTTCACAAAAGTTTACCCGCATCTGTGGGGAAAGTGTTTCTTGTTTGTGGGAAGGACAAGAGCTACAGTAACCTTTGCCAGCATCGAGAAGGATTTGCTGAAATACTTCCTTTGATTGAGGGTCAATTCCTCTGACGTTGGAAATGACGCACACAGAAGAGCGGTAGGCTTCAGATAACACTAGAATGACTTGTACTTTTGAAACTTTATTTTAGACAGTCATTTATTGCCTCTTGGCCTTTATTTTGTTAGCCTCAGACTTTCTACTTATTTTTGTGCTATGTGCTTGGTATTTTTGCTCCCAGTTGTCATATGTCTTTTAACAGTACTATCACAGAAAAAAAATTTTGTATGCTCCAGTTTCAGTCTTGGAGCATGCATGATCCTAACATATGCAATGACGTTAGCATGACGCTAACAGTATCACACTAACAACTGCAAGTCCTTGTGTGGAACATCTGTTGGGAATAAGCACAATATAAATAAGCTGAATTGAATCAAAGACATATTCATCTCTTTAAAGTAGCGTTATTGTAATTATGTGGTATTTGACAAGTGGTTTCTGATAAAGTGTTGTCAGTAATGCGGTCAGCACATGCTCTTGCTTTTTTTTTTCAACTCTATATCCACAGAGTTCAGGTAAATAAATCCCATCCATTATTTATACCGCTTTTCTTTGAAGGGTCACGGGGGTCTGGTGCATTTCTCCAGGAGTTATCGAGTGAGAGGTGCGTTGCACCTTGGACAGGTCAGTGCAGTTAGACGAGTGCCATCGAGCCCGAAGTGTGCCAAATGCAAATGTGCAGCGCCTGCTGCAGTTTAACAGCAGAGGCTCCTCCAGTAGTTTACGGGTCAGGAAACGGCTCGTTCTGAGAGTCTTCTACATATGATTGCTACAATGGGAGAAATCTTTCCTAAAGTGTAAACTTTTTGTCTGAAGTGAATAAGGTAATTGCAGCCTCCAGTCTCCAATGGAGCGAAGCACAAATTCTGCCTGCAAAACAACAGCTATGATTACCCATGGGAATAATCTATACTGTCCATGAAAAAAAAAATACAAAACCTGTGTCAATAACCTCTGCAACAATCCAACCATTAGATTATGAAACAAAAGAGGAAAAAGGAAAAAAAAAGAAATGTGAGCATTTTTGTTCCATGCTGTGCAGGAACGGCATCAGGTATTCTAATAATAGTGCAAGCACTTGATTTCACTATTATGTGTAGTTCTCTGGTCTGGTTGTCTTGATTGTATGCCACTTAACAGATACTATTGAATAGGTATTAACTTGTATGATGATTGAGATAGGCAACCCCCCACAAAAAAAAATTTCTAGTGCAACCTCTGCATTGTGCATGACTATATTTCTAATGAGGTTGTGGGTCATTAAACGGTTGTCTTATAAATAGTTTATGGGTATTTTACATAAAAAATTGCGGCTGGAAAGAAAACTCTTCTGACATCTTGAGAATATAAAGTTTCTGCACTTTTAGATTGCTGTATCTCTATCAAAATACGAAAATTGGGGGATGGTGGAAGGTTCTGCAACCTGGAGGGGGGTGAGGTATACAGCACCCCTAACTGGATATAAAGAGATCGCACCAAACTTACTTATTATCTAGAGTCCTCAGAACAGGGGTGGAAGAGGAGCCTGTAGAGCTACAATAATGAGGAATTCAAACTTAAGAAGTGCAGTTCCTCTCTGTATAGACCATAACTGAATGAGATGTAAAAAGGAAGAATTTAAAAGCATGATATATCCATTTTAAATTCAATGCCAAATTCCAGTTACTTTATTCTGCCACCTGGGGGCACCAATGTGTGAGATTATCATATGTCATTTTGATATCAAAATGACAAAGAAATATAAAAAAATAAAAGCGTGTTTATTTGACCTTGCACTGTTTACACTTTTGACAAAATCCACAAATAAACAAAAGACCTGATTGTTTAAAGAGTAAATGCCAAACACTCTTTTGTCTGTAGCTCTTTCGCCACACTTCCTGTCCTCGCCCTCTGTTCCATGTCATCCAACACATGCTGCACCTCAGACAGGCACTTAGTTAGACCAAGATCTGAATAGCATTTGGGGTCAAAACCACAATATCCCCCCATTTGCCTTCCCCCATTAATGGCCTATTTAGCGTACCGCCGATGGCAGTAAAGAGATAGCTAGGCTTTTATACCTTCTGACTGGATATATTAGCAGGTAATGTTCTTAAAGAGGATTAGTGCATGGAAAGGGGAAAAGAGAAGGGGAGAAAGAGAGTGGCTGAAAGCGCCATAGGGATGGCATGGCAGCAAATAGGCAGGCGATAGCAGGAAGGATAGGAGAGCTTATGTTGCCTTGTGCTGCCTCTAGCTATTGATGAAGGATTAGCAGCCACTCTGGACTTTGCTATACTAAACAGGTTGAGTCATATATCTATAATTATTGGTGAAATAAACTTGTTTTTACCTTTATAAGAAATTAAGAATATTTTGGGAATATCAAAAAGGGAACTTTCAGTTGTCGTGGTCAGAAGGTGATACTGAGAGTGAACACATTTATTATAAAAAGGAGACAGTCAAGAATGTGCTAGAGGTCGAGGTTAAGAATACCAACAAATTATCTTGTTTACGGTCCTTAGCAGTTAACCTCCTGTCTACTTAATTTTTTTCATAAATAGGTATAACAATGTTTAGCGGTGACCTATATGAAGTGAAAGCATCTGCGTACATTCTACCAGGCAGTAGCCTCCAGGTTTTAAAAGTCAAACCAAAGATTAAGGTAACAGATGTTATTCAGTCGCATAAAATAATCACATTGTTAAACAATTTGCTTACTTATTCTGGGTGACATTAAATGGGCTTCAAGTAAAAAAAAGAACCACCCAGGTATCATGTTTCAGCATATTTCTGTTAGATACCATATAAAAGGGGTTCTAGGATGTCCTTTTACCTTTGTAATCTTGCCTAAAACATAAATGTTCTGTCCAAGAAAAAAAAAAAAAGTCAGTATTTCAATGCAGGGCTATTGCAATTCTTTACTACCAGGAACTCAAACAATGCTGTTACCTTCAAACTTCATATGAAAATTAAAAAGAGCTGTGTTGTTGGTAGCACTGTTGCCTTAGTGCACAAAGGCCCTGGTTCGAATCCTGGCCAGGGGTCTTTCTGCATGGAGTCTGCATGTTCTCCCAGTGCATGCATGGATTCTCTGGCTTCTTTCCACAGTCCAAAAACATGACTGTTAGGTCAATTGGTCTCTCCAAATTGGCCATAGGTGTGAGTGTGTGGTTATTTGCCCTCTCTGTATCTGTGTTGCCCTGCGATGTACTGGCGACCCATCCATTGTGGACCCCTGCTCTCACCTGATGACCACCTGAGATAAGCACCAGCCCCCCCGCAACTCTTTGAGGATAAGTGGTATTGATAATGGATGGGTCGTTATATATATAGGTATTTTTCATTTTTTAGCAAATTATGATAAACTAAACATGACTCACTGTTCAACAAGGACTGAAAAGTATGTAACGGACTTTGGATTGAATTTACTACATATTTCCTTATATAAACTGAATCTTATTTTTATTTTTTTGTAAAGGTCTTTGAGACTACTTTTGTTTTAGATTGATACGATATAAATAAACTGAATTGAAATAGTTCAATGTCCTTATTGTTGGAAAGAAAACACCTATTAACTTTTCAGGGTTATCTAGTCCCCCTCTTCTCTAACATTCACATTTGACTCACGCTCTGATCTTGTTCACTTTTGGCTTGGCTCTATTAAGCTGTTTTGGTTGGATTTGATCATGCATGGATGACACTGAGTTAGAATGGGTCACTGCAGAATCTGCTTTAGCCACAGTCTGTTGGAAAGGAGTCAAGTGGAGGGCAAGCACCTGGAATAGGTGACCTTTACCTGGAGAGAGGATTTATAAAGGGGTGCCTGCAGAGATTTGTTTTAACAAGAATGTATTTCAGAACTTGAACTCATGAATGTGTAAGTAAAACAAAAAGCTTGAAAACAGTAAAAGAACAGACCTACGTGTGTGTGTGTGTGTGTGTGTGCGTGTGTGTGTGTGTGTGTGTGTGTGTGTGTGTGTGTGTGTGACTGATACACTAGAATACTTCCTCACGGTCACTCAAGTTTCTGAGTCTTTAAAAGTTTGAGAGTCCACTCTCTAAGAGCAGGTATGTACAAAATATTTTCTTTGCCAAAACATCCCTATGACTGTGAGCTCACAGCAGCAGCACATGAAAGGAACATTGTGCACTTCTTCACTCTCCATGACCAATTGACTTCTTTTCCAAATAATCAAATGGACTGTTTACCCAATCTTTCATTACATTTCAAAACCCTTCCAAACCAGAGGATAGTCTAAGTATTTCTAATGGTGTAGCTTTCTTCAGATACATGTGCTCTGATATCACTTTTGTTCCTTTCTTGCTTATTCCTCTGGCATTATGCCACCATATTTCTTTTCACACCATTTGCACTTTTTTTCATCTCTTAAGGTTAATTAAATCCACCAAGCTTTTAAAGCCCCTCCAGGAACCAATGCATTAATCTATCCCTTTTTAAACAAATTAACCAGTATTGTCTGATTACAGGAGAATTTACAGATAGATCAAAACTCTCATGGTAAAGGTACACTTCACTGTTGACTACTGTCTGAGAGTTCACATTTTCCCTTTTGAGCAGGAAGTTAGAACCTGTTAAATGAGGGTATGTTTTCAGAGTGTTTCTTTCTTTATAGCGGAAACTGTGAATTTAATTGCACTTAAAACCATTCTTTGTAAAACTAGACGAAGAACATGGCAAACTTGCATACCAAAGCAGTTAACCAAGAAGTGAAGCAAGGTTTAAAGTGGTAAGAATGCAATGTGCTGCTGCTGAAGAGCATGATTTAACCTATTTTGCCAGCAAATGCAAATTAAAAAACTATGATCCAGTCATTTGTAGGAGTATAATAATTAAATGTATGCTTTTAAAATCCATGAAAGTTCTGTTTTCTTTTATAGACTATATCATTTGTCTATGGAAAGTAAAATGTGTAAATTTAACTTCAAGCCATGCAAGTTGTACATCAAATGCCATGAAAGAGAATTGATGTCCAAGTATTTCACAGCTGGCAACAAAGCGGAAACAAAACTAAGAGAAAGCCAGAATGTGTATTCTTCATAGTACAAGAGCGCAAACTATGCAAATGACGTCATTCCCAGTATGTACTGAATTTGGTCCCCGAGGGCTCCATTCTAGGGCCTCTCCTATTTAGCATCTACAGTGCTCTGCATAAATGAGTACACCCCACTACGTTTGTCAGAAAACCTTTAGCTTCCTTTCAGAATCAACATTTGGTATGATATACTATACAATACAATACAATACAATATACTCCCACAAATGTGGGCCATTGATTGCAAACAAGATTTGTTCATTTGCACACACAAAAAAGTGATTTGCCTAACAAATTCGCTCAAGCCCATGTTGCAAAAATGAGTACACCCCAATTATAGTCCTCAAAGAAAAGCCACACTTGAGACTACAAACTTCTAATTAGCAGGCATTAGACCACAGGTGAGTCTAATGATTCATTTAAGAGGTGTCCAGCAGACAGGTGACAATAAAAGGGTATTACTTTACAAAGAAAAGCCCTTCACATTTCATGCTGTCAGTAATGGCTCCCCATGGAAGAGAAATCTGAGAAAGGAAACCATTTCTTTACACAAAAAAGGTGAGGGCTACAAGAAGATCAGCAAAGCTTAACATATCAGTCAAAATGCTGTAGCAAAAGTGATAAAAAAATTTGAGAAAGATGGAAGGGCAACCATCTTACAAGGCTGTCCAGGCCGTCCACCGAAGTTAACATCTTGACAGGAGCATCTTCTGATGAGATGGGTTGAAGAAAATAGGCATGCAAGTTCACTGTAGTTAATTAAAGCAGTAGAAACTAAAAAACTGGAGTGACAGTTTTCCGGGACACCATACGGCGCACACTGCAGAGGAATGGCATGCATGGGTATCGTCCACGAAGGAAGCCTCTCCTAAAGCCCATGCACAAAAAAGCACGCCTAGAATTTGCTAGGGCCCATGCTGTAAAACTGAAGACTATTGGGACTCTATACTCTGGAGTGATGAGACCAAGATCAGTGTTTTTGGAACTAATGGTTTAAAAACTGTATGGTGTCGTAAAGGTGTAAGCAATTTCCCCTTTATAAATCACAGTCTTCTTGGAAGTTTGCGCACGTGAATTTGGCTCATATCCCGGCCTGAACACGCCCAAATCTGGCTATAAAAAAGGTCAATGCAAAGCAGGACATGAATATTGATGCATATGAAGAAGAGGGGAAATATGGCAACAACAAAAGAAAAACAAGAAGAGAAACTTTACGGAGATTTTGATTGAAGTGCTAGTGGGTGAAGTGGAGGCTAGAAGAGACATTTTCTGTGGCGGACACAGCAGCGGTGTCACAAATAAAAGGAAGAACGGCGAGTGGCAGCATGTGGCGTATGCAGTGCAGACTGTCAGTGCAACTGACAGCATGGTACCCGAAATAAAATAAAAAAAGTGGTCGGACCTCAAAGTCGAGAAAAAAAAAAACTTGTCTCCCAACGCCAGAGTGGGTCTGCTACTGGAGGGGGTACGTGTACACCCGAGCTGAAACCAAATTTGAGCATATTTTAAGGAGACAGACTAATATGCCGTGTATTTTGAGCTCTTAGATGGCGAGGATTAGGAGGCTGAGGAAGATGAGGTTGCCCAGCGTCTAGTGAAAGCCATTGGTACCTTAAATGATACAATAAAAATTTTTACATCCTGGCCGATCCTTGCTCCCTGGGTGAAGGCTTCCTGTCGAGGAGGAGGCGGCTGTGGGTCGGGGTTCTCATGCTGGGGAGGTGGTAGGCCAGGAGGGAGGGGAATTTCCTCGGACGGGGCCCTTGTAGTAATATGGGTGCAGTCAATTGCGCCGATTATGTTTGGGAAACCGGACATTGCTGCAAATTGCATCTTAATTTCGGCCTGCTCCCCCACAGTATATGGAAACGTGATGTATTGCCTGCTCATTTTAATGAACCCATCCAAGACTGCAGGCATTATTGCGCTCAGGGACGGCAGATGATTCAATTTATTAATTGGACACAGTCCCGGCCCTTTTATCTGAGTTTAAGGTTTTGAGATAAATTTTATGTATCTATTTTAATATTGAAAAATGTTTTTAGAAGAGCTACAGCTCACTGCAAAGCTACAAGAAAGATATCATTGCTGGTTTGGATTTTTATAATAACATGAATCCATAATTAATGTTTGGTGTGAGGTGAAACGATATGCATGAGAGGAGTAATATGCAGTCTGGCTTCAGTTCACCCCCTCACCAACTGCGTCGTCGATTCCCTCGTCTCCAAAATGTCCGTACGCACGGATTGGCGTACCTGTGCGCACATTTTCCCGTCAAGTCTGTTTTTTATAAATCACAACTTTTGCTTTGAAAGTGGCGTACGCCAGTTTCAGGCCCCGTTTTGTGCGTACGCAACGTTTATAAATGAGACCCCTGGTGCTGTCCTTAAAAATCATTGTACTCATTCAAAATACTAGATATAGTAGTTTTTGTTGCAGGGTGTATTCATTTTTTATCTTCAACCAATTTGGGTAAAACTGAAGATTGTGTGATCTAAATTAGATTATTAACCTTAGTTTCATGTTATGGAGTTAAATAAGTGTTCAATAAAACTTGTCCTTGTTGAAAGTTTGGAAATTGTTCTTTTGTTCATTGAGCTACTGATTAAATACATACTTTTTAAAGGGGGTGTACTCATTTATGCAGAGTACTGTATATGCTCCCACTAAACTAGATTATAACCACCAACAATGTTAACTACCACAACTATGCTGATGGCACTCAGCTTTATATCTCAATCTCACCAGGTAAGGTTGAACCCATCCAAATCCTCAATAAATGCATTGAGCAAATTAACAGCTGGATGTCCCATAATTTCCTCCAACTGAACAAAAACAAAACTGAAGTGCTTCTCTTCGGACCCAAAAAACATCGATGAAATGTCAGTACACAGCCTCACTTGGTCCAACTAGAAACTACCAACCAGGCCAGAAAACTTGCTGTAATAATGAACTCAGATCTGAACCTCCAGGGTCACATAAAGGCAATAACAAGGTCAGCTTTCTATCACCCGAGGAACATTTCTAGGATTAAATGAATGATGACACAAGGAGACCTAGAAAAACTAATCCATGCATTTATCTCTAGCCGCCTTGATTACTGTAACAGTATCTTCACAGGTCTACCTAAAAAATCAATCAGACAGCTCCAGCTGATCCTGAACGTTGCTGCTGATGTTCTCACTAGAAGTAGAACACATCACCCCAGCTCTAAAGTCCTTACACTGGCTCCCTGTAGCTCAGAGAATAGACTTCAAAGTGCTTTTATTAGTTTATAAATAATTGAATGGATTAGCACCAGTGTTCATTAGAGATCTGCTATCACAGTACAAACCATCCAGATCACTCAGGTCCTCCAGCTCTAGTTTACTGATTGTCCGTAGAACCAGAACCAAACATGGGGGAGCAGCTTTCAGTTTCTATGCACCTCATATCTCGAACACACTACCGTGAGGATGCAAAGCTGCAGAGACACTGAACTCTTTTAAGTCTAAAATTAAAACGTACCTATTTAGACTCGCTTATGAGTAACTGTTTTAACTGGATTGTTTTTAATTATCACACGAATTATTATCTTAATTATTGTAAATGCTTTCTTGTGTTAAAAACTGTGAGCTTTCTTCAGCAAGATCAGTTAATGAACTAAACCTGTGGTTTTTTTACTCACTTGTCCCTACATTGTTGTATTTTCTTGGTTATTTTCTTATTGTAACTGCTAATTTGTATGCTAATCATATGTAAAGCACCTTGAATTGCCCTGTGTTGAAAGTGTGTTATACAAATAACATTGCCTTGCCTTGTTTCTTATTAAAAAAAATAATTGTTGCTCACAAGTGACATTCATTGGTTTCCCAATGCCTTTCTAACCTTTTAATATAAATAAAAACCATCAGATGTATTATTAGGTTTCTTTATTTGAAACCTTTTAGGGGAAAAACCTGCCTGTAAAGCAAATTGTTTTACAAAAGCAATATCATTTTTCAGCCCAAAAAATGTTTTTAAAATGACAGATTCTGCTGTTTCTAACGTGGCTACCAAAAACTGAGTCATACATATCAATGTAGTTATGTTGAACAAATATAGCTTAATTCATTTTCCATAAATATTTCTAAAATACAATTACATGTCTATAATCCTGAGTCATTGAAAAAACAGAACAATATGCTGCTTAATATAGTGCAGAAATAGAAACTCTAATTCTAATCCTACATCAAAGTGAATAGAACAAAGGGTAACAAAAATGACTTATGTCGCTTCCATCTCAGGAAAAGTAACTCAAAATCTTAAAAATAACTAAAATAGGTCAGTCAAACAGTAAATCACAACGTAAACCCCTTGAGCTTTTTTCCTGTACTGGTATATTAAAAGTACAAACTTCAATGTAAAGTGGAGTAAAAAAGCATTGGCACTGATTATGCAAGTTGAGACAGATGTGTAATTTTTAGTACACTTCAACTTTGAGAGACAGAATGCAAAAATTAAAAAAAGGATAATATGAAGATATTACATTACATGATCATGAAGAATTTATTTGTATAATGTTGCACATGAGGAATGGAGGGGTTCGGGTTGGGGGTGGGTTTGGGGGGGTGCAAGAGGCGGGTTCATAGAGAAACGAGCCGTTTGGGTCCGTTGTGGTCCAACATTAACTGCAGGATACAAGTTAAATTGTATGACAAATTAATACTGTATAACACCAATGGTTTCATTTTAGCATATATATGTCTACCCTAGAAGTTGAAAGCTGTAAAATACCATGATATAGTCCCTTAAACCATTATATTTAACCTAAAATCATTTTAAAAAGATAACTTTTTTCAAACACCGCACTGGGTTTATATTTACGTCTTCCAGCCAACAGCCGAACATCATTACAGGTTGCCAAATACTATTGTAAACAACTGCCTGGAGCAACGAGGTGTACTGTAGAAAATGGAGCACTAGGTAAGTTTAGCTGCTGTGTCTGAGGCCCATAGATTTCATTATATTTCTCAAAAGAGGAGCGACCTTATAATATCTAAAACTAGAGTTAGTTTAGGTGAAGCTTACAGCAGATGGACACAAATGAAAAAAACGTTCACAGCATCAGGACGTAGGCTATGCGGAAATTGTGAAGTTTTTCATGGAGAAAGGTAAAAAAGCTTGCCAACAGCTAAAATTAGATTTTGGTAAAACAGCTTTCAATACTTGTGCATATGATATTGTTCCCAGATATGAGAGCATCAACCTCCACACAGCGTAAATGAAAGAAAAGGAAGCAGTTTCCTCCTGCACTCCCTACTATAGGAGGCTCGCTTTAACCACTGCACTGAGTGGCTATTATAAATACTTTTCTAGCTAGCTTTCTATATTGAGATAGGTCTCCGACCATACTACTCAGTCAAATACGTACGGTGTGAAATCTGTCAGATGTTTATGTAAATTCTAAAGTATAAATTATGACTTTTATAGACGACATCACCAAGAGGAGTGGAGTATACCACTCAGCCATCGAAATAAGATGCAGAGGACAGGTATAAAAACTTACTGTTCCCTTTGACCCATATTTAGCTTTAGATTTGTTCAGTAATTTCACCCAATTCTGACAACTATAACCACTTAAAATTTGCCTTGGCTGCTAATTTTGACAACGGCAACATCTTATGTTATGTTTCTGATTTGGAGTTCAAGTTCAATTTATATAGCAAATGTAATTATGACGATGTTTACAAAAGTGCTTGTTCCAACCTGGCTGGCTAGGGGTCAGTGGGTGTAACAAATGACCCTGAGACTGGAGGAGGAACAAAGAGTTTAATCAGAAGTGAGCAAAATAAATGTACAGAAACGTAAATGGTCTTAAACAAAACTGACAAGTGCTTGGTTTCTGTAAAACTAAAAGTGCCAAAAAAGACATGCTAAGAGAAGCCTTAAATAAAATGGGGCACCAAAAAAAGAACTTAAAGCGCTATCTTTTTTTTAAACTAATGTGTTATCTTAAACAAGCTCCACAAAGTTAACACAAAAATAAAGAACTGCACTAAACCAAAGTTCTAAAAAATGTAAGCACAATTACCAGAAACAAAAAGCATCGAACTGATGGCAAGCTCTTGGAAAAACAGCACGGAGTCAAGCTGCTCCCCAACTCCAGGGGTGTTTCTCAATGGCGAGGCGCCTTGCTTACGAGGACACTGTCCTTCTTTGGTCAAAAAAATGGTTTGGAACAGACTTGCCTTAAGTGCCCGCAGCTGCCGGCTTACGTGCTCTGTTTACGTCCCGCCCATCGTAGTAGCATTGGTGCGTAGTAATATTACTTCAACCATGGAACTGGAAATGTATAAGAAGAGTTTTACTCTTTTTTTTTTTATATGTCAGTTAAATCAAATGTGCAAACGAACCAGCACCTGGTAGCCACCGAAGCTCCAACTACTAAGCAACTAACCAACCATATATAACTGCTTTGATCTTAAAAATAATAATAAAAAAAAATAAAACAAACATTTTAGATATAAGCCCGATGGTTACAATTTGTTGACTTAAATTTAAAATAGAAATTTACACCCGTAGTAGCTGCTGCCGGCTCCTACCGCGCTGTATTCTGGGAAATTGCTGACCGAGAGAATGCATCAAGGCACGTCTGATGTATCCTTGGTTAGTTAGCTAAACGGCCAACAAACGGAGGACAGATTCCTCGGTAGAACATGAACATTGGAACACGCCTTGGCCGTCCCTGATGACGTATCTCCTAGGCAACCGGGGCGGGACCAAGGCATCAAGGCGAGGTTCCTGGGCATTGAGAAACACCCCAGGTCTTCTTCTTCTTCTTCTTCTTCTTCTTCAAGTTTTATGGCGGTTGGCATCCAGTGTTAGGTGAATTACCGCCCCATTCTGCTCTGGAGTGTGGACCAGACAATAGGTTCATCCCCACACTCACACCCCTATTTAATTCCTATATATTTCTTAATATTCTTCAAATCCTATAAAAAAGCCCAGATTCTCTCAAAAACCTCACCACTATCCTCACCAGTGCTCTCTCACTTGCTTTCAGTATTTCTTTTAAATTGAATTCTTGGACTCCTAACTCCCTAAAATGATTCCTCATCTCCTCCCTCGGTGCTTCATATGCCCTACATTTCAAGATTACATGATACACTGATTCCTCTTCTTCCTGACACCTCTCACACAGTCCTGTCAGATGCTTTCCTATGAGTTTAAGAGATTTATTCAGTGAACAGTGCCCTAGTCTTAATCTTATAATCACCACTTCCTCTCTCCTGTGTCCCTTTTCTAACCTAGTGACTCTGATATTATTTTGAATATTAAAGAAATGTCTTCCTTTCTGCTCTCTATCCCACCACTCTTGCCACATTAGGTTTACTTTCTCCCAGATTAAACTCTTAACTTCTGCCTTACTTATGTTTAATTACATCTCTATTCTTTCTTTCCTTAATGCCCTCTTTGCTAATACATCCGCTCTCTCATTTCCTCTCAAACCTACATGTGCTGGAACCCACATAAATTTAACCTGCCCTCCACTATTCAGTATTTTGGTAACTGACTGAAGGACTTGATGTAATATATCTTGGCGGCTTTTGGAGTATGATGATTCCAAGCTTACTAACACTGATGAAGAATCTGAACAAATCATAACCTTTTCATGTCTAGTTTCTTCCACCCATTTTACAGCCACCAGCACTGCCAGCATTTCTACTGTATACACCCCAACTTATTCAAAGTTCTCCTATTTACTCCAATTCCTTTTGCTGGTACAGCTACCCCAAATCCCGTTGCTCTGGTCTCAGGTTCCTTAGCTCCATCGGTATATACCATTTTGTGATCTCTATATGTTTCCATTACATGACAGTTGAACTCATTTACAAGGTGTTTTTGAACTTTTCCTTTTCTTTTCATTTCTAATAAATGCCAGTCTATATACGGCAGTTCCAGCAACCAAGGTGGTACTTTTGGGTATACAAATATATGACTTATCTTCATTCCCAATATTCCCAGTTCTTTTGCCACATCTTTCACTATCCATCCAAAATTATCCCCCTGACTCTTCCCATTTTCCCAGCACTCCATCAGAACTTCTTTTGTAGGGTGAGAATCATTGTGTCCCTGCAAATTTACCCAGTAACTCCCCATCATGTGTTTCCTTCTCAGCTCCAGCGGCATTTCTCCCATCTCTACCTGTAAAGCAGGCACTGGCGATGTCCTAAAAGCCCCGCTACAGACTCTTAGTGCCTGTGCTTGAATTAAATCTATTCTCTTTAGTTGAGATCTAGCTGCTGACCCCCAACTCCAGGTGAGGCTGATTGTCTTTTAAAAAGGCAGGAGACCAACCAGGAGCTCCAGTCTTCCTGATAAGCCACACCTGGTCCTGATCGGGGAGGGGGGAGGAGCAGTCTGCAGAGGATGCAGGCAGGCTTTGACATGCAGACTGAAAGTATACACCAACAACGTTAATAAAACACAAGAAGGCCCCTGTAAAACACAGCTGGCTGTAACAGTGCTGTACAGAGTTTATAAAATGACAACAGACAGAAAAGCAACCTAAGACTAAATTGAAAGAGCCCCCTCTGGGAACCCTGGTACTATATTAAAAAGTAGTGAATTCAGATGTGTTCGAGTACCAATTCTTCAGGTGAAAGCTCACAGCTCTTGTTGGACAGATGAGACCTCAACCACTCTAATGGGGTTCCCTTAATGCTGCAAAGCTGCAATTGTGCGATCAGGATGCAGTGGTCTGATCAGAAGCAAAAGAATGGCAGAGTCTCCAGAGTCACTGGTCAATAAGAAATCATAAAAAACTTTTAAAGTGCAGTTTCGGTGTTATGATGAACACAAATGATATGATAAATATAAGAAGATTCTTTCATTTTGATCATCTATCACCTTGACTAATTTCCTCTTGCATAAGAAGTGGCTCATTAACTTGAGTCGGGGAGTTTATTTATGATAGCTTGATACAGCAGCGACATCAAGATAATCTAAATCAAACTCCCATGTCTGCTAATCTCTTATCTCATCAAAGCACTAAAACTAAATGATTCACACTAAGGCAAACACTTGAGGATCACATCAGGGGCCTCAAGAAATGCAGGTTTCCTCACAGATGATCCCTCCGCTTCTGGGGGAACTCAGAAGTGGCAGGGGCCACTTGGTGCAGAGCCTGAAGGGGATTAGAGGTGACCATGGGGCTCACAGCGACAGCCTACAACCAACAACCTAGGGAAGAGAACACAGTTCAACAGAGAGTCAAGATTTGATATCTGATCAAGACGTGCTAAGGAGGCTACATAAGTTCTCTCTCCATCGAATTTCTAGCAGATGACAAAACAAACTGTGGCTGTCCCAAGGGGCAGGGAATGGTGAACAGAGTGGTGAACAAAGAACGAACACCACCACTTTGAAAAATGTCTGCACTCTAGCCCTCACATGTTTTGTTGTTGTATGTACAGTTGCGGGTGATGTGGATTACAGAAGGATATGATTATTTGGCTATACATATTTGTGAAGGATTACTTATGGCAATAAATAAAAATATATATTTTATGTAAGATTATTATATACGGGGCACCACCTGACAAGTCATGATCTATATTAATAGCAAAATATTTCAGTCTCAGTTATAGTTTACCATCTTCCTGGTTAAGGTGGACGTAGATAAGGTGAAGGAGTGAGCTTTCATTGAATAGCACCTTATTAAATATGTATGTGGGACAAATGGAAAAACATCAACTTTTCAAAAATCAAGAATTTATTTAAGATAGAAGAAAAATAGCCCTGTGATGGACTGGCGACCTGTCCAGGGTGTACTCTCACCCGTTGACAGCTGGAGATAGGCACCAGCCCCCCCGCGACCCCTAGAGGAATAAGTGGTTCAGAAAATGGATGGATGGATGGATAGAAGAAAAATAATAAGACACATATTTCAATTTAACAAGGTAGTTACACACACTAATAATTAGAAAAAAATGATAACTAACTACCAAAATAAAGAACACAATGATTGGATACATATGCAATAAAATGTTGCTTGTTCAAAAGCTGTTAGCCGGCAGGCTAAGATGGCCTAGCAGACTCACGGTTGTTCAGTGGCTGGTAGTGCAGGAAACTTTGACGGGGATGTTGGCTTCGTCCTTTCTGGCTTGGCTATACAGCGATCGGCTTCAACCGTCACTGAAACAGTAGTGTGGCATTCATCTCATAACGGCTCATATTTTGGCTGGTTCAAGTCCCACTGCATGCAGGTACGGCTCCCTTTCCTTCTCACAACAGTGTCTGCAACTCAGGGAAGGTTTCGGCGGGCTTTGAGAGTAAAATAATGTTTTGTTTTTTCCATCAGTGTTTGCAATTCACCTGATATTGGTAGTCTTTGTGTCCCTTGGAGTGAGTTTCATCCCAGAAACTAATCTTCTTTCTTTCGCCAGGGAAGGAAGCGTTGTTTGATGAGGGCTTCCCCCCTTTGAGCAAGCTTCAGCTGATGACTTGCTGGGATAGGGCGATCTGGGTCTGACATTTTCTTTATATAACCCCTGACCCTCTTCCCCCCTCCCTTTCCTGTGGGAGTGGGTTTTTATTCTCCTCCAGCGGAGCTAGAATGTGAATTAGCACAATATAGGTTGAATGACTGCTAGAAGTGGAAGCTGGCTTGACTGAAGGGAAGTTTGCTACTTGAACAGCTCACCAATTGTATTTGGTTCCCCGACCACAGTAACAGACGGATTATGTTGAAATAGCTGAATTCAGCTTTGTACTCTTGTCTCATTTATGCATAAAAACACAGTAAAAATATATTTTTCATTATGCTGCGGAGTCCGTTCATGCATCGCACTATACGAGTGAGTTGAGATTACTCAGGGACTGGTTGCATATGCTTTCTAAATCTCAGATTGAAGCTCTCATAGCAGTAAATAAAAACTCCTGTATGGGGTCTGTCCACTACCCAATTATCATGTTAACAATACCCTGCATAAAATGAGCTTTCTGCAATTCAATCTGACGATGTTCTTCATTTCACTATTTTCTAATTAGGATAACTAGCTAGCCTCCATTGTAAAGAGGCTAAACACTGGATTAGCTCATTCACTCCAATAGTCCATAATCGGGTTAGTTAACGTTGTAAATTAGCAGCTGGCTTTGCCCAAACATAATACGTCATTGTCTAATATTTGACTAAAGTTATGAAAGATTACTATATCTTCATAATGTATGCAATGTTGGTTAAAAATAGTGGACAATGGTGCTGCTGAGGTTAGCTAACTCTAACCAAAGACAGTAGTTTGGTTAATCTCCCTCACATCAATTTAAATGTCAGGATAATCAGAGTCAAAACAATCACTTCATGAAAGTAAACTTGATTTATGAATTAAACTAATGTTACACTGATACACAAAGTCAACATTTTGTTTAATATTGTTAGTCTTAAAACAGTTACCTTGTGTTGGTGTGCAACTTCCAGCAATCCAGTTTTCTAGTATGGAATGCTGGATTTGTTGAGAAACAGTAAAGATCAATCTAATTTGGTCAGAAGGTATATTCAGTCATTTTCAAAAGATTAGACTATCTATTCATAAGTTTGTTTGTTGGTTTAAAAGTAACTTGTAAAAATAACATTTAAACAGGTATTAAATAGAATTTGTAATAAACTAAATTTTCTGTTTAAAATGTTTCAATTTTGGTTAGATGTAATATTTGTAAGCAGAACATTTCCTAATTAACTGAAATAATGGCATACGATTAGTCTGCGCATAATTAATATACATCATGTGATTAACTTCATAAATTGAATTGCGTAAGTAAATTAACTTTTTCTAATATTAATATTTATTGAACAGGACTGTATTATTCAAATATTATATACACAAAATCAGAGTAGCCGGTGGTTGCAATTCATTTATTCCCCCAACCTAAAGTCTCCTCACCTTGGACTATGGTGAGTTGTTATTTTGGCCAAATATTGTAGGGATTATAATTAAACAGCTCAATGCAAAAATTGGTAAAACCTTTTGCATAAACCTTTATCTTGATCTTAGTTACTTGTGGAAACTTTATAAATACAGATTATGGTAAATAGATTTAAATCTATATGTTAAATACTTACATTTACAAAATAATCTGGATTTTAAATAATCCTGTCTGGAAATGTTTTTTGATTTTGGTTGGATTTTAAAGAAAGCTGTGTCAAGTTGTACATAATTGTTCTTGCACACATACACGTACAAGCACACACACACATATGCACACAAACAAATGCAAGCAGGACTACTCCTGATGAATGAGTAGTTGCTGATGGTGCTGAGGGTTAATCTGTATTTAGTAGGTTCATCCGGATGCCTTTGAGGCCACCTTATGAAAGGAAATGAGACATTGCAAGGGCTTTTTCAACAGACAGTTTCTGAGCTCTGCAGACATTCCTTCGTGTCTGCTGTGTACCACATTAGAAAGAGCATTGGCCACTGCGGACCTTGGCAGAACACAGCCAAACAAAAAGGCCCTTGTGCTGGTACACCTTAGAGAGGACATGCCAATGTGTCAGTCCGATGTAATTTCAAAGTTTATCTATTAACAGAACCACTATAACCACCACAGATGGCTGAAGTTCTGAGCTTTTTGGATGAAGATACATGAAGAATCTAGAACTATCATTCTTTAAAAGATTGCCCAACCCTTTCTATTCCATGGCAGTGTTTGGAGGGGGGAAAATGGGGACCTGTTGAAATGGACTAATAATGTCTTATTCAGGTAATTTTTTTCTGACCAAGGAGTTGACTGTACGTAGGGATGAAAGGGTTTAATTGGAAATGATAACCTGCTGAAAGAGAGGATCTGTCGGCCCACAAGCCCAACCTGTCTGTCTGCCAGTACTGCAACAATATCCACAGGGAGATTGGCAGATAGAAGCTGCTGTCAGCGCCCTCAACTCAGGCTTGTTCCAGCATAAGCCTCTCACTTGTGTTTGGTTCAACTGAAGTACGATGCATCTACTGCTTACTGCTTACTATGAGTAAGTAACCCCAAACATAAGCAAACTTTCACAGACAACAATCCATGATTGCATAGACACACATAAAAAAAAAAAAATCAGACACAAGCATCAAGGAAAGCTAAACTAAAATGGTTCCAGACTATCTGAGCACCTCAAGATCTATGACATCAAAGCCACTTAAATATTTTTCATTCTTGGGACCAAAAAATGCAGGATGATATGACAGATACACAATAGACCCACAGTTTCCTCTTGGCCCCTGCAGCAGTGTTGACATGAGTAGAAATTAAGTTATCACCCATTTCTAAAGTCGGCTGTCAAACAAGAATATGTAAGCGATTTGATGCTTTGCCATGGCAAGCAACTTCACAGGGATTGTTCTGATTCACATCCCCTCCAAGGATAGCATCCCCCTCTTCTACATGTCATACCACCTAAAAATTGGAAATGATTCACACACTGATTCACTCAATGATTCATGCAGTGATTAATGAAGACATCTGGTGGAACAAGTCTTTTTCCTTTTTTAAGAGGTGATTGGACTGAGAGTTTAAAAGCAGAATATCTTGATTAAAACCAGAAATTTATTACATTTATCTTGTATTTACTTAAAAATAATACTGTTAAGATAACATAAAGTTGGGCCAATACAACTAATATTTATTTTATCCCCCAAATTATTTTTTACAAAAGAAAAATACAGCTTGCAACTTTTCACATCGGATGATATTAAAACTGCAAATTTCACTGTATTGAATTGGAATTTTATGTGATAGACAAACAAAAATGAGTGCATAATGGGAAAATAAAACGATATATAGCTTTGATTTTTTTTTTTACCTCTGCTGAAATAAAAATATGGTGTTCATCTAGGATTAGCCTCCGGATTCTGTACTTTATTGATCCTCATTTTGCTGCAGCTAAGGCTGAAAGTCTTCTGAAGTATGTTTCTATCAGTTTTTTGCACCTACGGAGCTTACATTCTATGCTACAAACTCAAAATGTTTGCCTATTCTTGTTCGCAAACATAGCTCAATGTCATTCAAATTAGGTGGAGATTGCTCATGACCAGGAAAGGACAAGTCTTGCCAGATGCCAAAAATGTTCTCAAGAATTTAGTTCTGGACTTTGAATGGATCATTCATGCATTGGAGGGTTAATCTCATCCACAGTCTTTTGCTGCCTCTAAAAGCTTTTTTTCCAGGATTTGCCTGTATTTAGCTTTATTTGTTCTCACATCATGATACTGGAGAAACCTTGCGTCATTATGAACTTGGTGTTATCAGGATAATGTAGAGTTTTAATTTAGTTTTCCACCACAGCACTGATTGGGTAAATTTTTTATGTGTCCCCTACTTGGCTTGTGGTAATTTGTGAACAAGACCTCTTAAGCTTCCTATCAACAATGACTTTCTTGCTGGAATTCCTCTAAGCAGGAAAGATCTGTGGAGTGTACAACTAATAATTGTCCTTTCAACAGTTTCTGTCAGCTGAGCTGTGCAGCTTTTCCTAGTCACCATTGACCTCAATGCTGCTTTTGTCAATCAATGCGCTCCTTGCCTGGTGTGCCAGTTTAAGTCAATGTCCTTAGATTGGTTTGCATTTGTGCCTTAATCTTTCTATTTTAGTGTGGAGTGTGGAGTTTGTATGTTCTCCCCATGTTCCCTTGAGCAGCTAATGTGAACTACTCCCACAAAAACATGCACCAGTCCTGGGCTGTATACTGTCTCCTCCTGGCTGACCGGGGCGCATGAAGGGTTGGGGAGGATCTGGCTGGAATAACGTGATCCTTCAAGGCGCAATGTCCAGCTGGGGAAACCCTGCCCCTTCAGATGAAAAGAAGGGCCTGCTCACTCCTCAGGCAACAAGGAGGCTCAGTGCAGGGTCCTCCCGGGGTTGGCAGAGGGAGAGCAATGCCCAGGACTGGACTTAGGTAGTGACACTGGGTGATAAATAATAGGGGGAAAAACTGTGGGACAAAAAAGAAAGAAAACTATTTATTTTAGGTAAATGGACTGAACACTGCCTTATTATGTATTTGAAGCTTTGTATATTGTTATGTAACCTACCCCTACTTTAAATGTTTCCACAACTTTATTAGTGATTTCTATACTGTGTTCCTTAGTTTTCACAATCAGTGGCATGTCCAGACTTTTTTTTTCAAGGGTGGCAAAGGAGGGGTAGCTAGTTCTGCTGGGGTGGCACCCGTAAATCAAGGATCCACTGTAAAAAAATAAAAAATAGTGAAAGTGAGGCTTAGGAATACTAGAGTAATAGAGACACAGTGGAAATGCACAAAACTAGATATGCCAAAAAATCTTCAAAAAATACATAATGTTCCTATTAATTCACAATTGTGCACTACTTTGTGTCGCTCTGCTAAATAATGTAACAATGTAAAGTAAAAAAAGTTTGTGTTAGTAATGTGAAAAAATATGACAAGATTTCAAGGAGCATTTATACATTTGTAAAACATTTTAGATCCCAAAAAAATTCCTTGAATCGAGAAATCCAAACATTCTCATCATCGATTGTATGCACTCCTCCAACTCATCCTCACAGAAACAAACATCAGGAGATTCCTGCATTAAAAGATCAGTTGTTCACCATCACAAACCCACCATTTAATTATAACACACAGGAAATTATACCTAGAATGGGCCATGTGGTGATAAGAGGCCCAAGCCTCCTAGCTGACAGCTTTAGAAACCTGAGAGAACTTATCAACAAAGTGTGGGGTGGGGGCGCATAACTGGGTGCCTGACAATCTGATTGGACTGTCATCCCTGGGTCATAATTAATATATTTATCAAATAATAACTGAAAAGAAAATCTCAGAATCATTGGCGCTATTGTAAAAAGAGGCTTGTCTGGGCCCCATAGGTGAACAGAAGCCAAATTCATGTGGCTGGCGGTTTCCCTTATGGCTAATAAGGCTGCTGTCAGTATAATGAGGCAGAGGGGGCAAAGTGAGCCACTACTTTGGGAGCCTTGACAGATAAATTGCCTCCCAGAGTGCAGAATGAAACTGAATTTGGAAAAAAAAGAAAAGGAAAAATGTCACTGTTTAACAACAATGTGTTTTGTGTTTAGACAGCTATGCATACAGAGTATCGCAACATGCAAGCTTTTCTTCCCTTAAATTTTTAGAGTTCACAACTAAAATTACTTTTTCGGAAAAGAAAAACTGCAGCTGGTTTGTTTTCCTTTAGCTCTGTGTCATTATATTCTCTGTGTTAAAATGTGGCTCTAGCAATGTATATAAATATGTCTGTAGTGAAAAGACATATCACTGTATCTTTTTACTATTATTTTTGAATTGCACAAAAACATGAGATCAGGGGTGCCTCCTGAAAGGGAACGGATAGATGGTTGGCGACCAATGAACTTAAGGTTGCTCATCAAAACCAAAGAACATAATACAATAGTTGCAAATACAATGGTGCTGCTAATGTCTTGTACAAGTAGCGCCTTTAAAAAAAAAATTCTTAAAATATCACACAGAGTCATTGGCATTATCAGAAGCATTCAAAGAGAGCATCAATGGTTATCTCACATAGTAATCTAAATCCTTAATGTATCATTTGCTAGATTTTCTGAATTTTTGTTGTTAGTCTGAAAATAAAGCAAGGTGAATATAGAGATTGGTTCCAACAAATACTCTTGAAACTTTAAATGTTGTCAATTCCAACCCAAATGTGACTTAGGTCCTCTTTACACAGAGACAAAATTGGTATGGTTTCAAAAACAAAGTTATTAGTTTAAATTTAGTTATTAAGTTATTTATTAGGACTGCAACAGCGCACGGCGACATGTTTGTTACCAATCCTAATTTTGACCCCAGACTGCTGCCATGTCCTCCCCTGTGCAGGTGGAAATCCACAGTGGGGATACTTTTATCAAGCATTCCTAAGGTACAAAACAGGAAGGAGGAGAAGCAGAATTGTAAAGGTAACACAATCAGCTGCTAAAGAAGTCACAGGAGTATCAATTTCTTTAAGCCACACTGAGCGCGGCACAAGATTAAGATTTGGATTACTGAACATTTACTTTATGTCACAGAGACTGAGTCATGTGGTTTGCATTATCAAGTGATACGGCACCCTAACCTTAATCCTATCCTTTTGTATTTATTCAACAAGATGTTTCGTTTTTTTTCAGGTGAGGGTATAGAGACAGTTTGCAATAATCCCCTAAAAGTCCATGACGTGAATTTTCTTCCCCAGCGTTTTCTCACAGACCGGAATCCTATCCTTTAAAACAGACATCACCTTTGACTCTTGTACTTGACCCTGTAACTTGGGAATCGGGTTGTAGAAGTTGCGCATGCATGTTCAGACTGAGTTTGCATCATCGCATTTCGAAATGACATGGGCAGCCAAAAAAAAAAAAAGTATGGTCTTATAGGTTTGATAGTGACACACTAAGTGATTGCACAGTTTTGCAACAAACCTTGTAGCAGTGCCTTGCAAAAGTATTAAGACACTATAAACTTAATCATGATTTTTTTTGTGATAAACTAATATTATGGGATTGACTAACACAAAATGCGGCACATTTTGAAGTTAAAGGAAAATGATGCATGGTTTTCCTTTTTCTTTTTTTTTTCAAAAAAAATAAAATGCAACCAGTTACCTTCAGAAGTCACCTATTTAGTAAACAGTCCACGTACATGTAATTTAACCTCAGTAAAAATGCAGCCAGGCCTAAGAGGTTTGTAAGACAACGTTACAGTACAAATAGGATCATAAAGATCACATAATACACCATTGAAGTAGTGAAGTTTTAAAGCAAGGTTAGGTTATAAAACATTAGCTTATCTTTGAACATCTTGCACATCACTGTTGAACACCATTCATCCATTGTCTTCCGCTTATCCGGGGTCGTGGTGTGGAGACAACAGTTTAAGCAGAGAGACCCAGAATATATTGTCCACACATCATTTGGAAAATTGGAGTATGGGACTCTTTTCGAGGAGCACAGGTTAGAAAATTTATTGAATGGATCATTCACACACACTCTATACACAATATGAAGAAACTCTAAGAGCTGCAAAAAAGGAAGACATTATTGAAAAAAATTTCCCTTACAAATGTTTAATTTGTCACAATTAATGAAAGGGGATATAAGAAACATATGGAACAAGTTACTCTGTTCTGTTAAGACTAAAATGTAACGTTTTGGTTTACATGTACAGTACAGAGCAAAGGTTTGGACACACCTTCTCATTCAGTGTGTTTTCTTTATTTTCATGACTATTTCCATTGTAGGTTCTCACTGAAGGCATCAAAACTATGAATGAACACATGGAATTATGTAGTACTTTTACAAAAATTGTGAAATAACCTGGCCACCAAAGTCACCGGACCTGAACCCAATCGAGATGATTTGGGGTGAACTGAACCGCAGAGTGAAGGTAAAAGGGCCAACAAGTACTAAGCATCTCTGAGAACTCCTTCAAGACTGTTGGAAAACCATTTCGGGTGACTACCTCTTGAAGCTCAAGAGAATGCAGAGCAGTAATCAGAGCAAAGGGTGGCTACTTTGAGGAATCTAAAATATAACACATGTATTTAGTTATTTAACCCTTTTTGTTTAAGAGCATACAGTAATTCCATACATTGTGTGTTCATTCATAGTTTTGATGCCCTTAATTGAGAATCTAGAATGTAATCATGAAAATAAAGAAATGCACTGAATGAGAAGGTGTTTCCAAACTTTTGGTCTGTACTGTTTGACACTATGTGGGTTGGAAAAGTAACTCTGGACACCAGCTTGAGCACAACATCCCTTTGTAAAACATAGTGGTGGCAATATCATGCTATGGGGGATGCTTTTCTTCAGCAGATAGAGAAATGAATATTTTTTCATTCTGTGTTGTACAGCTACAGTTCTTGTCTTTCACAGCCACTGCTCCTTAGACTCTCATCTTACTGCCAGTCCGGGTGGGTGGGTAGCACAGGTGCGCATTGGCGCAGTATTACACATTCCCCCTGCTCATGTTCTGTGTGCATTGTGTCAATTTCCTTTAGGTCCATGTTCCACAGGGCTGATAGTGAATGTGTCTGTAGATTTCCAGAAAGCCCCCACTACTAGTCACAACACACTCATCCACCTACTTTTTCTAGTTCCAGTTGCAAACAAATCCACCAACCTAGGAGAAAATGTGGACCAGGATATTAGGTGAGCAGTGGACTGAAGTTGAGGAGGGGCTGAGCTCTGCCCCCCATATCCTCTACACACCATCCCTCCCCTACAGACTTTCTCTCAGGTTTGTAGTGTAGGGATAGCCTGGCCGGCTGTCCCAAAACGTTTCGCCTCTGTGAACACGTACAAGACGGCCATTCATGAACCCTGGCCCTACAACTTTGCTCCTCTCCCCCCCTCCCTCTGCTCCCTTCATCTGCAGCTGAAGCAATTCAACTCGGGCCAAAAGCAGAGACCTTTAATCTAACAGAATGTAGTAGGCACCTGAACTACTTAACCGCTGTGCTTGTTCAAGAGGGTGGGCACAGAGGCTAAGGTAACTGGGGTGTAACAGAAAGCCCCGAACTTTATCCTTGGCCAGGATGAGTACATTTCCTTTCTGTTGTTCCTAACAAAGGCCAGCAGGTACAAATGGTCTTCTATCTGTGTCACTGGGAAGTGGAGAGCAATTTGTTTCTATTAAACAGGACGGTCCTCATCTTCTCCATCCGCAAACCCCCTCCCTCCCCTAGTCCCATGTTAATCCCTATGGCTTTTGTGCTGGAAGGTAAAACAGCCAGTTAGAAGATTTTAGTTGAGCCCACCTTGACCAAGTGGGGACCTTAAAGTCTTTGGTCTCTGGGCCTCTAAAAAGACTGAAAACTAAATTTTGTCTTGGGTGGTTAACAGAAGAAATATATGGAGACATAAATTCCTCTGGTATAATGAACAAAGATGAAAATGTGAGAGTATAATTTTGATAAGGGTGGTTCTGTTGCACCTGTGCTTTTCTTACGGTTGCAAGCATTAATCATGCAGAGCAACTCAACTCTTGCCACACCACACTATCTATAGAAAATCCTATGCCTATACATCCTTCATAGAGTATATCAGTGGAAGTATGACCTGTATGATTTATCCAAATTCCTGAAGAGGGAAGAAATACAACAAAAGACACACTGTATTTCTCCCGTATCCGGCTTCAGTAGCCAAGGACCCATTCCTCTGAATGTGACAGAGGCAGGATGGCTGCTTTTAAACACGTGTTTTTCTTCTTTATATAAACTTTAATGCACTCACTACAGAAAAAAAGGTGAGGACAAATAACATTAGACATAATGAAATAAATCAAGCTGTGCGAAATCTAATTTGTGAATATATTTTTTCATAAATATTTCTCATATATCTGTTTCCTGTATTGTCTTGCTTTGTTTTGTTTTCATCCTTTCTGTCCCTTTATTTCCTAATTTCATTTGGTTTAGTTTTATCTCATTTCCCTAATTTCATTCTTTCCGTCCAATTTATTTGTCCAATTATTTCTAACTTTTCCTTTCCTTTCCTTTCCTTTCCTTTCCTTTCCTTTCCTATGCTTTCCTTTCCTTTCCTTTCTCAGTAATTTGACACATATGGCTCAGTTCATAATGGTAATGAGCATCTCTAAATGTTCAAGGCGAGATGCTATCGCTCTTCTGTTTTTTCTCATCTATCTTTTTATTTCTCCAGATTTTCGCCCTGCCTTTTATTTTTTTTCCTCCTCTCTGCCTGCTTTCCTTTGTATTGACGCCCTGGGACCCCATCTGGGCCCTTTAGAGGCGTGAAATGCACAGTAATTATTAGTAATCATCACACACCATCAGAAACGGATCCTAGTGCTGTAATTACATGATAAATGTCTGCCTAACACATGCCCTCTATTTAGCAGCCCCCTGGAGACCGTGGATAATAGACAGCTAACAGGGATCCGCAGAATGGGCCTTTCAGCGCTGGCCGGAGCTCATTGTCTATGAGCCAATACACCCTCTCCCCCCGTTTGGCAACAAACGCAGACCCCAATCAATCCCTGCACTGCCACTCCTTACCAAACACACTGACCCCTCCTCTCACACACGTCCCTAGTCACTTGCTAAGTAGACAGCGGCGTCAATCACTGACATTACACTGCATTGCTAATGGTCACCAAACAATTTTACAGGAGAGAAAAGAGTTTTGTTCAGACATTTATCAGATAATGGTGACTTTGTTTAATTGTGCTGCTGACCCGTGAGCAAAATGTGATAATTAGCACTATCATTAACAGTATGTCTTTTGCATATTGTTATGATCAAAATGCTGCAGACGGCAAGCAGTTTTTTTTTATTAGATTTGCTGTCAACAATGTTCAATGAATGTGACACAGACTGAGCTTCAAAGGCTGTCACAAGGTTTGCCTACAATCAATTGATATCTGACTGGTGCATAATCATACACTCTGTGTGTACAGCTTCATAAATTGACTTATTTACTGATAACCACAAAACATAGGCAGTTCAAAAGTGTTCATATATAACTGGATACATTTTAATGTAATTTTATGTGAAAGGCTAATAACAACAAAAACATAATTATGACATAGAATAAAAATGATGCATAAAAACATCCATAGAAATCTGAAAACATATGCTGTATATTTTTGTTTGAAACCCTGATATGGCTCAGTGAAATACAATGCAAATGATTGTTATATGATATTACCTGAACTCACAGTAAATATGTGGCAGAACACCAAAGTCTGACAGATTAAGTCCACAGTGAAGCATGGTGGTGGCAGTATTATGTTGTGGGTATATTTTTTTCAGTAGGAACAGGAATTCATAGTAGATATAATTATGGGTAAATCCTGGAAGATAAATGTAAACAACCCTAAATGTTTACCCAGAGCATCAACGGAAGCATATTAATTTGTTGAGGGCTCCATTCTAGGCTTACGTTTACAGGGAATTCTGAATAAAAACATGGCTTAAAAATTGCTCTTCACAAATGTTCTCCACTCACTCTAAATCTTTTTTATTTATTTTTTTTATTTTTTTTTTATTTTTTTAACGTGTCCTGTCTTGCAGTTTGCCACTCAGAATTGGTGTCTGAGTACCAAGTACAAGCCCAACAGATTTACTTTCCCTAGCAGAGTATTACAGCTTTCGCTGTAATACTCCACTTGATGTATATGTATTAAAAAATCTTTATTAGTGATTACTGAGGGTTCAATTTCCTGAAGTCATGGACACGAAACCGAGACAAGAAGGAAGAAAGGCAGAAGGTGAAGAAAAGAAACCGCACCAGCAGAGGCGCGAACTGACAACACAAGACAGGGAGGCAAACAAAGAACACAAGAAAACATCCCAGTCCTCCACCTCTGCAGGACGGCAGAAGCAGTAAAACAAAACAAACAAAAACAACAAACTGAACAGAACCACACCAATAGTTCAGATCAAGTAATAAAAACTAAAAATTACACACTCACTCTAAATCTAAATAAGTGTGAATTATTTTGCAAAGAGAATTAAGCCAAAATTTAAGTCACCACATGTGAAAGCAACTGTACTAGAGGCCTACCTCAAACAGAAACAGCAACTGTATTTGCATTAAACAATGATTTTACACAATTTTTGAGTGAGGGGGCCTGAATACATAGGTAAACCACAATTATCTGACTTTTAAAAACATGTGTATTTTTCCTTAAGTATTTGGTCACAGAATTTCATAGACATATACAGATACAAAGTAATGAAATGTGAAAGGTTTGATAATAAATATTAAGCATGACATCCGTTTTAGTTTTAAATTATATATATAAATTATGAATATTTAAAGTAAATTACAATGACAAAAAGTGAGAGAGTGGGCGAAAAGTTAAAGCATTAAATTAAGCAATGTTACATATCTTACATTCTTTAAGATATATTTACATCAAGTCATTAGACCGAGTTCAAAGCCTGTTGGGTGATACAGTAAAAGCTTATAGTGACAGTTAGAATGAAGCATAAGGGGCCACCAACCCAAAAGCAGAGTGTACCTCTCTGCAGTGTTTAATGCAAATTCAGGACTACATGAGTCAATAGACACGTTCAGCACTACTTTCAAACAACACCTCTATATCAAATTTTCATCGACCCGCCTTGTATTCTCGTAACAAAGTTGATGGCGGTCATGCAGTTTGAATCTACATATGCAGTGATCAGATATGCATGCAAAAGAGCACCCTCTTATCTAAATCCAAAGAGTGAGATGAAGAATCGTGTTTGTGAACAACAAGGGGAATTTGCCTGAGATTTGCCTAGCTGGCTCTTAACAATGGTCAGCTCTTTGGGAGATATTTTATATATTAGCCAGACCAGGCTGCAAGGGTGTTGGCTGTTAAGCAAATTTTAAATACTGTCTTACATCTATTCATAATATTAACAGTAATCGCTTTAAATTTTGAGCATCCTATCTATTTACTTCTTGTTCCTGTTCATTTATGAAAACAAGACATAACTGATTTACTGGTAGTCTGGTGTCAGGTGATAACCACGGACAGTCCATTTTACTCTCTGCCTTGAACAAATGGTCATGCTGGAAAATGATGCTGAAAGCACAGCGGCCATGTTTAATTTTCTTTCAGATGCCTACCATTTTCTCTTTTTAACAGTCTACATTCAGATGATTTTGGTGGACAAATCAAGAAAAATACAAAGATTTCATATTTGAAAACCTTTTAATCAATATCCATCCTCCCAATACATCAAGTTTGTTATATATCAAGACCACACACACACAAAGACACTGTTAAACTATAGAAGGAGCAGATCCGTCTGAGACTGAAAGCAAAGGCAGACATTGAGTGAAAAGCAGTGCAATCTCAGACTCCAACAAAAACAGACATATCAACTATCCCCTAATTGATACAGCCATGCGGACAGTCGCTCACTTGCTCACTTAATGAATTGCTAATAGCCCTCAGCAATGCTATGAGTGACACGGGCCAAGCATTCCACCTGGTGGAAGCTGCCCAGGGAGTGCTGAGGATGGAGATGCTTCTCATTAATGAAGGCAGGATGCCTAGCGATTGTTCAGTCTTGTGTGGAGAGGCCTCTACAACCCCACCAAGGCAATGCCTCTCTCCTTCGTCTATATATGCTCCCTTAACGCCAGACAGCCAAGCGTCGCGGAGTCATGGATAATGAAGACTTGATCAAAGGGACACGGCATTCCTGGGGCCTGGCCAGGCAACTGGACAAGATGAGTGAACAGGGCCAGAGAGAAAGATTGAAATAAATAGGAGGAGAGAAAGAAATGTATAAGAGGAAAAGGGTCATGGGAAAAAAAGAAGTATTCTTTTTTCAGTGTTGTACTTTTACAATTATTGAGTTTGCAAAGCGAGCTTCACCTCATAAAATATTTGCATTGATCTGAAGTCTAACCAGCAATAGTTTGAAAGTGGCTTACAACTGGTTTGTGAAATTGGAAATCCCCAGATGTTAACAAATCTGGGCATGAGCAAGTTAAGAGTGAGTCTCCTAAAGAATAAAAATAAAAGTGATCAACTCTGTTTAATATACAATCCGTGAACCAGGTGCTTCTAATTTATTTGCTCAATAGGTATTTATTCTAATGCTCATAACTGCTGTCCTTTCGAATGACCCATTATTTCCTACAAATAACTGCTGTGGGCGTAGTGATTACAGCTTTTCATTAACGCTGGCAGCTTTTACTGGTGCTGTCTCAGTTAAAGGGCCCTCTCTGTAATTGTTGGCTGTTATAAATATAGTAGATTGAAAGTAAAGGGAGAGGGGCAATGACGCCTCTTTGTTAAATGCTGATGATTGACCAATTAAACTTTGTCAACTTAATTAAGTCTCCATAGTAACATAGGATTTAGACATATTTTGCCAAACATTGTTATCAGAGAGTTAAAACTTTCATCTTTGTGGGATGTGTTAAACTTAGTATATTGTCATGCAGAATAATTTTGCTCCTTGAAATTTTTTCACATTATGTTAGAAACTTTTATGTATTTTGTAGGATTTTGTTTTGGATAGATCGACACAAGCAAACACATATTTATAAAGCAGAATGACTTTTTCAAAAAAGTCTGAAATTTAAGACATTCATATCTATTCGGCTCCCGAATCAATATTTTGGTTTACCAACTTACAATATAAGTCTTTTGTGGTTTGTCCCTACTAGCTTTTTACATCTTTTTCTTCTTTCTCTTTCGGCTTTTCACTTCAGGGGTCGCCACAGTGAATCATCTGTCTCCATTTAGTCCTATCCTCTGCCCTCACACAAACTAACTTCATTTTAGCTTTTCACATCTATAGACTGACAATTTTGCCTTTGTTTTGCAATGTTGAAAAAACTAAATTTAATTGAATGGAGCAAAATGTATTAGTTTTCTACCAAATACAGGGCCAGAAAAGCACATTTTGCTCTCATCTGAACATAGTGCCTTCTACATATTTTCTAGGTCTATTAAATTCACATGGTTCTCCTTATGGCTTTGGTCTAACAATGACTTTTCTCTTATCACTCTTTTAAAAAGATGAAATTTGTGGCGTTCATAAATAATACTTTTCTTGTGAATATATTCTCCCACCTAAGCTGTGGATCTACACAGTTCCTCCAGAGTTACTATGGTCCTCTTGGCTGCTTCGCTGATTACAGCTCACTTTTCCCAACCTATCAATTTATGTTGAATACCATGTAGGTTTGCAGTTGATTCCAAATCTTTGTGATCTTAGAAAAAACATGTAATAAGACAAAGGTAAACTATACAAGTATTCATTAACCACACAACATCTGAAGCTAATTGATTGCACTGGATTTTGTTCAAGGGAATATTGATCCCAAAGGTGCTGAATAAAAACATAGTTTGGATATTAATGTTTAAACCCTGCCATTTACCTTCCACCATACAAATAAGTGCTATGTTGTGTTGGTCTGTCAGATAAAACCCCATTAAAATACACCACTTGCTTAATAATAAAGAGCCCTCTTAATCACAAGCACAAAAAAGATAACCAATCAAACCTACCAGACTTGCCCCGGTTATTTTACATCACAGAAAGGCCAACAGATGTGTATACAAAAATACAGAAAAACACCAAGTTGCAAAAAATTTAAGAACAACATTCATCCACACTATGCAAGCACCTCATTAAGTGGCATTAAAACTATGAAAGTCTGTAATTATTGAATACATCCTCATCTGCCTGAATAGATGTAATTGGTGTGCAGTAATTCTTCCTCACGTAGATCAACTCTGGCAGTGAACGAGCCCTTTGTGTGCCACACTGGGAAGGCTTTTGTGAAATTACACAACTGCTAATCACAAATGCTTTTCAAGATGGAGCGGAGTGTTTGGATTTTAACTTGTATATGAATTTGAAGACCCACTATTGCTTTGTTTTGGTTTACAGTGTACCAAACAACTATGCATTTTTACGTGTCTATCTATACAGTGGGGGAAATAATAATTTACCCCTCACTGATTTTGTAAGTTTGTTCAATGACACAGAGATGAAAAGTCTCACAACTGTATCATTTTAATTGTAGGTTTATTTGACGAGTGACAGATAGCACATCAACAGGAAAACTGAAAAATAACTTTAAATAAATGATGGAAACTGATTTGCATTTCATTGATCAAAATAAGAATTAGAACCCCTGCCAACAATTATGAGTTCTGGCTCCCACAGAGTGGTTAAACACTCCTACTTAATTAGTCACCCTCATTAAAGGCATCTGTCTTAACTAGTCACCTGTACAAAAAGACACCTGTCCATAGAATAAATTAATCAAGGAGACTCCAAACTCTCCTACATTATAAAGACCAAAGAGATGTCCAAAGATGTCAGAGACAAAATTGTAGACCTGCAAAAGGCTGGAATGGGCTACGAAAACATTACAAGTAGCTGGGAGAGGGGGTGACAATTGCAATTGTTGGAAAATGGAAGGAGAACAAGATGACCATCAATCAACCTCGGTCTGGGGCTCCACGGAAGATCTCACCTCGTGGGTGTCAATGTTTCTGAGAAAGGTGTGAAATCCTCTTAGAACTACATAGGAGGAGTTTAATGACCTCAAAGGAGCAGGGACCACAGTAACAAAGAAAACTGTTGGAAACACATTACACCACAATGGATTAAATTTATTGAGAGCTTGAAAGGTCCCCCTAATCAAGAAGGCACATGTGCAGGCCCGTCTGAAGTTTGCCATTGAACACCTGAATGATTCAGAGAATGACAGGGAGAAAGTGCTGTGGTCAGATGAGACCAAAATTTAGCTCTTTGGCATTAACTCAACTCGCCCTGTTTGGAGGATGAAAATACTGCCTATGAACTCCAAAACACCTTCCCCACCGTCAAGCATGGAGGTGCAAAATTTTTGCTTCAGGGGTTTCTTTTCTTCTAAGGGACAGAGCCATGTATTGTCAAATTCTGGGTGACAACCTCCTTCCTTCTGCCAGGAAACTGAAAATGGGTCGTGGATGGGTGTTCAAGCATGACAATGACCCAAAACATACAGCAAAGGCAACAAAGGAGTAGCTCTTTTTGTCATTGGACAAACTTACAAAATCAGCAATGGGTCAAATAATTATTTCCCCCACTGTATGGTACTCCACTGAAATTATATTGTATTATTATCAATATTTGTATTAGAGAAAGTTCAATCATTAGGCTCATATCTTTAAGTCAGCAGTGATATTTGTCACAGGCACCTATAGGCCAAAAGGCACCTGCTGGACAATTGAAGAAAAGTTGAATTCTCCCTTCAAGCCTTCAACTGCTCCAGAGATATACGCCTAAGTGTGCACCCTGCAACACAAACCCAAAACATGGGTATTGTAAAGTCTACTAGGAGCCACATGACGGTGGTGTTAGATTCAAGTTTCTATTCATTTCCTGAGAGTAGCAGGTGTGTGTGTCATTACCCCACTATAGAGAAAACACAACTCTGCAGCGGGCTTCTTAATGTAGGGGGCTCGACCTGCAAATGAAAGCAGACAAAGAGACCAATCTGGAGGCAGCACCCACTCTTTGTCCACTTAGCACGGAGATAGGACATATGTCAATTAGGGTCTGTTTGTTTGATGTGACAATTATTAGGGATGCGCTTGGTCATTAATCCCAATATGGTTTACTGTTCTCACAATTAATATATCTCTCTAAGCTGCGAAAAATGCAAGTGGTCAAGAATCATCAGAAACCTAATTAGCCAGCTGTTTATGTTTATTGATACATGTATTTGGTTTGCATGCCAATTCATATTTTAATGTTTAGTTGAAAATTTTATTTAAAAAACAGAACAATTCTCTGGATCAGTATGTGAACAGCTTGGTATTGGAGGATCGACACTCACCTCACAAATGCAATGAATTACACTGATGCTGCTTTTAAGTTTTTGATGTTTGCACAACGCACATTGTTTAAATTTCTTGAACAATGACTGGATACATTATGTGTCAGGGTTATACAGAACTCATTTGCATGGAAAAAATATTGGAAGCTCAGAATGAGGACGGCATGTAAATGATAACTGTTGCAGCATATAATAAAACAAAAGGACACTGATAAACATCCACATTTAAATTTCAATACCTAATATTTACCTAACCACAGCTTTTCTCTGGAAGGGAATTATTTCTGGACACATTGTTATATTTTCTCAGTGAGCTTGATTTTACTTTTGTTGTTTTCCATCGTCTTTACATGTCAGTATCTTTGTTGTGCTTTGCATGTTTCTGAGCTCTCTCAAAAGAATTGGAGTTTGTATGCAAAGCATATGGCATTTCAGAGATAGAGTGTCACACAACTAAATACATAGAGAATATTCCTCAACACCCTACTGCACATCTTTGATGTGTCCCTATCTGATTCTACAACAGAGTTACAAAGCATTTAAAGTTTCATTGAAGAACAAAACAACAACATAATTGTATATTTTAGTCCTATTTTGCTATTTTGTTTGGGGAGTTTTGTGGAAGTAAATGAGAAGTGGGTCAGTTTGGTTGCTTGTCGTAAATGCACTGAATCAGCACTAAATGTATTATCATTTGTAAATGTACTATTGACCAGGGCATGAAGAGGCTTCAAACATGAGCAAGACAACATCTTGCTTGTATTCATTTTACTTTTCCATTTTATCCAGAATGTACTAAATACAGTTGAACATTTTAACCACTGTGAAGGGTCAGCTTGAAGCTATAGCAGTGGTTGTCCACTAGGTGGTGCCCCACCTCTTCACCAAAACAGCTCCGATTGAGCTCTATTATACTTAAATGTGCAGCGTTGCTCTGATGAAAGTGTGTTGTGTTTAAGTTTTAGTTCCGTATAGCCACTTATCAAGTTACTAACACTGGCAGAGGCAGTTTTTAATAATTAATTTCTAGAAATGATTAAATCCCCCTTTGTCTGTTTTAGTTTAAATGTAAAATATGTCAAAATAAACTGTTTGGCATGTAAGGGAGCTCTTTCACACATGTCCACACACACACAGGTTTACACTCAGATCTCTTTGTCTCCCTTCCCTCATCTCTACTACTCAGAATAATGTGATCTGAGGAGAGAAAACTAATGGTGGTTGATTAAAATGGATTCAGGTGATGAAATAAGGCTCCAGTCTCGGTGCTGAGGGCCTTTAGTTTCAGCCAGGCCCAAAGGCAGCAGCTGGAAGCATAATTATGCAGGCTGATTTATACATCATTAAGGCCTCCATATCGGTCACCCCTTTTGAAAAGAGCAGTTAAGCTACTTACACTTTTCACAAAACAGCAGCAATTCCATGCGAAATGAATGTATGCCGCTCCTCTGGAAGCATATGGTATATTTCTAACCCATTAATAATTCAAGCTGAATGAGCAAAAATTAGTTGGCTCGGTTACCGCAGCGTTTGTCCCACATTCGTTTTGCCGACGTTTTGTAAATGGGTCTATTATGCTAAAAACAAAGCAGAGCGAATGACCACAGTTTGCCGTGCTTAAAAAAAGAGAGGTCCTCATTCGTACACCTGTCATTTTCCAACAAGGCACCATTATGGCTGTGCAGAAAGGTGATATCACACCTTTCAGGCTGCCTACGTCCCTTTCTGTGGAAAAATCTGTAAATTTAGATATCTTTGTAAGAGAAAGCTCTCTTATCCTTATAAAGATCCAGATATTTGCCTTTAATCATTCTATCAAATGATTGGTTTTTGGCTTGTGTTTCAAACTAAATATAAGCAAGTAATTTGCATTTGCACTGAGGCGGCAGTAAAGCTTGTGTGGCACTTTAACTCTTCATGTTCTGTATAATACAGACACTGAGTTTGTTGTGTGACTGCAAAAAACTCTTGACAGCAATTTGATTAAAATCAAATGAGGGGCACTCTCTATTTGGGCAGCTAAAGAATATGTAAGGGAACAGGTGTTCTTTTTAAGACATCCCAGCATACACATTTTAACAACCCTTGACACCTATCTATGCACAATTATTTAATGATATGCACACACGCTTACACACCCACTCACACACTGGACATGAGCACAGAAAGTGCAGCTGAATGGAGCTCAGCACATTGTTACTTTAACCTTCTGCACTAGTTATCCCTCTCAGGGCTCTGAGCCTTGGCAGTGAACTCTATTGGCTTTTTGTCACTGCTCCTTGGCTTGTATATTGGTTGGAGAGTGAGGACAAAACAGCAAAAAGAAATCTTTCTTTGACATTACTTCTCAAGTGAGGTGAGTGTAAGCAGGAGTTGGAAGAGGCCTGGTCAAGCCACGGCATGGCCCCTAGTTCTCCCAGCATTATTCTCTGAAAATTATTAGATATTGAAAAGAAAGCTGTGCCCTCAGCTCTTAGCACCACACGTCCACCTGACCCTTCCACTCCTCACTTTGGATTTAGAATGATTAAATGAACTGACTTCTGCTCAACATCTATATAGATATTTGATGCGACAATAAATAAAAAAAGGCAACGGGACTTCTCTGTAATCTCCCAAGATTGATAAAAAGTGGGTACACAAGTTTCTATTCCTCCTGTTCATCATCCTGTTTGTTTTTGGGAGGGTCTTGGTGCTTGGTTTATGTGTAGTGCTAAGCTATTACCTAGTTGGGTCAAAAGTTCAAAAAAAGGAAATAGAAAAATGAAAATGCGATGAGTTGAAATTCACATTTTAGGGTTTTCAACATGTTTGTGTCCAAACGTGATGTCCTGATTCGAACCCAAGTGGTGTTCTGATCATGGTATTGTTAAATTATCTCTTGAGGATGTGATAAGATCTCCTGGCACAAGATATATTGGTATTAACACCAAATAATTTTTTATCAAAGCAAAGACTGACAAAAATAAATATTTCTCTTGCTCCATCACTTCCCTAAAAATCATTTTCAGAGTCCCTGACTAAACTGAATTTTAGATACCTGTGATTTTACAGTGCAATTTTATGTCATCCCCGGCGGCAGCGATTTGCGCACCCATTTTTAAATTCACAACCCATTTTCATGGACACCACTTGCAAAGCTTGATTATGGCCCACTCACATTGTTTTGCTGAACTTATGACTCAGAGATTTTCACCCGTTAAAATTATGTTTATGCCCTTTCTGTCTTTGTCATCTTTTCTGCCCTATGCGTCTCAACAGCTGTCTGTGGAGTAAAAAGCAGAGCAGAGAGCAGCTAAAACACAAGGCATAAGATGTTATTATAAATAAAGCTAAGTTCTAGGTTTATGAAAGCAACTTCATCCGTACTTTTTGTTTACACAAGATTACTGGACTCAAGCTGAGACTTCTTAAGATCCAGTTATAAATAAGTCTGCTTAAAAGACAGAGTATGCTCGCAAAAAACCCCCAAAAAACATTTTATGAGTTCATTGAAGACTGTAGGTTTTGCTCAAATTGCTTTTGTTATCCATAAAAACAGATACTGCAGCATCAGAAATATTATTACCGATTTAGTTAAGCGGCATGATCCCTGATTAAATGTAGAGCTCCACAACGTATCAAATTGCAATCATCATCACAATCCATGAGTGCAATATAGCAATCACAGCTGACTGGTTGAATGCAATATTTAGTAGGATATTTTCATGTGCCCCGCATGCAAATTATGGATACTATTAATATTTTGGGTCTTTCATTTCATAGACTTATATTGCACTCGATCACTTAGTTAAGTATGCTTTTGGTGGAGTTCTTTAAGCTTACAAGAAGAGGTAGGATTTTGTGATAAAAGGAAACAATTTAGTCACGAAAATGTGGTTAATTTTAGACAATACCATGAACTGAATTTTTAAGAGGGACAGGTTTTCCTGATATCGTGCAGCCCTAATTTAATGTAGTGTAATGCAATCAGATTGCTTTTGGTGTAGCATCTGACTGGGATGCTATCAACAAAGGTCTTAAATATAAGACTCGGGTTGTTACTAGGGGCAGATTAGGGTGTCCCTAATTTTAATTAATGAATTTCATCTTCAGTGGAAAAGCAGAATGAAACAAATAAGAATGAGGTCATGTCTCAAATGATTGACACATGATGACATGTCTAAATAACAAAGAAGTGACAGGAAGGCACACAGGGATATGCACTGGCTCATACATTTACAAACTCTTGCTTCTCTTCTCTAAGTTCCTCTGCTCCGTTCTCCCCACAGCCTTTTTCACTTGAATGTCACCACTCTGCAGGAGGATTTAACGTTGCTTTTAACCCTCGCTGCTTCATAATTACCTTGACATTTACCCTGCATTCAATCAAGTTTTTAACAGCAGATTTATTGCAATGACTTTTTTGTATTGCAGTAGGCAGCACTAATTATACAGGTTAGCAGAAGTCTTAATGGTAATGTTGTTTTACATCTGTAATATTTTCTGTGCCACTTTTTCTGTCTGGATGAGTGCCCTGTCAGGTGCTTTAAGACAGAGAGACACAAGAAAGGACATAAATACTATTAGAGGAAGTATCAGATGTCTTGGGGTGTAAGCAGTAGAACGGAGTAGCACTGCCTATCCCTCCTTTATTGCTCAGGTTATTATCACAACTGCTAGGGAATTGTCGAGACGGGGAGATAGGAGTGGCAACGATCCATCCGGGACTCGTTCATCACCTCTCTCCGCAGCCCCCCGACTAGAAATTACATCTGCATCTGAATTAGTAACATTATTCGCCAATTTGGCTCAGAGTGAACATTGTTCCATTGAAGGTGGAATTAAATTAGAAAATGAGTGAGTCTTTAATTTTCAGATTATAAATCAGGGAATATAATTCACCCCCTTGTACCTTAAGGGCAATCACATTATCCTAAGCGACATTTTATCCTCCCGCCCGCCAAGTAATCTCATCACCATATACAGTCACACACCAATCACGCTTCCTGGGGAGGCAGGAAATACATCTTTCTTCAGAATTAGACGTAATATATGAGTGTCTCGTTCTGCATGAGAGGTTATTTTACATGAAATTTGATGGTCCTTCTGAACTCACAAACAGTAAGGAGAATTACTTATTTAAAAGGATATTGCTTACGTTTTATCCTCATAAATGCCAAATCTTGCTGGCTGAACATCAGGTTAACTCCCTGAATGCCCGACCTTTATAGATTGTAGGTTACAGTGGGAGGTTTGGAAAAAAAATACATAAATAAACAAGTTGCAACCACTGAGGTCACCAAAGGATTTTGATTTCAGGGGTACTTTGAAACTACTTAGTCATGTAACTGTTTTATGTTCTAGTTGAATGAAAAATGCTCAGATTTTGCAGTAATGCCTCTCAATTTCTAAACAGTGTTGTAATTCTACAGTGATTGCTATAAACAAGCAACAACTTTAACATAACCTGACAGAATCAGAAAGAACGGATTGACCTTTCACTGCAAGTCTTTCCTTATTCTGTTTCCCAAAAACTCTGCCTGTCCATTTCATTCTGGCCAATGCCCAGAGCTCATTAAAAATGAATGTGCTCCTTAAACCCCAACACTAGGCTTTTTCCATTAGGGAGAGAGATATGAGGGTGATAAACATTATTTGTGATCGGATATGAATTGTGCGAGGATTGGCTGCAATATTGGAAGCCGCATTGAAAAGTGATTGTGCTTGAATTCCCCCATGCAGTCTAGTGCCATATCAAGACTCTTGTAATTTGATTCCTATTCATTTTAGCCATTGTTGTGCATTATAATGAAAAGCCATATCAAGCTTATCTAGACCAACCAATTTGGATTTTTTTTTTTTATTTTGTCCCACTTGGTTGATTTTAAGCTGATCAGGATATTTGCTTGGCACAGTCTTGGGCATTCTGAAAGGCCTTATCTTACATTTAATTACCATGCTGCTTTTGTTGAAGTAAAATTCATCTATTTTGGTGTGTATGGGCGGGGTATCCTTCTGCCTGTGTGAATAAAAGAGAACAGGAGAAAGGGGAAAAAAAGCCTGTTTGGTTGTCTTCACTTTGTCTGTCAGCTTCTGCCGTTCAGATGTATTTTCATGAAAACAGTGTCGGTGCATCCCCCGCTAAAAGCCAATAAAAGCCAGGCTATCAGAGATTCACCCCTGAGCGCTTCACTGACAACCTTCCAGACATATACATTTAATATTCCATTGATTGAATGATTTTTACGAGCCACAGTTAACATTATCATCAATATGCCCTTAGGACCAGGACATATACTTAAGAATTTGACTGATCAAATGGTGAATGAGGTAAGATGGCAAACGTCAGTATTTGGCTATTTTAAAAAAGACTACTACTACTGAAAATATCAAATGTTGTTTTCGAATTACGACTTCCTTTTTATTGTACCCAAAACAACATGTTCCTATGTGGTAATATAATTCCCTTATTTGTTAAATCTTATATTAGCAATGATTAAAAAATATCTTTTTTTGACAGATTTCACTAGCCAAACTTAGGAGTAGTCTACCCCACTAAGAGGCATTATACACAAATGGAGAAAAACATCGTCCAGTGATGAACCTTTTCAGGAGTGGACAGTCTATCAAGACAACAAAAGCGCATTGGCAAATTATCCAATACATACGAAACATAAGTAGTAATACAAGTCTCACTTGCATCAGTCAAGGTCAGTCTTTAAAAAAAACAACTAAAAAAAACAATGACAACATCCCTTAATTGATGAAGGATACATTCTTCTCCATAACAGAAGGAAGGAAACTGAACATCAGTTTATTATCTCAAGATGGGGAACGCTTATCCTCACCTATTTACCCCTCAATTGCTATAAAAACAAACAGTTGTCTGAGTGGTCTAGTCAAAGTATTGACTTGAATTTAACTGCGATGTTGTGCCATTACCTTAAACAAGCCATTTAATGGGACTAAACTAAAACAAGTCAATAAAAAAGAGAGTCAAAATTCATGCACACTACTGTGAACAACAATCGTCATTATTCAGTAAAGTTTCACTGCAGATATTGTTGCCAACAACAAACAGTAAGGGAACAATCACTTTTTCACATTCTGTAGATCCAGATTTACTGATAGCTTTTTTGATTTATTAAATTAAATCTTGTTTTGAAATAATGTTTTTAAACTCTTTTGAGTTATGTTCCTTGGTATTAAAATTTGTTTTGATTTTTTTATCTGAGAGATTGAAGTGTGACCAAAGAAAAGTTACAACAAAACATCTCTGTTAGGGGGCAAATCATTTTTCACATCACCATCTGCAGTACAATTTTTTATTTACCCGTTTAATGCAATTGTGTTAATGCGTAGGATTTACGCCATTAAGGGACATATTCATACAAAACTGCATGGCAGATAGATGCATGTCATCCAAGCATATTGTAAAATATGAGGTGGTTTGAGCTGTATTTGCCTGACTGTTTGATCCCACCGTGGTAGTCAATGTGTGTGTTTTACTTCCCTCCAGGTTCACTGACAGTCAGAACAGGATGATAATGGTGACCCTTGGACACTCTGCTCCACGGGGCAGGGATGCAGTGGGCTACATCTCACGCACATATTAATATTAATACATATAAAAGCCATCCAACTGGTTCAGAGTCATCGAACACATACACACAAACACACAAAAATTGTATATAGACTGACTGCTTCAAACGCACATCTGCATGCTTCCAGGGACACACATATATATACAAAAGCAAGTAAAAGGCCCATTATGGATAAAACAGCAGAGCATTTGTGGCTGGACCGTTTCCCGAGGTCAGTTTGAAACATTTGCCAGCCGGAAACCTACACAGAGTGCCGGTTGTTCACACCGTTTGGGGAAAACACGCATTATGTAAATGATTCTTCTTTTGGAATGAAACACAGACAGCTAGAAGCAGTGTGCTAATGGCTACCATGTCAGCCAAAGCTAATGGTTGTTGTGCTTTTTTGCTCATGCGTGTGCTGTGTTGCATGTTTTTTGCAGCTTATTCCGCATGTGTGTTTATGATATTCTAAATAATTCCTAGAAACCCCTTCCGTAATCATTTGGGTATTGGAATGTCAGTGTCGATGGTCAGTAAAACTAGGCAAGGAGGAAAACGTTGTTTTTGTTTTTGTTTGTTTGTTTCTCCTACTTTGCATATTTTTGGAAATTCACAAAAGCAGTTTTTAAAGAAGACCTGCAGAGAGACTAAGCCTGCTCACAGAGGCAATAACAGCACTTATATTTAGGGACTACAGGATAGTGACAAAGGTACACAATGTCATCCCTGTCAGTGAGCCAACTGAAGGCACTGTAAATATTAAAACTCTATTTGCATACCTTACACTGGCTGATAGTTTGGTGTCAGCAGCATCTACAAACAGTCTGGAGTAATGGTGCATACAGGCAGTTCATTCGGTCTGAATTGAAGGAAATATATCCTTATAAACAGTGAGTACTACGGCTTCTGCATATTCACATGGAGCCCACAAAGTTTCCACACAAGGGCAACAAGGAAATAAAAGTCGAATGATTTGGAAGTGAAACGGCTGAGGGGCGTATGACTCACTAACATAGATGGTGAACTGACAAGCACATCTCAATGTCAGTAGGCAAATCAAGGGTCTGGAGTCTTTTTTTCCCTGTAGATTACACCAGGAGATGTAACTGTTCAAAAGGAAAATTAACCTGGAAATTACGAAGATCTGTATATGGGTTTTCTAGATTGCCTCTGTATGGTTCATCAGATGCCACTGATCTGCAGCTTGATTTCATTCCATTTCAGCAGTACATTTTCTGATATTCAGCAACACATTGATGGATCAAGTAATGCTGAATGATTTAAAAGACATGAAAGTTCTTCTGAGGAGAGATAGGAGGCAATTGGGGTAAAGATTCACCAACAGAAACGGCTTTTGAATTTAATCTTTTGTCCAAGTTGTCACTTTTGACCTCGTACAATCAGCATGTGGTGTTGAGAATGATAGGACACCATTATTATCCTAATATCGTGTTTAAAAGGAGGCAGATATTGGCATATAGCCCTCCTAAGATTCTTTTATAATTGGAGATTAAACCAAAGATGCTTGGGGCTATAAGCACACTTGATTCTGTATCTGCAGCTAAACAAAGACACACAAAGATCTGTAATTATCAAATGGGATGACTTTCTAGGATGGTGTCACCGAGATATAAACAGCTGCTTAAGAAAATATTTTCACCACACATTTTAAAAAAGTTTAAATTTGCTTTAGTTTGCAAAGCAATTTTTCAAGCTTTCCCAGTACTCGCAGAACATCGTTCAGTCCAGTATCTCAAGATAGAAAGAGTGCTTTACAACCATCCACCTAAAATAAACGGCTGAGCAAGGCATTAAAGGAGAAGTTTAGGATTTTTCAACCTGGACCTTATTTTTTTGGAAATATTACATTCAGTTACTCACCCAGACACATTTGGAGCCACTTGGAGCCCTTTGGAAGAGGTTTATGTCCAGTCACGATCAGTGTATTTCCACATAATCAGAGTCAATCAGAGCAGGAGATTTGCTGTCTGTAAAAAGGCAGATTCTGCCCCAAAACTCAATTAAAGCTTCAATTAACCATTTTTTGTTATTAATCATTAGCACTACATCCTTCTGAGTTCAGAACCTCTTGGAAGTTCAATTCAATACAGTTTATTTATATAGCGCCTTTTCACAACAGATGTCATCTCAAGGCACTTTACAAGAAGAGTTATTACAATACAATGTTTAATGTAGAAATTAGAGAACCACAGAAGATTGCGTCATGTAATTCTCAGCAATCCCTCACACTGAGCAAGCATGAAGCGACAGTGGAAAGGAAAAACTCCCTTTTAACAGGAAGAAACCTCCGGCAGAACCAGGCTCAGCACAAGCGGTCATCTGCCGAGACCGTCTGTCGTTTGGAGAATACAGAACAGAGATACAGAACAGAGATGCAGAACAGAGACACAGAAAGAACAACAGAACTGATGCAGAAGTTTGTTGCAGGACGTGGAGAACTTTCCGTCACTGCAATGCCATCTTAGTCAGGGTCGTCAAGCAGGGCAGGTCAGGAGCACCTACGGTAGAAAGAGACTAAGAAAAAGCAGGTTAGAGCTTGAACTGACAGCACATCATGCAGTTGGGCAGAAGTAGGAACAGACTCTAATAATGTCCTCCAACAGCCTAGCCTAAAGCAGCATAGCTACTAACATTAACCTGTCTCCTAGCTACTAGGAGACCTAGCTTCTAACACTTTCTACCTGGCTTACATTAACCTATCTCTACCTAGCTACTCTACCTTTTCCTATCTCTTCCTAGCTTTTGACACTCTACCTGACTACTAACATTAACCTGTCTCCTAGCTACTAGGAGACCTAGCTACTAACACTCTCTACTTGGCTTACATTAATCTATCTCTACATAGGTACTCTACCTGAAGTGCGTATTAGTTCTGTTCCAGGGTGATTTAGAGGCTCTAATACAACTAGTCTATTGTGTGATTACGTTACTGCCGTGCTTCCATCCCAGTTGTAGTCTTTGCAGCACTTTCACTCTGTGCTCTATGGTGGCCAGTTAGACAGAACTTGCTAATGCGTGTTTCCAAATTGCACTAGCCTAATGGCCAATTGGACTAGATTCAGCTTCTGCAGGCTCCCTTTCCGCAACCTAACCTGACTACTGCAGCAATGGAGGGTGGCTGCAATGTCATTGAAAGCCCAGGTTGCTGTAAGTTGGAATCAGTTGCAATAAAAGCCTGTAAAACAGCCAGAAGCTAATACCTTAGCACCACAGAGATGTTCCAAACTCACAGGGAAATATCGCTAACCATTCATAATAAAACATGTTTAAATTAAGAAGCTTTGGGGACAAATGCCATATTACAGGAGGCAAATCTCCTGCCCTGATTGACTCCCATTTATACACTTATCCAAAAGGACTCCAAGGGGGTCCAAACTTGTCTGAGGGATTAAATGAACATGATATTTGTTAAAAACAAGTTCCAGGTTGAAAAAAAACAGACCTTCTCCTTTAAACAGGGAGGTAGCGAGGAGGTCTATGGTAACTCTGGAGGAGCTGCTTAGATCCACACCTCAGACATGGGACTCTACCTGTGAAATATTAGTGGTGTCCTCTACAAATATGGGCATTCATTTATCAACTAAATTAATTTGACTAATTTAACTTATTTAATTTTAAGTTAAGGATTTCCCCAGAAGTTAATAACAGTAAATTAAACAATTATTTTTGCCAATTTTTTTTTATGTCTGCTCTGCAGCAGAAATATAACATATAACAGCTCCGTCCTGGAGGGTAGATGAAGCAGAGAAACTGCTGATAAAAGAGGACACAAACTATCAGTGTTAAAATCAATTTGTATTAACTAAGACATTTTTTGTCACATATGTATCCCCTCGTTCTTTGTGACTCTGAAATTGCTTTTTTCGCTCTCTTGGCCATTATTTTAAGGAAGAACCTAAGGACTTAATGCACGTGAGGATGTGGTGCTACTGAATATGTTGAATTATATGTTAAACTGAGGGCATTTCTGTATGAAAATGACTGTGAATGTGCATGAGCACTTTGACACGCACACGTGGGATTTATCAACAGATGACAAGCATGCATACAAGTGGACACCTTTAAAAAAAAACAACTTTTGACTGTCTGCACAAACATTCAAAATTTTATTTGTAGGATAGAATATAGAACAGTTTCTATGAAATTTGATAAACGAGGGCCCTGGCCTTTATGGGAGAGTGGCAAGAAGAAACTGATTCTTTATTTGTCAAGAAAAATAATTGTGTCAGTCAAAGAAGATGTTTACTTTGCAATTTGCGATACGCAATGGGGAGTGTAAAGCCAATAAGTGCTGTTTTTGTTGACAGATATACATCATCCATCCCCCTGATCTCACCATCCCTGTAGTAAAACATGTTGGTGGCAATATAATGCTGCGGGAATGCATGGTGCTAAATACAGGCCACCTTTAAAAAAATAGTAAACAAAATTTGAGGATGCGAGGTTTGCCATTCAACAGGACAGATTCCAGACAGATGTAACTGCAATATTGTGCTGGTCTGTCACATAATATCGCAAATTTATGCTAATAATGTGACAAAATGTAGAAAAGTTAATGTGGTATGACTACTTTTGCTTGGTCCTGTAAGTACTCTATGAGAAAGAGCATTTGTTAAAGCATATGTCATTTTACTGCGAACCATTTAAAAGTGCTTTTTTTATAATATATCCAAAAGGAGCATGAATATGTTCTTTCAAAAAAGCAGGACAACAGATGAAAACAGTTGTTTCCAGTTTTACAAAGAAAACTCTGGTACTCTCTGAAGCTGGGGGTTGGACAGGGACAGGTCATATTTCACAGTCAGCCTGACTTGCCCCAACAATGTGACAGCTTGTGACAAATAACCTAGCTCATGATTGAAATCTGACAAAATAACGCTGTGTTTTATAATAGCGTCCTCGAGCAGAAATATGGAAGCCGCAAACTAAACAGTGCTTCATCACCTCCATGCCAGTCCCAGCGGTTCTCCATTAAGGGCCAGATCATTGTGTTATGCCTCCCCCCGTCCCAGCTGACCGGCGAAGTGACAGCCCCGGCTTGCCGCCATGACATTGAAAAATATTTGTACTGACAAGGCTACAAATCACACACCGACAAGTTTTAAAACTCAATGTTCACTCGATGTGCATCTGCTATATTCTCGTTAAAAGTGTAATATGGTAGTCTCTCCCCTCCGCGTTCTTTTATTATTATGGTATTGACAGCAACTATAATAAAGTTGTGCTGTTTTGATGCCAGGGAGGGAAGCTCAGGAGATGGAGAGATTGAAGGAAAGGGTATATGTGGGGTGAGAAATGAAGAGAATAGCTGCGATGGTTGAATGCTCGCATGGCGCTGTAACAAAAGCGCTCCATTTTCATGACAGAACTTCATCTGACATGTTTAGTTTGATAGTCTACCTGTGCCCTACTCAATAAGTCCAAATCCTGCATTATGTTGAATTTTGAAACATATTTTTAGAGGCATAAAATGTATTCTCTTGCTTGATATTCACATCTAAATTACTTTTTAACCCTATGTTTTCAATAGTTTCCCTTCTCTCTGCATACTGTAGATGGAGTATAATCAGCATGGTTCTCTATTCTAGTGCATTTGAGCCTGTGGTTGCTCCAACATCCCCCCTGTTTAAAACCTCGTCGACCATGTAGGCCTTAATGTGTGCCCGGTGCACACGAGCAAGTGTGCTTTAGGCTCATTGTTAACATAAGGCCAAATCTGTAATATAGCACGGACAATTAAGTGCACAATTTTTGTATAAATGCAAAATCCCTCACTGTGAATTATTTAATCCCCTCTCTACAGTTCATTTAATAGAGCCCTTTTGGCGGCTGGTTGGAGTCACAGAAAACTAATTTGATTCTGTTCCTTGATTTAATTAGATCTTATGATGTATGGTATTGCTAATTCGGTAGCTCACCATGCGTTGTCGGCGCCTGTCCCTTGCACTGGCGGTGAGCTGTCAGAGCCCCATTTTTAACAGTATTGAAAAATTCAAGCTTTATTATTGCCCCCTCACTCATTTTCTCCCATCAGAGGGAAAGTAATGAGGTTTTAGTCTCTCCTCTTTTACTTGTCGCCCCTTCTCCTCTTGTCTCTCCATTTTTGTCGCTCTGCTGCGCCTTCTCTCTTTTTTGTGTGTACTTTCTTCTTCCTTTCATTCTCTTTGAAAACAGTAAGAGCGAATAAAGAGTCAGGGAGAGCACAAGGAAAAGAACCATGAAAGCAGAGAGGCGGAAAGTAGAAATGATGGCATCGATGAGTGCAATATACTGCAGAGAATGAAAAGAACAGGGAATGAAATGAGCAGGTAAGATAGCAGAGAGCAGGGAAGGATGATCAGCTGAGAGAATGAATTTGTCAGAGAAAAGTGGAAGGTGAGCATAGCTGTGTTAGTGAATATGAGTGATAAGTAGTTAGAGGGAAAGAAGAGAGGAAAAGGTAGCTCAAAGGAACCAGGAGAAAGAAAGAAAGGATAGGAGAAGAGGGGGAGAGTGTGCTGTACGCTTACAGCGCTCCAGGCTTACTGCTCTGGCATTAGCACACTGATTCATGAGTTAAGTTTCCCCAACTGCCTATGGCTATTAGCTTTCAGTTCCTTTCGGCTGTCATTTAGACTCCAAAGAGTCTTTTGGTTAATGCACTGTTTTAATGAGAGTGCAGCACTCGCTAATATATTTGACTGTATGAAAGGTCACAACAGGAAGCTAAACAGATTGAAAGAGTGGGGGCAGAATGGCAGCAGCGCCGTCAAGAAGCTAGACGGCTTTTCAAGCAAACTGATTGGATTGGGAGGTGGAACGTGAGAGCTGGGCGGCAGGGTTAGCGTTAACCGGTGAGGCAGGCTGCAATGGCGTCGCTGTTGCGTGAGATGTAAACTCCCTCTACCCAGCACCCAACGATCCATAACAGGCCAGGAACTGATGGGTTTACCGCTCTCTCTTACAGATACGCTTCATCTATCAGCTGTTATCGAAGAGGGAGAGAAAAGTTAGGGAAAGAGATGGAGAGAGACAAGGAAAAGAAGGGGCAGACGCAAGGAATAGGGACATGTTTCATGACTCGGGGTGTAATGGTAAATAGCTCATGAGACGACACACCATGTTGGGTTCACATGAGCAAGATGAGAGAAGCAGTTTGTTTTTCTTTTTTAAACTAAGAATACCCTTTTTTGTGTTCACAAGCAAAGAAAGGTCTGCATATCAAGCTTATCTTTAAAGAATCTTTGTTCATTGCAGGATTATCCACCAAAAATTATATCATATCAGGAATTAATAGTAAGTCTGTTACATTATTCTTGGTGTTTACATATCCTTTGAATTTATAAAATCCTTTTGATTTATCAATCTATTACAATATATATATATATATATATATATATATATATATATATATTATTATTATTATTATTAAACTGTGTCGAACTAAAGAGGACCCAAAAAGCCCAAATAGATTATATGTTAAACTGAAAGACTCAAGAGGAAGGAACCACAGAGTACCTTTATCCACTCCAAATTTACTTAATAAACCAAGAAAAAACGCATTTTGCACATATTTATCTAGCTAAAGCTCAAGAGGTTCCAAAAGTGTGAAAGAAGATGCACCTGCAGGAGGAATGCACATCACTGTTCCTCTCTGATGAAATTTTTTTTTATCATATTCATTACTCTTTCATCTCTTTCAAAGCTTCACCGCTTCCTATGTGTTGTATTTTGTTTTAAAAATGTGTTTGGACATATTGCCGAAAGCATCTTTTACTGGTGCGTTACTGTACTATAACATCTGTGTTTAGATAAGTCCTTTACATATCTTTTATACTCGCTGGCTACAAGACCAGTGTTAAAGCCCACCCCGTCATGTGAGATATCTGTGTTTACAGCATTCTAATGGCTATTTGATGCGTCAGTCATCAGAATTCTGTGCCACAACAGGTTTTAATTACAAACGCAAAAATTACTAGCATGCTTTTCACCTATCAGCTGTTAGTTAAAGATTTGTCAAAGCAGAACGGGTAAACCCTTTCCTATTGGACCAAGTGACGTGTCAATCTAAAACTAGGATTTCTAAGTATGTGCTGAGAAATTTGTAGGCTTTTGATAGTATATTATCAGACATGATGACATGAGATGGGGAAGCAGAAGAATACATTACAGAAAATGCAGTTTTACAATTTGTCTTCAGACCTGTCATGGACAAACTATTAAATAACAAGGGTCTTTTTTTGGACTCTTGTGGATGTAAAAAGATCGCTTGGTTTAGTCAATTATTTGAGGCTGCGACTGTTGAGTCCGAAGTTATAGTTCTTTCTATAGAGGTAGCTGGATGCGGGTTGCCTGAAGCAATAGATGTGTCTACAGTTATAATTTTTTTCTTGATTGGCAAATATCATCAATCGCAGTTGTCTTAGTTTTTCACTGATATATATCTACTGTATATTCACATTGAAGTTGGCCAAGAATGTCGTCCGGTTTTACCCTGGAAATAGGCAATGTCCCGACACAGGGATGCTAAGTGTTCCTGTGTCCACAAAATATAAATAAAATACCAGATGTCCACTGTAATGCCAATCTGCCTACCAATGTGCCTATTGGTGTTTGAATATGTGCAAGTTTGTTGGGTGAATGTTGATTCATTGTTAAGTGCTTCAGTGTTCATTCAGACTAAAAAAAAGCACACATGCTTAGTAAATTTACCACTTAACTACTTTTAAAATCTCTACTTTGGTTGTCACATAACCAAATTAAGAGCATGCTATAGATTTGCAAAACCAGTGAAAAAAAAAAAAGAAAAGTAATAGAACAATGGACCAAAAATAGTTTGATAAATGTGAACGCTTACATTTAATTAGCAATATAATAACTAATTCAGAACACTTCAGCATGGCACCATTTTTCTGTGTAAAATTCCTTTAAAGTTAACTACTCTTTACACTTTAGTAAAACATGCCATTTTTCCCAACATTTATTTTTCTTAACAATTCAGTAATATTCAATTAATTTTAATCTATTTCAGTTCAAAAGAGTTTATTTACAGAAAAACATTTCAGTTCAGTTTAAATAAATTGTATTCAATTTATTTCAAATCAATACAAATCAATTTAATTGGACTTAATCCAATGCTCTTCCATTGGGTTGACCACCATTGATAGAGTGCAATACAAACAATTTTTAAGGTCTTCACCCTTCACACATGTTTTTCACCTATTGTCAACATCTTAAGGGACAATCACCAAACTGCAGAGCTGTGCTCAGGTTTGGTGCATAAACCTGATAATCTAGCAGTAATCCATTCAAAACTAATCAAACATTTACAAAGGTGCCATGAGGTGGTGAGAGCCCTATTCGTCAGCGCCCTCCATCACCAACACGCGAGCTGACCTCGTTATGCTTGCGGCGTCTCAATCTAACTATGCAAATGAGACAGCGGCATGCAGGGGTGGGTGCAGGGGACTGGCAACCAGACTTGTGTATAGAAATTATAAACAAATAGCCGTCCATTATGGATGGAGTTTCTTGGGCTGGGCAGTGCCTGGCAGTGAGGCTGAGACAAACTCTTCTCCTGTTGAATAATCTATCACTGAGCAGGAAGTGACAGTGTTGTCAAGGTGAATTAGCAGCATACGTCAAGCTTTTGTTATAAATCCCTGCCTACTGTAGCCCTTATTTCCCCCCCTGTGCGATGTATGAACTCAGCTGATGATATATCAACATTGTTTGGAGATTTATTATTCAGGGAGGGGTGATTCCACTGGGGGAGCTGTGGTACGAAGTGGGACAGGTCTTGTGGCGAGAGCTGAGGGGGTTTTGGGGGAGTGAAAAGTGGGCTCCTATCCCTGTAATCCTCTCCTGCTGCCTGTAGGCCCCAGACCCTTTTTCCTCTCCATTACCCAAACCATTTGTTTATTGTGCAGTAATTACAAACCTTCGAGCCTAGAGGCAAATAGGCGGTGAGGCGCTGTAATGATGTAGACATTTATAACAATGTATCATAACAGTGGACTCAAAACAATGAATTCATGTTGCAGGACTTAACATCCAGGTGGTTCACTGTGAGTCAGAAGGTAATACGCAGGCAGGTAGAGCGTTATCGATTTGTAAAAAACTTCATCCCTCTCAAAGGCTTGAGTTAAACAGGGTAATATGTCGTATTCCATTTAGCATTTCCATGCATGTTTGCTTTACAAGCTTAAAAACCACAATCTGTTCTGAGACAGGGTAAAAAAGGGAAAAAAAGAGAACATTTTCTCATTTTCAGCACTCCAGAAGCCATTTAGTGCTCCCTGTGTTAGAGTGGCAATCCCTATTACCGCTGGATAAAGTGTACCCTTTTTTATTTGAAATGAAAATGTCAGTAATTTCTTTTGAGATTGATGACTCCTTACACACAGGCCCAATAAATGAAAAATTGATGAGGCTCAGTTCTCTCTTTTAATATTTAAGGCAATATTAAAGCCTCTCTTACACCTCATGGAAATAGTTTTATTTAAAAGGAATAAGACCATTGGGCATTGTTTACTGAACACCCCATGCATGTTTCATAAAACTGGTGCCTCTTGGAGGAATTCAAAGGCCCTTGAAATTGTTACTGTTTTGCAGTAAGTAAAAAACGACTTAAGAGGAAGTCGAATGGCCTCAGCGTTGTTTTGTCGCAGCTCTCCTGTTGTTGGATGTGGGCTGCTTTGATGAGGGTTCTAATGGTAGATAGCTGTGCCAGGAAGGTGGGTAGAAGGGGGGGGGTCGGAGTTGCACAAAAAATGGGCCTGATTTTATTTCTTCTACTGGGTCGTAATGTGTGCTCGGTGAGGAAATTGATGTTTAACGTGCCTTAGCGGACGAACGGGATGAATTGCCATTTAAAACAAAGACCCATGGGTCCAAAGCAAGGGAGGAGGAGAGAAAAAAGAGGAAAAGGTAGAAGTAGGACAAGGAAAGGAAACTACTTGGATCGCTACACAAGCCAGGGGCAAGGAGAGTCCCATGCAAAGGTTGAAAGTGATACCCAGGTATTACCGTCAAGTTTGTTTGAAGCGCTGAAACTGTGAAATCTAGCCAACGAGTTCACACCTCTAAACAAAACTTGACTTGTGATGACTTTCATGGCTCTTTTTTGTACTGAAAGCTAATCAATGAAGAATAAAACTTGACCCTAAAGTCAAACAACCAAGCAAAATATTTTAAGGTAGACAGTGGGAACATCTAGATTTTGGCATAAGTTAGTACAGTCATGCAACTCACGGTAGGTGGGAATAGTATAAGCCTTTCAAATGAATGGAAGGACATCTTGATTGGTACTCATCAGTTTGTGCCTTTAACACATAATGGGGAGCATCAAGAAAGACCAGCTCACTGGACTTTAACTAAAGAAAATCAATAAAAAGCATCAGTATAGCACTCAGAACTTGCTCCAGAAAGGACTTATGTGAAATTTTCACTGAATAAGTATGCCTGAGCCTTTAACTTACATTTGGTGGATCATGCTGCAAGTGCAAGTCTTAATGGGTTTCAGCTGAGGATGAAAGCATTAACCTGTTATAGTCAAAAGTCTCAAAGCTTGTGATAAAAATACCCCTGGCTCAAGTCCAACAAGCTGTTCTGTCTGTGTGCACATTGACATGACACGTCTGGATGCAAACTGATGGATGTTAGTTTGCAGTGCTCCCATAAGTTGAAAACATTAAGAATAAAATCACTTTGAACAAATCCTTGGGGATAAATATATGACATTGTTCTGATATAATGGTTAGTTTTGCAACACAGAAGCATTTTAGCGTCAGTTTTTTCTGAGGCTATCTATTATTTTTTGTGCTTCTGCATGCACACAAATTTATCAATGCACAGTAGGGCCAGAAAAGAAAAGCATCATGTATGGTGAAAAACCTTCCATACCAGCAGGACTCAATCCAAGTTGAGGAGCCCATTATATTGTAGTGGTGGTTAACAGGGACATTCGAACAGAGAACCAAGATACTCCAGCTCCCATTTAGACAAATTAAATCAAGTCCCATGATGCTTTATGTATCTGTTGCCTGGGTTACACATCCTAGCGCACGGGGCCCTTTGATAGAGGGTGGAATGAAGCTCTTTATATCAGATGCTTCGACAACAGGGGGTGACTACAACCTGCCAACCTATTATCAAAGGCACTGGTTTCATAGCCCTGCCATATTTTTTGATTGATCTAAATTACACGTCAGTGAGTGCTGCAGTAACATGATCTATAAAGAGATAGCGACTACTTGTACATTATTAAACTCCCTGAGCGGCTGCTCTGCTTTTGGATTGCTGTAATTATCTGTGCTGGAGGCACAACAAGTGGCCCAAACACAGCTGTTATCTTGCCTAGGCACCCGAACGCTAGCTTGCATTAATTGTTTCTAAACAGAAGCTCCATTTGGCTGAGGTTAACATTAAAAGATAGGCTGGGAACATGCCTTTATATCTTTTTATAAAGAGGTAACATATGCACACATTTTTCCTTGGAACTGTGTTTGACATATAAAGCGTGATCAACATGGAATAAAATGTAGCAAAAGCTGTAAAACTAAAATTAAAATAGTTTGTTAGCGGACACATAATATGTGAAGCTCGCTTTTTCTCCAATATTCCATGAACAGAGAGGAATCAGCTGTTTGTGCTTTTTATTTTACAAAAGCAGGATTCCAGTAAATCTTCCTGGATCTAACAGTAACTGTCTTTGGCCTCCTGACATCCCATATACCCCCTTCCTTTGAGAGAGAGAGAGAGAAAGAGAGAGAGAGAGGTAGCACGAGGGGATGGCTCTCTTGGAAACCTAAGGGACCTCTGTGGGACGTTGGTATGGGTCATGTGACTCATGGTGTCCGACACTGTGGCACCAGTCAGGTTTTGTGGCCAAGAGCTGGTGTTGTGGTGACAGAGACGGTAAACAGCACATATCAGTTTTACCACAGTTTCTTTCTTTACCTCATCACAGATCTCTGCACTGTGATATTTAATCCATCTATATGTCTGAGCAAAGGTAGAGTGCTGTGAAGCAAAGCTTACTGTGAAATCCAAAATACGGTTATATTTGAATTAAATTACTTATTACTGTGAAATATGGCTGCACAGGGGCACATTTGGTAGCACTGTGACCTTGTAGCAAGAAGGTCCTGGGTTCAAATCCCAACCTGGGGTCTTTCTACATGGAGTTTGCCATGGAGAACCCCACACAGGATAGACAGAATATAAAATAGATGGATGTGAAGGTGATAAATTTCAGGAATAAAACTAATAATAATAATACATAAAATAAGGACTTTCAATACAGGTATGTTTTGATATGGCCTACACAATCTTGGGAAACTCAGTTGAGGGTAAGTCAAAACATGTCATTACAAAACAAAGCTGGTTGTTAACAGCAAGCTATGTCCAGACATGATAGAAAGTTAAGTGGAAGGAAAAAGTTTATCAAAAAATTAAAAGGTACGGGTAAAACAAAAGTATTCATAAAATTGGCTGAAATCAATGCTTAAAAGACATGTAATGTACCATCTAATGTATGACTTTTATGTTTTGACTTTTCATTTATTTTTATATTCTAAATAATCAAATTTCACCTGTAGTTCTATAGCATACTTTCAAACAGATTTTCATGTTTCTGTTTTATTTAAACACATATGAACAAGTATATTTCACAAGAAATTCCATATTAAAGCCCTCATAAATGTGCTTGTCTTACATCACCACATCATCAGTGTGCTCTCGTGCCAAGCCTTATTTCATACGGTCCACCTTTTTATGAGGACTGCTTAGGAGTGTAACAGCAGATGCAGACATTGAGTTCAAATTCATACATGGCAGACATAATATCAGGCAATATAGAAGCAGACAGAGAGGCTATTGAAATGCAAATAGACTGCTGGCGCTGCAGGAGCAGGGGAAAGAAATTGGCCAGGATGACAATGCAAGTAAACCACTCCAGTTTGTCAAGAAGGCCGCTCTTTGTCACAAAACTGGGAATGGATTTCTGTACAAGTGCTGCTACAGCACTAAAAAGAATAATATTCAAAAAACAGGAGGAAAAGGAGACATAAACTAGCTCCCCAATGCAAAACCCTCATGCTAAGATAGAGAAATGCCTGTAAATTTATCGTTTTCCATTTATTGCTGTGAGTTTTCCAAGGGACCCCTCTTCTTGGATTGTGAAGGTGAGCGATGTCAGGTATAAGAGGGATACGGCGAGGATGCATGTTGGTGCTGGTGCTATTATACATACACACTTCCTTCATGCCTGAGTCTCATCACGAGTGGCCTTTCAGTCCACAGCATGCTTTGTTAGTCAGGTAGGCACGCTCCATCAGGAGGAGGAACACAGAACTGGGAGGCCTCACCGGACCCTCAGCCATAATAAATTACCTACAAGTGCTGCAGAACAATAACACAAAAAAGTGTGAGCCATCCATTTCGCCACCATTTACAAGAAATCAATATCAATACTTAATGCAGTGGGGATGAAAAATGAGCAGAGATACAGAGGCATAATGCAGGCTCAAATGAAAGAGCTCGGAGTGCTGCTTCCCAAGGGTTTGGGGGAAGAGGAGGGAAACAGGACATGCAAAAAAAAAAAAAAGAAAGAGAAAGAAAGAAAGAAAGAAAGAAACTGTAAGAAAAATGGCATTATGGGTTTGTGCTTTTGTCCCTCATCCATTTGAGTTTTATAATAGTCTTTTCTCAGCTTGGTTCCTTAATTGTTAATCAATATGCAATTTTGGCACGCCAGCGGCCCAGGACAGAGCATTCACAAACATCTGTGTAAAGTACATGATCAGGTAAAAACTAACACTGGATGCAAAATTTTTGCTGTGGCAGAGGCAGTGACGTAGCGAACATCAGCTAATCAGATCAGCTTATATTTCTGCTGCAGTCAGTGGAGATCTCTTTGCCATGTCACAAATGAATTGTCTGTTAAAGATAAACATGATCCATATTTGTCTTTGGGGCATGATGTCTGCCTCAATGTTCCATTTTATGATGGCTAATGTTTTTTTGTTGTTGTTTTTTTTTTATACTCTTAGGACTTTTAAGCTGAATCCCGATGAACGATATCGCAGTAAGGTAAAAACCAGAATGTGAATTACTGGACTGACATAACTGTTTGTTTTTCCTAGTTTATTAGACATTTGAGTTTCTTAAACATGTTTCCTGGAGTGCCATACAACTCAAAATAATTTATTTCTTATTGCCAAGTGCATCAATACCGTTGGTAGGATGTACCATATACTATAAAAGGAAACAGAAGAACTACCTAGGGGATAATTCATCATTATTTTCTGTTAAAACACTTTAAACAGTTAATATTGTCCAAGCAAAAGAGGCTCTCTTGTTGTTATTATTTTGTGTAATTTCTAATTAGGTAGACCGGGATCTTGGAGTTGATGTCTGTTGTTGACTAGTCCCAACAAGTCAAGTCCAAATTAAACTTCTAACATTTTAAAGCAACTCCAGTCTGAAAAAAAAAAGGAATAAGGTTGGATATTCCGCATCAACAGTGAGTTTTCTGTTTAAAACATGTTAAGAAGGAATGTAATTTGGTTTTCTATTCAATGTAACTACATTAAAAAGAAGGGCATTTTAAAATACAATAAAATACAATCTTCTTAAATCACTTTAATATAGATTTTTTTTGTTTACACCTCTTTACTCTTATATCAGACAATTACTTAATCAAAACAATTTACATGATCTGTTCTGAGAATGTGTTTCACACCAGATGATCATCGCACATTAGCTTCTACCTCAATTTTCTATGTAAATAATCTACAGATTATGTGTCAATAACCATGTAACACAAACATTGTGAGGGTTCAAATTTTCCTAAAATTTCTTTTGTATAAACTGCTGTGATGTTTTGGTGTTGGGAGTGGATTTTAGATGGTTCGAGTTGGTATTTTACTCTTTTCAAAGTTGCTTCAGCCTTAGCCTCTGGATCTAACTCAGCTGGATTTAAACCAAACCAAAAACATATGTGTGCAAGGTACGATTTTAACTGTTTATAACCTTTTCACAGAACCTGATCTTAAAATGTTCCAAACTATTACTTCAACTCGTATTTATGAAGTGTATCACTGTGTGAAATAAAAAAAAATTGTTGGCTAGACCACCCTTCTGAAAGTCTAGCTAATTCTGAAGTTTTGGTTTCTCTCTTTTGCTTTTCTTTTCTTTTTAGACCCTGAAAGCATAAGGCAGCATTCAAGTTATTAACCATAATATTATTGCCGTGGTATGGTCTGAGCCCCTTTTTGTAAGCTAGATCAGGCATTCAGGATGACAAATTTATATACAGAATTAAAGAGCTCAATCATTTCAGCATGAAAAGACTCCCTGTGCCGTCTCAACTTTTTGTTTTTTCTCCACCTCCTGCTTTGTAATTGTGCCCCTCTCAGCTGAAGTGAAAGTCACCAGTAGATGGCACTGCAGCCAAGTTGTCCAGTAATGGAGGGAGTCACCACTTTCACCTGCCAGCCCTGGCTGCCAAAGAAAAAGTGCAAATGTATTTGTTACAGTCCGGCTCCAAGGTTTTTTTTTCCAGCCCTTGTGTTCACAGGCCAGATGTAGTCTGTGACATACAGCGATAATATCAATAACCAATACGCTCATAGACCAGTGGTTCCAAGTTATTTAAGCACAAAGGTGATTCCCCTTTTAGCGTCCTTCCTTCTTCAAGTTACACTCTTGTTGCCTTGAAAAGAAATGATCACAGCTTATAAGATGAGTAACTGAAAATGTAGCAGTTTTGCATTTTTTGTCTCTTTGTACTCCTTTTACTCGAGTTACATACCTTAAAAACTAGAGCACCCATGACACTTATTACACCTGGCCCTGACTTATCAAAAGGCAAATAACATCAATTAGTCTTTGGAGGATAGAGTATTTCTGTATTGTTAAAGCTTTGGTGTCGAGTTCTGAATGGACCCATTGTCCTTTTTTGAGCATGAGTCCTTTAGAGTAAGTGTTTATTGAGCTCTACAGAAAGTGTTGGGACAATGGGACCTGATATTCCTTACTTACCGAGTAGTTTGTTTCACAATTTCACCATAAGCTGCCACGATCAAGCCTTTGTGAGGGATTTTGGCACTATTTCAGGTTGGGTCTTTGAACTGGTGTTGGACTGGTTTATTATGGGTTTCACCTGGTTACTTTCGAAAATCAAAATAAGTCTTAACGGATCTGAATTCAACATTAGTCAAACTTATGTTGATGAATGACAGTGTCAGGATTTAGGCAAAAGGTAAGCACAACTACTAAGCGAACAACGTGAAGGCTGATCATTGTTGTGGTGAAAAATGACATTGGAATGTACTTTTTCATTAGAATGAGTGAAACACCAAACTAAACCAGAACAATAAGGATCCTTTCATGACTGTTTCCATCTGAAAACAGACATCTAAAAAAAAAAAAATTAGATGGTTTATTTACAAATTGAAGGAGTTTTTCTTTTTGTTCTCAAAAACAAATGATTCGATCAGGAGAGCCATATCTCAAAAGTGTTTGCTTGCTATGTTTTTTGTTGTTTTGTTATTTCGGGTGGGTGGGATTTTATCACATTGTGGACATCATCAATGGGTTAATTACATACTATTGTTCCTATCACAAGTTTGGAGTAGGGTTACATAGTATATCACAAATGTCATCATCACAACCGTGTGCCAGGTATTAATATTCCAGAGATCTGTTAACAGCCTAATCGTTGTTTCCTTGTTTAATACCTGTATAAATAGTTTGCACTTTGCTTTTTAAAAAGATATTCTATCCAGTGTACGGATCTCACTAAAGTGCATACCAATACTTGATACAAATTATAACTTTGATGAATTTCAGAGGCAAATCAAAGCAGATATTGTTATGCTACTTTCTTAACATTACTTTTCTCATCACAGAATTTGTCTAACACCATGCAGTACCTGTTGTAAAGAGTCTGCAAATATGAAAAATAAACATTTTCTTTTTGTTTTTTCTTAATTTTCTCTGTTTCTGTTAAAAAGAAATCCTACCAAATATACCCATTTTTTTTGATCGTAAAGAAAAGTATTTAATATATATTAAGCTCATGTTCAATGTATTGCTTTTTAAAACAACAATCAAATTCATATCTTTTTTTTGCTATTACAAGTTTTCAATTTGTACATCTAATTATCAAAACAAAAACAGAAAAAAAGAGATAAAATTAACATGTATGCAAAATTTTGATCAGTTTTAACGGCAATATGCCATTTTATTCCTTTTTTATTTGCATTGTCAGACTGATTTCTAAAACATTATTTTAATATAAAAAAACACCAAATTAACCATCAAATTCATGTTATCCATTGCAACATAAAAAGTGCTAAAATTTTATTTGAACACTTTGTATTTTAGATACATTTGATATCCGTTTTTATTTTATTTTTTTCATTACCAGCCTTTGATGAGAAAAAAACAGTAACTAAGACATGCAGACATCCAATCCAAGCCATACACTTTTATATGATAGCATACCATGATTTCAAAATATACAAAAAAGTGGAAAGCGTTTTTTTTTTTTGGAATACTACTATTCTTTCATTGCATACATTTCTTTTATTTTTTTCAGTATCTGCAAATAATCAAACATTTCTTTGTATAAAACTCTCAGACTCAAAAGGAATTGATATTGCAAAACACACTATAATAAAGTTCACTCTGTTGTTGCTCTGCTGCCGCAGGCTGCATGAGCTCATGGGTAATACAGAATCAAAGGAATGTGTTTTGTTGAGCAGAGGGTGGACCGTGGTGTCACGGTGTCAGTGCTAACACCATGGAGCACACTCACTATTGTTTACTGAATGGCTATATCACTGTAACAGGTCATGTAAAACACACCATTCTCTCACACATGCCACGCTCAATCTGGAGTAACCCAACACACTTTCACAGCAACTTATGAAGCCCCTAAAAACTGTTCATAACTCGACTGATGTGTGCTCTTCAACTTTACGTTGTCTGATCATTATAAGGTTTTGAGGACAGATGTACCAATCACAATTTTTTGACCAATGTTTTGTTAAAGCTTTTACCTGCAAATATCAGCTGATTGTGAGTTCCCTTTGAAAACTACAAGAACATTTCTGGCCTTTTGTCAACTATGATTAAATATTTTTCTTTGTACCATATATGGCATGCAACTTAATCTGGTCTAAAAAAAATTGATCTAAATATTCATTACAGCCTCTATAAAACTGCTTTGAAGGCATTTTAAAGTCTCAAAAAAAGCTTGAGACTTGAATTGGATTTGCTCCACACTTATAAATAAATAAACATCTCTGGTTGTAGGCAAAGAATGGGAGAATTAAAAAAAAGAAGCATCCGCCACAGACTTACATGCTTATTTTTTTTTGAGTGATCTGTTATTTATAACATTTAGGCATTCATAAGAATATTTACGGGGACAGTTTTCTGACAAACTGTTGAATTTGTTTACTACAACAGTATACATGATTAATGTGCAGCATAGGACGGGAGTGCAACCAAACGTTTCTCTCCAGTAACTCACTTGCTGGGTGCTGTCACACTATATATTAAATTTGTTTTTCCATTGCACGGTTAGTATTACAGCATTATCAAATTTACAGGCTGTATATAAGTTCATATAACCGTAAACAAAAACAGTAGTTCTGTGTGCAATTAGACTTTGAACATCCTCATTTTGCCAAAATCGTATGATGCTCGTTTCACCTGTGAAGATTCGACCTTCAGATTGGTGTTTGAATCTGGCTCCACAAATTTTTCAGGGTCACCCCTAGTGTACACGAACTATCAATGTCAGTTTGATGCTTGAACATTTTATCTCACTGAATCAAACAGTTTGACTCTGAAACAAACGTGACAGAAGATTCAGTGTAACTATAAAACACTGGTTCTGAGTACGCATAGAGATCAATAGAAAGGTATAATTGATATTCATTCAGTTTAAAAATAGTTTTGTTAATGTTGGTATAAAACTATGGTATTATTACACAGGCTTATGATACCATTTAATTCTCTGGCACATACCCTAGATATGAGATTGTTTGGTTTTCCAAAACTATTGTTTATGCATTGTGATATCTAAATAAGATCCATTACAGTGATATTTAAAAATTCTGTCCTTTTGTCCATCTTTCCTTCTGCCTGAGCCTACATTAGATTTGGACTCTTTCTTATGAGTAAATGCAATTATTGGTTTATATTTCATTGTTGAATTAAATGTTAAAGTTCAGAGTCTGTTCGTTTTAAAGACATTATAGCAGCACACCAAGGTGCAAGATTTACTCTGACATTTGGAAATAATGATCTTTTCAAATGCTGAAAATGTCAAATTCAAACCCATATTTCCATCTTTTCCAATATTATACTAAATTCTGATGCTTTCTTTTTGTATCACTTCTCATGGTATTCTAATCTGCTTTCATTCCTCCTTCCCATCCTCCTACCTGTGTTCCAATTCTCCGTGATGATTTTCGTATCCCTTCCATTAACACTGGCATGCTGAGCTCTAATTACTCAGTCACTCAACATTCTGGGCTGCCCACCACTCATTTGGGTAAGCAATGTGGCCTGTTAGCAAGATGCTTGTTAACTGATTTCATTTAATTATATAAGAAGATAATTGCATGTAAATGTTGCATCTAAAAGCAGTCATCCAGCCTCGCTTGCTGATTTAATAGGTGCATGTTTAGGATCCCCCTGTTTTGTTTATTTTAGAGTGAGGTTATTAATTGCTGGCTCTGATGAATCTCCTGGATATTGTCTCCATGGTGGCAACTGCTTTGTGAGGGTTTAATGGAAAGGAGTGTTTTGACTTGATTTTTGCTGCACAGAGAGTCTTCCTAGCTACATAGACTGTTTCTAAGTGAGCAGCTGCTGACTTGAGCACAGAAAACATGCAGCAAAAAAAAAAAAGAAACATGAACAACCTGGAGCAGAATGGTATAGTTGTTAACATGATCTGCTCAGAATAACCTTCATGTCCTTCCCTCTGGATGTACAAAAAGAATAGCATGGCTCATTTATCAATATTCTATTGTTCGGAGCAAATGATGCTGCTCTAAGCTAAATTTCATTCAAGCTCCTGTCAAGTGAAGGATTATTTAGTGTGTTTTAAGAAGTGCAGGGTGGAGATAGGGGTCAGAGTTGGAGGGTTCCCTAGGGAGCTCCTCGGGGTCTTTGGGACATCAGTCGTCCATTATGAGCTAATCAGTAGGAGTTAGCAAGCAGCTGTATGTGTCTAGCATTTGTGTGTGTGTCTGTGTGTGTGTGTGCTGAAAGGTAGAAAAGGAAAGAGAATGAGATCCGCCACGTGTTGTCTTTACAATGGGCATGTGGTGGCTGGTGTGTGAGGATAGCGAGGCCTTCTATCTCCTTTAATGATGTACAGCAGCAGCAAAAAAAAAAAAAGAAAAGAAAAAAAAGAAACTGCATCCCCTAGGAATTTATCCATGGTGGCCTTTCTTTCTCCCAAACATGGACGCAGACACAACCAGCCTCCAGATGCTCTCAGTTCGATACAAGCTCAGATACTGACATTCAGCCGTTCTCTCACAGGCCTCTTTGCATGGCCCAGGGGACCTGCTGTGTTAAGAACATGATATAGTATTTACAAAAAAATATTTGTAAATGGAAGCCATTCAGCCGTCTGCAGAGGACCCCGGCATGTTTCTGTTTCCCGCCCTGCTGTCTTTGGGGGGAGAAGAGATGACTGTGAGGAGATGTATGGCCCAGATGCTCGACCAGGACTGTTTCTCTCCCAATTGCAAGGAAAAAAGTAAAGTTCACTGATTCAAAAATTTGTAACTACATGAAATCATGTTTTTTTTAAACCTTGCACAAATACAGATGTACAACTAATCATACTATTTAATTTTTTTTTTTTTTTACATTTTGTCACATTACAATCACAAATTTCAATATATTTTAATGTAATTTAGTATTGAGGTGATAGCCAACACAAAAGTTGTGTACAGATATGAGGTGTAAAATACATTATACAAGATTTTACCAATACTTGACAGCCAAACATTTCAAAAGTGACATGCATTTGTACTTACCACCCCTGAGACAGTGCTTTGGAGAACCACCATATCAGTATTTTGTTACCTCTTTGCACATCTAGACACTGAGTTTTTATTGCAAATTCTTCTTTGCAAAAAAGCTCAAGATCAGTTATATCTGTGAACCACAATTTGTACTTTCAGTTTAAAGTCTTTTGCATTGTCTTAAAGGTTAGCTCCATTCCCACTGTATCCCCACAGCTGCATGACACCACCACCGTGTTTCACCATGAGGCTGATGTGTTCGGGTTGTTGTGCAGCGTTAGTCTTCCACAACTCTTAGGCCAAAATCACCAATTGTGCTTTCTAAATGGAACAAGATATCCTGCCTCCACGTGTTGGCCGTGTCTATTTACCTATCAGTTGACTGATGAAGAAAATTAGTAGCCCTGTTTAATCAAATTCCAGGGTTCTAATTAAACAGGGCAGACTAAACTATACAGCACATATTTCATTTTCTTTATTGAAAAAGAAATTAATAATTTTCTTTCCAACTCTTGTTGTGCATTGATCATATAAAAATCAATTTTAAAAATACATTGAAATTTCTGGTTGTTTAAAATGTGAAAATGTCTAAGAGGAGTGAATTATTGCATTATACTTTAAATGAATGTGTGAAGTTTCCAGTAAAATGTTTTCCTCTTTCAGTGAACAAGCACTTCCTGATAATAAATTGATGTTTCAATGAAGTAGGCTTTATCTGTGACCACTCAGGAAACAAATATACCACAAGAAACAAAATATTGAAAGGCAAAACTCAACACAAAACCTCCATTGATTTTCTTCATTTTTTTTTTCCCCTCAGAATGACAGGACAAAAATCCCATAGCTAAGTGCACTAAAAGCACTAATACAGATGTGCATGAAAAACTGATACACCCTGTTTGTGATACTGTTACAGTGGAGAGTTAAAAGTGTCATAGCTGGTAAACTCAGAAGTCTTCCTGTTTTAGCTGATGGTGATTTTGGCTGCTTCAAAACTTGTAATGAAAAATCAAACCAATCCAGCTTATCTTATTTTACCTGAAACTCACCTTTCTTTCAGCAACTAAAAATAAACCCAGTTTGTATGACTGTGAAGCCTTTTTTTTTTAGACTGCTTGAAAAGATAACACCGTTTATTCCGAGAACACTTAATTATACTGCTTGTACACAGTGTTCATTTTGAGGATACATGGATTGGTAGCCTGTAAGTAGAGGCTGCTCTGGGAGGATTGGGTGTATCGGAGACACCTGATCCATCCCCAGGCGCACTTTTACAGCCTCTGAAATGAGACGCATCTTTGATTTGCTTGCCCTGTAAACAGACAGAGACATGAAGGAGCTCTGGTCTCAGTTCTATACTACGAGCTGCCAAAGACTCACAGCCTGAAAAATGGACGAAGTCAGTCTCAGGTCTCTGACACATTTTTTTTTCACCAGTTCAACATATTAGATCGGTGTTGGAATACTGGTAGTTAGGATTTCGCAAGGGCTCATGCATAGTTATAAATAGAAAAAGTTTGCCATTATTGAGAAGAGGAAGGAAAATTATGTAAAGTTTTAATGGGCTTTTGCAAATAAAACCCATATGCAATCAACCCCCTTTGCTCTGATACTTGTAAATAAAATCCTATGTAACTACTTTTGCCACCATATAAAAAAGCTGTTGTATGAAGGCCTCAGAGGTTTGTTGCTGAACATTAGCTAACAAACGGCACCTTGAAGACCAATACACCTGCCAGAAGTTAAGTAACAAACTTGTGGAGAGCTCGTAGAAAGCTGACTAATAAAACAATAGCCCAAGCTTTTAAAATCTGCCAGAACACTGTTTAATTCATCATTCATAATGGAAGATAGTAAGGCACATTTGCAAACCCACCAATATATGGATGTATACCTACACACAAGATGGGCAACACTCATTTAACTCACATGCTGTCCATTTCTTTCTACTTGAGATGGTTCTGCTCTTTCATTGGAGTCCAGCTCTGTTTGATTATACTGATTGGACTTGGTTAGAAAAGACACACAAGGCTCCTAAGAGCTCAGTGGCCTACCTTCAAATGGAAGAACTTTGGTACCAGAACTCTTCCTACACCTGACCCCAAAGCCAAATTGAGCAAATTGAGAGGAGCCTTGACAATAGAGGTAAAGAAGAACCCTAAGATCACTGTGGCTGAGCTCCACAGATGCAGTAGGGAGAAAATTCCACCAAATCAACTATCACTGCAGCCCTCTCGCAGTCAAGGCTTTATGGTAGAGTGGCAAGATGGAAGCCTCTCCTCAGTACAAGATTCATGAAAGTCTGCATAGAGCTAGCAAAAAAACACAACAACAAAAAAACCACATGAAGGACTCCTAAACAATGAGAAATCAGATTATCTGGTCTATATGTATACAATTTTGAAGACTACCTAAGACATTGTTCAGGATTGTTTGGATTAGCTTATGCCTCGGGGTCTCTTCTCATCCATGACAGTCATGACAGCTCCACAAATTAGCTGTCACCCAATAGTGTTCGTAGGACACCAGTAAAATAAGGAAACAATGAGAAAATTGCTTTCTTCAGTTATCTTCAACAATTATTCTACAAAACAGGTTTATGGTCAGAGTGTATAACACATTTTACAGTTGACACACTGAGCAAACTGAACAGGTTTACCCATTACAGACACAATGATGGCTTGTCAGAGCCTTGCTGCCGGAATGTTAGAATATACATAATAAAGATGAAAAAATCCCACATTGAGGTCAGTTAATAGGATCATTGATTACTTCATTATGTTTTTACATAATTTGTATGTTAAATTTATTATTAACCACTAATAACCTAAGGATAATAAATAGCAACATATAAGTAGAGTTTAAATGAGATTAATATTCCAGTTAATTAATAACAAAGAAGTAAGCTAGCTGCAGTTAATTAATATTAATTAACCTAATTAATATTAAATTAATGCATTAACTATATTTAAGGACACCTCTTTTAAAAAATGAAGAGGGGACTTTTTGGACAAGCACAGAAATGAACCAAGCTCGAATATATGAATATCAAATTAACCTGGAAAATTTGTGTTTATTTCAAAAGATTTGGGCTAAGATACTACAAATCTCTTGATTATAACACTGAAAACCCTCTTGTAAAGTTTTAATGTAGCCCATTCAAAAATGCTGATGATAGTATATTGTTTCTATACTAAGATCATGTTCAACAAACTATATTTTTTCAAAGATAGACTGCTTCCTGCCTGTCTCAGTTAACATTCATGCATTGTGCAGTTTAAAAAGGCTGCTCACCATATTGATGCCATTTATAAAGATGAATCATGATTTAATTGGATGTAATTAGCTCAGTTGTTTTTCAATAAACTAATTCTGGCAAAGTGAAGTGGAGTTGTGGGAGGTTCAGGGCAGGGTAAAAAAAAATATGTTAATGCTTTTTTTAACACATCTTTTCTCTCTATGTGTTTTTCTCTCTTCATAGAAGCCAGAGCCGGCATGGCATTCTTTTGTTTGGCTGTGTACCCTTCCTGGAGGGGGCCATCAGTTGAGTTATTTCCGCCAATAACCTCATCCTATCTCCTTTTGGATTAAACACCTGTCTATCTGTGGTTGACCTTGTCAAGGAGCTAAGGTTGCAACTAATTATATGAATTCCTTTTCATTTTACTACTGGCTCAGAGATTTTGTTAATCAACTTTCTCTATAAGATAAGACATCAGCATAGGAAGTACTCCTAGACCAATACTTTTTTTTCATGTGTCTACTCTATCTACTTAAACCCACCATTGGTCACAGCTGCTAACATAGAGTCAAGTTCCTGTCAAGGTTTAGCAATATTATAAAAAGTGTCGTTTTTTTTCTCCATTGTCACTACATGCACACTTGGGAGGAGGAACTGCTGCAAAGTTAAGAGCCCAAGGCAAAACCAACTATCTAACTAAATAAACTGTCTACTGTTGCCCCGTTCTTTCTCAGTATGAGTAAATGAATCAGTGTTTAAGACTTCATATAATCATCACCCACTGTTATCATGTAAAATGGTGGATTTCACAGTGGTGCTCTATAGTTAAAGTTACTCGTAGTCAATGCAGCGTTTGGGCTCTATATTATTTATATGAAAAGTATTTTAGATATATTTCTTAACATTAACACTGACCAATTTCAAATGGGTGCATTGTTGTAAAATCTATCTATCCTGCATTGGCTTTGCATGCTGAAACTACTATATTTAGTTAATAAAAAAATCCAATCAAATCTCCAGTTCATTCTATTCTTTCCATTTTTTTAAGTTTTCTTCCTTGTTTACTTCTGAAAGAAAAAAGAAAAAGTCATATTTTTTATTTTATTTCTCTTGTTTCTTATTTACTGAAATCGCACCGAGCCGTAACTTTTAAAACTGAGATCCTTACATAAACGTGATTTGTTTGTTTGTCATTACACCTGTCACTACAAAACATATCTTCATGATAAAAATGATTTACTTTTATTTTCTTAATGTAAAATTAATTTGGTCGTCTTGTAAAGGGCTTTTCGTGATAACTTTTGTTTTAAATCGGTGCTATATAAATAAACAAATTAAAACTTAAATATACTTAATCTTTTTTTCTGGTAGAAAGACATGTGCACAGCTGAAAATAAGCATAGTAAGATCTGATCTGCCATGACCTTTCTTGTTGTCCCCTTCGTTGTGGGCTGATAGTCAGCAGTGATGAGTCAGTAAAGAGGATGGAGGGATGTGAGAGTTGCTCCTCCTCCAGACAGTCTGCCTCCACTCTGTGAACATGAAGCGGTGCGGTTTGCTAATGTGGCTGGGGAGAGAGCGGCAGGGCTAAGATGTCATGTCTGTCTGTTGGCTAACAATTAAATGTGGCACCTCAAGCAGATCAATTTGACTTTGAGGCTTCAGGTTTTATCTCCTCACTCATACCGCTCATTTTTCCCCGTTGTCTTCCTCCCTCTCGTCTGCATCTTTCATTCCCTTTTCTCAACACCTCTAATTTCCTCTAATATCCCCTGAGCCTAAACACCAAATAGTGTGTTCTTTTTGTTTAAAAGAAAAGTCTAAGTTAGACAAAAAGTCGGAATTTAAGATTAGAATAAAAATAGTTCCTAAAAAATAGCACCAGCGCCAGACAGACTCCTGCTTTGGGACGGAGACGAGCGATGTTGTGTGGAAACACAACACCAGCACAACCCAGCACTTGAAATATCAACGCTCCGGCCTTCTAATTAAAGCCAAGACTAATGGGCCCTAATTGCGCCGCTAAAATGTACCAGTTCTCTTCTCTCTAGTGTAACTTGACTACTCTTCTTCACATATGGATTAATGGGGATCCGAGCTGCAAAACCAAAAAGCAGTTAATTCACTGGCAGCTCTGTGAGAGGAGGATGAAAACAGAAAAGAAACCATGGCTGGTAATGATAAGGAAGAAAGAGATACATACATATTGTCAGGGTTGTGCTGACGTTTTTTTTCTTTTTCTTCATGTCTCCTGAGGTTGCATTTAGATTAGGCTTGCAAGTTTTACTTACCTGTGGTATTCATGTCTCTGGCCATAGCCCAAATTTGACAACAAGATAACAGCTACATTAACTACTTGTGCTTTTAATTATGTAAACAGAGTTGATGGGCTGAGTTAATGTGGTATTTTAAGATCCAGGATGGTGTTTCTTTTATGAATATATGCTTGACTTTCAATGCATCTGTTCCTTTGTGTACTTTGTTTGGGTTAAATAGCTCAAGAGATAATGCCTTGCGACATTTTAAAGGACTAGATGTTCTGAAAAAGTATAACATAAATATGTCTAAAATTCTCATTTTATGAAGAAAACCCATCAAACCCAATATGCCAGTTCGGTTTTCTCCTAAACTCTTTCTGTGCAAGGTGATCTCTTTATCAAGGATACATTTTTACTGCATGCTGCTATTAATCCCTATTGATGGACATGTTCTTAGATATACTTAGTTGAGTCAATCTCTTTATACACTATTACAAAATGTTGTATCCATTTTAAAGAAAAATACACTAACAAAATGATGCTGGCTCCACCACACTTCCTAATGGGGGAAGATGTGTTCAGGCTATGTAAAGTGTTAGATTTCTATCTTATGGGCTAATTGTGGTCCCATGTAAGCAAAGCACTATCTTCCTCCTGGTTGTGTCCCCTGGACAGTTTGTGGCTTTCTTTCAAATTACTTGTTCACCATTTTGGTCTGTACTGTATATATATGTTGGGTCACACACAGAGTGTATAAATGCACCCTGCAGCCAGCGACTCTTCCTTCTTCATGGCGGGTCCCGGCCGGCTCGTTCAAGGGAAGACCAAAGCAATCACCTTTTCTGCTGGCAGAGGAGGGCCCGAGTTTCTGGGAGAAACTCGCTTCAAGGAACTCAAAGACCACCAGGTGAATCCTAAATATTGATAAACAAAACACTGTGTGATCCTCAAAAGCAGACGAAACCCCCTCTGAGTTTCAGACTGTTGACCCCTAAGAAACGGAAGCTGATAGCCACATGTGCCGAGAGCTGAACCAGCCAGAACCCGCATTCAGCTGCCGCCGCAGAGCCGATAAGAGGTGAATGTCGAACTAGAGAGCTTCAGAAAGGTACTGTCCAGAGATGGATGTTCAGGGCAGATCGCTACACAGCCAGCCGGAGGGAGCCACAGCCAGGAGCTTCCCAGCGCTGCTATCCCACTAACCAGATTAGCAATCCTTTGTTAGCTTGCTGGCTAACACCCTTCGGAGAACCCTCCATCAACGTGCAGCAACCCGGAGGACTTTAAACGTTCATAAGGTATTTTTGGGCACAGGCAAATTAGTTTTGGATCACTAATTTTAGAGGTGTGTGATTTGCTGTTGTTAACTTGTATAAGTTTTCACTTCAAACGCCCACGTGCATATATACATATATATATATGTTTGTGTGTGTGTGTGTGACTTGTGGCAAAAAAAAAAAAAAATTAAAGTTCAATGGGTATGATTGCTTTTGAAAAATAAAGCAGTGTATCTATGATACTTTACCATTAACTTGAATTTGTAAAACATTTATGCTGTCATCTAAAAACTACCGGCGATTGGCAGGAAACAGAAAGTGTCCATGAGTCACACAGTCGACTCTCTGTCTGTAAAAATGTGGCTTATGACATCTTAATACTTCCTCCTTTGCTTTCCATTGACAAAAAAATTTGTTACTGCTACAGAATGGTATTCATATCGCTTTAGTACCTTTTTCTTCAACTTTGTATTGAATGTTTCATTGACTAGAGAACTAGTAAGTCCACTCTTCAAGTTCTCATTGGTCCACTCCATACTACCTAAATCGATGGTGAATGATACCGTGCAATGGCATTTTGCCAAAACAACAGAGAGTTGCAATATCTGGTACTCATTTGCATGAGTTTATGAGTAATTTGTATACACAAATATAGGCTGCACAAAGAATTCCACATAGAGCCCCACTGGCAATATATATTGTCAAAGCATTCACTTAAATGATTCTGTATTAGGTGCTTTGTCGCAGTTACAGAGAAATTTATGACTGCATCGGCCAGTATGAAAATCAGGTATGTACTGGTTGAAATCCATGCAAACAAAGTGCTATTTTCATATTTCCAATTAAAGCAAATGGCTTTTAAAAGAAGTGAAAGCATTTAGAAGTTTAACTCTATCATAAAAAATGGCTGATGTGTTGTTCAAGGCAACAAGTACAGTATGCCCTATAAATATGTACATTAGGTACTTGGTGTCCTTTTCATCCAGTTTATACAGTGTTAAAAAATAATCATTGACATGATAAAAAAATAAAGCGAAAATAACCTTTGTAGCAAAAAGCAATCATTGGGTAATAATTTAACATGAATATTAAAGAAGGTTCTGATATTGTGTGTTTTGATTAAAAAAAATATAAATTCTTCTGTCAAATTGCAAAAAGAGAAGTTGTTTAGGTTCAGGTAAAAAGCATCATAAATGCAAAACCAAAAAGGTTTGGTATAGACTTAATTTTCAAACTGTATCGGTATTCTTTTCTTATTTATTTCTTTATGTATTAATTTTGTCATTTTCCCTTTTTATATGTTTACATTGTGTTATTAATGAGTGTTTCAACCCATACTAAAATGGTTGGATACTATAAGATTTACATTTAAAAATGGAGAAGACTTAAAGGTAGCAGTTAAAACCTCTCAGACTTTTCATTCCTAACGTTTTATGTATTAACTCTGTTGATAAATGAAGTTAAATGTTGATTTTGATTGGAAATTGTCATAATGGCTTAATTGTTTTATGTGCTGGAAACTGTATCATTGTGTTATTCTTTATCTAAGGAATAAAAAATTTATATCGGAAACACGAGCTCTATGCAAATGTTTAGGTAGATATGATATTACATGAATGTTGACTGTCTCACCCATATTTCATTCATGTCTGTGTTTGGTTCCAGGTTTACTTGGTCTGTCAGTTACATGGCTGTTTGCTCACAGTGTTGCATCCAAACTGAGCAGGAAAAAATGCAAAGCAACAGGATCTGGGATTTTCTTTAGAGGAAAAGAAAAAAAAAATACTTCAGTAAAATATATTAGAAAACTACTTTGTAATGAAAAGTTGTATTACTTATTTTTAAAAATCAATATTGATCTTTATGATTATTTTAAAACTTCAGAAAAGGGTTAAAAAATACAAGGTTTTTGTTTAAATCTACTTGATGAGTTTAACTTGATGTCTATCGTTCACTGCATTGAGTTCCATGTTTATGGATTCAATTACTCTGCCATAGAAAATCAGTTTGGGCTGCATAAAAAAACAACAACAAAGTGTCAAGCTTAAAGTGCAACTCACTCCAAAGTCAATTTGTTTGCTGATAAACTATAAATGAGTGTCTAATAGTACTATGTACATGTCTGGTCATTATTTGGGGTATTTTAGTACATTTTAGTGATAATATTAATTTTGCCCTCTTCTGGTTAAAAATTTACATTGCACTTGAAATTGAATCAGAGTTCGCTACAGGTTCAGCCTGGATTTTTGACGTCAGCTTGGGATCCTGGCGACAGCATACTACCGCTGTGGAGTATAAAAGATGCTTGGCTATGGCCAAATACCCAAGGCAAGTTGGCAACTTACGAGCAATAAGCTTGAAATGATGTGGCACAGGCTGCATGCCTCCTCCACAGAACCTTCCTCCCTCTGGTCTCTTCCCTCTAAAGGAGGTGGAGAGAAATTTCAACCTCATAATAACCCACCTTTGAAGCAATAGAGCTCAGGTCGCTATTGCTTTGCATCTTTTTGCCTGTCTGTGTGTGCGTCCTGCTGCAGAAGCTGCAGGCAGTCGTGTCAATTCACCATGAAGATCACGCCTAGCCCTCCCCCTCCATGTACTGTGAGGTAACGCCTCATTTTGAGGCATTTTTCAAAACAGAAAATGTGCTTGGATTTTGACTCTGGTAGGGCGTGATTACTCTTTAGGTTCACTGGGACACTTGTTTATGGTTACATTCACATTGCATACTGTAAACCCATATTTTCTTTTGTAGTTAAACTTCTGAGTGATCAGTACTTATATTCTTGTGTTTGATAAAAACTTGCTATCAGTAATAACACCGGCAAGCATGTGTTTCCCCCCTAGGCCTACGGTGACATCCTACATAGTCCAAACATAATTAATACACATCATAATACCATTAAACAACATCCGGGATCAATATTTTCCTACAGAATCACACATTCATTACAGGCTGGCAAAGCAATACGCAATTTCCAGAGCATTTAAATCAGCTTGTAATCACAATCAAGGGCAGGAAACTAACATTGCGGATATCGTCAAATCTCAAAAGTAAAAGCCGATTTAAAATTATTACTCAACAAGGTTTTAATAACTCCACCACAGTATATGAGAGCTTAAACAAGTTTGTCCAACAAAATGGCCATTGTTGCCATTTCAGATAAGACAACAAAACCAAAAGTTCAATCCAGCAGTCAGTACGCAGAAGGCAGGGTACACACTGGACAGGTCACCAGTTCATTGCAAGGCACCAGACATATTAAAAACACAAATAAAATGCTTGCACTCACCAACATAGATCTTCTCCACATTGCTTATCTGAAAACAAAATCCATTCGTCTTTCTTTTCTCAAGAATACCCGATGGCTCTGTACAGTTTATATGTCCAGTTCATATGTACCGCTTTTGCTTCTTTAAAAGTCACTCTTGAAAATGGCGTGTCAAGTATATGTCCAACCAAATCCATCCCCTCTTCTTCTTCAGCCATCATGGGCTAAAAAATACAACACCGGTAGCCCCCGGTAGATAACCTAGTTAGCTAACGAATCTCCAGGTTTAGTTGTTCAGATATTTTTCTAATGTCCGCCTTTCAGGATCTCATGGGTGCTTATCTAATCAGTGGACACGTGCAGGACATGCCAATTTCAGCGTAATGCCTTCTAGTAGGCATTGCTTTCTCAGACTCAAGATCTGATTGGCTATCAGAGCTGACTGTGTTAGATTTCATACAAACTGACAACACAACTAGCCAAAATATAATTTGATAAAAACTCTACAATAATATATAACACTGGGAGCATCGCAACCGAGTGGATATCAGATAATATAAAGAGAAAAGACCAGGTCAAATTATTTTATTTAAAAACATTTACAAAACAATAATTACATGTACTTCTCTGTATAGATTAATTGCACTAATCAGTTTCAGTAGAGATAACTTGCTTTGTTTAGTTTTATGACAAAGGGTAGAGGCCTAATTTAAAAAACGTCCTTGGTCACATCACAAACACAGCTCAATGGTCGGTAATAGTGCTTGCTCAGCGGGAAGAGCACCAGTAGCTACAGCAGCACAAACTGAATATATTTAAATCACGCACCTAACTACATTTTATTGAATCAAAATGTAAACATAATAGACACCTCCAAATTAAACAGAATCCAGAGTGCAACAGAAACCACAAATCAGGACAGGGCAAAAGGGCCCACCAATCAATGATCACATCCTCCATTCAACTTTGAGCAGCCCAGTGACACAACCAACCCAAAACCACGACTAAGGAGCATATCACAACAGATTAGTCAGGGGAGTCCAACAACCCACTAGCATCTCAGCCCTATGAGATGTCCAAATTGACAACTGGTCTTCAAAGGGAAAAAAAAACACACCAGGAAAATATATTTTTAGAGCTATACCTAAGCAATAAAGATTTTCACTTTAGCTTATTTAGATTGCATATTTTAGCTTCACTTCCTGTCCTGACGAGCAGGGACAGTGCAGAAACTTACTCAGCTTCACATGTTTATGAGTTTCAGCTGGTGTAAAAAGTTAATGTTTCATGTTAGTTCTACACTAAAAAAACTCAATTTCCACATAACAGATTTGGGTTGCTTTAGCAATAATGAATTATGTTGAGTGAACTAAATGTAAACATGTTGGGTCAACCTAATACATTATGTTTGCTATAAGGCACAAAAATAAACAGCAAGGGATGGACTCAAACTCAGGAAAGGGCCTCTGTTTTCTGAGCACCTGTACTAACCACTTTGCTACACAATAACTCAAAAATGTTGTGTATAATAATATAGCTATATACTTTATTTCTAGTGTTAACTAAAAATTATTATAATATTATTAACACCTGCCAATTCCCTTTTTGATGAAAAAAGTGAAGGGATTGTATAACTGAAACCAATGTAATCATGTTTAATTAACACTGGAAATGAAGTTGTGCCTTACAGCAATCTGAATGTATTAAGTTGACCCAACATTTTTACATTTATTTCACTCAACAAAATTCAGTATTACTAAATTAACCAAAATCAGTGTAGTTCACGTAAACACAATTCATTATTGCTAAATCAATCAAATTCACCTGGACATAATTTTGTTTTTTTTTTGTGTGCACTTAACATATTTAGTTTCAGCTTGTGTAAAACATTAACATACCACATTAGTTATACTTAACCTATTTAGTGTCAGCTTGTGTAAAAAAGTGGTACAGGTCAACAGGGAACACATTTTGCAAGTAAAGTCCACTAATTTTGGTCAAGAGTGCAGGTCTTAATGCTCAGTTCCGATTTTTGGACTACATCCGATTTTTTTTGTGTGTGTGGCTCTCACTTCCCTGGCTGATTGGTTTAGTAATGTGATATCCCTCTCACTCTTACCTAGCAGTGGTAGTCACTGATTGGCCTGGAGTAGTTTGTTTGAAGTGATGTCTCAGAATGTTATAACAGTAACAGTACCAAGATCAGGAATGTCTCCATAAAATATTTATTATTCAAAGTCTCAGATTATGTTTTATTTTTCTTTGCTTTAAGTAGCTCCATATAAAAAAAAGGAGTCCTTTATAAAGTGTTTTGTAGCATTTAGAGAGGGTTGTGGTTTTGATAAAGCTGAAGTCAAAAGATGATGGGGAGAATCTACTGATATGGGCTGCAACTTCGCCAGCAGCAGGAGAGAGCATGGGCTTGATACAGGCCGCAGCTTCCGCATCTGGGACATTGGAAAACTATGAGTGATGGTAGATTTTTGTCAGGCCACCAAGAGGGATGAACCCACTGTGTCAGGGAGAAAGAAGCCGGTATTGCAGCAGAGAAGCAGGACGTCTCTGTGGTGATCAGAGAGCAAGAGTTGGCTAGATCGACTGGAAGGCTGCAGATTCGGAATTTCAACAGGCTGAATGATTGCTGGTTAGATCAGTACTGGCATGAGGATCAGAGTTCATTAGATAGAGGCATGCATGGATCAATGTCTGAGTATGTGAGGTGAGTCAAAAGTTCTTTAACTAAGGTCTTTTTGCTGGACCTTTTGTTAAGCTAAGCCATATGCATATCCTTGCCCTCTAACTTTCTTCTGATATGGTAATGGTAACACAACCTACCCGTTTCTAGGCCGCAGGTCTAAAGCAACCCTAGTGGAAAAGGGGCATAATTGAAATGCAACTGCAATGTTCCAGTGTGAATGGTTCACAGCTCCAAACACATCACACACAATACACTCTGTTTACGGAAGGAAAAATGGTGGCTACAGGTGTTCATGTTTGTGAAGCAGTTTCACAAATGACATACGGTGAGAAACAAAAATTTTGAACAATTAATTAGAGAATAAAGGTCTTCAGGAGAGAAAATAGCAGTCATTTTGCCAATGGCTTTTTGCAGATCTGCTATCTCCATACAGAGGTGTATGTGGATCTGGAGTCAAAACCATAGTCTGTGGTGTGAAGTTGTGATGTCAACGCCTTCACTGACAGAGTTCATCCACGATTTCAGGATGTCAAGACAGACCTTCGAATATATCTGTCATGACTTTCTCCGATTAATACATTTGGCTTGTGTCAGTAACATACAAGACAGATTTTATTAAACATGACCATTCAGACTGAAGTCGCTTTCTAAAACATAAGATATGTGTTAAAATTTAATACCACATATGAAAGTTACCTGGATCAGATTTGAAAAAAATCAGACTTGTGTTGTTCAAATTGTGATAAAAAAAAAAAAAGATCAGATATGGATTTCTTATGGGCAAAACATCGAATTTGATGGGCTTTTGAACACAGTGAACATAGCCTTTCTATTATATCAAGTCAAGTTGTCACAAGTATGGAAAATTTTTAGCTTCTTAACGTGCCTGAAATGAACTGTGGCGCAACCATTGTAAACCACTCCATAGACTTTAATGATTTCAATTTGTTGCAGTGACCGCACACCTGCTATAGTGCATTGCTGATGCACCCATTATAATTTGTGTGTTCTATAAAGGTCTTGGTTTCAGTCAACAAGACCTTCAAAGAACACACCTTACTGGTCAGCAGTCCCCACAAAGTTCCATTGTTGAGAACGCTGGCTAGCATCACGAGAAAGTGCAATGATTTCTGTGGACTGATGGTGGCAGGATTTCTTGGTCTGTGAAGCATGGCAAGTCAGGCATTATACTAAAGATGTTTCTCCTACTATGGTTAGTGGTACATTTTTCAGTATATATAATAAATGTTTGACTTTGCAAAGGAAAACAAGGATACTGCTATTTTTTCTGAAAATCCTAATATTCTTGTTTCCTCACTCTGTAGAAGAATAACTTTTATTTATTTATTTATTTATTTATTTATTTATTTATTATTTATTAATTTATTCACTCACTTTAAAAAACAAAACACCACTGTTATTTTAGACACAACTGCAATAAGGAGCATTAGCAAGGTTGACCAATTCTTATTTTAGTTCTGCTAAATAATTTATTCTCACTATGTAGTATAGTAGAAAGCACTGTGCTTATTACCAACTGGCAGTTTAACTCAACCCCAACTGCCTGACCAAACCTTTTATCTTTAATTGTGCTCACATTGGACTTCCAATCCAGTCTATTTTGCCTTTAGCAATAGCTCAATCTGGCTAATTGGTTTCCTTGCTTTTTTAAATTGTATGGTATTGATTATTGGAGGTCAGCCCTGTTTCAAAAATAGGAGACACTCTTTTGCTTTAGTTTGGAAACTTTTAAATCTCCTGTACTTACAATCTTATGGAGGAGAAGCAGTAGCCAACAGACCAACTGGGTCATAATTTTCCACAAACACCACACACAAACACACAGAGAGAGAGAGAGAGAGAGAGAGAGAGAGAGAGAGAGAGAGAGAGAGAGAGAGAGAGAGAGAGAGAGAGAGAGAGAGAGAGTGAGTATCATAATACACACATACAACAGTTAGTGGCACAAACTTAGAGTAGCTGTGCTATCCATGTACGTGCTTAGAGCTTTCGTTTACTTTAATTAAACAGACCAGTACAATGCAGGCCCCTGGATGAAAAGACTCCAGTTTTTTAACTTGCATTTATTTCAGGCCTGTGGATGTTATACGGAGACCAATAGCCAATAAAGGCAGAATCAATGGGGCTTCATTAAAAGCAGCAGGCAGTCTTTAGCCTGGACACAGCTTAATTACAGTTTCACTGACGTTTGCTTTAATTGTGGGAAATAAAGGGAATGAAGTGGAGTGAATAGAGGGTATTAGCATATCTATCACTGGAAGAGGCCACTGGGGTCTGCCTGCGGCTGTACACCTCACTTCTAGCCCCTTAGATACACACAACATTTAGTCTGCTTTTCCTTTTTTTTTCCCTCTCTCTGAAACCTTTTAGTAAATGCACTGAAATGCCCATTTACCTTTTCTCTTGTTTCTGGGACACAGTATTATTGGAATCAGGTAGTGTTTCAGTAAATAGAACTAAATACATTAAATCTTGAAGGAATTTACAGGCAAGCATTGTCTAATATAATAATATGCACCAGTGCATTTTACTTGACAAATGCTTAAAGAGGCAGCAGGAAGAGTAATGGGAGGCAGTACAGGGATATCTATGGAAAGGATGAAGCAACTGGTAATGATGGAGCCACAGTCCAATTTTAGCAGACTAGACTGCATATCTACCAGGGACAACAGAATCAACATGTGATTTTACAATCTCTGAATTTCTACATGTTTAGCTTGTTAAAAAAGTATATTGATAAAGTAGACCTAAAGGAGTCAAACAATTATTTTTTGCTACTACAATGTTTAAGCACTGGGAATCTTTGTTACTTACCTTAAGTAATTAAAAATGCCAAGTCCCAGTTTGATACTTTTAATTGACACTGTTACTGTTAATTAATACTTTTAATGAAATAAGTGTATATGGTTGAAACTATCTTTAAATATAAACACCTCACTGGATCAAATTTCATCAGTATACCATGGTCTATATTAGTAATTTGTCTTTTACCTACTTGACTCAGTCACTAGTGATATTCAGGGTAACACAGTCTCTTTATTTTTCTACACTGATATTTTGTCCTAACTGTATTTCTTTAAATATCACCACCAGCTCACCAGTTACTTTGCTATGCTTTACTTAACCTTTCTGTTACCTGCTGAAAATCTTGGTCTCTCTTTCTCTTTCTCATAGCCTGAAATAACCACAAAGATGTCTTACTGATACTTAAAAATGTTAACTTTGAGTCTAGATTCTGCTGACTTCCACTTTGGAAAGAATTGCTCTTGCACAACTTGTTGTTGCTCCTCGCTTGGTGCATTCCCTGATCAGATTTTTGGGCTGCTGACCAGCCGCTCACTAGTAAAAGTTGATAAAGCAGAAAATCATCCAATTCCAGTCACCAGCCGATCCCTCAGTTCCCCTCTTTTGGTGACCCTTTTCACTGTGGTTTTGGTTCATCTTTAACATCAAACCAAGAAAAAATGTAAAGGCCACCTTCATAAACTCGGCAATATTTTAAGTGCTTTGCTTTAAATATTGTGTATTTCAGTCAGTGGTTTTCCTGCTATGCATTGTGCAGATCTCAATCACACTAAGAAGTGCCTGAAAACATCTAGGCACAGGTCACATCGAAAAGACAGAAAGCTACAGCAATCAATGCTCCCTTCCACTTTGGATGTGAATGTAAGTGACAGAAAACATTTAAATGGTAAGGGTTGAGGATACTTTTTTTTTTTTTTTATGTTGCACATGAACAATTGTCTTTGTATTAAAAGAGGTTTGAAACCTGGATGAGCACCAATGACAGGTATCAGGAACTGATTTTTTCAGGGAATATAATGCTGTTTATTTAAAATGTTAACTTGTGTTCACAAAAAAATTACAGCAAATAAAAACTAATCTGTTCCATAATGTGTTTTTCTGTAACTTCAGCTTGCCATCAACAGTGTGTGAATGTGTGCGTGATTAGGTGAATGACTGAATGTAGTGTGAAGCGCTTTGGGGTCCGTAGGGACTAAATTAAGCCTTATACAAGTACAGGCCATTTACCATTTACTATCCTGATATGTACTTGTTTTCAATTCCAAAATTGGTTCATTAATTAATATCACATTATTTGCAGGACTTCAAAAAGGAACATTACACCATCCCTTCCTTGATGCAAATACATTCTCTAACATCTTTATGTGCCAAATGTGCGAAGTCACACACATTTTTAAACTAAATATGATGAGTAAATAACATAAATAATAATTAATGTAGATGAAATGCATCTTATTAATGCAACATTTATCTGTGGGTGGTGATGGACCTTCTGCATCCTAGACTCAAATCTGACAATGACTGATTGCCAACCAGGATCAAACTGTCCTTAGTGGGTTTCTGGTGACAGGTGAGCAGAGACTCTGAGTCGTATTCTCTCCCCCAGCAGTTAATAACAATTTGAGAAAGGGTTTGGGGTTAATAACACAATCATTACCTGGATGAGGCCGGGAGACAGCTGTAAGCATCTATGCAGATGGACGGCCATCATTAGTCCTTGTCAAACAAGCCGATCCAAGAGAGCACTTCAACAGCTGAGAAAAGCCGAGTATGAAAGACCAAGTGCTTAGCCCAGCAGCGTCATCACACGAGGATTGTGAGGTTTGCTTTCTCTGTTATTTACACAAACTCTGATTGAATTCTGTTTTTATGGCATATTTTATTAAACTTCGGGGCATTTTAGGGTAAAACATTTCTTTAAAATCTGTAAATGTTGTGTTCCTTTATGCGTTAAGTAGATGTGACCAGGCAAGCACACTGGATGGTCCTTCATTATTAAAAGATTGATCTGTAATTTGTAGTGTTCCCATCTGTCCTGGTTACGCAAAATTATGGCTAAACCAGTTAGTAAACACTTTGCCCCATTGTCTGTTGTTTTGATAATCACCCATAATAGCATCCAGCGTCAGTATGGTCTTTAAACTTGATTTAGGAGTTAATGGAATAAGAGGGAAAGGCAGTCAGTATATGCACTGGCCCTAATGTCATTAGAAATGTTTGCGGAGGCTAAATTAAATCAGTCGTAAATTGTGCTCTCAAGTAAGCCCAGAAAAACCCTGCCTCTTTGATGAGAGGAGGGGGCGGCATCGGCTCATATTTTAAAGTTGCGCAGAAAATGCACATAAACAGATTAAAATAATATAGGGAATAGCGTGTGGATGGATGGGAATGATAATTGTTTGTGTTTTACTGGTTTCCTGTTAACCAAGTCAGACTAAATGCAGAGCTATTCTAAAGTTAGAATCTGTAATTGAGCCTGTAACTTTACTGATCTGATGATTAAGTCACCCTACCACCATGCTACATCTAATGGAGCTTTTGCTGAAAACAGATGTTTGCTGAGAGGTTTTTTTTTCTTCTTTTGTTGAGCTGCCGAGCAGGTGCTTGTTAGAGTGGATGGCTTTTGACCAAACTATGCAGCAGAATGTGTATCGAGATTGATATAGCTCGCCAAAAGCCTAAAAAATCTGAGTCTGTTTGTTTGTGTGCAAATGCATGTAAAGCCCAGTCGTGTGTGCCTCATTCATTTCCTTTAATGCTGTCAGTGCAGGCATACTGTTTGTCTGGTTGCATCAGGTAGCTCATCACACAATGCAGCCCAGACAGTAATGATAGCCATAAATACCCTGGGAATTCCCAAACGCAGATTATGTTAAGACGCTGTATTTCCAAATATCTGCCAAAAAAACATGCTGGGAAACAAAAGCAGTGTCTATTCAATGCACTGTAATACAGTCATAGATTATGTATTAAACCGCTAAACATTATTTGGTGATGCATGGCATGTCTCATTTTCCTGTATATTTCAAAACTAATGCAGTTATTTTACTTTAGCAGTATAAATCCTGATACTTTTAAGCACAAATTAGGCCAGTTTTATTTAGTTGGGGCTTCCCAAACAGTAAAAAAAAATGTCTTCATCCTGCTGTTCTGGGTTGTTGGTAACACAGGACGTTTTGCTTGTGTTTAATGTATGTATATATATATATATATATATATACTGAATAAATACATTTACCTGCAAGCCCTATATATAGCATAGCTTGAGTTTCAGGTCTTGACCTCTTATCGCCATATCTCCATAGACCATTGTATAGGCTTTTATAGGAGAAGAAACTGATACTGACACTAGTCATTTGGTTTTAAACATGTCTCAAATTTTTCTCACAGACGACACACTTGACAATGTGATGCAGTAACTATTAATAGTAAATACACTGATCACAGTCAGCGGAACAATAACTATAGAAAGCATCTCTTAGATATTCACTGTCACTTTGTAAACTGAAACCAGTCCGCCAGAGCGCCAGAAGTTGATGTCACCAAGTAGCAAAGGGTGATTGAGAGTGAGAGTACAAGTGTTGAAAAACGCAGGACAGGAGCATGTGTAGAATCATCTGTGTTGTTCACTTTGTTTTGCACGCTAGAGGGCACATAGCTCACTGGGTCACAAGTGCAAACTAAAACTCTTTTGTCCAATGTCTGTCCCCTGAGGATCCAGATCTTCTTGCTTTTGGAATTTGACTTTTTTTTGCTGCTCTGGTTTACCTGAGTGACACCTTTGGCTGGCATGAAATACTAAACAGTAATTTCCGTAAGCTTTTAGACTTATAAGATTATTTTGGTCATGTTGAATGTTTGGCTTAGTGCCAGGAAGGATTTTTTCCCCTAACATAAAGTAACAGTGTTAAGATTATTTGGCAAACCAACAATTTTTTTTTTGGTTTTCTTTTTGTTCAACAAAATTTCAGTTATACTCGGCTTTAAGAAACAAATTGGATTCTTTATTAATACACAAGGACACTGCTATCGTTTGTGTTAATCTCCACAATGCACCACAATGCAGCCCAGAAGATGTACATATACAGGTAATAAATGAGTGCAGGTATACATACATCTAAAAAGTTTAAGACAGTTATTGAAAACCTCAAAAAAATGGAACTGCTAAAGAAGATAGTTGTTCAAAGGGTGCTGCATCCAAGTATATCCAGAGAAAAGTTGAGTGGAAGAAAAAAGTGTATTAGTAAAAGGCGAATCAGCAACAGGGATAACCATAGGCTTGAAAGGACTGTCAAGAAAAATTAATTCAAGCTTCACAAGATTTGAAACCAGGTAATTTTCATTCACAAACATCTAATTTCAAATGGGATTAAAAAAAAACTATTGTCTCTCTATTGACAGTCATTCTTTTTTTCTTTTTTTGGACAGTAGGGGACCCATTGACCGGATGTAGAAGGGCTCGTCTTTGACTCGCTTTGTATGAAAAAATATTGTCTCCACTAGAGATGGGTATTGATTCAAATTTCGAGAATCTATTCAATTCCAGTTCTCAAGAGTTAGAATAGATTATCACAATCCAATCCAATCTGTTCTGATTTAATTCAATCTTTTCCAAGTCGATATTGATACGAGTCTGTGCTGTTAAACTTTTTTTGAGCTGTTACCTTAAATATATGACTGTAATTCAATGATGCAACACTGGGTGAGTAACAGTTCACCAAGGGAAACAGTATTAACCCTTTCAGACGCAAGCCTAACAATAGCTGTCTGTACTTTTCCTTCCAATTTTAGCTGTAAAAAAGGCAATGTTCAACAGTTAAATCAAATTTTAAACTTGCAAATCAATTCAGTTTAATTTTTATAAGATCAGTTCTGAATCAATTTTTTTTTAACACAGCACTAGTCTACAAGGTTTTCAGAAATACCTGAAGACTGGTAAACTATCTTCTTGCACTCTGTCCCCTCCGCTTTCTCTTATACTATATAATGCATTTTCTGCTGGATACATTTTTCTGTAACTTTTCTATGATCACGTTGAAACTTAAGGTATCACATGAGGGATGGGCCTGGACAAAAATTCAGAATTTGATACCATCCAAAAGATACCACCCTAAGGATGTAAGAGTGTAAAATAATACAATAAAGCGCTACATGACCAGTCAGCTGATAAATGACACGGCAGAAAAGTGGGAATGAGAGTAGTTCTCAAAACTCAGTTATAACTCTCTCCTGTTTCCTCCCTGAATTCTCCAACCAATTGATATCTTTCTCTGAGGTAGTTCTAATCTCTCCTTACCTGTGAAGACCTAGTATCATCTACCCTGCTGTTGGCGTCTGGTCCTAAATCTCCTGCCTGACTCAGATTTTTATACTTTGGTAAAGATATTGATATTTGGAAAGCAAAATGGATGAGTAGCACTGAAATTACTGTGAAAATTTGCCTCAAAGTCCCTTTGTAGACTTTAATATTTTTTCTCAGTCACTTATATTCTCTTTTCACCTGTGCAGACCCTGACCCTGCTCTGTCCTTTTTGAAAATACATATTTATTTAAAAAATGTGAGAGCAATAAATTCTGCACAGAGATTAAAAGGACTATACATAAGATTTACCATAAATAAATATATAAAAATGTAAAATGTCTTCCTCATATGTTTTCCAGCAATGTCATTATAATGAAACCTGTCCTTTTCACCACGGTTACATCTATATACCTGTAAATTCACTTAGATAGCAAGTGTTCGGGTCGAACAAGCAGATTTCGCAAGTGCTTTCCAGGGGCAGCGTAATGGTGTCATGAGTGTTCAAAACGTTCAAATTTCACATATAGGGCGTGATTTATCAACGGTTTGCGCTTTTTAAAACCCTGCGCAAACTGCCCAGCATCGCAAAAACCGGCTCTGGCTGATCTATCAACATAGCGCAGAATGCATTGCGGCCGTTAAACCCACAGCAAGACGCATGCAATCCATTTAGCGCATTTGCCCTTGATGAATATGCAATCTGGGCATTTCTGTAAGAAGATGCAAAATATTGGGAGGAAATTAGTCAAATAAATGGGCGGTCCACACGCAGTTTGATTTACTAAAAATGTTTGCGCCAGCTATTTTAGCACTTCTGAAAAGCATGTCTTAATTTTCTGCTGCCATATTCAACATGAGTTTGTTACTGGCAAATAAAAAATGTAATTCACAAACAATGTAAACTAAGAGTAATTAATTCATGCAATTCACGTACTTTGCAGCTCTAAACTTTTTTTTTTACTTTATAGCAGCCAGTGCAAATGTTGGTATCTGATTTTTAGAAGGTTGCTGATCCCTGATCTGAGATATAATTTTGTAAAATAGTATTAATAACTAATCAATTGCTTCAGTCATGAGCCATTAACATTCAAAAGGCAAATGAAAATTCAAGCCCATAACGTAGACATTTTTATTGGACAGGCATAGAAAAAGTTAAAAAACAAAAATCCAGTTGCACACGCATGGGTCATGGTGTAAACATTCTCTCGCAGCACCAGCATTAATCTTCCCTCTGCCAAGATAAAAGGAAACATTTAAGTGGTTAAAGTACTATGTTTACAGTGCATTCAAAAACATGCACTTTAAGAATTGAAATTAAAGAATAGAAACACAAATATGCCTTACTGTGCTGCAGAAAACTTAAGTGGGTCATTCATATTTATAAAACAAAACAACAGTAGCATCAAAACAGATTTAAAAATAGTTTTTTTGAAGATATGCAACTGAATATGTAAATATTGTGAATAAAATGTACAAGCGGCATGATATTTGCCTCTCACCGAGGGTATGGGACAGAAACGTTGGTACCCTGCATGGTCTCGGCTCAGACTACGGCCAGGTCCGGTTTTTAGCAACAGTCATGAGAGAGGCTGCAAAACTTGGAGGTTCTAAATTAAGCAAAGAGTTCCCCTCACAGTTTTCAAGCGACTAGAAGAAAAGATGAGCACAACTTAGGAACAAAAACACTGTGTCATTGCATCGCAATGAAAAACTGAGAGAGCCTAGCATTAGCATCGATGCTAATTAGTCACCCACAATAAAACTCACCATCATCTGTTGTCATTCAAGCTCAGTAGCAGGGCTCTTTCCCTCCCATAGCCCTCTGACTAGTAGGCTGAGGCCCTAACTACTTCCCCGTTTTTTTGTCTTGACCCACTTCACCGTTGTTATACTCTATATGGTGGTATTTGGACTTCAGTGTTCTCAGTTTCTCTCTGCATTGCTTCGGCGTACTGGTTGTCATGAGCAGCCATCAGCTCTAAACCGTGGTCAGCTCTGACATGTCCTTGATAACCCTTTCACAGCGAGTAGCTTCATCTAGCTCACACTGAATATTCTCTTCAGTCAACAAGCTCAGAAATGCTGCACCTCAAATTGGATCACAGCACTAGTTTTTATAGTTGTCATAAATGGCGGTCCGATAATTGCTAAAACACGCTGTAATGTTGCCCAGCCAGTGACTCCACTCCAATCAGTTACCGGCAATCGCATGATGTTTCTTTTCAGTCACAGCTTGGCCCAGTTTGAACCGCAGCGAAGCTAGAAAGAAAAGTGAAATAGGCTTGACGTGGCTTGGTGCAACTCAGCCTGACCTCTGTTAGTGGAAAAATAATGGTACCAAGGCCGAGTTGTACCGAGCCAGCCTGAGTAGTACCAGTGATAAACACCAATAGTCCCTTTAAAGACGATGAGTTTATTTTTAGCATTACCTGACTAGTAAGGGATGTTAAATTATTTGTATTGCTAAGTAGTTTGACATGATATATTGACGTTTAATAACTACTCATAATTTAGCAACATTGTCTGCATGCAACAGCATAGCTCAACTTACAGCTTGTTTGAGATAAAACTTTGGCTTTCGGTGGCTGGATCATTTGTCAAACATGCTGCTCTGCTCAACAAACACTGTCTGTGATTCACTGTTACCCACGCTAGCTTATGTGTGAATAAGTTGCATTTAAAGTAAGCTTGGAAGAAATACTGTATCGTATATTAACGGATTAAACGACTAAAAAGAACTGCAGGGGACAGAGGGCAACAACATTATTTACCCCAATGTTCAGCGGGGTGGATGCCACAGGGTGGCTTGTGCTTTTGAAAATCAAGCACCACCCGACTTGACTGTCTGCAACCACCAAGCAAACCAATTTGGCGGCCATGCCACCAGGAAATGTCAATCCACCACTATCTTACATAATATATTTCCCCTTGCAAACATTTCCTCTTGTACATTCCAAGCATGTAAAAAAGTAAGTTGTGTAAAACAGTGCTTTTGTTTTCTAAATCTTGCACTGTTATATCCCAATGACTTATAGAACATGCTTAGAATTGGTCATAGATGACAACCTGGGATTTACAACCAAGGAGTGGTGAATTGTGGTGTATTTCAACCTCAGCAAAGCTCACTGTGCATTCTGTTTTGTGTTTTTAATTAATTAATTTTAGTATATAAATATACAACTATGCAATAATGCATACTGTAACATTTTTAGAAACTAAAGTGACAAGTCCTAAAACAAACCATAATATTTGCCTGATAAAACAAAAAGTAAACAACATGTTAAAACAAGTAGTAGGCAAGGCAAGGCAATTTTATTTATAAAGCACACTTTCAACACAAGGCAATTCAAGGTGCTTTACATGATTCAGTGATAATGATACCAAATACATGGTTATAGAAGCATGATTAGAGAAAAATAGAAACATAGGTTTAACAGATAGATTCAACCAATCAATAAGAAAAGATGATGTAAGGAACACATTTATGCAATATAGATAAAAAAAAGATAAAACACAATTTTATGCAATATAGAATAAAAACAGATAAAACACAATTTTATGCAATATAGAATAAAAACAGATAAAACACAATAGATTAAAAATTAAATAAAAAAATAAGAATACAAATTAAGCCACAAGAATCAAATAGTCATCAGAAAGCGCAATTTAGGGTTCAAAGGCAGCTCTGAATAGTAGAGTTGTAATCTTTGATTTAAAAGAGCATAACGATGCAGCATTTTTGCACTCTTCTGGAAGTTTGTTCCAGATTTGTGGAGCATAGAAGCTGAAAGCTGCCTCTCCCTGTTTAGTTCTAATTATAGGAATGTTAAGTAGGCTCGAGTTGGAGGACCTGAGTGGTCTGCTGGATTGGTATAGTGACAACAGATCTCCAACATACTTTGGTGCTAAACCGTTCAGTGATTTATAAACTAGTAGGAGTATTTTAAAGTCTATTCTCTGAGCTACAGGGAGACAGTGTAAGGACTTAAGAACTTGGGTGATGTGTTCTACTTTGCTAGTTCTAGTGATATCATGGGCAGCAGCGTTCTGGATCAGCTGCAGTTGTCTGATTGCTTATTTTAGGTAGACCTGTGAGGACGCTGTTGCAGTAATCAATCTGACTAAAGATAAACGCATGGATCAGTTTTTCAAGGTTCTTCTGTGACATTAGTCCTTTAATCCTAGAAATGTTCTTCAGGTGATAGAAAGCTGACCTTGTTATTGCCTTTATGTGACTCTGGAGGTTCAGGTCTGAGTCCATTATTACACCTTGATTTCTGGCATGATGAGTCGTTTTTAGTTGTATTAGCTGAAGGTAGTAGGCAACTATATATAAATAATTTGGCAAAGTAAGAGAACAAAAACCCCAAAACACTACTGCATGTATTACATAAAATACAAAAGGATGTCTGATGAGTTGCAGCAAAGCGTTTTACCAGCACATGGTGTGCTTGTTGATAAAGATGGCCATGCTACTTTCTTAATTAACCCCCAATGTCACTAATTTACAATTTTCACTGAACGCACTTTCTTCTTTCACCTTTTAAACATTACTTCACGAGGTGTTTGTAACAAATTTCTGCCATGTAACTGCAACAGCTGTGATTGAAAGCATGGGGAAATCCACAGGTAAGAGTAGCCATTTCTTGGAATTAACCCAGACATTGTTTTGCAACATTGGCAACAACTCCTGTCCTTGCTTATCTTAAGAATGTAAACCTTTATAAGCAATCGCTTCATCTGTAAGTCTATTGAGAGTTGGCCAGTTGTCTCAAAGTGTCTGAGTAATCTAAAGTAATGCAAAACCAGTTTTGTCTGCGACACCAAATACGTGGCTAATGACAGGTGTCTCAACTCTTGGCTGGTACTGTATGGTATTTGCTGGCAGACAGAATGGCTAGACCACACCAAAACCTGCCAGTAACATTCTTTGCGTTATTCAGACATATCTCTTTCTCCCACTGGGACTGAGTTAAGAGGTCTGATCAAAAGACCCATCGTGCCAAGAAGGCTGAGATTGGATGCAAGGTTTGGAAAAAAGCAGGCATAGCGAGTCGCTGGTTGTTGTGATGTTTTGTGTTATTATTTCAATTTGCTGGGAAAAAGGAGAGATGAATGGAGGAATAAATGGATGATGGTTGGGTGGTGAGGAGGAGGAAATTCCCTTGTCTGGATGGAATTGGATGGCGAGCTTGGGGATGGGGGAGGTATGAAGGCCACCTGATGTAGAGGGAGCTGTCAGGCCCAAGACAGCGGGGTCTTTGTCTTCTCAATAATCACTTGCTGAAACCTCTTCTTTTCGCTTCTTCTCTCTGACCAGCACTCTGCCTTTTACTTTTTCAATTTGAATTGCAGTATTGGCGCATACTTTGACCTGCCTGAGCTATGAAAGACCATTCTAATGCAAAACATAAAATATGTAATCTCATGACTATCAAAAGAAACCTTTTTTTTTTTACTCCAAAACCTCTTGATGCTAATAAAAATTAACTCTCACCGTATTTTTGATTTACATGACAACATGGATAGAGCATGCACACTCCTGGTTACCAGTTCATTAGGTATATCTGGGTATTTGTTTGTTAAAACAGATGGAAAATTGCCAGTCACGTGGCATTAACTCTAGATTTAGGCATCTAGAATTGGTGAAGAGGACTTGCTCAAATTCAGTGATCAGAAAAGTGAAGAAAAGGGGATCTAAATGACTGCAAACATGGCATGTTATTTTTTTTAAACAGCTGCTCTGATTGTCTTGTCATTAATAGCAATCTTTCAGGAGATGGGGGTTTAGTGTTGTAGAAAGTCAAAAGTAGCTAAAAGAGAAGTATGCAGATAGAAGTCTGACTGCACCACACATCAAACATTGAATAATACTTTCTAATGCTGCTGAACACCATGTCACTCCTATCAGCTGTGGAACAGTTCATCAACTAAAAGGAAACTGAGGCTACAGTTCTTGCAAGAGCACATAAAAATAAAAAAACAGTGAGTCTCAAATTCAGCTATGACATTCAGAAATAATATGACTGTGATTAACATATTGTTTAATCAATTAAATAAGGTATTAAGGCTGTGAGGGCAAAAAGGGGATCCCATTTGGTTCCAGCAAGATGGATGTAAAAAAGTGGCCGATAAGTGTATCATGTTATAATTGTTTCAGACAAACAAGGGGGAAAAAATTGTTAGTCGACACGAAAATCCTTGCTCAAGAATTTTTTTTACCATTTTCTGTAAACTTTCTGTTTCGGTCAACTTTGATCACAAATTAAAGAGTGTCAAATGTTTATGGTTATCCAAAGCATTTTCATAGTAAATCTTTCTCCCCAGAATAAAGATTGATGTTTTCTTTAAAAATTTTCTTGCAATTTTAATGGAAATTGTGTGTCATCCCAACATTCTTGTGTTTTCTTTAGCATGGTGAAAAAACCTAATAAAATAATACAATCTTGTTTTTTAATGCTTTAAAGTAATTTTTTATAGAGAATTAAGTAGGGATGTCCGATATTATCAGCCTGAAGTCATTATCGGCCGATATTGGCATTAAAATCTAATATCGGAAATTATCGGTATCGTTTTTAATTTTTTTAATAAGATGAGTTTTTCACACCATACACATATCATATATCAAACTTTTCAGCTACTTCTTTTCTCTCTCAGAATGTAAAAATATGACAGATTTGAGGTTTAGTTTTTGAGATATTGTTTGTTTGAGATAACTTTCAATTTATCAAAAGGCTTCTTCTGGGCCAACCTTTACTGTCTATCGGGCGCACTTGGTGACGTCATCAGCCACAAAGGTATAATGTTGTCCTGAGTGGTGGGCCTTTGTCAGTATTCTCTGTGTGAGAAAATGTTCCAGCTACTTTTGAAGACAAAATAAAAATGGCACCTTTTTCAATTGCCTAACTAAAATTCTAGTACTTATTACATTTTATAAATTTTTAAACCTCAAGAATGCATAATACAAGATATGTCATTGTGGTTAACTAAAAGGGTTTAGTAGTTTTTTGTTTTTTATGAGTGAGGGTCCCCACATATCGTTATCGGTTTATATCGATATTGGAAATTATGAGTTAGGCTATATCGGTATATCGGATATCGGTAGAAAAGCCAATATCGAACATCCCTAGAATTAAGTGATACAGTGGTGTGACAAAGTGTTTTCTTACCTGATTTCTTTTTTCATCATGTTTGTCACACTTACATTTTTCTGATCATGAAACTATTTAGACATTGGTCAATAACACCATAAGTAAACACAAAATACAGTTTTTAAATTAAGGTTTTTTTTTAAGTGAGAACAATGTCCAAACATACAGGGCACCGTGTGACAAATTAACTGCTCCCCTTTGGTTTCTCACCTCTGAGTTTAATTTCTTTAGCCACACCCTGGCCTGATTACTGCCATACCTATTCTTTGGCCAAGAAATCACTTAATAAAACCTGCCTGACAAAGTGCAGTAGACCAAAAGACTCTCAAAAGTTAGACATCATGCCAAGATCCAACGAAACTTATGAACAAATGAGAAAGAAAGCAACTGAGATCAGTCAGTCTGGAAAAGGTCATAAAAACCTTTCTAATTCTTTGGGACTTCAGTGAACCACAGTGAGAGTCCTTATCCACAAATGGTGAAAACATGGAACAGTGGTGAACCTTCCTAGGATTGGACATGGTTTTTTTAAAAGCAAAGATTTTTGCACGAGAAGCCCAAATATTCTGCACCTAGGAAATTTTCTAACCACGCAGATGGTTCCGCACGGAAAAACATGGCGGACTGGCAAGAGCTCCTACTGGTGGAAGTTTGTAAATAAAGACATCTTTACGATTCGCCCTATAGAGATCAGTCTGATCAAAATATTGTTTGATGAGTGGACCATTTCCTTTTTCGTCTTTTTTCCTAACAGTGGTAAAAGTTCTTCCTCTTTGTTTAAGGTAATAGGTGTCGCCATGTTGTAAACAACAGCGATTTCTACTTCTACTATGGTTTAGTGTTGTATGCATGCCGTAGAGCCATACTCCGCCCCCTACAGTCTTCAAGAATATTAGCTCACATTAGGGACAAGCCGCAAAAGGTATAAATGCTGGTAGAAGGCATCTCGGCCGGTTCCGCACGTCAAAGACGGGGGCAAACATATCCTGCATGGCAGAGTTCCAAGACAAAACCACTGCTGAGCAAATGGAACATTAACGCCCTTCTCAATTTTGTCATGAAACATATTGATGATCTCCAAGACTCTGTGGACTGATGGGACAAAGCAATCACTTTGTCACAAAGGGTATTTTTTTACTTTAATCATAAAACCTTATTTTAAAAATTGGGTTTTTTTTGTTTACTTTGGTTGACTGACTGTTTACATTTGTTTTTGATGATCTGAAAATTTGACAACCATGCAAAAAAATAAGAAATCAAGAAGTGGGCAAACACTTTTTCACACCACTGCTTTGTCAGTCTTAAACAAACTACATTTTAATGTCATGTTCCCTTTGGCATTTTTAAGGCGATAAGGATACATCCTATTGACACATTGAATGTTATTGTTTTCAACTGGGTATTTTCGTGCATTTGTACAACACTGGAGGGCAAAAAGCTTCCACACCACCATGCAAAGCCGTGCAGTTGTGGTTGAACAATTAGACAAACAAAATAAAACCTAAACAATCTTTGTGAAGATAATTGAAAAAGTTGCATCATAAAGCATCATAAACTGTATGTAGAGCAAAGCTTCCAGACGGTTTACAACCATTTACTTACAAGCTACGGGATGAAACTCCTCAGATATGACCGCCACCAGATCAGTATGGGGATATCTACAATTATATGATCAACATGCCTAGACTTTACACAGCAAAAACAAAAAGGGGATACAATCGATCATCAACACGGCAGTTTGATGAGTCACAACAACCAAGTTACCATTCAGCTAGGTTAACCCCCCACAGGCCACTATTTTTAACTTCATCAGGTTATTCACATGTCATAGACATATTCAACCAAAGACAACAAAACATTACAAGTTATGAAGCAATTTCACAGCGAATTGACAGCTTGCGCTCTGCAGGCTGCATTAGCACTTGCTAATGACATCACCGTAAGGCTGAGCACAGCACCATGGCTTTAACTATAAGCAGCCGCCCATAAAGAAATAAAATAATAAACTTACAGCCAGCATGTAATCGGGCAGGCGGTTGTACATCCAGTAACATGTAAGAAAGCTGAGATAGCTAAGAGCTAGCCCACAGAGTTAGCTTCCAGACCGTTTCAAACAGCTGACACGCTACGGGTAGAAACTCCTCAGATATGACTGTCACCACTTCATTTTATAGATATCTACATTATTTGATAATCATGCCTCAACTTTGCAAAGCAAAAGCAAACAATGCATACATATAACTTACATAACATACCTCGAGTGTGGGAGATGAGCAGCTTCGTTCATCAGACTGGATCCCTGAATGGATAGATCATCCACTTTAACTCAGCCATAGACGGCAGCCTATTTCGTCAGCTGGAAATCCATTTAATATTATTACTGTACTTTTTTCTTCTATTTCCGCAGCGTACAGTGCTGGACATGTTAACCATGCTGGTAGATTTTTCCTTCACTGCCATGTATCGCTGATCTGTTGAAAACTGTCAGTTGATCAGTTAACAACAATGGTAGGCAGTGGGGACATTGTGTCTATATTATAATAATATATCACCTAACCTAGTGAACCAGGAGCTGGAAGACTACAGGAGATCATCTCATCTTATCTTGCATTACTTTTTAGACATACTCTGTTTTTTTCCATCTGACACAATGTTATAATATTTGTTTATTCACACTTTCGGAGGCCTTTTCAAGTGGTCCATGTCCTTCCTTTTGATAGTAAGAAAGTTTTTATCATATGTCATAATGATTCTTTTTGTGCATTTTTGGGGGTTTTGCTCATCTTTCAGGATAAGGATTAAAGATAATTTAATCTTGCATTTATTTTTATGCCACTCTGAGGAAAGTGGTGCATATTTTTAAGTGCAGGAGGTCTGTAGATGTCTATGGGCAAAAACAGTACTTAAATAGTCAGGATAACATTGCACATGGGCATCCATCGGTGCCTTAAAGACATGATTCACAACACTCAACCAGTGTGGTTATGTCATCTCTCTCTCTGTCTGTCTTATCAATAGCTAAGACTTTTTGGACTGAAGGATTCTGTGGGGTTTTAGCAGGTTGAGGCAGCTTCTCATTTCTGTGGTAAAAGTTTTTATTTATTTTCTTTTTTTTTCTTTATTGGTAATTTTTCACCCTGCCTCTCACCAGATGACCCTGGAGATAGGTGGCAGCCCCCGTGAGCCTTTGAGGATAAACTGCATAGATGATGTATGGATGGTATTTTTTAAATATTGAAAGTATTTTTTTTACTTTGGTTTATTGCCTTTAAACAATGTAAACCGTTTTGTTCCCCCCTAATGTTTGTTATTTTGATTGAGCTTGCTTCATCTATCCATTTGTATATCTTAGTTTCACATAAAGACTGGCTCTAAGCTGGTTCAAGACCATGACCAATCAAGCTGACCCAATCAATTCACTCCGAGTCTCCATCTGCGTCAGTTATAAATCATGAAAAAAAGTGCCAAAATGACAGCAATGACAGTAAATAAATGTTGTTTATTTTCCATACTTGGTCCTCACTCTGTTTCTTTGCTTTTCTGGTGTAATGGATGGGATATTGTCGGTGCTGCCCTCTGGGCAGGGAGAGTTGTTTACTTGGGTGTAAAGTCCCCATCCACCAAAGGTCTCTGTAGGGGATGTTCCCGCAGCAGCCTCACTCCTAACCTCCCTAAAGCTCCAAAAGGTAATGGCATAGAGAAGAGATGATTTATATCCACCCAGGCACCCCCACCGACAGACTGACTTCTTTGTGCACATTGCCTCTGTTCATCAATAAAGATCACATTTAGAATTCAGCCCAAACCCAGTCGATGGTGATTTAACTTCGGCAGAGTTTTTCTAAGTAAGTAGTCACACATGGTTTGTAGTTTGCTTCTGGCAAAATGACTGAATTTTTCACAGCTCCAGGTATAAATTGTGTCTAAGGTTTCAACACCTAGGAGTAAAATATCAGTCTATTGAAAGTAAAAATAAAGTATTTAAATGTATAAATAAGTATAAACTCAGTATGATGCATAGATTTTGGTTTTAAATTCATGCTTTTGATCGAGATCAGCAATAAACTAACTTGACAGTAAGTTATTTTAATGTAGATCTCAGCATGATGTAATTTAGTTCCTTGTTTAAAATTGTGGGTACATAGATTTATTGTGGTTGGCCACATAAATAAAACTTAGGATAAATTTCTGCAAGGTCCCACTCACTCGAACAGTGTAAACCAAATGCATTCACACACTTAGGACTTCTTAACATTTTGCTAGGTTACAAAAACAAAGTTTAATGAATATACAGGGATTTCTTCTGATAGAACAAAGCAAGTAGGGCAAAATAGGGAAGTGGAAGGGATAAATATAATGCATTTAATTTTAAAAATGAATAAATAAATTAGAAAAGTGTGCTATTTTTGATACAATCCTATTTTTTCTGATTCCCCTACACAGAACCACGTGAAACAATTTGCTCACACATATCACCTACCTGTCTCAGAATAAACATAGCTGTATTGTGAAGCACAAAGAGGTTTGTTAGAGCATGTTAGTGAACAGGCAGACCAAAACACAACAGACGTGTCATAAAGTTTTGGACAAGCTTAAACTTTAGGGCTGAGCATAGCTCATGCGGTTGGAGCTCATCCTGTAGCTGGAGCATTGCTGGTTCGTACCCTTGCACCATCTAGGTCATTGTCTCCTTGGGCAAGACACTTCACCTTCCTTGCCTACTAGTGGTGCCAGTGTTCAGCAGCCTCGCTTCTGTCAGTGTGCCCCAGGGTTTACCATCACCAATGTGTAAATGACTGAATTCCGGTCCTTGGGGTCCTCAAGTCTATAAGCTGTCTATCTATAAGTGTTATACAAGCATTATACCTGACAATATTCTCATCTACCAACTGAAATGCATGGCATGGAAAAAAAATTAGGAAAGCACCCAAGAGTTATGGTAACTCTGGGGGAGCTGTAGCCGTCCACAAAACAGGTTTAAGAATCAGTCACCAATACCAATCTTGGTTTTCAATACCACAAATTTGGCCTTCATGGCAGATCAAAAAAAAGAAGACATTTGTTTGAAAGAAAACCCAAATAACTCCCCTTTAAACTAGTTTGCCTCAAGCATTGTAGGGGACACAGCACTATTTCTGGAGGAAAAATAATGCTGCACATCACCCCTAACACAACATACCATGGTGAAAATATGGTGGTAGTGACATCATTTCATAGGGATGCTTGTTTTTTAACAGGCACAGGAAAAATGACAAGTGTAAATGGGAGTCAGGGAAATGCTGGAATAAAACCTCTAAGGGGATGCAAAAGATTTTTGACAGAGGCAGAATTTAACTTCCATCTTGAGAACAATTATTTCACAGAAAGAGCGCTCATGGCATCTACCGCTCGAGTTGGAAAAATCTGAACTCTAGCATCAAATCGCGCCGCGACAACCAATCAGAGGACATAGTTTCAGTGATTCTGTGACTGTCATGGAGTCACAGCCTCAGCAGGACATGGAGGAAATACTGATAAACATCGTGGCTAATCACCCCGAGCTACATGACACAAGCAGTTTGCTATACAGAGACAGAAATAAAAATAAAAAACTATTTAGACAGGAATGCTCTTAAGAGGTTTGTGGGTGGCTCTTAAAAGAGCCGTTGTTGCTGTAAAAGCACCTCTCGGCCTAGAAGTCAGCCTTGAAACAGCCTCCTCACCTGGTTTCCTGGTAGCAGCCCCAGCACCACGTCCCACGCTGCTTAAATATTATAAACTTTTACGAACCACAGACAGATGGACAGCTGCTCAGAAATGTAGTTGGTGTTTCGGCAGGCAAAGCTTGGACCTTCACGGCACAAGCAGGTCACGTTTTCCAGGCAGCGAGGAGCCGGTGTTTATGAGAGGCTCGCTGCTGTTTATGGATCCCTCCGCCATAGCTAGACTGTATCTGTAGCTCACCAAACCCCCAGTCCCAGCTCTACCGGAGGCCAGGCCGAACACGTAATCCACTCTGTCCTCCGTCAGATCGGAGACCATAATGCACCGGCAGCTGCACTCTAGCCCCAGCTCCGCTGAAGCCCGGGCCGAACACGCTGTCGTCCATCAGGTCGGTCCATAATCCACCGGCAGCTGCACTCTAGCCCCAGCTCCACTGAAGGCCAGTTCGCGCATGAAAATACCATATTTTAAGCGCGACCAGTTTGCTTTGTATACGCAAAGTGCGAATGTGCACGCGAACAGCTTGTCGTGTGTCACGCTTTTTAGTCGCTCCTATCGTGTTCAGTGTGGACACAGCGTTAGACTGGCCACAATAAAAGGCCAGTCTGAAATGTACAGTTGTATCACACAGCACAATATCACAGATCTCCCAGGTTTTGAGAAAGCTTACAATTGGCATGCTGACAGCAGGAATATCCACCAGAGCTGTTGCTCAGGAATTGAATGTTCATTTCTCTACCATAAGACATCTCCAAAGGCGTTTCTGAGAATTTGGTGGTACATCCAACCAGCTTCACAACATCAGATGACATCTACCCACACCAGTCAGGACCTCCACATCCAGCATGTTCACCTCCAAGATGATCTGAGACCAACCACTCACACAGCTGCTGAAACAATCGGTTTGCATAACCAAACAATTTCTGCACAAACTGTCAGAAACCGTCTCAGGGAAGCTCATCAACATGCTTGTTGTCCTCATCGGGGTCTAAACCTTACTCCAGTTTGTTATCTTAACCGAACTGAATGGGCAAATGCTAACATGCGATGGTGTCTGGCATGTTGGAGAGGTGTTCTCTTCACGGATGAATCCCGGTTTACGCTTTCCAGGGCAGATAGTGGACAGCATGTGTGGCATTGTGTGGGTGAGCGCTGTTCTGATGTCAATGTTGTGGATCGAGTGGCCCATGTTCATACGTTATTGTCAAATGGCATTTTGAGATACTGTGACAAGATTCTGAGGCCCATTGTTGTGCCATACATCCAACATCACCTCATGTTGCAGCATGATAATGGATGGCCTCATGTTGCAGGGATCTGTACACAATTCTTGGAAGCTGCAAACATCCCAATTCAAACATACTCACTAGGCATGTCACCCATTGAGCATGTTTGGGATGCTCTGGATCGGCGTACATGACAGCGTGTTCCAGTTCCTGCCAATATCCAGCAACTTTGCACAGCCACTAAAGAGGAGTGGACCAACATTCCACAGGCCACAAATGACAACCTGACCAACTCTATGCGACGGAGATGTGTTGCACTGCATGTGGTAAATTGTGCTCACACCAGACACTGACTGGTTTTATATATATATATATATATATATATATATATATATATATATATATATTGTCCCGTGCCACGTTCCATCATGGTTACCTCTGAATAGAGTAAACAAGTTAGAACATCATATTTCTCACAAGAAAAAGTGTCACTTGCTGATCTATTATGACGGCGCTTCACTTGTTCCAACAGGCCTTTTAACTGGATACCTCAAGTTGAGATTACAAGATGTCTTGTTTGGGAATGAAAGAGGAGGAGTTCATTTTCCTTGGCAGTGACAATTTTCATATTAGTTTTTTCCTTCTTTTCTGAAAAAAGACCTTAGCACCGACACTAATCCCAGTAGTGTCAGCCTGTGGTTGCCAAACGATAGAATATCATCGCCTCTCCGCCTGAGTGTGGATGTGTGTGTGTGTTCATTTTTCTCATTTCATAATACACCAGCACATTTTGTCACTGTAACATTAGCTTTACCATTGAGAGCCATAGCAGGCTGCTTCAAGATTCAATTTAACCACAACTGTTTACAGCTGTCAATATAAGGACTCACAGCACAATAAATGCATTAAATTGCATCTGGCCTCGTGTCACTGAAAATAAGGTGAGTGGACAGGCTTGTGTTGGTGTCGCTGGCTCTCACTGTTATTACGCGGCTGTGTCTTAAGGGTTGTCTGGGCTGCTGTCCATTGGATTTAATCAGCCTCTATTACCTGCTACCCTTTTCACGGTTAAAATAATCACCCACAATTACTGACATAAAGGGGAGAGCTGACAGGGGAGACCGAGCCACAGAAATCACACAACGTAATTTCTCCTCACCTTGGTTGCTTGCATGCCTTTTGATGTTTTGAGGCGTATAATAAAAAGGATTGAGGGGTGTCTGACACAACACTCCTGTAGATATGGAAATGCCCTTTAAAACACACACGGATCCACACTTGTTTAAGTTAAACTAACGTAAAGTGCACTCTGACATAAAAAAATACATTTGTTGTATAGTAAATAAAACAATGATACAAAATAAACTACTTTTGTAAATAGATAAACACAATATGCATGCTCACCTGTGTAAGTGCAGGATAAACACAACAAAACCCACCACCATTACCTAAAGAGGACTGCACAATTTATTGCACGTCACAGATGAAAGAAAAGCAAAAATAATTTCATAATTGGCCACCTCTAAAATGAAGAAAATACAACCATGAGAAATGGGGCATCGTCATCTATTGTACTTTAATCCTCACTGAGCTGCTGTAAAAAAGGAGACACCATTAAATGTACCTTTGAAAATAAATGGGCCCAATTACTGGCATGGCTGGGACTCTCTAATGAAGCTTTTGTCAAAGCACACAAACATGGTGGATGGTACTCCAAACAAAGCAAGGAGCAGGAACCATTCGGAACTCTTGTTATTTCATGCCCAAGTTAAAGTCGTGTAAAAAAAAATTAGTAGCAGTACAGTTGTGATGCAGGGTACAAAGAAAACAGAACTAGAATGTATCTACCTAAAAAATTGAATAATCACAGCAACAGGGACATAATAGCTGTGTTTAAATGAATAAATTAAATAAATAAAAATGACCCACACAATTAAACACAACATGCTAAATGCAGACAATATGAACATTAGCAGCAATCATCCTGACAAGGGTTGCTCAGTTACATTAGCCGTTATGTGTTCGGCAAGTAAGTCGTGTTAAATGGGTTTAGGAGAGTTGTTTTGATAATGGCATTTTGTTGAATCTCTCCTTTTTTAATTATCTGGTCAGAGGGTAGCAGCTCAAACTCCCTCTCTTTCATCCCTCTTCACAGCAGTGAGTGCAGCTGACCCTTTCCACAGCAGCGGAGAACGCTTGGTGCCTTTGCTGGAAAATGCAGCCTCAATTAGTTTTGTCAAAGCTCTTCACTGGGAGCAATTTTGAAAAAAGAATTTATGTAAACAGTGTGAAATCATATATAGGGTTTATCTTTTTATCTTTTTCAAAAAGAAAAAAACATGTTTTATTCAAAATAAGTTCATTTAAAGCACAAAGAAAACTGTCGAAAACCTATAACTAGTGGTCATCTGATGATGTGCTTGGGATGCTGACTTTTCTTTGCTGACCATGAGTCAGATCGATCCAGGAAAGAACCAGATCCTAAACAGGGACATTGTGTAGGATTTTAAAGCAACAGCTTGTCAAAGGGTAAAGGTTAAGGCCATGAGTGTCTGCTGAGGGACAGATAGAGGTCAGAAGGTCTCAGTCAGGGTCAGGAGTCCAGGTGACCCCAAGTCTGTGCTCCCAGTTGCATTCATGTTTCATTACATCAGCCATATCTTTCTTTATGGCTTTCTATCTTTGTTGCAAACAGAAAAAAGTTCTGGCAGACCTCTTGCGGTCAAAATTAAAATTTTTCACCAACTGTTGCAGTAAGAATTTCTTTGAAATATTATCATGAATGAGAAGGAGCTTCAAAAATCTGCTCCGTGTTTCTGTATTTTCCTAGTCTGAAACACATCTGCAAAAACAGCAAAAATGTTGGCTGTACTACTTATACCTTAATTAGAACCCAGTATTGAAATCTCTACAGATTCAGGTTGATAAGAATTTGTAAAAACCTTGTCAGGTAACACTAGTGGACCATGACAATGCACACTTTAGCTTTCTAATCCCAGCCTGCCCATGTTGACTTGATGTTCATATTTTTCAATTTGAACAATAAAAGAAATCAGATGTTAGAAAACCAAATTTAACCAAATTTCTGGGAAAGTTTGTTAGTTTAGAGACAAGACAAGAAATTGTCTCATCATCTCATCAGACTTCACTAATCCTCCTCCACAGGATGGAAGAAGAAATGGTAAAATGAGTATATGATGGAATATATACCTTACAGATCATAAAGTCATTATAAACAGGCAATATTCAGTTTATTCCATTTAAAACTGGTCATTTTTTTGCAGGGTTAAACTTCACATGAAATCATTAATTTCACCTCAATATCCCTTTTGTAGTCAACCACATTATGAGTTGTTTCTTTTTAACCAACTCTCTGGTGGCCCTTATGTTAGGTCAAAAAAGTACCGTTAGACAAATCCCACAGCAACAGAGTATGGCACTCTGTGCAACATAGAATTTAAAAACATCTGAATATTAACTCTTGTCAGCATATGGGCCATTCTGGCACTTGCCCAGGGCTGTCAGCATGTGGTGTGAGGAGGACCCAGATGCATAATGACAAGAGCCTTTGCGGCCCATATTTATCTAAGTCCAGAGAACACAAACTTAGAGGGCAGACAAAGTGAGCTCAGGAGCAAACAACGACAACGAACCGACAAGGACAGACAGACACAGGAAGGTACATATACTGTTGGAAGGGTAATCAGGAAATGGAGAACACCTGGGAGCAGGGGAGGAAAACACAGGGAGGACTAATAGGACAGCAGGTGAAAAAAACTAAAACTGATTAACATAGACAGACAAGAAACAAACAGGGAGGAAAGAATGACGCAAACAGAGACGGATCATAACAAGGCCGACATCAAAATGGGTGGATTGGGGTAAAATGAAATAAATAAATAAAAACTGTCAGTCGTAACTTGAGAAAGTTTTCTATAGGTTTGATATAAGTCCAATCAAAAGAGAGTTTGATATTGAGAATATCAAAGACATTGAGAAGACATGCTTTCTATGGCACTGTGCTGTGTTTCATCCTTCAACAGAATGTAGGTGATTTTACTGTATGATACAGGAGCTCGCTCAGGGCACTATTATGCACAAAGAACCACTGCCTGCCACACTGCATGACTGAATATGCTGAACTGTATGACTTGTGGCAAAAGAAGAATGAATTACACAATAATATCAGTTAAATATTAAGTGCATACAAAGTCACAGTGTTAATGCTGTTATTACAAAGGCTAAATACTGAAAAGAGGGTGAGTAGGATGAACAAGCTGGCCCTAAGTTCTAAGGGACCTTAGGGAGAATTTGATTTGAGGACCCTCTTCATGTTAGGAACATAGCCCCTATCTTTTAAAACAGGTGCAATCTGTGAGAAAAGACAAAAGCCCTAATTTATCATATCTTCGTAGAATTAGTCCTGTATTCTATCCTATGAATGAAATTTTGTCTGGTTTAGTTAGTCTGATTCATGAAATGTGCAGTGGCCACTCATACCTGCGGTCCTCCGCAATCATGTGTTGATAAATTCCACTTGTGCGTACCCAGGTTCTCGTGCCCGTTCACAGTCATTTGCAAACAGAAACGCCCTGAATTAACCATATTTGGTAAAACCACATCATCTGTCACATGCATTAAGTACTTGCGTTTCTCCTTAAAATACTATGCAAGAGAGCAAAAAAAGGAATTTCAGTGACACAGAGATCGAGGTGAACCATAGGTGGAGCAATAAAAAAGTATTCATGATGAAAGACAGACAGACACCACAGAATTGTTCCTACGCACGACATACGTACAGATCTGTGCATAAGTATGGTTGATAAATGAGGGGCACATTAAATGTATTGCTGAGATGTGAACAGAACAAGCTCAAACACAAAAAAATAAATAAACTCATAGCAACCGATTGTAAGAATTTAAAACGATAAAGATTATTATTTGTAGTTTTACAAATCAAACTCGTCAATTCTTTTAATTCTTAAATAAAGACTCTAAACAATTAAAACTTATTTAATTTATTTGTGGTGAAACTGTCAAATATAATTTATTAGTATTCTTATTCTCAGTAAACAAATATAAAAGTTTTAGATCAGTGGTCTGTGCTAAAATTCTACCATTTATGGGAGGCCCCTCATGGTTTCTAGGCCCAAACATTACATGTGTCTTGGGGATGAGTATGGGGAAAAGAATGCACCTGTTTAAGGCCTCATATGCAAAAGAGGACAACAATCAGAAATCCGTCACAGAAAAGGTCACACTGAAATTTGTCATAGGTTGTAGCTGGCCTGGAGAGAGTTACCTTGACGGTCAGTGAACATGTCGAACGGACTGATCACAAAACCACTGATCCGCACTTCACGTGATGAAGTCCTTTCATGACAAAAAATGCTGTCCTATATATTAAAAGCTGCAAACCCTGCTTTAGACAAAAACTGGGTTCTTTTTTTTTAATACAGTTGGTCACTCTGAGTTGCATAAGCATGCTGAATGTGAACATTTTCTCCAAGCCCCATTCCCTGCATTAGCCACAGAAAAAAAGAGAAGAAAACAAGCAAGTCAGAAAAAGGCAGTCCCTTGTACATCACAGGAAAAGTTTGAATTCATTTTCTTGCCTACCTTGTCTCTTGACTGCCCAAGGGAAGGTTGATTTTGCAGCCCGGAGAGAGCAGAGCACATCTCTGCTAATAGAAGCTAGAAGCCAAAGCTAACTGTTAACAATGAAGCTAGCTGTCAGCAATGAAGCCATCTGTTAGCAATGAAGCTAACTGTTAGCAATGAAGCTAACAGCATGCCAGAACACAGTTGGACAGGGCTCTCAAGTTTACAAGATTGCTTGGAGTGAGATTGTGACGGGGCAGGCGTCCCGTCCCTTTTTGTAGAGCACGCGCGGGGGGGGGGGTCAGGTCTGTCTTCATCAAGTTTCGTCAGCCAGCGACAACACTGCCTATTTTGTATCTTACCCGGCTAGCAACAAGACAGGCTGTGGTGGGCATTGACTACTTACATCTCAATTTCAAAAGGCTATACCTTAAAGGTGATAAGAGATAAAGACTTTCTGTAAATTAGAAAAATATTAAGGATGAGCCAAAGTTTATATGGGGATTAAATTCCCCCCCTCTAATTTGCGTATTATGATATCATATGACGTGGTGGCCATCTTGGATTATAGAATTTTCATGAAAAGTCACATGTTTGGATTATAAAATGCAGCACTTCTTTCTCCCCAAAAGGTCCCTCACCTTCTGTATGGTATATTGCACAATACTGAATGCTCAGGTAAATAGTAAGTAGTACACAAACTGTGTAAATCATTACTAATAAATGGCAGAAACAAACCAAATGCAGGTAGCGGTAGGCTAGCGATTTTCCATTTACTACATACATTAGGAACTCTGTTTCCATTTATGGGGCCCCTATATATTATTTATATGATATATATACATGTATATCACAAAGAAAACTGTGCATGGGCCCCCTGCCCCGCCCCAGCGCAACACCACCTCTGCTCCCTCCACCTCTGCTCCCACCGTCCCTGCTCCTGCTGCGAGTAGCGCGGCCAGATCTGCCTCGCACAGACGTGCCTCTGCCTCCCCTAACTGTCCTAAAAACACTACGACCCCGTCTGACATCTCCAGTAACCTTAGACAGCTGCTCCACCATGTTTCTGTCGCAACGATTACGGGGAGGCACACGGTCAGAAGACAAAGTAGCGAGCTGGCAAGCGCGGTAAAAAGACTGGACCCCCGCGTAATTTCCAGCCTCGTTTCCCACACCACAAACAAGGCTGCTGACTTTCAGATGAACACCCCGACCCCGTGAAACATTGTCCCCACCATCTACATCGGCCAAAGGAGTTTGTGCTTGGGCTAAACTCTCTTTGTCCAGCTGCAAGCTGGGGGCGCATCTGAAGCGCGATCACTAAATGAATCACCGTCATGTCCTGAAGGCAGATATTCCCCTTCACAACAGGGTCAGCAAAGAGAAAATCCAACACCTCATTGCGGGTAAACTTGCGGGTGAACTTCGCTGATGCCATTACACAATAATATAATGTAAACACTCGCTGATGTTTACACTAACGCTCTGACTAAAAATAGCTCAGACGCACACTAAATCCGCTATGGAGGAATTGATTCAATTCGCTCATGCGCGAAAATTTTGCATAGAAGAATTTTTTTTTTTGACTCAGTGATGACGTATGACATGTCTACCGACCAGTGGAGTGGAGTTTGAATAAAATATGACCAGCTATTTTACACAATCGGCCGTTTTATTCATCTTGTCGAGAAAACCGTGGTGCCAAGAGGGTTAATCATTTATCAGCGTGAGAAATGGCATGTGTGGCGTGGGAAGTCGGTGAAATGCGTGTGTCTCACGCTCATTGTGTGAGACACTGCAGTTGGCCTTGGTTTATGCGTTGACATAGCAAAAAAGCTTTGCATTTTTTCTACCCAAAAGCGGGGCTGAGGAAGAAACTGTAGGATTCTGTCCTAGACCACCCCACTGAAGTAAGTTAATTTGATTTTTTGATCAAAGGCAGCAAAAGAGTTGCAAATTGCTGTTAGCCAATCAGAGACAAGATGTTTGCATAAGGTTAATAATACTGAGTGAAGCCTAGTTTATACTTCTCTGTCTACATCAGAAAGTATAAACGCAAATGCAATGGCTGTCCGTGACCTACTCAAGGACACACGGAACAGAGCCCAAAAATTAAAATTAGCTGGCTATGGTTTTCTTTCTCCTTAGATCTCTTAAAAAAAATAATACATGCAATGTTTTTCTTAACATTTTGTTGGAATTAAAATTGCATTCAAATAATATCTGCCACAAAATTTTCAGGTTTCACCCTTTTCACTGCTGAGGGAGGCTGCTGCCTTGTGAGGTGGATGTGAACTGGAAATACATGAAAAGAGAAGAGCTTAGCTTTGTTGTTCCAAACATTTTACAGTTCAGATTTTTTTGAAATATAAACGCTGAAATATAACAATGTCACAATCATGGTTACAAATTTGCTCCAATTTTGCTACCACTAGAACAATCAGTGCTTTCCTACTTTAATTAGTGTTTGACTTAAAGCACAAAGCAGTCTGTGAATAATATTTCCCTTAAGTAAGCAAAAAAAGCATTTATAATACATTTCATGCAACATTTTTCTCTTCACTTATAGCACAAAAAAGAACCAGATCGATTATTGGTGACTTAACATCTGTTTGTCTTTTGCAAACAGAGAATCTAGGAATCATCTTAAGTCACTGTCAACGAAGCATTAAAGTTCTGATATTACCATAAATCCTTTTGTCAAAATGGAAAACACATCATGGCAAATTAAACGAGAGGAAGTGAGATGTCAGATGAACCTTCGTCCATAAAGCAGCTATTTCAGACTTAGCTGTTGCGTTAAACATAACAGCCTAATGTGTACTGCCATCCCATTGCACAATTCATTTCATCATTACTATTTTATATATGTGTATGATTAACACTCATTGCACGCCTCAGCTCACAAGCTCTCCGTCGGAGGCCCCCACTAAAGACAGCTTGAGCTTGAGAGATTTTTTTTCTCCGTCATTTAAATTTTTACACTTCCATTTGCTCGCCTTTTAATTTAGCGTATAATGATGCCATTAGAACAAAAATCCATCTGGAAGTTCTTTTGGGAGCAGTTAATGTTCCATGGCATTTTGCTGCTAATGCCATCACGCCCGTATTGGCAACAGATGCTCTGAAAGCAACAGATACATTCTTTTCCAACATCATTACAATTATGCCCGTGTCCAGGATAAATGTTGCTGCTTGTTCAGGACTAAAGATACACAGTAGACTGCATCACCGCCAGTGAATTGAATATTTTTATGCCTTTTATGCAATAACCTGGTCTGTAAAAGCACATTACTCATCTCATTCAGTGGAAAGTTGAGAAGAGAAAATGAGGGGAAAAAAGGAAAAAATATATAGTTCAAACTTGATGTGAGTTATATTTAGCAACAAATAGTCAGACAAAAATATTCACATCACTTAAACCTTGACATGTTCCAACAACAAACCTCAATGTCTTTTAATGGAATGTAAGCATCAGAAAGAAGTACATAATTATCGAAATAAATTGATACATGATAAAATGATTAAAAAAAGTTTGAAAAGTTTTGTAATGTTATATTCAAGCCTTTCAGTCTGTACATTTTAGAGGAGGAATTTTCAACTCTTGAAGATTTTCAACATGAACACTGCTAATCCTTAGGTGTTTGTGTTTTTAGTGTTATGTGTTGGGATTTGGATCTTCATTTAATTTTCATAATTTTCATTGAAATCCTCTGTTAGCTCTGCTTTGCTTCATTTCTCTCATCAGGATTATTTGTTCTCTGATTAGAGTTTCCTGTTATCTAGAGTTTATACTTAGGTTTTCCTTCTGTTCTGTTTTCCTCATCTCTCTCCTTTTATAGCCATTAGTGTTTTTTCATTATTTTTCCTTATTTATTTACTTTGATTTCATCATGCTTCCTTACCCCTTTTTCTAATGCTGCCTTCAGGCCACAGGCTTTGTCAGCATCAGCAACATCAAGATGACATGTTAAGTCTATGGTGGAGGCCATTGGAGGAGCGTCACAGTCTCTGCGGCGCTTTGTGAGCCTTGGCCACGTCAACTTTTCAAGCTTTTCCTGCGTTTCAAGCTTCAAAGCTCAAAATGCTAGCAACGCAGAAGTTCAGCTAGTTGAACTTTTGACGGTCCTAAAGCTGTTGACGCAGCACGGCAACCAATCAGTGTCTCACTGTTGTGATGTTGCCCGACGTCGACGCTGCCTAGCCAACCACGATCCGCGAGTGTTTAAAAGACCAAGCAGAGAAAGGCCCACCTACGAGCTTTGCAAGCTTCAGCTTAAAATTTTATCTTTTGTGTATACACATCGAACAAGTCGCTTTATGAGCGTTGCCTGACGCTGACAAAGCCTGCGGTCTAAACGCACCTTTAGTCTTTCCTTATGCATTTCAACTATTTTCTGCCTTGCCTGGTCTTCTCTTCTGTAAAATGCTTATTTCTTTGTTTCCTCCCTTCCATTCTGTTTCCCTGCCCTGTTGCATTCCATCTCATATCTCCCTGCTTACTCTCTTACCTACATCTGCTTTTTACAAGTTAGTCCTTAGGTTTGTCTCAGTCAGTCCTCACGTCCTCCTTAGTATTTAAGCAGTTCTCTTTCTCTTATACCCCCATGGATTCTCCTGTTGTTTTCCAACTGCTGGCTACTTGTTCCTTGTGCTGTTTTATGCCAGAATTGTCATTCATGCCTTCCCTGCCATTTGATCAGCCAGCTTTCTCTATAGTAACCCATAAGTTTTGTAATCTTTTCCTTAATTAAAGACTTTTCTCAGCACATCTACCTTATCTCAGAATCGACATTTGGGTCAACTGCACACTATCCAGAAAAATATGATTTCATCTAAACTATTTGTAAACTAGCTGTATTCTGAGTTGTATATCTTATTGTGGGAATGCTTGCTGCTCTCTGTTCAGACTCTCTTTGCCCAACCTGTCAGTTAAGGGGGATGGCAATGTCTTGGTAGGTTAACAGTTGACCTAAATTCTCTTTATTTGCAGATGATGGATTGAGCACTGCACGGTTGGTAGCACTGTTATCTTCTAGCAAGAAAGTCCTGAGTTCAAATCCCAGCCTGAAGTCTTTTAGCATGGAGTTTCCATATTCTCCCTGCATGTGGGGGTTCACTCTGGGTACTTCAGTTTTCTTCCCACATTCCAAAAACATGACTATTAGGTTAATCATTTGAATGTGTGTGTGTCTGTGCATGGACAGGTGTGTGTCTCTATGTTGGCCTGCGATGGACTGGAGACCTGTGCAGGGTGTAATTCGTCTCTTGCCTGATGATGCAAAGTGTTAGTGGTATGGACAATTGCTGGATTTAACACTGTTCTGTGCGATGTTCAATAGTCTAGATATATATTTTATAAACTAGCCCTGCTTTTAACATAAGTGCAGCTTTCTCCCTGACCTGAGGGCTTTTTCACGAAGCGAGCTAATCTCAAAAGTCAGGCTTAGTTAGACAATCCCGGCTTTATTTTTCCAAAGTTCTCTTCAACAAACGAGGCTAACCTGAAGCTCCGCTCACTCACCATGGCAACAAATGCTCTTTGACAAGCCTACTTCGTGGCAGGTGAGATATGAGGCTTATTTTAGCTTCATCAATATAATTTGGATAAGCCATGTGACGTCACACTGCAGGAATGGTATTCTGCTGTCCCTCTAACACACCCACCCTCCAACATAAGATTATTACAGCTGTTGAAGCATCTGCGGTTTCTTGTTTGGTGGTTAAATTATGTAATGCAGTTTTTATATTTTAAAATGTAATTGTTACTAGATTTCATTTTTACCAGTTTAAAGAACATGACTCTATTTATGCTTTCCTTGCTGCCAGAAACATTTTGTTCAACCCATGTTGCTTTTGAAACCAATCAATATTAATCATTACAAATGAATAATTTCCTGTCTATGATGGACCCATAAAATCAACAACAACAGCCCTGTCCAGTTGTGTTAAAATACTCTTAAAGTACTGCACATTGCAGATGGTGACAAAATACACTTGTGAAAGGAGATACTGTATGAATATGACTTTATATTTCTAAGGCTTGAAACTGTTCTTGTTTAGTTGTTAAATATTTTTGTATCCTTACTTGAATCTTGCCAATTTTCTGTCATGTGTTTTACTCTGGTTTTAATAATTAACAGCAGACTTCGGATTTCATTGCCCTACCCAACAAGGTAATATGATTTATCAAAAAGGAATTTAGATGTTTACAAATAAAAGAGCTTCTAAGCACTCACACTATAGACCAGGCCTGCCCAATCCTGGTCCTGGAGATCTACTATCCAGCAACTTTTAGGTGCATCCCTTCTCATCACAGCTGAATCAAATAACAACAAACAATTTGATCCAGGTGTGTGTGAGCTGGGATACATCTAAAATGTTTAGGATAGTAGATCTCCAGGACCAGGATTGGGCAGGCCTGCTCTAGACTGTCTGTGCAGCAACACCACCTAATTCAAATTATACCACAATGCATTCATTAACTTTTCAATCAGCTGGTGTTCCCCTCGTTGGTTATGATATATTAGTGATGCTCATAAGCTGCATTAATAATTCTTTCAAAGCCTGTGAGAAGAACGTAGCTCATTCCTTTGCTTGCATTCTGACTTATCTAGCATTGATTGACAGGGGCTGCCTTTAATGTGGCATTAACATACATGAGCCTGGCTTGTTAAGCATTGTTTGAATTAGCAGGGGATGAATTCAGCAGAGCTTTTCTTCATGGAACTGAATAGACCTGGTGTGAACTGCTACGCTAATTCAAGTGAGCAGATTTCAAATAAGCCCTGATTTATTTTAGCTCGCTTGTATTGTGTACCACAGGTCTCTAACAGACATCTGTGGCCTTCAGCAAACAACTGGATTCTCATTTAGAGGAAAAAAAAAAACATGATAACCGTATATACATTTACATGCACTTCATAGTTGTGCAATACCTCATGTTGATTTCAGATCCCTCAGAAATACACTCAAATCAGTGTTTGTTATGTAATAAAATGTGAAAACCTCAGCGGATAAGAATATTTTCTGAGACAGTTGTTAAAGTCAATTTCTACACATCTTGTTGTGCTCCAGCTGTAGCCATTCTGCTGACAGCATTTCCCACCCACCAGCAAGCACCCTAGGGCAGTTTATTTTCTGTGATATGAAAGCTAAAGCAAAAGGAAAATCATTATTTTCACTTGCAATTGGGGTGATTTAGTTTAGTGGATAATTAATAGGAATAACAAACAATTTCTTCAGTGGAAGATTACTGATGAGTTGTGCTCTACTTGTGCTGCCATGGCCTTTTTATTCTCTCTGCCTCAATTATGTTAATGCTAACTTTCTTTCTCACAAATTGTTGTGATTAATTTAGTCTTGTTTTGAATTACAATTGGACTGGCTGCTGGCACTTTAAAGCATTCATTAATTCTCAATTAGATTGGTGGGCTCATTTGCTCCAGTGCTGCTCGGTTCTGTAGCGCTTTGTGTTTAATGTGTTAATTGGGCAAGATTAAAAACTGCTAACCTTTTATGAGAGGAGAAAAGTTATTCAACTGATACATTAGCATAATTTATCGTGGGATGCTTAATCAGGCTAGATATTGCCACAATAATCCTGACTGCTGTCTAACAACCGCTGTTAGAAGTTGCATACAGAAAGTGAAGGAAGTTCAGTTAAAACACATGTTGCTCTCTCTAGTTCTGAGCATCTTGCTAATGTGCTGCCAGTGCTTATCTCAAATCATCCAGCATGTCTTAGACAGTGTGGTGTTTTGTTTTTTTCCTTTTTCTTTTCTTTCGATCCCTGTGTTTTATGTCTCTTCAGTGCTTTGTTACAACCACTCGAACAGCATTAACAGCTCAGTACTCCATTTACCCAAGACTTGGATTGTCTCTAACTCATTTACCACCATCAGAGGATCGACGCTTCAGGCCAACATGAGTGGGGTCGAACACAAGGGGAAAAAAAAGTGCTTTCATGTTCCGATGTGATCTCTTCAAATGAGACCTGGAACCTGGAAGTGAAATATTGTTTAGCTGTGTGTACCGTACAAGCTTTTTTCATCACAAGATGAGAGATTCTGATGTGTGTAAGCCGGGATTCTGGTTCCTAAAAGGTTTGGAAAGGAACTGGGGTCGTGCAGATCAAAGAAATATCAACCTTGATGATTTCATCTTGATCAAAACTTTCCATAGGTTTGGGAAGTCTAAACTTTTTTCTAATTTTATCTGTAATTTCATGTTTGTCTTTTTTTTCCGCTAACAGAGAATTATTAATATAAAAAATTGACAAGCTTTACTGCATAAGGAAAGTTAGTTTATGTGTATAGCCATATTCATATACAGGGTCGTTCAAAGTGTATTATAGAGACTAACATAATACATAAAAAAACAGAAAAGGTAGACACAGCGTCTTTTTTAGACATATGCTCAAAAATGACATGCCTGTAATTAAAAGAGTATATTTCTGTAACTGCAGGTCTCTTCACACCCATCATTCCTGGTTCTCCCATTCTAAATGACATAACTAAGTCAGAATGTGCCTTGATAAAGCTGGTAGCTGGAAGCTGAAAATATGTTTTACACTAATATTTTTATAAATATAATATTTGAAATACATATAATTTGTGATGATGGACTCCAACCCCAGCAATCCCTCAGTAATCCCTTACACTCAGCAAGCATGTAGCGACAGCGGAGAAGAAGAAAAAAAACCTTACAAGAGGAAACGTCCTGCAGAACTTGGCTCGGTATAAGCGGTCATCTGCCACGATCATCTGGGGGTTTGAGAAGACAGAGCAAAAACACAAAAATAACAAAATAGCTGATGTAAGAGTACATTATACTGTATATTAAAGAAAGTAAAAAGTTGACAACAGGACATGGAGGATGTTTGGTCACTGGGAGTATCATCTGAATTGATGCTCCCCATACAGAAGGGTGTTGTAGCTGAGCAGGATACCAGACCAAATGTAGCTTCTAAGGAGATCAAAAAAACACTGAGAAAACAAGGTTAACAATCAAAATAACAACAAAAAATACATCTGAAGAGTAGTGGAAGAGAAAAGTTAAGAGTGAAGAAAAGTTCTCAGTTTGTCCTTCAACAGCCTAAGCCTATAGCAGCATAACTACAAAGAAAGCTCAGAATAACCTAACCTATTCTAACTATCTAGAAATCCTAGGAACTACCAATAAACCTGAAGTCTGAGACTGCAGTGCTCTGTTAGGATTGGAACACATGGAACAATCAGATCTCTGATGTATGATGGAGCTTGATAATAAAGGGCTTTATACATAAGGAGGAGGATCTTTAACTCAATTCTGGATTTAACAGGGAGCCAATGGAGAGAAGCCAAAACAGGAGAAATGTGATCTCTCTTTTTAATATTCATCAGAACTCTTGCTGCAGCATTTTGGATCAACTGAAGGCTTTTAATTGCATTTAGTGGACTTCAGCCAATGAGACTTGTCAAAACATGTTCAGAGCACGATCAGAGAATCTTGAGCTTCTTCATATCTTTTGACTGTCTGATGGTGTCTATTTCCTGTTTGAATGTAACACAAAAGGAAGAGCTACAACTATATGATAAAAACATATTGGAAAAACAAACTTTCCAGCAAAACATCACAGGTAAAGAAGATTTTTTTGACTGTCGTCAGAGAAAATGCTGTCTCAAACTGTTGTTTCTTTGGCTTATAGATCTATGAAACTTAACTGTAGAGTGTTATGAGGTAAATATTTTGCATTAGCATGGCTGTAGCTTGAATTTGGTCAGAGTTGTGAGTGAATTGTTATAGGTTTGGCCACCTTAGAGACAAAAATGTGGCAAAATCAGTTCATATGGGAGGGGTGCATATATTTTACGTTTAGTTATTATATTTGAGTGGAGCAAATGAAAAAACACATATTGTGTTGTAGCCCAGGCTTTAAAGTTTATAAAGAGACATCACATGGTGAGATTCATCTTAGAAGGGATTTTAAAAGAAAGCCAGTTTTGGCTATTACAGTACACGGAAAAGCTGCAGTAAACAGCAATGTTTTCATTGCTGAAACCGAAGACTCAACAGTTTCTACAGATCTCAGGTTGTTTTTGTGTTTTATAGACTATGAACATTTTTCACCAGTCCTACCAATTCTCCTAGCATTTGGTCATGACTTGAGCATTTTGTATGTGTGATTTTATGTGATAATTTTGTATGATTTCTTTTTTTTCCACAAAAAATAGAAATGACTTCAAGAACTGAATTTATAGAAAATAAAAGCATGCTTTTCAGTGTTCAGTGAAAGAAGACTCTTCATTCTGTTTATGGTTTTAGATGATAGCAGGGTAATTTGCCTGGTTTTTGCCTAATTTTACCTATTCTGTAATGTCACAGAGCCTAGTTAGGTACTGTTTTAGGTAACTTTTGTGTATTAGTCTTTCCCATCAATTTATTGATCATTTGGACACACTAAATATCTCTAGTTGACTGATCTGGTGGTGGTACAGGAATATAAATTTGTATGTTGTCAACATAGATATTTTATGAGATCGAGTACAATTTTATTAATGGAGCACTTTTCAAGATATTTCATCACAAGATGCTTTTAAAATACAAGAAAGACAAAGTCAAAGGATGCAATGCGCAAGCAAGATACATCACCAGGGATGCAACGATACCACTTATTTCAAACGGATACGATACCAATACTTGGATTTGAATACTTACTAATACTGATTACCAATACCGACACGTCTACCACAAAAAATTCAATGAATTGGATAACAGGTTTTATTTATTTTTTTGCTTATTAAAACAAATGTTGCTGAATTAGATAAAAAATAAAATATTGATAAAAATGACCAAAACACAATTTCAAGTGAAAAATAAACATTTTCATTTAAATTTTTGCAGAGTTTACACATTTTAAGCATCGGTACATGATATTGGTTAACTTTAACCAATACCAATACTGTACATCAGAACGGTATCGGCCCAGATACTCGATACCAGTATCTGTCAATCCCTATACATAACAATTAAGAGAAAACAATTTTAAAAAAGAGTACTTATGAAGAGCTCTGCAAATACTCCAGAATCAGAGCAAGGGTATCGGAAAAGCAAAATTTCTTGATTCTTTTCCCTTCCTATTATTTGTCTTCCTCTGCTATTCAACTTAGGAACTTTTAAAATGTATCAGAACATTTTCAGATTGCCAGTACAGTGAATACTGTTCTTTTTAGTGTTTTGTTCAGGTAATTTGTGAAGTAGTTCAGCACAACACTGAGGCATTAAGATGAAACATTTTTTGGCTCATCTACAAATGGATACTTGCTGGTTTCATTGCACAAATTTAATCTAAAGAAAAATCCCATGATGCCTTTTGCTTGTTTTTGCCGATGAGGGGTGACAATGAAGGAAAAATTAGACTGACCTGTGAGATGAAAGATTTTATAGAAAAAGCTTACATGGTTATGCTCTTTGGTGAGAGGAGAAGACAGCTGAATAAAATAGATGCTCGGTGTCACAAGCAGCCCAAATTCCTGTTAGAAAACTGTACAATGATTACACGGGCATTTTAGTAAATTGGAATATCATGAAAAATATTTCAGTAATTTCGATTCAAAATGCGAAACTCATATTTCATATAGATCCATCATACACAGAGTAATATATTTGAAGCCTTTGTTACTGTTAATTTTTTATAATTACTGCTTCCAGCTTTTTTAACAAAAAAAACATTAAGGACATTATAGAGAAATCTCTGCAGTCTGAAGAGTATGTCCATATAAGTACTTCGCCAGGTTTCCCTTTGCATGAATGAATCAGTCAGCGCATCACTAAGCAACAGCCCAGTTCTTTTTCTCGTTTGCCCACGTAAGCTACTTCTGACATTGTCTCTGGTTCAGGAGTGGCTGAAAACCAGAAACCCAACAGATGTAGCTGATGTCACTGAGACATCTCTGTGTAATGGCTCTTCAAGCTCTGACTACAGCCCGAGTCCAAGCCTTGTGACTCTTTCCCATTCTCTTCAACCGGTTTTGCTTTACAATCCTTTAAAGGCTTAGGTTATTCCTGTTGCTTTTGCATCTTTTCAGCCTTACTTTCTCTATCCACTCCACTCTCTATTAATACTATTGGATACAGCACCCTCTAAACAGCCAGCAGCTGCGTTTGTAATGACCTTATATTGCTTACCCTCTATGGCAAGGGCTGATGGGAAACTTAAACTCTGTGGTCTTCTGTATATTTTTAGAGTTAATAATATGTTTGTTTTATTAATCTTGAACTGATTTTTGTTTTTTCATTATCTGTAACTGATAAATATGGGTGTGTTTGTCTTGTCCTAAATGTTTTGGTGCTCAGTTGTATTTGTACTTTTAATTTCCCCTTGGGGATAAATAAAGTTTATTCTGATTCTGATTCTAATAGTGTAAATGAATTAAAACAAACAATTATAGTATTGCACACTGCATATAATAATTATATGTAATTCATGATTAAAACTTATTTGTAAGTATGTTTGTAACACCAAGAGTGGCATAAAATGTTTAAGCAACCATTGATAGAGGAAGAGTTTTGACATTTTAAAGTTTTTGTTTATTTCAATGGAGGGAAATAGCAAATAACTAGAAAGGAAACATTGGAGGCCAACTGGTATCGTAAAGTAATATATTTGCAAAGTAGTTTTAGTTTCCTATTTGAAAAAACTTCAGTGGGGATTTCCAGGAAGCTAAAATTTTCTGTGATTATGTCAGATTTAACTTTGGATAACTAAAAAACAAAAAGGCTGTTATGTGTTTGCATTTCCATTAGGTGGATTTGCACTGCTATGCTGTAAAAATGTTCAAGCCTAAAAAAGAGTTCAAACACATTTAGTTCGTTTTCAACTCTATCTCCTCCATTTCCTTCCTGAAATTGAGGACAAAGGGGACTCTTGTCTACAAGTTGTGTTCACTGGCAACGGGAAGTTAAGGCGGAGAGAATTAGGAAGGGGCAGGAACAAGGCTCCAAACTACAAGGTAACAAGGGAAAACCAATCCCTCCTGGAATTATCCTGATACTGGAGACACAAGCCTCAACAGACAGTGGATCAATGGGGCTCTCTTGATGGAAAAAGGAAAGAGGAGGTGGTCTGGTGCGGGATATGTTGCCTCCAATGAAAGTGTGCCACGGCGCGTCTAAATTACCCTCCAATGTTGTAGAGGATCCAGTTACCTGTTCAGATGCTTTAGTTTGAATGTTCACTTATCTGTTTTGTCTGTGTGCCCATGTTACACTGACCAAGGATCTGTCTTTGTGACTAGTATTACTGATTATAATGACACAAAACTGTCCAACAAGCTTCAATCTGTTGAGGTCCACCACACAATGGCAACATAAAGTCATTGGAGGCTGGAGAGAAAACTGCTACAGAACAGAATTTCCTTTAAACGTAACTTTGTAAGAATTGTTTTTGCACAAGTGATTATAAAGCCTCAGCAAACAGTAAAGCATCTATACAGTCAGAATTAAAGTCGTTTGTTGTCTCTAATAGTACTTCTTGTTGCTGATGTTTTTACAGTCATTGAGAGTACAGACAAAGAATTTTGCAAAGCTAGATATAATGCCCCTATGACCTAACATTGCAAAATAAGAGAAAAACAGTTGGATTCATATTAACACTGCCTTGTTCTTTCTATGTCATGAAAGAGCAAATCTTTGATGTTGTGCTTCAGATTGTTGTGAGTTTCAAGTTGATTGCTGATCCATCAATTGTCAACTCGTCCAGGTCGTCATTACGCAAATGTTTGTAAAAGTTTTGCTTTGCACAGAATAATTTCTCAAAAGTTCTGTGAATTTTAATTATTTATTTTTTGGGGGGAAAATGTGAGATGGTACTTTGTTTTCTTCCTGCTGCAGTGATTTTTACCTTGAAACTTGCTTGAACCCATTTTGGCCAGTCTCTTTTATTTTTGCATCATTAACAGTCAACCTAACCTTAGGCAAGGGAGGCCTCCAGTGCTTTACATGTTGTATTTTTTGTGACCTCTTGCATATGCCTGTAATACACTGTTCAAGCAAATTGATTGGCAGGCACTTCTGGATTGGTTTACCGCAGTTTCATGTTTTCTCCATTTCTGAATAAAAGTTTTATTAAGTCATTTAGCCTGCTTCGTGTTGTCAGACAGGTTCTTTTTAAGGGTTTTAATAATTCTATTGATCTGACAGTTATTAACCCTAGATGTGGATACTGATACTGAACCAAGAAATTAGGTTAATCAGGAATAATTTGTAATTTATAAAGGAAGATGTTATTTTTTCAAATACAGCCAAGTTAGTTAGGATGTCTTTTTCCGCTAAATCAAATCTTCATTTGTAAATTATTATTTTTTTGTATCGCCCCAGGTTTTCTTAATCTGTTATTGAAATCTATTTGATCATCTGAAACATTTTATATGACAACAAAGGCAAAACAGATCAGAGATGGTGTTTTTCAGAGATGGTGATCAGAGCCAAGAAGTGACATTGGTAAAAATTGTCTTGTTGCAGATGGTTCATTTTTGTTCCTTATAGAGTCTGGTTAGAGATGACCACAGCTATAAAGATAGTGAAGAAACAAAATTGCCAGCACCCAGTGTTAACAAGGATACAAATAAGGGTTACAAACTGTCCAACAAATCGATTGACCTAAACCAGAATCCAGATTATTTGCTGATCAAAGCTTTCTTGAGCTATGTGCACACATTGTGATTCTTAAGAAAAATATATAACTTTATTCATCTGCTCTACTTTCATTCTCTTCCATTTTTACTACCGGTTTGCCTTTATGTGCAGTACAAGCAGTTTCATTATGACCAAAGCTCTATTGTCTTTCTTTATCCTTCAAAACACATTGCTCTTCCTTTTGCCTGCTGTCTGCCTTTTTGAAAGCATTAGGTTTCCTCTTTAAGCCAATGCATATTAGAAATGAAAGAGCAGAACCTGGTCCTCACCCTCCCAATCACCACTACCACCCTGGTCACACAATGGACTCTTGTCTAGTGCCATGTTCCAAGCGAATGTCATCATCCAGCATCTATGAATGAGCAAAGCACGCTGCGTCACATATTGATCCACTCCCTTTGTGAAGCCTTCCAAGCTTGCGATAATTAGCATCGTCCATTAGCGACTTTGCCGCACTAACATGCCCATTAAGAGTCAAAGCGTTGTGAACATTCATTTGGCCCAGATTTTCTTCTTAAAAGAACATAATAAGGGAATGGTGAAATACCTTGTGGAAAGATGAAAAGTGGAAAACATTAAGTGGGTGTTTAAATGCATTAAAAGGCATCTAGATTTAATTAACACCCTGGATAGCTGGCAGCTTTGTTCATATGCTGTAAATGATCATCTCAGCAAATGGGAGAGCTATAATTTTGAGTATGTTTGCAAAAGGTGGTTTGTAAAATCACTGTTTAGTCCATCCTTTCAGTGCCCAAAATTTATAACTTCTCTTTGTCTGCCCTAATTCCAAAAGGAATCTGCGCAGCAAGGATTCACTTCACTTACTCCTTGAATTTGTAATGTTTGGACTGGCTCAATGAACATGCTAAAGATGGTTAATATATATATATATATATATATATATATATATATATATATATTATATATATATATATATATATATATCCATCCATCCATCCATCCATCAGAATACTGTATTCGGAAAAGGACAAATGACAGTTTTTTTTACGAATATTTATTTCAAACAAATACTTTATAAACTATTTGTATTTGGGACCAAGAAAAACTTATATCAAGAAGCCGTGCTTCCTAATGAGGCCGCACTGCATGTGAGTTAGTGAATGATGATGTTTAAGAGTTGAGGGGGAGAGGAGCAGGAGGTAAAACAGGTGACTGACACAGCTGCTCTATACAGCAGTGAAGGAACGAAAAAAGACTTAACTACATAGCCATTTTTGTTGAATATGTTTTTCTCCCTTGACTGGGTTCCAGAGAGAATTTATAACTTTCGGGAATCAACGTTTAATCAGGAATTTCTTTCATTACGCTGCATCAGTATTAATCTCTGCACTCTGCTCTCATGTTTGCTCTGTTGTAAACGCAGCTCTGTTGGCTCGATGATTTAGACAAGAGCCTGTTGACAGAATAACTTTAACATTCGGTTAAAAAGGTTAAAACAAGGCTTTTGTAGTTGTGTACATATCTGTGGACTTGTGGAAGTTATTTGGTACGTTTAAGTTATTCTGTCTTTTGAAGAAAGAAAAATATAGGGTTTAGGGCACAGATTTCTGCCAACATCTGCAATGCATAATCACGTGCACTTAAAGCATCCTCTCCTGGTCTGTTAACCCCCCACAAGCACCAATCCCCCCCACCAGCACCAATTCATCATCACAATCATGTTGTGCCAAACCCTCTTGTAGTACAAAATCATCATCAGGCCCATGTTCTGGCCCTATTGGTTTAACCATGGATGAAGAAGTTGTTCTGTACATTTTCTTTTCAGTGACATTTCTTGTTACAATTTCATTGCTGGATTTATAGAAAAATATCAACCAACATTGGAGTTCCATTATTATTATAAAGGGTAATTAAATATAATGTAAATTAGATGTAAATTATTATATATATATATATATATATATATATATATATATATATATATATATAGTTTCAGGTTAACCGTGAATTCCAGGTTTTTATAGAAAAAATGAAAAAAAGGCAACCTTTACTGAACCTAACATAAATACTTGTCTTAATAATTCACACTTACTGGTTTTGGATTTGATTATTTCTGTGTATTTTTCACCCCAGGACACTAATCCAGTAGGTTATCATGCAGGTTAAATTGGTCTGAAGTAAAGACAAAAAACAAAGATCTGGTATACAATACATTTATACAATATACATAGACAAATGACGAACAAAATATATATTTTTAAAAATGGACGAAAACGCTTAGACCATGTCATGGAAGAATTCCATAGGGATGGACATAAGGAACAAAGATGATTCAGTCTCAACTGGAGTTTTTTTTTAAATATTTACTATGTAAGTACAAAAGCCCTTCTTTGGGCATCTCTCTCTTCGTTTAAGATGACATCTCTCTACCTGCATTCCTCAGCTTCCCAGAGCTTTTCTATCCAAAGTGTTTGCTCTAGCACGCAAACTCTGCAGACTCCTGTATAGATTTTTTTTAATTGTTTTTGCACAAAAAAATACATAGATTCCAAATAAATAATTTTTAAAAGCTCAGTTTTTGTGATCTGCATGTGGACTAGACATCTAGAAAGTCTTACAAACAATCGTGTAGAGTTACTCTTTGCATATACCCATTATTACTTTCTTTAATCTTAAAAAAGTAGAAAAACAATGAAGTCATCTTAAAGATTTTTCCCACATCTTTATTTCATCCTGCTGGCAGGGATGGCAACGGTTCTACATTGAATTACTCCCCAGGCGAGGCCCCTTCCAGGCACAACTGAAAACACAAACTAGAACAAAAACCTACAACTAAAATCTTTCTGGTCATCCTTGGTGCAAAATTAATAAGCAACTGCTGCAGACCCTCAAACAGCCCACAGAAGTCCTACATCTTTATCCTAAACAAAGTGCTACCTGGGTAGGCCATCCGCGACTGCTGAGGACACTTCTTGGAGCCTTGGGGCCTGCGTGCCTACATCACCAGGATCACGGGTGACAATCTGGAGGGACCTGAAGTGCAAATCCTGGGGGAAAGTTCCCGGACACAGTGGTGGATGGCACCAAGACCGGGATCCTGGGCAGGAGCTCATTGAACCACATCTCCACCATCTCCCGTAAATAATTTACACACCGTCATGAGGACGTTCGTGATTGTGGCGGCCTACGAAGTGTGGTGGGTTTCATTTTTACACTGTGCATATGTGATCTGTGTGGCACAGGACCTTCTGTTCGGCTTCCTGCAGCTGTATAAAAACAAAGTACGCAGATCTGTGTGCGCAGTGCATTATATGGAAGAACGTCAAGGTGTGGCTGACTTTAGCCCTTTTATACCTACAGTGGATTCTGCCCCCCGTCCCCCATCCAGAGGTGAACTGTCCCCTGCACCCCTCCCCTTTCTCTTCTCCAACAGCTTCGGTGCTCTGGTGTCAGCCAGAAGGGGCTCCTGCAGCTGTGTCAATTTCCAGACATAGTGACAGATAATAGGAAACAATGCAGAGGCACAGATCTTTTTTTTTTTTTTTTTTCAAGGGCTTGTCAGCTCCCCCTAGTGTCTTGAAAAGAACCGCTGCCCCAGGATGCTGCCCGGTCTGCCCATGCCTAAAACCGCTACTGCCTGCTGGCACAGCATTTGTATTACAGTGTTTATTTAAATCATACAAGCTGTTTATGTATTTTCAAAAAAAAGAGATACACATTTCAATAAAACATCTGCAATATTGTAGATGGGACCTGAAACTAGTTCAGAACATGTTGACACTTGGAATTGTTGCCTACCATACCGAGTATTGATAGCAGCACAAGAGGTTCACATCTACCTGTTTGCTTTCTCTGTTTACTGTTTGTATTGAACTAGCAGGCAAAGACATTATTTTTCCGCTAAGGACCCTAGAAAAGCATCCAGTGTTCGACCCCAGCACCCACTGTAGCACTGCTGATATAATGAGAGAGTGTGGAGAAAAAATGGCCTGCATTGGTAGAGGATCTCGGTCGAGGCGTCCACACGGCAGCCTCTGCTCCCAGACACACGTGAGTCATGTTGACCTTACAGGGCCGCGAGCTGGCTAAGAGCAGAAATGAGCGCAGGGTACAGAAAAGAGGAGAGCGCCAAAGTAAAGTGCTCACCCTGGGCCATTTTGATTAACCATCAGCAGTTTTTGTGTAATCATCGTCAATGTGCTCGCTGCAGAATTCTGTATGGAATGGGCTGCAGAGGAAAATCAATCACATTATATTACTGTGGACATGCTTTATTGACCTCTGTTGGTGTTCACACATTTCATACTTGATTTGTATCTACTGGCGGGCATTTAGAACAATGTGGGCAATTTGGGCGATGAGGAAAAACAGGGCCGAGTTTTTAAGCCTGGAGCCCATGCTTATAGATTGAGTGCTACTTCATACAAAAAAGGGGGAAACTACTGAGATGTACTTCCTGCTTACATTTAATAAAATACCTTGGGGGATCCAGATAGATAGATGGTGGGTAGATTTGCGTGCATTGGTTTCAGACAGACAGTACAATGTGTGACATCTCCTCTTCAGACAGACAACAGTAAATAAGGGTTGGATGTCTCATTACCTGAATACCAAGCTCTGACAGCTACATTCATCTAAAATGTATTGTATTTAAAGGTTAAGAGTAGTTATGAGAAAAGTAATGTATTATTAAAATACCTTTCGGAATGAAGTACCTCCTAATATATTTTCCTTGGTAATGAAAGTAGGGCTCGGTGGAAAATCTAATAATTCGAAATCCATTTCTTCAACCATTTATTCCAGCTACTCCATCTTTAACAAGTTATCCTGGGGAGAGTGAAGAGCTCAAAGCTCGCGAACGAACAGTAAACATTTTGTTATAGTCAGAACCATCTCGTATTACTGGTTTTTCATTAAAAAAGAAAGCCTTTTGAAGCATTCAAAGCATTTTGGCGGATGAAGATGCTTCACAATTTTCTCCCTCTCACCTTTTTTCTCTCCCCACTACACCTGAATCCTTTTTCTTTTTGATGCTGTTAAGGGAGTAATTGAGTGCAGAAAATGGCTTGGCTTATTTGGACTGAGTCTGATCCAGAAATGATTAAAGCTAAAGGGGTTTGAGGTATTCAAAGAGAGAGAATGACAGAAAGAATATGGTTAATGCTTTTTTTTTCCTTCTTCTTTTTTCCCATTTTGTGAGAAGACCAGGAGATGGTGGGTGGGGTGGGGATGTGGGGTTGATGGGGAGGCTGAGCACCGAGCAGCCAGACAGGTTGGTGTTCGTGGGGAAGGGATGGAGGGAGGGTGTAAGCACACAGAATAGCCCCTACTCATACCCCTATTAAAAGCATCAGGGTTGTCAGAGACAGTAAAAAGACAGGAAATCACTGTAAGAAATGCTTCTTTTACCAATTACTGAATACCGAGTGCACACCTTGGAGCTCTTTGTCCTTTGTCGTACCAGTTGCCTATCTCGCAACCCTTTCTGCCTTTCTTTCTGTCTCTCTCCCTGGCTTACAGCCTTTGAGTAGGATGCATTAGCACTGAGGCCTGGAGAACAGGCAGGGTTTTTCAAAGCCCAGTTGGACTCACTTCTAGCCTGTCGTCGTGGATCCTTTTCAGGCTTTTATTCGCAGACAGCAGGGGCAGCTCTGAAAGAGATGCCCTCAACCTCTCCACTCAAACATTTATCTCTCCCTTTTTTTTCTCCCCTTTTCTACGGCAGAGATGATTAGCGAAAGAGACATTTACTGATCGGCAACAGCTTTCCATGAAGCGCGTTCGACACATTTGATTATCACACCCACACTGATGTGCACATTCACGCATGTACTGTCAAACAAACTTAACAGTCACTGTCAATCTCACAGATGGACACAAAAGAATAAGTGAAATTGCATGGGCTGATTTGTGGATGACGTATTTTTGGGATTAAGGCCGTTTTCACATGTGTGGCCGTACCAGAAAACGGCCAGAGAAAATGCTAATTTTTTCTGTTCACATGGCACGGATCTCTGCCCGTATTGGGATCCAGTCTTTTACTACAAATAAACAGCAGGTGGCGGCATACAAATAAGTCTTAGTTCTCCAACAAACAAGGGAGTGAGAAGTACCGACGTCATAAAACGAGCGACAGCCTAGAATGTAAACAAACTGGTCTACTGGTCAACTGCTACCTGAAGCCATCTACAGGGTGACTGTTGTAGTAAACCCGTCGTTTTGTAACCTGCTGTGTTGCTGTGGGATGCTTGAATCGCGTTGTTTTGGTATTTGTATGGTCGCGAGGTGATTCTGTAATTTCGGCCGGCGATGTCGTCATTTCCGCATGGAGCGCGTCTATTGTCTTGAGTACGGCCAGAGTACGGGTTGTGTTCACATGATACGTGGCCGCTCGTACCTGGACTCGGATACTACCTCCAAGGCAGGTCTCTCTGGCCGTATTCTGGCACGGTACAGTCTGTGTTCACATGGTACGAAATAAGTGGATTTTGACCAAATACCGTACCCGAGTACGGACTCCCGTACCATGTGAAAGCGCCCTTAGCTTCTTTATGCAGTCCTGAAATGGTTAGTTAGGTTCAAGTAAATGCCACAGCATCTCAGTTACATTCATGCCCAAACATTGATTTGGCTACTATACAATCTTAACTTTATTTATTTTCATACTTTTTTTTTTTTTTTGTCATTCAGAGGTGCCTTGCTGGTGTACTTTGGATGATTGTCAAGCTACAGAGCAGAGCAGACATTCTTCTGCAGGACTTCCTGTTAGAATGTTTGAATTGTCCAATCAATTCACCTGGTTTATTTCTGTTCCATGTTTTCTTAATCTGTAGATGATGGCTATCACTGTGGTTCACTGCATTTCAAAAGCCTTGAAAATGGTTTTGTAATCCTATCCAGACTGATATATGTAAGTGACTGTTTGTTTTTTGTCTTCTTTTTTTTTAAATTTGGACATGACCTGTCCTTTAGAACATCTCCTAGCCTACTTCATGTTGTCTGACTGGTGGTTTTATATGGGATTTCTTGATCATATAGGTCTGGCAGTAGTTAAGCCAGGGTGTGGCAAGCTGAAACAAACTCAACCCAGAAATATGGTTAATCACATATTTATGGTTTTACAAAGAGGGGTACCATTTATTTTCACATAGAGGCCAAATGGTTTGGATAGCTGTTGTCCCTTATAAAGTAAGGGACATAATAATCACTTAAATAATCTCTTAAAATTTGCTTTTAATCTTTAGGTCTCAGTTTAATGTAAACATTTGTTTCATGACATGAAACATTAAAGCATGAAATTTAAACAGAAACAGAAAAAAATCTTTAAGAAAGCAAATACTTTTTCACAGTACTGTATATCACCAATTTTAGCATCTGTCAGGTCATTGAGTTTGAGTAGATCGGCTACACCATACCCTCTCGCCTCATCGAAGACTCTCGGGACCCATAAACACCTTGCAGACTAGCTTCCATTCAATCTATTGACCAAGTCAGTTAATTACTTCCCAGTTAAAACAAAACCAGACAACTAATTCAGTCTTAAGAGGCCATTTATTGCTTTTTGTTGCACTGGTTTTGCAGCCTGCTTTCTTGTGTGTAACGGTTTCGCTGCACAATATGGATTCACATCAGGGATTTTGTAGGGATTGTTGCTGTGGATGCAGTTATGGTGATAGCCAGCGGTAATGGTGTCGTTAAAGAAGATATAGCTTCCAAATTAGATGTTCACAGAGCATATTCACCATACATATAGCTACCATCAGGATCCATAACATTGTTAGTGAGTTTTCATAGACCTCTCAGACAGACGCTGTAGGCCTGTTCAAGGTTTGCTCTTATCAAGACACATGAGAGCATTATTATGTAAGATTACTCATTCTGAAGGGATTTAACTTGGGGTCTGTTCCTGTGCGCCCAATTTAAACACCCCAATCCCACCCTGGGCTGCAAGCTATTCCCTTCACCTCACCCTCACCACATCCTCACCTCATCTGTCATCCCTGCTTCCAGACAGCATTAGACACTTTTCAAATTGCCCGTTGTTTTGCCACGAGCAGCGTTGTGATGCTAATAAGATTTTCACATGCACAGAAAAAGATTACTCCTGTTTAGCTCCCTCCACGTGTACAGGTGTATTTAATGGTTAAAGAGATTTTTTGGTTTGGTGTTAATGTCAACCATCAGGAAGTCGCCAGCATTGACAGTGAGAATGTGTGTGTGTGGCATGACGCATTGCTTCTCTCTAGCAGCCATTTGCAAGGTTAATGTTGTAGAAAACAACATCCATCTCTACATTCCCACCTCTCAAAACAGTTTCATTAGTCCTAGTGCTGTGGCTCCTCATTTCAGTGTTGTTCTTATATGACATGCATCATGTTATTAGTGAGTAATGCGATCAATAATGTTCTACAGTTGACACAGCCACAAAGTTCTTTGGCTGGTGTGTATATTTTAACATGCTGTGTAAAAGTAGTTTTGTATATGTGGCCTTGCTGTCTCCCTTTCATCTCCCAGTAGTGTAATAAAAAAGATGCTCCAAAGGCGCCATCTATCAATTCTAGTAGAGACATAATAGGTTTAGTTTAACACATTTTGATGACCAAATTTAATGTGTCTTTGTGAAGCTGTATTTGCTGCTGTCACAGTGAGCAAATGAGTAAATCTGAGACAACTAGTTTTAGTGTAGTTATGCAACCAGCATATCGGTTCAAGTAACACTTGCTGTTTTATCTGAGTAAGGCTGTAAATTGAAGAGTATATCATTGATGATGTGTTGCAAAGGACACTGACCCAAGTTTAAGGGATAGCATTAATCATATTTTCATTTTCTTATATTATTTTGGCGGTAAAGTGATAAAGCAGTGCATGCATGCAACACTGTCATGAGCACGCCTCTTGCCTAAGGAATGCTGAAGCTAGCCATGGATGGATGGATGGGAAAGGGAAATGTAGTTTTTAATATTATATTTTCAATATAATGATAAAATGTGCTTCAAATGAACTGACATTAACTGAATTACAACATTTCACTAATGGCAGAAGGGAATGAGCTTGCCAAATAATCATTTTTGGCATTGAAACTTTTATATGTTCTGCAGTTTAGAGGAAGACAGTGCACATGACAGTAGTCTTTTCTTCAGTTAAAATCAGAGACCCACACATGTACAAAATGACCTGCCTGTAATCTATGAGCAAAATATTCTTGTGCCAGAACCAACAGAAATGGGCAAAAAAGCATGGATAAATTGCTTTGCTCATTGTGAATTCCATATTCAATTGTAGCATTTTCTGGGCTAAATGGGATTGTGCATTAAAGTCTGAATATGCCTGACTTTGGAGGAGTGATGCTTTTTATTTTCCCTTTTCCCTGCTTCGATGTGGCTTGTGGAAGCCACAGTATTGCGGTGCTTTCAGTGAAAAGGCCATCTTTAGGACCTCTTGATCAATCTGTGACCTTTAAGTACGTAGCCATCACGTAAATAGGAGGGTGCGCTTACAGAGACTTCAAAAGCAAGGGGACCCGATAATTTCAAAATGGAGCGGTGTGGAGTGGCGCTGGTGGGGAGTCCATAAAAGCCTGCCTTGTTCTGCACACACCTCCTCTTTGCTTCACAACAGCCAGTTAGGGTAATAGCACAAGGGAGAAAGGGGAAGAGAGAGAGAAAGGAGGAGGGGTGGAGGCATGGATGGAGGGAGAAAAAAACAGGTAATTACTTGTAATCATTGGCTGAGGAAGAGCTGAAGACCCCTACAGCATAACAGATTGTACTGTTCCTCGTTCAAAAACGCAGAGGAGTCCGGATGTAGTGCTGTCAACAGGTAACAAGTTGGAAATTAATTGGTAACCTTAAACCTTCTTCATAATCACAGAAAAATACTGTTTTCCTCTCTCATTCATTTCTTTCCCATTGAAAGGACATTTAAAAACCTCAATAAGTGCTAAACAATGGCATGTCCTCATTATACTACAATTTTTTTTTTATTTAGATTGGGCATTACACAGAGAAAAGTATGGTTCAACAAGGAGGCATGACAAATAAATATGTAATAGGAAGTGATAGCAATCCTTTGAATGGTATTTTAAATCTCAGATTTATTTACAGTCATAACTAATTAATATGTGAAGTCTTTGTCAATAGTAAAATGTTTACCAAACCACTGCACAATTTGTAATAACCTAAACTTAAACAGAGTGCATTTTTTCTTGAGGGCTTGTCCATCACTCCGTCCGTCCTTCCATCCATCCATCCTATTGTGCGGTATTGGGGCTCAAATTAAGACTACTTATCTGCCACAGGATTTCAGCATTTTTAAGATAGCCACCCAATGGATTGTCTACTCCCTCTGTTTTCCATTATTATGGATATGCTGGTGATAGCATTAGATAAGATGCCGACTGGCATGTCGAGGCTGGCGACCCACTGGATTGTCCACTCCCTCTGCTACCCATTAGCATGGATAGGCTAGCGATTAGCATGCCGAAATCTTTCTGAACATTAAATAAACACATATAGAACATATTGTAATGACACATTGTGTATTGAAAACAGTTCATACCCTTGGATGTTTTGCCTTTATGTTTGTTGCCTTTAAAAATAAATAATGATCAATATAATTAGTTTTTTAACAAGACAATGCAAAAAAAATGTAATATCAAGTGAAAACTGATTTCTAAAAGCTACTTAGATTTAAATTAAAATATTTACCATAAAACAAGTGATATTTTAAATATTCCCCACATTTTATTCCGTATTTAGTAAATGGACATTTGGTGGCAATCACATTATCAAGTCTGTCTGGATGCTACAAATGTCTTTCATTCTTTTTTATAAAACTGTTCTAGCTTTGTCAGGTTGTGTGGGGATTGGCTGTGAACAGCCCCTTGCCATTTCTGTTGCAAATTATCTATTGGATATTTGTGGTGTGACAGGGCCACTCCAGAGCATCCCACTACTTTACTTTAAACCATTTCTGTGAAGCTTAGCTGAATGCTTTCAGGTCATTGTCTTGCTGAAAAAAATGTTCTCCAATGTTCATGTTCATTTAATCTTCTACATTTACAAGCCCATTCAAGGTCTGCTGCCGAAAAGTCTCCCAACTGCATGATGCTGCCACCACCATGCTCCACAGTGGGTATGGTGTGCTTTTGGCGATATGCAGTGTTTGGTGTCCACTAAACAGGGCACCTTCTCTGATGGCCAAAGTGATCCATTTTAGTCTGATTAACCAGTGAAAGGACACCTGTGACCTTCCAGATACTGGTGTCTTCAAACTGCAATCACTTGAGACACAATCAATACTCTCATGTAATCTCTATTCCAATCATTGTGAAACTACTTATACCAATTGGCTAGACCTCTCTTGAGATACATGAGTCTCTTTAAAGGGGGTAAATATTATGTGATTACTTATTTTGTGTATATTTCTATTTACATGCTCACTTTGACATTAAATGATTTTTTGTAAACATATTTGCCATATGCCACATTTTGTTGATGATTGACTTGTAATAGTATTAAATGTGTGAAAAATCCAAGGGGGGGAATAGTTTTTAAAGGTCCTGTATGTTAATAGCAACACATTCCGAAGGTTACCATTAATTTTTCACTCAAAATAAATACATACAAATCCTAGCTCTCTACATGCTTTTTGGCCCATATAGAGCAATGCCACTGGGGAACTCTCCCCTGCAAAATATAAGTACTAAGTCCCGATGGGCAATACGGAGAAGATTAATAAATTGCTTGAGAACCTTGTAAAATTAAATGATCTCACTAGAAAAAACTATTTGAAATTACTTATTAGGTGTTCATTTTTAAAGATTAATTAAAACGTACTATTTAAAACAGATTTTGTAATATCAAAATGATCTAACCTTTATTTGTTTATAAAAGCTGTTTGTTAAGGAACTTTGCTTTGTGGCAAATACAGTATGACAGATATGATTAAAAAAGTAAATGCAATCTACAGTGCACAAAAATTAATGGCTGGGTCTCAGGAGGGTAAGGAGGCAGACATACTGGATGCTGTGATTCCCTCTACGTGAGCTTATATAGACAAAATACCTTTAGTTATTTTTGAATAAGCAGTAACTTTATCATCCACTTGGCCTCTATAGTAGTTTAAATGAAGAGCTCTATGAACAGGCTTCAAAAAAAAAAAAAAACTCCAACCTGGACTCACTGACCAACCCGATCCAAGACTGCACCCAACCCAGAGACACCGGGTCTCTGAGATTGCATGCTTTATGCTGGACAGGTAACAAAATTCATTGTAATTTTTTGGTTTATTTTTTTTTTTCAAACTAGTGACACCACGATGAAATGTGTAATTTTTTCCATTAACGTCTAACACTGAAGGTTATTTATCTAAAAATTATCTAAATAATATCAATAACCTACAAAATGCTGAAAACATTTGGAATTCACAACTGTAGTTGTTTCACACATTTACCTCTTCACTCGCTGCCTGAGATGAAACAAACTCTGATGTCTACTATCTGCCTTGTACTAGTAGAAAATTGCGCAATTCCTATTTTTGGCCTGTATGGCCATCCATCGGTAAGGTTGTCACTCATACACAAAAACACAGCTTGCTTGCAATGATTTAGATATGTACTGCCCCCTACACGAAACTACACGCTGTCACTTTAAAGTAGAACTGGCATGAAATTCCCCGCGACGTTTGGGCCCTTTTTAGCCCTTGTTGTAGAATTGCGAGGTAGCCCTTCTGTGAGCATTAGCACAGAACAACCGAGTTTCGGTGGGCGGGACCTAGGCTATGCGCTTCTGTTGTCAATGAGTCTCTTACAATATTTTGAATGTTCATCTATAATATATAATCTTTTTCCCCAAAAAAAAAGCATACTAGCACCAATGCTACATAAAAAAAACTGTTGTATTAGCTGTGAAGCTAATTCTGAATGTTAGCTATGAAGCTAATTGTAAAGTGAACAACTAAAACAATGTCACAATGTCTACTAACAGCTGAAGAACATTATTGAGGAAATATGCTTACTTGTACAGGGATATCTGCTGGTTCACGGAGAGTTGGTATTGATCCTGGTAGAAGTTTCAGACGATCTGCGAATAAACTGCTGTATTGTCCCAAGTTGGAAAAACAGTCGTCCAAGAACTGTTTGCCACAAACCAAAACACGCTTCGGCAGTCAGTCAGGCTCATTCCCTGCATAAATAAAATTTATCCACAAGCTTTTCAGTGGCTCACAAATGGGGAGGACAAAAAGATTTATGTTGTCTTTTGTACCTCCAGGTACAGTGCAGTTTCGATGCGGTCTTCTTAGTACTAATTTCACTGTGTAGGCAGACATACCCCGGGACAAGGGAAAGACTAATCAGTCATTTTAACCCCTTAGGGGCCATAGACAGGCCAGGGGAACAAAAAGATATGATCAAAAACCTCAAAAATGCACATTTTATGCCAGGTCCACTTTAAAGACATTATAGAATGGATCAGTGTCTGTTATTCTTTAGAAATATAATGTAGTATATATTTATTGAGGTTTCCAAAGTAGATTATTACTCATTGGGTGGTGGTTTAAATTGGAAACAAGCTACTGATTAAAGTGTCCAGTAGCCTATTTTGGTAAGCCTTAGCCAGCCTGACATCAAATGCTCAATAGAAAATGGCATGATGTAATGAAGTTTTCACCTTGTTACAGTGTCAGTTTTTTGGTTTGTTTTTTGTTTTTGTTTTTATCAACAGAATCCTTTCCCAGCTCTTTAAATGTCAAAACCAGACAAAGTCCAACTGCTTATGGTGTTGACGTTTCCACAGAAGTGTAATTAATACATAATAATGAAATTAAACAATAAGCAGACAATCCCAATTTAATCCAAAGGTCCCTAATTTCACATCCAGGGACAGGGGAATGTAATTTTTTGCGGGGGTCAAGAGGAAGCATTTGCACATGTAGATTGTGAAAAAATAAACTGCCAAAGCCGTCTGATGAATCCACTCCACCTCCTCCAACAACCCTGCTGTGCCCAGGTTTGTAAGAGATCCACTCATGCAGTTCTTCTAAACAGGTGACTGCCACCTGAAAACGACTACGAGCCAAACAAGGCTCCACCAAAGGTTCTGTAAATGTTCTTACTTTTTTTCTTTATCGTTCACATTCCACCTGAAAAAGCAGGTTTTGGTTTGTTCTTGATGCCTGGATCCTTCTATCATGCTGTGGTTAATAGCACCCAAATGGTGCAGTTATGGAAAAGTTTAATGAGCCGAAAACCTACAAGGGAATCAGTGGATGAGAAAGACATGGGAAGGAAGATGGAGGATCCAATGGGGAGTGATAGAAAGATGACTGCTTTAATACTGAGGAGAAGGTGAGAAATGACAGAGCTAGAGAAAGCCATCAGAGGTAAAAGGAGACACCTGGAAGAGGGAAAACTGCCTGCAAGTAGAATATGTAGGACAGATGGGAAAGGGGACCAAACTGGTAGGCAGAAGAGAGGCGAGAATATAAACAAAGAGAGACAGGGAGGAAAAGCAACAAAACTAACCTAAGAAAAGCAAAAACATGAAGAAGGAAGAATAATACACAAGAAATGTATAAAAATGTATAAATAACCTTAAGGGATCAACAAAAACCCAACATAATGAAAGTAAAAATCCAAACACTTAAGAATCATGATAAGACTTCAAACAACATCGATTCTGAACCTCTCCACTCTTCTTCCAGACTCTTCTGCACCCGACCCCTATGGCCCCTCCCACAGGTAGTGAGCTCATGGGAAGGGATGCCCATGTTGCCTGTCCGGACTCAGCCCGGCTGGGCCCCATGGGTAAAGGCCCGGCCAACAGGCGCTTGCCAACATGCCACACCTCCAGGCCTGGCTCCAGAGTGGGGCCCCAGTGACCCGTGTCCGGGCAAGGGAACACTGAGTCACACACAGTTGTCTGCCACCAACACTGTTTACAGTGGGGATGGTGTGCTGCTCACCTCAACATGGTACGTTTTGGGTCAGTGGGTGGAATATTTCGAAGACCACCTCAATCCCAACGAGTTCCTGGAGTTCCTCAAGGCTCTGGATGTTGTAGGGCTGTGTTGGTTAACGCGGCCCTGCAATGTTGCGTGGACATTGGGGGCCGTTCCCTTGGATTGGCAGACCGGCGTGGCGGTCCCCTTCTTTAAAAAATGGGACCACAGAGTGTGTTCCAACTATCGGGGGATCACACTTCTGAGCCTCCCTGGTAAGGTCTATTCAGTGATTCTGGAGAAGAGGGTCCAACGGTGAATTGAACCTTGGACTCAGGAGGAACAATGCAATTTTCACCCTGGCCTTGGAACACTGGACCAGTTCTACACCCTAAGCGGTGTCCTGAAGGGCGTGTGGGAGTTCGCTCAAACGGTCTACATGTGTTTTGTAGACTTGGAGAAGGCATTCGACCGTGTCCCTCTGGGAATCCTTTGGGGGGTACTCCGGGAGCATGGGGTACCGGTTGCTTTGATATGGTCTGTTAGGTCCCAGTATGACTGGTGTCAGAGTTTTGTTCACGTTGCCGGCAGTAAGTCGGGCTTGTTTCCGGTGAGAGTTGGACTCCTTCAAAGTTGCCCTTTGTCACCGATCCTGTTTATAACATTTATGGACAGGATTTCTTGGCACCGCCAAGATGATGAGGGGATCCGTTTTGGTGGCCTGAGGATCGGGTCTGTGGTTTTCGCAGATGATGTGGTCCTGTTGGCTTCATCTGAACGTGATCTACAGCTTTCACTGGAGTGGTTCGCAGCCGAGTGTGAAGTGGCTGGGATGAGGATCAGCACTTCCAAATCCAAGACCATGTTCTGGAGCCGGAAAAGGGAAAAGGGCTCAGGGATGGGGTCCTTCCTCAAGTGGAGGAGTTTATGTATCTGTGGGTCTTGTTCACGAATAAGGGAAAAATGGAGCGGGAGATCAATAGATGGATTGGTAAGGCGTCTGCAGTTATGCAGTTGCTGTACCGGTCTGTCGTGGTGAAGAGAGCTGAGCCGGAAGACAAAGCTCTCAATTTACCAGTCGATCTATGTTCCTACCCTCATCGATGGTCACGAACTCTGGGTGGTGACCGAAAGAATGAGATCACGGATACTGGCAGCTGAAACTTGTTTCTTTCGCAGGGTGGCTGGGTTCTCCCTTAGAGATAGGGTGAGAAGTTCAGTCATCCGGAGGGGGCTCAGAGTAGAGTCGCTGCTCCTCTAAATCGAGAGGAGCCAGTTGATGTGGCTCGGGCATGTGGACAGGATGCCTCCTGGATGCCTCCCTGGTGAGGTGTTCCGTGCACGTACCAACGGGAGGAGGCCCAGGGGAAGACCCAGGACTCGCTGGAGGGACTGTGACTTCCGGCTTGCCTGGGAATGCCTTGGGATTCCTCCAGAGGAGCTGGCCCGAGTGGCCGGGGAGAGGGAAGTCTGGGTCTCTTTGCTTAAGCTATTGCGCCCGTGACCTGACTCTGGATAAGCAGAAGAAGATGGATGGATGGATGATGATGCAAAATTTACTTCCATCTGAAATGAGGACTCTGGACCACATAGCATCAGTTAAGTAGTGTTTATCCTCAGTGCACGTAAGACACTTTTGACTGAAGCAAGGCTGCCAGAGTCAGGTCTCGTGGCCCTTTGACCACTACTGGTGTGTGAAGTACACAAGGTGTATGAAGTGTCTTGCCCAAGGAAACAACATACTGTGTTTAGCATGTGTAGCAGGTAGAAACTGGAATCGAGCTCATGGCATCCCGGTCACAGGCCGGCATCTCTACCACTGAGCTACAGCCAAGCAACAGAAGTTATAGCAAGTCTCTTTCTCCATTGAGAAACCTACCTAGCTCGCTCTCCTTGTGGAGGTTAAGAATGCATGAGAAATATTTTTTCTAGATACGTTTTATTAGTATTATGTAGTAATACTAAATGCTGATTTTAGAGCTTTGATTAGCTGTAAGCCTTTATCATCTATATGAACACTATCTCTGTGTAATAATCTTATTTTATATTTGTACATACATTGCAATTCAGCAATTGAAAATAACAACTCTTCAATAATTTTCTGAGATGCACCAATATGTACCAACAATTTATTTTCTAATTCTTTTGTGTATTGCTGTTGTTTTCCAAGACATGTTGCCAAACAGTATGGACAAGTTTCCACCAATCAAAATGCAATATTAATCAGTTAAATGACTAATAATTTACTGTAACCACTTCTAATTAGTAGTACTTTAGTAGAATTTTAAGTTGTAAAAAAATCTCCGATTCATATAACAGAGGTATGTTTTTAAGTGAGATTGGGCGGGTCAAATTGCTTGCAAACAATTGTTGCAATTAATATAATCAATGTAGTCCTGAGTATCACTTGTATTTAAATGATTTCCTACACTGACTCACACATTCTCAGTGAAATGGTATTGGAAGTGTGGACTTTTGCAGAGCCAGTGACACAGGAGGACATATTGATTTGGAGCAGTGTCTCTTCTTTGGCTCTGTGTGACTAGACGGTGGCCTCCTGACAGTCGAATTCTGTAGTGGATCAATTGGGAACACTTATGCCGCTTATACCTGTTCGTAACTGATAAGACTACACTTCAGATAACTGATAATGATTAAGTAAACATAAACATAGCAAATCAAGATACTAAGGAAAAAAACATGGGGATGAATGTGGGGAAAACTATATTTTACAGGAACTGCACAGCACAACAAAGTTGTTGTTTTTTAGTTTCTCTATTATGCTCCTCTTATAACAGAGTTATTGATTTTATATATATATATATATATATATATATATATATATATATATATATATATATATATATATATGTGTGTGTATATGTATATGTATATACAACTATTAATAATGACATAAATAGTTCAAATAAAGCCATATATATTATATTAAGTTAAATTAAACCATATAAGATTAATAAATAAGTCTTGAAATCAGTCAGAATCAGCCTGAAGAAAGACTTCTCTATTGAGCAACATCTATGTCTCGTGAAAGAAAATTTAGAAATTACTGTAAATTTCTCAGGATTTCAGATAAAAATAAATTCAATAAAAAATGTGATTGAAATAAAAAAACATTGATGAGACAAAATTACTTGGAATAAGTAAAAGTTAAATTTATTGGCCATTTAATCCAAATCCTATTTACTAAATAAACACAATCAAAAAACACAATCAAAGGTCTGACAAAAGTGATCAGTGCTTAGGATTCTGCAAACTAATACAAAAGATGATATTTAAACTGGGGAGTGAAATAATGAAAAGATTATTATCCAGACTGTATAAATTTCTAACATTAATCCACAGTCAATAAGTCCAAAGTCACGGGTTTTGCTGTCTAGTTCTTACTTATAATACTTACTTGAATTCGAGAGGGAGCTAAAATCAAGATTCAGTATAAGTCCCTTCTTCCCTTGGTTTCAGTATCAGAACCATGATGACAGAACTTGAAATGCATCTTATTTGGTTTGAAGTCGAACAGTTATGTCACTCATGTGTTTGGCTCAACACGTCCTTCAATTTAAACAACCATATAGGTTAATTGTTCAAGATCCAAAAAACGACCGATATGAATGTTTTTTTCTGGGTTTACCTGACGTCCAAAAACACTCTCTGACCCCATACGTTTGAAAGCCAATTTTTGTTTAATGCTTTTTCTAATACAATCCACCAGCAGCCGTGTATACATCTATGCATTTTTTATATTAAAAAAAAAGCTTTTGAATTCAGAGTGGACAAGCGGCGAAGGACATGCAGCCACCAGGAATCAAACTCTTCGGCGCTGTCCCGGCACTAACCACTATTCCATCGCATCAGACTCAGATCATGGCTGCTTCGCGGGTATAAATGTTACACTGATGCATCACATTAGGTTTAGGCACTGGAAAATAGGAAAATAGTCTGGTTATGGTAAAGTAAGGTTCTTGTTAGGATTAGAAAACGATTTAAGGTTAGGCACTTATTTTCGAATGTTAAGGTTAGGGAAGAAATCAACCGGTCAGCCAATCAGAAATGACAAAGGCAGGACGATAACACCGGCATTAACACAAGGCGTCATATACAGAATATGGGGTCGTTTTCACAGATTGCACAATCGACCTATGTGGTCGTATTTCACTTGAGGACCTTCTAGGTTGGCTGGAACTTTGCAGGTGCAAGATATGTTGTGGCCTCCTGTCTCTTGCATTGACTGACAGTCAATGATCAGACAGCTGATCAAATTTGACAAACATACATTTAAAAAGTTACAAAAATTTACATAAAAATATTTCACCAATATAAAAAATGACATTCTGTAACTTTGTTGTTCTTTTTTTTCTTGGCCATTGTGATTTATCAAATTGGATTTTTCAAGTCACTGCATTTATTTGTTTCTCTTATCCTGATAAAGAGAGAGAGACTATATCTTAACCCTGGCATATCTTAATCATGACATTATTAAATCTGGGCTTAATGCAAAAGGACTAAGAGGATAAGTAGCTTACCTGCCTTGGAAAGAGTTTATTAATTACAAAAAGGCAGAGAATGATTTTTTGATGATGATGATTTTTGCAATTGCAAAAGCATCCTAATGAGCAAAATGGGAAAGATTTTGAATTAAGACAAGGTTATGAGAATTTGACTGAAGTTAGTTATCTCAGGATTTATGACGGCATATTTTTCTTCCTCAGACATGGGCCCAGAACTAGGGCTGCAACAAATGATTATCTGGATCATCAATGAATCAGACGAGGTCTCAATTCGATCATTTGGATTGGGGGGACATTTTTAAAAGTGCTCTTTTTTCTCTCTTTTCAATTTATTTAACAACAGCACATTAGACAGTTCAATAGAGTTCAAAACACTATGCTATCGCTTCAAATGTCAGCCAAAGCTGTTGAAATATTAAATAATCATAAATGAAAAATAATTTTAAATGGCTATGCTTCATCAAATTGCTGTAAATACAAATATGCCATATTACGAACATAAAGAGGTATTTTTGTTACTTAAAAGTGACCTGAGCAATTAGAAACAAATTACCATCCATCCATCCATTTTCTGAACTGCTTAGTCCTCCAGGGGTCGCGGGGGGGCTAATGCCTATCTCCAGCTGTCGACGGGCGCGAGGCGGGGTAAACCCTGGATAGGTCGCCAGTCCAAAATTAACATTAAAATTTAAATCAAATCATCATAATATGCTTCCACTTCAGATATCTTACAGCAGTTGAAATATCAAATAATAAAGAATAAGACATAGTTTTAAATGGCTTTGCTTTAACAAAGTTCTTTAAGGACAAATTTGCCATAAATCAACATAAAAACAAGTAGTATAGGCCTAACTTGCACATTCTCCACCATCATGCATAACCAAATACCGGACCAAATACATGACAAGATGATCAGAGCTTAGCTTTCAAGTGAAACAGCTAAAATAAGCAGCAACAACATCTTTGCAGTGTTTAAGGTAAAGTGGACCAAAACTTTTTAAGTTTTTATTGTCTTAGGTCTACCGGTTCCTGCAATGCTCTGCTGTTGCCTACACCCCATTTCATGAGCTCGCATTGACTGTTAAACATTATGAAAACAAAAGTAAAAAAAGAGGAAAAAGTTGCATGACTGGCGACCACATAAGACATCGTAATCATGCTAGACACGAATCGATGACAACATTTGTTGCCAACGCTTTTTAGCATCGAGTTTTATCTATTTTATCGGATCGTTGTTGCAGCCTTACCCAAAACACCAACTGTTGTGACTGGTAGTTTACTCCTTTAAACAGGTAATATCAAAATGTTGCCCGTTCTGAGTCATACCTTCCTTAACTGTGTTTGTTTTCAAAATTACAGTATATGTGAGACATCATCCCCACCCAAACAGTATCTTTTTCATCTTTGGCTAATGTATAGTGTTTGTCAATTCCATACAAAATGAATTAGCAATAACACCTTTTGTGGTAAAAGGCTTGTAAAGGATACCAGGGCTATAGTTTTTGTGTAGTTACGGTTTAATCTGGCCTGCAGATATCCAGCAGAGGGGTTCAGGTAATGTGAGACTCAAAGATTCGCTGCATTAGTTCTGCTTAGCTAACCATGAATGCTAATTGCAGGAAGAACAAAATGCTACTTTTCCTCTCTCCACCCCCCTTTGCCCTACTGAGAACATCACACAAACTTTTTTTGGAGAAGGGGCACAGGTGGTTTCTCTGCACCTGATTACATTTGGCAATATGCTATGTGGTTTACTTTTTTTAATTGTTTGTGTCATACAAAGAAGATCTAAAGTGTTAACTATTATTAAACTAAATATCCAGTTTCAGGTTGATCACTTCATATATTAAAAATTTTAAGATGATAAAAAAAATTGTATAAAGGCCTTTAGGTTTAGCTCAGATATGAAGCTAGCAATCAGATGCTAATTTTTGTCTTTTTAGCGGCTATTGATTAGCCAACTGTTTGTATCTTGTGTCTGATGTAATTTCTTTTTTCTAAAAGTGATGTGGTGCTTCTTCTTTGTCCATGTAACTGAGGGTTATATACAAGCCTGAGCAACTCAATAGTCACTTCCTTTCTTATTTCAAAATAAGAGTTTTGGACATTTGTATAGTACGTCTAAGAGTTCCCCTTCATTTCTGTACTCATTGCTCATTAGACTTATTTCTTAAGGCCAAGGCACATTTTGACAGCAACTTCATATAGACTCGTGTTTTAATGTTACAACATGTCATACCACACAGTCTCTTCATCCCTATAAATAAACCCTTACATTCTAATGAAGAGAAGTTAACTTCTTACAAATCTTAACTGTTAAGAACAACAGTTTCCCCCAGACTCCCGTACCCTCAGAAAAAAAGACAAAAAAAAAGAAAGAGCCAAAGAACACAAGAGTTTAATCCTCTCCCCTCACTGATATTGATACTAATCTGTGTGCAAGGTCAAAGACCCAGTTATTCACCAGAGGCTATAAAGGCTCAGAGGTGCTGGTCAGTCTCAGCCCTCAAACCTGTGATCACATTCAAAGGCTCTGACCTGGGCAAATGAGAGGCCACAACCCTACTGGCAACCACTATCTTCTATCAGTCTTTAACCCAGACATCTATAGCCTACCTGCAGGGTCTCAAGACACAGCTATCAAAAAGCCACTGTACCAAGCACTCTGCTTTTAGCTTGCAGTGGAGATTTAATGAAATTAGAAGATTCCTTTACAAAAGCTTGTGATCAGCATTTCTTCAAGGATTCCTATGCCATCCCAAGGGGGACAGTCTTTGATCCAGACCTTTGATCCCTGAGGGTTAAGCAGTCCCTTTGCAAATTAGTTTGGCATGATGGGCAACTTCCTAATTGGTCAATTGTTCAGCTTCATTGTTGGTGCTACTAGTGTAACATACCCTAAGACCTTCTGTCATCAAATCAGTTAGAGGGCATTATACATGGATTATCTATAGGCATTCAGGAAAAACAAAACAAAAACATTAAAAAACATATTTAGAACTGTCTCAGAAACTCATATTAGTTCTTAAATTGTGTTAAAAAATAATCTATGCTTTTAGGTGCACATCTTGGATGTTCGTCTACTTTTCAGGCTTTTGGACCTTTCAACTTCCAACCTTTCTTTGATAGGCTGAGCAAGCTATAGGCTCTGGTAGCTCTTCACCCATCAGAGGTAATGGAAAAAAAATAGGTTTCAAGTCCCACCCTGCAGCATGTGGTTTGCAAACTCCTGCCCCTCCCTGTTTCCATCATTTTCTCAATCAGATTAGTTAGTGTGATTGTGGTTGTTGTCACTGGGCCCTGCAGGCCTCAAAGAACAGGTGGCTAAGTGTTGAAATGCAATTTCTGCAATAAATAACTCAAAAGAAAAATTGAATAAAAAAATATGTAAATAGAAATCTGTGTTAATGTTCTGATTTAAGAAGATTTCTGTATTTATTAACTTGATTTTTTTATAATTATCTTTCCGATTTATCTACGGACTGAGATTCAGATGGATTGCACAGTAACCTTTCTCAATTACATGTGCAAGGTTTGTGCACTTGGAGGACCACGGGAATCTCTTTGGCAGAGAGCGTGCCTCACCAGCCGCCTACCACCGAGACGGATTGTTTAGGGGTGTTGCATTAGTCAAGGAAGGGGATCCTTGGCCTCAGGCCTGGCTAATTCCTTACTAATGTGACAACTGTTCTTTTGAAGAAATGTTTTCTCACCAAATCTCTTTAAAAGCATCTCGGGGGTGCAAACAGGGCTTAGAGGGAGTGCGCAGTGGCAGGCCACACCAGAGCCGGTTGGGGCGTCTCAGGTTACACCCTGCCTGCCGCGATGCATTGTTGGTGGGACTCCCAGGCTCCAGTACTCCCTCCTCCACCTCCCCAATCACCACGTCCATCCTCCTCCTCCTCTGAGCGCTGTCCCTTCGAAAGAGACTGCCGCAGAGCAACGCAGAAACTCTGACACCAGTCCAGAGGATGCACTCTGCACATGAAACCTTACACTCAACTAATGGTTACAAATGTGTTTTCAAAGAAATCCCTGGTCTCTGGAATAAGCTACACTCACACCCCCTAAATGTGCATATGTGTACACACTTGGGTGTTACAACAATGAGCACAATAGCACAGAGTGCTGGGGGCAATTTTGAATTTGGAGATTTCAAAGTTATTTATACTGACGTTTGCATTTTATTTTAAGGCAGTGAGGCAAAGCCAGAAAACATACATGAAGCAACTAGTATTAGTTATTGTACTATGATTATGTACTTAACAAGTTGGAAAAGGGATAACCAAGCATGAAATCTTCAAGAAGCCGTCTTTTGAAATTGCAGGTGGCTTGTGGCTTTGACTGACACTTCACACGGATTTCACTGACCTCTTGCTTTCTTCCTCTCATTCCATCAAAGATAATGTATTCCCTTCCAGCGGAGTGATCCCTAATTAGCTGTCAGGTGATAGCGGGCTGCTCTCACTGTGTTCCCTACTGCTGCGCTGCAGGCTACATGGTCAGCAGTCAGTCTCAGACTGAAGTGACAGATCACCTCTCTATACACCAGACTCCTGCAGCCTGTAAAAGACCACTTGGTCCCTACAAAGAGATCCCCGCTCGAAGAGATCCCCGCTTTCTGCATTTAGCTGTTTTACTATCCAGACTCATAACAAACAGATCACTCACCAAGCACAAACAAAAGGATCACTTGAAAATCTGTTTGTGTTCTTGCAAATAAAAACAATAACCAGTGTTTTTGTTTTGTTTTTTTCTGCTGCTAAATTAAATTTGCGAGTATGACATTTTTCACTTACTGTAGCCCAATAAAAAAAAAAAACATGGTAAAACAATTACTAACATATTTTTTATCATTATCTTGCCACCAAAATTTTATTCATCATAATTACACCAAATGTATAATTACAGACCAAACTTTTCTTGAGGCTTCTATTACTTTATTCCAAAACCTGTTGTGATGAGTATGAATGTGGCTGAATGTAACCTAATGTATTAAAAATTATAAAATAATTCAGAGAAATCACAAGATGTGGCTAAAGAAATGACAGATTTTACTTCCTCAAGCTTCCTAGAAACAGTTCAATAGTTTTATGAAAATTATTTCTACTACAACATTGAAGCTACTACTGTTATAATAACATAACATATGGATTATTAAAGTTTTGATAATGTTACATATAAAAATTTGCCTCAATGACTATTTTTATCCAAAAAATTAAACAGACATCTAAGCACCGGATACATTTAGTGGAAGTTTTCACTACTTATTACAAAGAATACTATACATTTCCGCAATTTTGCGCTCTGTAGAATAACAAAAGTTCAACAAGTTGATATCACCTTGCAATCTAGTCGGGCTATCCGTTCAGGTAGCCATCTTGCAGTCGCTTGCTATTCATTATTAAATGACGCCTGGTGCTGCTTTAGTATCACTACAGACGGTATGGCTGTCTATGTTTTTCATAAAATATTGCAGTTCAGTTCCATTCAGTTTAATTATATTACACCAATTCACAACTCATCATCTTAAGGCATTTTACAAAAAACAATTATTCAGTCCAAGAGATTCCAAGTCACGTACATCTGTTCCAGGTGATCCTAGTTATCAAACAATTAAGTCAAGTTTAGTTTAGCTTTTAAATTGTTAAAGTTCTTGTTATATTTCTTTCCCACTGGAAAAAAATCATAAATGCATTTTCTACTTATAGCCATATCTTCTTACTTTTTAGGATATCGCAGGTAATTTCTTATACAAAGATATGACTTCTTTCCTGTCTGTCTGTTAGGTCCACTGGAGGTCTGTGCCCAGACACTTCCAGTATAGACCCGGGCAGCAGGCAGGGACCTTGTTTGAAGGTCATGTCAGCACCGGGGTGTAAACGTTAGAGCTTTTTGTGGTCAGGGTAAATGTACAAGCCCGCCCTGCGGGAGCGCTCCTTCCCTCTCTTTAATCGGCGTGTAACAGGCCCTTGTAGAGCCAAACTGTCTGCGACACATCAGCACTTAGAAATAAAAAACCCTCTCCCAACCCTGCAAACTGCTGTGGTTTGAGTACGGTAGCTGGATCATTTCAGAGGGACAACATGGACGGTTCCTCTGACTGAGGGGAGACAGAACAGAAAAAAAAAATCAATTTTATGACAAATTTCAGACTCAAATCTGACAGTTTGTGAATAGGATTTTTTTTATATTGTTAGTATAATTGGTTTAACCATGTTGACTAAATGGTTCATATTAAGGAACTACTCCTAAAAAAACTATTTGGACCTAATTGTTGTGCTCCTGTGTACAATTTTAACCGTAGTTATTAGAAGCACAATACACATAATAGTCTTCCACATATATTACACATATTGTTGCTAAAGCTTTCAAATATGATTATTCAGTATTTCTTATTTTATTTGAGTGTTTATTTAAATACCTGATAATTTTTTTTTTGAATAAGCTCAAACTAAACTTAACTGTACTTCTCAACATGCTTGTTGCACAGAAAATAAACCATTCTGGTCAGAGCATCACAATTTTCCAAATGTTGTTTAAAAAGTAACCAGAAAAGTATTTGGAGAGCACATACCTCCGCCAATGCAGCTCATTAAACCCCAATATCCCACCGAGTTTAATTAAGGGTGCGCTTTGCTGGTAGGACCTTGTCACTGATCTACCTTTCAAATTTCCCTTTATTGGTCATTTTTGTGTTCTGCATTTAAAACCATTCCAGAATTTTTTTTATTGACAATAAAAGTATTTTCATATTGTTCGTCGGACAGACCTTCAGAGAACGTGCTCATTTTAAACAGTATGTTTGTAAATATTCTATTTCTATATTAATTCTTACATTTTGAGCCCAGATGATAATATAGTGGTCTTAAAACAAGATGAACATGTTGATTTTTCTCCACCGAGCAGGTTCCAGTGCGAGCTCGATGCTAGAGTTTGACTTCCTTGGTTTTCAAAGCACCTGTTTCTTGGTTCCAAACCAGTGCTAGACCTAGCACCCACTTAATGGTGGGCCAGAGTAGGTTCTTTCTAAGAACTGCCTTGTCCCCGCCTGCTCGGTGACACAACCAAGGTGCGGGATAACAAAAGCTTAGCGTAGCAAAGTGAAACACACAACCCCTATTTTAATTTATAACAATGGACAATAGATGTGTACATAACAAAACCATGTTATGTTCACATATGTGCAAGTCCAGCAAATTGTGGTAGGACAACAGCAGTGAGACCACAATGAACTCCTCCATTGTTAAAATCTCTCTCTGCTCGTGCGCTTACTGTTTTTGTCTCCCCATGTGGCCGTATACAGTTGTATTGCAACACCTTAGATGACCTTATGATGCATCACCAAATGGAGACTCCATTATTGGAAAAGCAACCAGTTCTTAATGAACCCACTCTGGCACCAGCACTAAACTAGCACCGTTATTTTTTGATGGAAAAGCCCTATTAGTGGATGAACAATATATGTGTATATGTATGTTTGGGATAGAAACTTTTTTATCTATTTTTTAATGTATTTTATAATTTCTTTTGTTTAGTTAAATTAAAAACTTTTTAAAAACATTGATAACTTAATAACAACTCATTTTTATACCATAATTCCAGTTTTCAGGTCATTGCTAAACAATTTAAGGCAGTATTTAGATTTCAGTTTTAGAGTGACAGAATTTACTTTGATTTATTTATATTTGTTTCTCTGCTCAGAGATGTGAAATACATTTCCTTACAATAACGAAATTGTTCAGCAGCCCCCTTTCTGCAAACTCTGTAAACAAAACATTTACATCAAGAGAGGAAATACAGAATATACAGCAGTTGTTCTTCCTATCAGGGAAGCAGACCGTTTGAAGGAGCCAAGACAGCAAACTTAACAATTCTAATGCTCCAACCGAGAAACCTAATTTACCAATTTGCAGGAAGACAAGATGGCAGGAAACAAGCCAATTTGCCACGTGTGCAGCGCACAGCGAACCGCAGGCTCGCTCCCTGGCCTCATGAGAGGTAATTATCCCTAAAAAAGAATGCCAAGCCGTATTAAGATGTGGCCGCATCAAACCGAGGGAGACAGCCTCATTACAAGTAATTATGAGGGAATTAGAAACATCATTTAACTAAACGAGCAAATAATGTCCAGGATATTGAAGAAGCTGCCTGCACTTCTGCCGACCACTGCAAGTCCCATTACAAAAATTGTAGGTCTTTAATAGAATAATGACATGCTTTATCTTCCATGATTCCCTCTGAGGGGTTTGGAAGCAGAGGGGATGGACTGAGGGGGGTGGGGGTTGGTAAAACAACTGTTGCAGAGCTCTCTGTCTCGGTGGTCTCACGCTTGAGTGTGTAGTGCGAGGCCTTCAAGATAATCCATCCCTCTATTATCCTTACAAATACAAAAATGGAGAGCAGAAAATTGTATGTGTCAGCCATTATTGTGTCAAAGGTAATGCTAATGGACTTATCCCCAGAGTAATGGCTGCATTTTCTACACATACTGTAGTCTGTAATAGTCTGATGCATATTGTGCTGAGAGGAGCACTTCAAATAGACAGTTCAAGAAATGGTTGGTAATTTAACAATGAATTGTGATTCATTTTGCCAATGAAGGTCTGAGCCACATCTTTGGTTAAACATTGTTCTTGAGGGTTTTAACTTTGAGACAGGAAAGGCTTTTTTCCCCCATTGTGCTTGAAATAAGGATCAATTTTATATTTTTATTTGACTGTTAGCTTTGGTATGTCAAGATCTTAGTTTTCAAGCACATCAGGAAAAGCTTAAACAAGTCAGATTTTACATCAGATACCAAATTAAAAAATAGATTTATGCACAATGGTGTGCAAAAGCATTTTCTCTCCGACAGATTATTTTTCTTTTATTGTTTTTTGTTACGATTAAATGTCATCAAATACATTTTAATAGCAGATAAGGACAGAGTATATAGAAAAAGCTTCATTAAAAAGATTATTTAATCTGTGGGGGCAAGCTATGATATATATAATGTGAACAAATAATCACAAACAAATCAGTTAACACCTGTCTTAAAACATGAACTATACTAAACTTTGTGCATTAAATTGAAGAAATTAAAAAATAGATTAGAAAAAAAGTCATTGGCATCTGTCACACATAAAGATTTAACACTTCATGGAACCACGATGAGACCCCGTTATCCACAAAGGGAGAAAACATCGAACAGATGAAACCATCCATCTATCCATCTATCAATACCTGCTTTTCCTTGCAGAAATCAGAGAGGACATTCCCAGGTAAGTCCAACCTAACAAATTTATTTAAAGCACACATCACATTATTGACTCATTCAGTAGATTACTAAAGAACCTAGAACAACATTTACAGTTCTGGAAGCCTCACTTGCCTTGTCAAAAAAATTTGCCAACTAATATCCTGTTCTCCAAGATTTTTCAGAAAATAGTCTGCAGGATGAATATACAAAAGATGAATTCTTTTTGTAGGTCTGTCGCTACAATTCTATTATGGTGTTCAAACAGCATTTCAGGGAGGGAGAAAAAGCACACTGATATTTAATGTGCCCTTTTTGTCAGTATTATCATGGTCTGGGTCTGCTCTACTTAATTAACTGGACAACTTCTTGGTTGAAGATGTACCCACAATTTCTAATTCTGACTGGAAATCTTAATAACAAATATACAGCCATCAGTTCAGGAGTTTAAGCTCAAACAAACGGAGGTTTTACTGCAGGACAATGACCTAACGCAGACCAACTCTTGTTAATAACTCACAAAGATTTTGAGGTTTAGTCAAACGCTGGACTGAACTCTAATTGAGGGCATTGGCATGATGTCAACCAAAGCATTGATGATCACAAAACACTGCAGATTCCTCTACAGTAACATAAAATGCTTTTCGTCAGTCAATGCAAAGACTATTGTTTCTAGAATGTGCGGAACAAACAGTTATTGAGATTTGTGAAATAATTCATATTTCACATGGGGCAGTGTTCTGAATAAATATTTTCATTTAAATATATATATATACATCCTCTGAAAGCAGCATAACGTATTTACTATACGTTATCTCTGAGTAATAATAAAATGTGTTCATCTCTAACAGTGTAAGTTTGACAAAAATACAAAAGCAGAAGTAATCTGTAAGAGGTAAATACTTTTTTATAGCACTCTGCCTTTTTACCTTCCATTATCATTATGATTTCCACCTTCTTAAGTGATTTCTAATGACTTTGTCCATATGTTTCATTTACCATCCTGTCCGCCTGCATGGTTGCATATTCCCCTTCTGTCAAGACGAAGGGGCTTTGTGTTAGGGAGGAGGTTGGTGGGCAAACACAATTTCCCTTCAGCTCCTTCATTTCCAGTTGATATAAAACAGAATCATAAAAAATCGCTCCTGCTCCGAGCTCTCCTTTTTAACCATTAACCCATAAATACAGAGGCTGGTTAAAGCTGGGCGGATGACAGGGCCTGCTTTCAAAAACCTTGTTATGCTCCTTTCAAATTCATTTAGGGAGCAAAACAGGTCTTGAGAGTTGCCTGGCTTAATGCATTGCGATCGCTTTTAAAACTCTTGCCTGCATCTGTTTCTGGTGTGATATCCCTTTATTCTAACATTAAGCCACACTTTCTCTTGTATTTATAAATCAAATGTCTGTAAACAAGTTGCAAGCTATCTGAAAGGCCCTCAGCCCAACAAAGGATGAAAGGATAGGATTTGTATAAAAGAAGCTCTTGAGGAGGGTTAGATCATATTGCAGTCTGTTTAAACTCAATAATCTTGATTAAGTTAGATTAGATCTTATCTGTGGATGTAGATAGAGGTGATATCTAGAAGTTTTCCTATAATTCATAATGGTCCTGTAAATATGTTTTAAAAAATTTGACTCTGAATCTATTTACTCAGTGTGCTCTCCCTCCCCTCTGCGTGGAGCTCACAGTTCCCATTACCCCTATCATAAATTATCTCCAAGAGTGAATTACACTTGCTTTTCACCTTACCAGGACCGTTTGATGAATCCTAAGGCAAAACATATCATCTCAACAAATCTTCATCACTGTGCCGGTCTGCGTCTCTTTGCAGTTTAAGCTACTTCAAATCATTTTCATTGCCCTGCTATTAAAATTTGTAATTCACACCTGCCATTGTAGTGATACATAGTTACATAGAGCACTCTTCCCTTGCCTCTGCATGCTGCACCTTTCCCACTCTCTCTCTCTTTTCCTCTTCTGTCTTGTAGATCAACCATCTGAGGGTGACAGGTCATGCAGATTTCCCACAAGTCAGTGGGGTGCAAACATCCATCCAAAATCATGGCGCATTGTCGTAACGCACGATGACATAATGACCACTTGGAAACTAATAAACAGCTTCATTCAAGCAAAGCTATTGCTCCTTTTCATAAGTGTTACCCCCCACACACACACACACCACCACTGTCTCTGTCCTATCTGTCACAAATTCATCCTTGTGCACCTCACCTCCTCCTCGCCGTAGCCAGAGTTACCCATAAATCACATCTGTTGTTTAACGCTATCCATTTTCCCTGAAACACAGGGCGGCTTTTGCAGAAATTGGGTCAGGCATAATCTGCAAGGCAGCAGAGCCCGGCTAGTCATGATTTCTGCCAGGTAATGTAACCATTAGCACATAAAGAGAGAGAGAGTTTGGTGGGACGAGAGAGAGAGAGAGAGAGAGAGAGGGATCAGATGGGTGGATAGGTCGTTCCCCTTCGCAGCCTACAGGATGTGACACCCAAGAAAAGCTGGCAAATGGCACTATTTTATCACCCTTCCATCAACCACCAGACATCCAAGAGCCAAAACGTGGGCTTGGCAGAGGCTCCGTGTGTTTGAAAAGGTCTAGATGTGCTATTCATATTTGCATGAATTTCATTGTTATAAAATCTGAGATCACTTTTTTTTTCCTTTTGTCTTTTGATAAATTTCTTGGAAATATAGCAAGCCTCTAAAGGATGAGGACCCCATCCAGGGTGCAAAGCACGGCCTTTCCTGTAATCCATTACACAAATGGAGATTAAGAGATCCAGCTCAATGACATGAGTCTTGAACTTTTACAACGTGCCTCCTTCTTAGATTTCCCCTCCTATACAAGGCTTTATGCTTCTAAGAGCCATTGGAGGCAAGACTTTAAATGGGAGAAGATCCCACCCAGAGGCATGATTGGCTAATGATTGTGAGCATCCCATTTCTAGCTTGAAAATCTGCTTTATCTACCAATAGCCATCTCTTCATTTACCTCAGAGTTCCCTGGTCACCTGTAATCTATATTAATACAGGAATAATAAAATAAAGGCTTAAAAGTGAAAGTTGGTTATTTTATTTTACTAGTATGGTTTTAGAAACAAGCAGCTTAAAGCAATATTATAATCTTTAGACAAATAAATGCAATGCATCTCAACATTTTTTTTCTTCTTCTTGGCATTTGTATTTGCATGTAAATATTAAATGTAAAAATAAAATTAAAAATGACCTAAAATAAAACAATGAAATCTTCACTTGTTTTTTTGTGGGTTTTTTTTTTTTTTTACAAAATACATTGTGGTGATCAGAAAAGTTAATTTGGTTACAATTAATTTCTTGGTTTAAAAATGAAATGCTCATACTAAATTCAAGAAGCCTAAAAGAAAGAAAATGAAACTCTCATTTATAAAAAACCAATCAATCCCAATCATCACTGAAATACAAAAATTTATTGAATGAGGTTATAACTGAGGGTCTAAAATACAATAAAAAACAATGATATATTTCCTCATGTGGAAGAATTATGCCTTTTTTTGTCCGCAGGTGAGAATCATCACTTATAAATAAAAGTGTAAAAGCAGCTATTTTCAAAAGCAGTCATTTAGGTGTTGTTTGACATTTTAAACCCAATAGTTTAACGCTAAAAGATAATAAAAATGAAAAAGGTAAAAAAAATGTGCTGTTGTCATTATTAATAATACACATGGTGTATTTTATGTGTGGGGCAGCTCGGTTGCTTTCTCTTGTAACTTACAGATTTTTTCCCAACAAATAAAGTGATACAATTAATATACATGGGGTTATGGAGACACTTTTATAAATGTTGTATTGTTTGAAATTCGTCTTTTCACGTAAACATAGAGGACAGTCTATCAGTACTCTATTTTGTTGTACAGGTTGTATAAAGGTAATGCTGGCAGGTTGCTCCCCGGGTAATACAGGGGCGTTGGGAAGGCGATGGACCGGGGAACGGGGACGCGCAGGAGGTTGTTATCTCTGAAAACCAGCGGCATCCCCACTAATGTCTGTGCGGAGGCGTGGGCCATGTTCGCCGCTTCCAGCTCGGCGGAGAGCTGCCGTTTCCACTTGTTCCTCCTGTTTTGAAACCACGTCTTGACCTGAGTCTCCGTCAGCTGCAGACTGGACGCCAAGCAGGCCCGCTCCGAGCTGCTCAGGTAGCGCTTCATGTCGAAGGTGGACTCCAGCTGGTACACCTGGCTCCGGGAGAAAACCGTGCGCGTCTTTTTCTTGGCCGAGTTGCTGTGCTTGTCCGCACCGTCCGCCTGTCTCTCCTCCGACAGAGGCGACATCTGATGGCATGGTCTGTCCTGCTCCTTCTTGTAATCCTGCAGCAAAGGCTGGGACAAGTGCGGCCGCCGTGCGAGTCCGTCATTCCCAGACAGAAGACCTTTAGCGGCACCTGATCCAGCAAAACAAGTGCATGATCAGAACCATTCGTGAATGGTTTAACAATGCTTTTTATACAGGCACTGAGAATACCAATTACATTTTTAGGCGCAGTTGGATTGAGTCAGTTTGACTTGAAATAAACGAGAGCCAAGCATGGTGACTTTTTAAATAAACACATCACTGTCGAGTGTGCTTAGTGCAGCTACAGTAAGCTATTAATTAAATTCCGCCGTATTTAACGCTCAATTGACAGTGGGTGTAGGGCCTGGTGCAGCCATTTTGGAAGCATGTTTCATCAATTAGTGGGCTCAATTAAATTTGAAATGAGAGGATAGACACAGGGCTATTTTGTGCGACCTTCCACCCTTGCTGCTGCCTCTGAGCTGCCGCGTATACATGAGTAAATGAGGTGCATGTTAATGTTACAGTGTTAAAATATAAACTAATGGAATATGATTTGAACATATGGTTAGAATCAAAGCAAACTACTCTAAATAATTACATAATAATAATAATAATAATAATAATAATAATAATAATAATAATAATAATAATAATAATAATAATAAATTTCTGACCTAAACAGGAGAAGTTGTGGGCTTGGTGCTGCGCGCATGGCTCGCTTTGACCCGTGTCAGAGCAGAAGCAGTCCGCTGAGTCCTCCCCGCCGCTGCACTCCTCCTCGGAGGACACCGACAGCGAGCGCCTCCGCGGCGGCGACGGCGCCTTTGACAGCTCCTTGGCTCCGGAGCGCGGCTCATCGGACGCCGTGCCCAAAATCGACTGGATGGTGAAGCTGGAAACGGGGCCCGACGAGCACTTGCTCCCGCTGTCGTCTGCGCTACTCATTCTCGCTTCATAACAGTATCGAAGTATTGACTGAATCGGTTTGTCCCGTTGGATTCCGTGATTGCTTTCTACACGAGTGGCGCGTAAAAATCACCAAAGCTTCTTTTGTCCGCTTTTTTTCCCCTTTAATCCCCCCAGCCGGTTTAATTGTGGCGTTTTAACACTGAGGGAGTTGGAGGTGTTTTTTCTAGAGCTCGGGGAACATGAGTGTATTCCCGGTCCTCCTCCTCACGCTCTGGATCCGAGGCAACAAAGTTGCGCTGCTTCATTTGCATGTAGGTAAGCTCCTACAGGGCCAATCGCAGCTCCCAGTATGAGCCCGGAAATTTCAAACTCCTGTCAAGCTTTGGAGATGCGAAGTAGAGAGGGAGAGAGCGTTTGTATACCCTAAACTGCAAAGCATTTTTAAAAACGTGGGTAAAACTGTAAAGTGGAATATGTATGTGGCCATATTTGTACTTATTTATTTATTTGCTTTGTGTAGTGTGGGCTATGGTAGTGTGATATCCGAATACATAGAAAAATGTAAGTATTTTCCATATCTTTTTTTTGGGGTTTATAGCATTTGTAAATTAGCAGAACAAATGTTTTTTGATTAAAAAATGCTGTTATTCTTCTATTATTCTTTAGTATAGCGTCAATACAATGACACAGTCAAGTTGGCTTTTTTGTATGCATGCCAAATTGGCCGCCGTGACAGTAACACGCACAAAGCCTTTGGAACTAAGACAAAGACCCAACTCATTTTCCTCGCCGAAAATAATAAACTCATTCCCCGTCCATTATCTACAATTAAGAATTAATTTGATCATTACTGAGCTAATCTGCCTCGTGATGACCGCGCGTGGAGTGGAGGCCAGCTAATTGATTGACTAATTGATTGGAGGTGGTGGGAGGCTGAGGGGGGCACCTGCGGTACAGAGAGGACAGTGAGTGCACATCACCCTCTGAAGAAGTGTGCGTTTCTGCCTCTGGAAGAGTGCGTTTGCCTGCAGGGCTGGAGCTCCAGTTTGGCTCACATTAGTACCATGCAAATAGTTACAGAGCTGAACCAAGCCAAATGCAAACTATGTTGCTGTTTTGGGCCCCCAGACCAGCAGGGGGAGAAGAAGAGCGCTTTATTGTCAAACAGTACAATTTCCGATTTGTATTTAGATTTATCAAGAATGAGACAACTTTAATTGTGTGCTATTTTTTAAATGTGAAATAATTAAAAAATGTTTATACATTTACATTTTTTAAAACTGGCTACCTGCTGTTGCCAATTACTAACTGCAAATCGAGGCTACAAATAGACCTAATTCAGATACAGGTAAATATTAACTCTATCTGTGATTTAGGCAGAGGTGTTGCATCTACACTTTGACATCACATACACCAAACATTTGTGCAAAAAAAACAAAACATTTATGCAGTATTTTCCATGCAATTAATTGAGAATTTATAGATACCATAAAGTCTTTAAATCAAATCAGTTTCAGAAATCATTGTTAAAAACCTAATCTAATAAAGTATTTTATGAACTGCTGAGAGACAGTCCAGCAAATTCAGGAATTTATCATCAATTTATTACACGTTAACAGTGCAGTAGATGTTTTGATCAATTGATTTATACCGGACAATTGTAACTATGACATTTTGAGTATGAGCCTTCTTTACTTGTGCTCGTTTAATTTGTATATCTAAAAAAAAAACTTTTTCTTTCAGGTTGAATACACAAAATGTTAACCTAACTTCTGTTGGCATTTCAGACGTGTTAGATTTTCAAAAACAGTCTGTAAAGAAATAAATAAATAAACGTTAAAAACTAAACTTGGTCACCAAATAGTAATCAGTCACTTCATACAGAAGTTATACTATGCACATTAAAAAGTGATACTCTTGTTGATTAGACACACAAATAAGCAATAAAAGGTTTTGGGCTAAAATGAGAGAGTGTTTTATTTTTTATTTTTTGTCCTGGTCACTTGTGCTATCCCTCCAGTGGAATGCAGCCCTGGGTGGTGAGCCACATTGCCCATATAAAACAAAACTACCGAGTTTCACAATAAAAATTATATACTGCCAGAAATCCCTGAAACCAAAAGTGTTAAACACCCACCAGAACCCTTTCAATACAACTATGGTTGCTGCTGTGGCAATAACTGTACACGGGCGGCCAAAATAGTCCGTTTGATCCCCATACGATCTGGTACCCACTCAGCGTGTCAGCGACCTTCTTTAAATCAACACAACTGGCATGTTGTTTGGACAACCTGTAACAAAAGAGAAAAAAGCTGGGTTAATTATGCAGGTGAGGTGATGCTGCTGATGCTGACATCAGTTCCTGCAGTCGTCGGAGCCGTGCGTAAATATTCTGAAGTGGCAGCAATGCCAGCAGCTGCTAAATGGTCCCGCTGAAACTGGGGGGAGAGAAATTATATGACGGCGGTCATGGCGGATGCTGGATTTATGGTGGTAACACATAAGGTGTGAAATCTGCAATGACACTTAAATGGGTTTATTTTTTATATCTTTTCATACAAAGACCCGTGTCAGTGCATAGCCGCGCCTCCATCTCTTTCTGACGTCTTTAACAAAGTGGAGGGGAAAGTGGACACAACACCTTACTGTTTTGTTAAAAAGAATAAATTACGCATGATGTCTTGATGGGGAAGCTGAGAGTTACAGGTTAGTAGTGGTAAAAGGTGAGCTGTGAATTGTTCTGGTAGTATTATTGCAACAATCATCCTCTCATTATGTGTCTGGGCATCTTAAGGCCTGAGCAGCAAGGAGCGCGCCTTAAGATCGCGCTCTATCACAATGATAGGTGGTGTACGGCCGACCTACCACAATAACTGAACAAGATCTTTAGCAGGAGAGAAAGCCCTGAGAAAGACAGATGAAGTTATGAGGCGCTTTGATCTGGGAATCAAGCTCCGATAAATATTAAACAAAGAGCCTTTACACGTGTGTATTATGATATATGGCGTGTCCAAGTCTAGAATAAGGAAATTACCAGAGAAAATGATATCAATAAATTTTCTAAGTATAAACGTTGATTATGTTTCGATTTTCATTCAAGAAAGCGGTGGCTGCTCCTTTTTTTCTCCCCCGTGCGCGCCTTTCTTGCGTGCGTGCGAATGAAAGGGAGGGAGGAGAGAGTTGTAAATGCGAACAGAGCAGCCGAGCCCTGAAGGTGTACAATTTATGTAATCTGAGTGTGGAAATGAACTGGGTAATTTATTGGAAAACACAAAGTCAGGAAGATTGGATCAGCCACAGCTATCCACGGGCTCCTATCCATCAAGTTCCAATTAACAACCCAACCATTGAGTTTTAATGGCTTTCCAATCTACTGCCCTGATAGACTCATCAATTCCTTAGGGAGAAATTAAGAAAATCGACCGCCCCCTCGGCGTTTTGGTGTCATTCTTCACAGCAACTATATGTCAAATTAAAAACACAATTAAAATTTAAACTGTTCCAATCAGACGCTGCTCTGCAACCTATGTTTCACTTAATAGAACGTTGATGAAAATCTGATGCCCGCGTTCAATCAGGAAAGCAAATGGTATTGGTAGAAAAGCAAGATTTTCTTCTTCAAACACATATTTGATGCAGGAACACGTGGTAAGGGCATCACTTGTTTATGGTCTGTGATTATTGATTCAAATTCATCTGTAGCATGATAATCTACATGTAACTGTGAAGGCTAAGGATTTTGTTTTCTTTCACAATCAAGTTTGTTCATTTTACCAAAGCCATCTCCTAACCATATTGAATTATGAAGTTATAGAAACGTAAAAGATTTCCAGCAATATTTTTTTTTTTATTCACAGTACACTATTCAAATTAGATTTAAAAGAGTGGTCAACAACATATTTGACTTTTTTTTTTAATCAAAACCCACTGTCGCCACATGCTTGCTCAGAAGAAGGAATTGCTGCAAAGCTTGACTCAATGAAACCGCAGGACCTAACTTAGACAGACAACCTTACATCCACGGGCATTATAAATGGAATGAACTGAGCTTGTTTCATCAAGTGTTTTGAGATTTGTTGGGTATGTTGTTATGTTGTTATGCCTCATGTACATTACCTAAGTCAATTAATTGGACTGAAAAGCATGTCTTCCACCTTGTGTCATTGTCTAGGAGACATGTTTCATTAAAATGTGAGTTCTATTTGCTTGTCCACAGTTTATCAGTAAAAATATTCATGAAATAATCTAATTTATCCACATGTCTGTTAATATGTACTTGTAAGATATCTAGTCCAATTTATTGTATGACCAAAGTTTACATAAATGCATAAGGGCCTGTCACATACTATTTTGGGCTGTATGTCAGATAGCCACACAAAATGCACAGCCAACAAATGAACTTATACTACACATGGTTCATAGATGTGCAAAGTAACTGTACCTAATGTGTTTGTTTATCAACCTATAAAATAAAAAAATAACATGCTCTTTTGACTGCTATTTCAGTTGCAAGTATGTAACAATATTTTTGGACTCCTGAGTGAACACTTGTCTTTAAAGATGTTCTTAGCAGGGATGGAACGGTGAAACTTTTTGCAAACCGATGTGAGTACTTGCCAATACTAAGTACCAAAGCCAATACTTCTACCATACAAAACAAATGCAATTAATTGGAAGACACGTTTTATTTTCTGCTCTGCTTGTTACAAAAAATAATGGTGAATAACATAAAAACTATAAATAAAAAAAGCCACAAGACGTACATTTCAATTGAAATCTGTTTCCAGATTTTAAGTATCGTTTTATGGTATCGACCAATACAAATACATTAGAAGAGAATTGTGCCCTATACCTGATACCGGTATCGTATTGGTGCATCCCTAGTTCTAAGACTTAAAACTTAGGTCTAACTGTCATTCATTGTTTTAGTTGTAAGAATATGATGTTAAATGGAGAGAAAAAAGAAAAAATGCAAAGCACATTTGTGTAATCTTGCATTCTCATCAATGAATTGGACCTAGACAGTTATGACCTTTTTAAAAAAGACATAATTTCACATTTTTGTAAATCACATAAGAAAACATAAGGCCACATGTGAATATAACGACAATGTGAAGTATCATATTACCATTGTATGTTAGGTATGCGTAACACAGGTTTTGCAAGTGGCAAAAAAGAGGTACCCAAGGGAGACCCATAAACTTCATGGTTGTGATGCCAATGTAAAACCTATGAACAAATCTTGCGACCATGTGAAACCTGTTAACTTTATATGATGCCCATGTGAAAATTTGAACTTATTGTGATGCTGTTGTGAAATAATAAACTTTATGTGATGTTCTTGTGAAACCCACACATTTAAGTAAGGTGTGGAGCCAGAAACTTCATGTGATGCCCATGTGAAATCTATAAACTTAATTTGATACATAGGTAAAATCTATAAATTATATATGATGCCCATGAAATGCATTAATTGTTTATCATTCCCATATGAAACCTTTAAAATCAATGTGGTGCCTATATGCTACAAATGAATTACATGTGATGCTCATTTAAACCATAAACGTTATGCTGTGTCCATATCAACACGATACATTTTGTGTGATGTCCATTTTTTTCCCCATTCTGGCACCCTTTTTTTCTGGAAAAACTTGATCAAAACTTCTATTTTTGCTTCCAGTGTGCCACAATAAGATCATGCACGTATCTAGTCCCCCCTTCGAAAACTTCTTGAATGCAGTCCTGCTTTGTGATTCACAGTCGGTTGCTGTGACAAAAAATTAAAAATAAAAATAAAGAAAAATTAAAAAAATATGATTTTGATGCTTGCTAATAAAATAAAAGGTTGGCATTGTGCAAGAAGTTTACTCCACTTGTGTGTTTCCAAAGTGGCCCTGACTTCTGAGACGGGGATGGCTGAATATTGTCCATTGAGCTGTCCATTTTAATACATTACACCCGGTCACGTCAGTTTGTCCCTTTTCGTACAAATGGGTTTAATCTGATTTTTATATATACCACCCCCCATCCCCCAACCCACTCCTTTACATAAAGATGTCGCACAAATGGAAATTATCGAGTGGTATAATTTTTTTTTCAATTTATGCGCGCAAATCAAGGTCATGAGCCTGACCGAAGCCGCGTGTGAACACTGCTGCTCTTTACTTGACGCAGCGCGCTGCAGACGTTCACAGATCGATATGTGCCAGAGGAATAATGCCATACTAATCTATTAATTTGCTGAAATGGGGCCGTGTTGAGTGTTCATGGTAAGGTGAGCGTCAATATGCTGGGATGATTTGATGATATTTGAATGAACCCTTTGTCTCTTGATGAGGTCATCATACAATAGTTTATGCTGACTGATCGTGTATGTTTATGAGTGTGAGTACAACTAGTGCCTCGGACTTTGCGAACACTGGATGAACATACCCATGATGAGTGTTGAAATCTTAATTAAACGGCCTAAAAACAGACAGCAGGTACTAGCCCACAGCTGCCGCCTAAATTAAAGCCAAGAGGGCAGTAGCCTACTGCTAGAATAACAAGTAAGGAAATAAATTCTCTAAAACCAGCATGTAAATATAACCATCAGATTATCATTTCCGCACAGGCGAGTTCCTCTCTTCAAGCTTCCTGGTCCAAATTCCGTCTAAATTCAGCCATTTTAAAAAAGAGATTAAAAAAATTGAATAAAAACGTAACATGCATCTCGATGTCTAATTCGATTCCTGTAAAATAGTTTATTTATTTTTTATTTTTTTCAAAATATCCCATTGCTGTGTTTTGTACCTTTGTTTAGAATTCAATAATTTTTCTTATGTAATCATGAACCGAGCTGAAAAGGGTGTTAATTGCAAAAAATATTTAGATTACATGCTTATACCACCTCAAGAAAAGGCACACTTGAAGGCTGAATCCACGTTCTTTTAGGTATTTTTGGTTTAAACACAAGATGACCGTGTCGGCATAGATGTTTCCGGTTTGAGCTATTCATTTGGGAGTGCCATGACACCTGTAGAACCTTATGAAACAAAATACCCGTTTGATAATATATCTTTAATTAGAAGATTTGCATTTTCTTTTGCACATGTTTAATATGGATGAGGCTGTTATTGGGCTACGGTAGAATAGTGCAAGCTTTAATTGTGAGCTATTGCGATTGTTTTATTATTCATATGTACTCAGAGTTTTCTTTTTTTTTTTTAAAGAAGAAAGGTTACCAGCAAATGTTTCAGACTATTTTTTACAAAAAAAGTGTACTTATTTGTTAATGATATTTAATTTATTTTATTAAATTAAATTTATTTGATTTCTTATTTAATGATATTTAAATCCAAGTGTTGCTAGCAGGCTACAGAGATGTTCATATGCAAAATCCAAAATATGTTTACCTATAAAGTATATGTGCCTAAAATGTGATAAAAATGAAAGTTAATACCAAGATAAAGCAAAAAAAATAAATAAAAAAGAGTGAGTAAAAAGTTAAACGGATATTTTGAATGACAGAAACAAACGTTGAAATGCCTGTAAAAAAAAACTACGTCGACTCGTACTCAGGGAATAATGTCCTCGAATACCTTACCCGTAATTTCGGAAAGATGGTGCCAATTACGCACGTAATTGACCAAGCTACTCTTTATGTAAAATAACGTTTTAAAGCGTGTAACACTTGAATGAAGGCAGAAAAGCCACCTGCTGTTGCTCAAAGAGTGAGTGGATGAAGTCCTGCTTTAAGCTTTAATTAAATCTCCACATCTACATTTACATATATTTAAAAGATAATGGAAGACAGTATGAAATAAGATGAAAAATGAAACGTAAGGAATATTTTTGATTTATTTCACAACATGATCCAGCAATACAATATCAAAACGTATTTTTTTTTTGTTCTGTACAAAGGAGAGGCGTTTAAGGAATTTTATTTTCCTGCGCCTCATTAAATATATACATTTACATTTTTTTACACCAGATATTTTTTTTCATCATTTTTAATCCCTCCGTTTCAAACACACAAATTGTCGTAAGAGACTTGTGCTTAAGAGATCTTTCTGTGTGGAAGTAGCATTTGAAAGATTCACTAAAAACAGAAAGCTACGTGGGTATTTTTACAGCTAGTGTCTTGATTGTCCCCCTTTAAGTGCTTAAAAAAAGATAAAACACATGTTTCACGCTCAGTAAATTCATTCATCTGACAGCACTGTCATAAGCTCTTGAAAAGGAAATAAAATTCAAAAGAGGGTGTTAGGTGATAAGTAGGTCGCCACTTTATGTAAACAAGTTTCACCCAAGTTATTTATATGTTTTTGCATCGTACAGATCTGGCCTGTCCAGCGACAATCAGATTGTAAAACATGGAAAATAAAAATACACTTATCAAGCAGTGGGCAGACTCCTGAGATGTCAATAATAATAATAATAATAATAATAATAATAATAATAATAATAATAATAATAATAATAATAATAATCGGCACCCTCAAGGAAAATGACACAATTATCTGACAAAGTAAGTCCATGTTTGCCTGACAGTGACAATCTCTTCTTAGCCTTTTCGCAGTGTATGACTTTGTATAAAAATATTGTCATTTTTTTATTATTTTATGATGAGATGACACATCAAACTCTTTTCGGCGGTTTTCAAACCGGTCTGAGCAGCGGCACAGATGTGACGATGGGATGGGAATAGTAGACTCCCGGGTGCGGGAAAGTGAGCAGCGGCTGGCTCACGGGAACGCTGGCCGCTGCGCTCCCCGCACCCTCCGAGGCCGAGTTCTCATGGTAGAGGATGGGCACCCGGACTATCCTCTGCGCCGCGGCGTGGCTGAGGTTGGCGGCCTCCAGCTCGGCGGCCAGCTGTCGCTTCCACTTGTTCCGCCGGTTCTGAAACCAGATCTTCACCTGAGTTTCAGTCAGGTGCAGGGAGGCTGCCAGACCGGCGCGCTCCGAGCTGCTCAGGTAGCGCTTCATGTCGAAGGTGGACTCCAGCTGGAACACCTGGCTTCGGGAGAAAACTGTGCGTGTCTTCTTCTTGCGGCACGGCTTCTTGTCCTCATCGCGCTTTTTCCACTCCTCCAAGTCGCCCTTCTTGGCCTCCTCCACGTCGCTCTCCTCCAGGATGATTTCGTCGCTGCTTTTGTTGTTGCTGTGCTCATCCTCGTCCTCGTCATCGTCGTCTTTTGCGTCTGGTTCGGATTTGAGCACAAGGTCCGGGGAGTCTCTGTCCGTGCCAGAGGTCGGAGAGGAATCTCTGGCTCCTGGTTTCTCGATTGCTGGAAAGGACACACACGCAGGAAGATGTCACGATACAGAAACTAGCTTTTTATGCCTTTGGGGCATTTATCACTGCTTGTTGATATCAGACAATCGGTAGAATTCATGGAAACTACAGTAGGAAACATGGTCTGTATCAAACTTTGTTTCTACCAAAAATGTGATCATTAAAAATAAATCTTATTAGGAACATTTCTTTAGTCTTTTAATTCTAATATGCACCTTTTCATGTAAGGTCGTTATGATCTCACATGTATAAGTCATGAAAAACGAGGATGTATCAAAAGGCTGTCAGTGACGAAGCCTTGGAGATGAGATGTGCACCATAAGCGCGGGAGACAAATCAAAAGCAAGCTGCGTATCGTCACCCTTATCCAATGGTTTCATCATGTCTTGCTCATTTTATGCACAGTGCGTTGCTTTATTGATCTATTCTCCCACGTCGTGGCATAACAAAGTAGGCCTTCGTGTGGACAAGGTGCTAAATCTCTATGGGCCTGGGACATATTTCAGGAAATGCAAAATTTCACGGAAAATCTACCTTTTACGAAGACGTTTTGCGTACAACAAAACAGATTTCGTTCATTCTGTCAAATGTATTTAAAACAGACTAAATAATTTCACATCTGCTCATATTACCTTCATTTCTGTGTAGATGAGCCGCTGAACTGAGGGTGTAGGGGTACCACCATGCCGAGGTGCGCTCCAGGTAGTGCGCCGGCAGAGTGAATCTCTGCGCGGGCACGTCAAAGCGTGGAAAGTTGAATTCTGCGACCTGGGAAAGGGAGAATCCTCCCTCCAAGGCCGCTTTAGCGGAGGCAACAAGCGGCGGTTTGGGTTTAGACGGCTTGCTGTCACAGTTCAGCAGGTTCTTGATGAAAAAAGGGGAATCCTTGGCCGGAGCGCACGTCTCTTGCGTCGTCTCTGGCATCGCTGCTGTTGCGGTCTGAACGCAGAAGTCCAGGAAATTTTATCAAGAGCAGAGGAGGGGGCAAAGGAAAAATGCTGACTTACAGGCTGTGGAAATCCCAGGTACTTGGAGTTCCTGTTTTTCTAACTCAACTTCACGCCTGGAGAGCGTCGTCAAAACACACTTCCTTCTCGGCGGGCGAAATAATGAAATAAGTCGCTGATACGTGTCACAAAAAGGCAATCATGGGCATGTCTCACCCCGGAGTGTTTCCGTCAAAAACGGAGGGAAAAAACCTTTCGTGTCCCAGCGTGTCAGTCAGTCTGGTGTCTGATGCTAATGATGAAATAAAAATGTCATCCAAGTTAAATGCGGAAAGTATAGGCGATTGGGCATGTACAATGGCAAATGGGATTAAGGGAGAGATGGCGAGGGGAGGGAGGAAAAAAAGAGGGAGAGACCATCCTCCCCTCCTCTTCCCACTCCGTGCGCCCTGTGGCTGCAGGCTGTTCCCGCTCCCTGTTATTGGTCTCATACAGTCCAATTAGCGGCAAATGAACAATACCAAAAGGAAGGATTAGGACCCGTCGCACAATGAACACAACACGAGGATTCACACATTGCCTTACTCAAAAAGATATAATATTATTTAATCGAATATAAAGGCATGTGCGCTCTAATTCTCATAAAATGTGTGGTTCTTGTTTTTTATATTTTTATATAATTAAACTGCTATCGAACCAGCATTTAAATAATTGGGAGGCATTAGGTTATTAATAGTATTATTTGAAAAAAAAACTATTTACTTGAAAATTAAATCCTAATAATAATAATAATAATAATAATAATAATAATACGTTTTAGGACCGTTTTGCAACAGTTGTCCTGAATTTGGTAATTGCTTCAATAAAGCATTTTTATTGGATACAAATTTATTTATAAAAGCAAGTCCCATCATGAGTGGGTGTAAGGTCTCATGTCAACAACCATCTTAGAGCTTCCAACACCACAGGTCTGTTATGCACGCTTTTCTCTCACCTAATAAATAATGACTGCAATATTAAATAAATACCAATTAAATAAATCCATTTGCCTTTTTCTTATTTGTGGATATGTGTTAATTTGTTTAATTGTTCTTCGCCCAAACCTAAATAAACTGTTGACTATTGTTTGGTAGTACTCTGAATGTTCATTTATCGTCAGTTGTTGCTGCTCGTATAATGAGAAAAGAAGGGTCTGCAGCTTCACAGCGCGTCACCATTGGGCGATTAGATTCATATTTCTAATTCATTGATTTCCAGAGAGGGCCACTTCCACAAACGTCTGCGGGTCGCGCAGTCATTTATTTTTTAAATTTCTAATCGATTTTGTTAATTCATCCCTCAGATTGCGCTCTTTGTAAAATGCTCCATGTATATTCACTCATTGATATTAATTGACTTGTTAAACAGCAGCCCTGTTTGGGATGTGCTGAGGCTGGAATGGAGGAAAAACGGCGGAGGGACAGCGCCCTCTGTGGGGAGTAGGCAGCTTGTGCCTGATTCGACCACCTAATGAGGGCAACTGTGTTCTCACAATGTAGATTAGATAGATTTGCAAAAGACTGCCTTATACCTGTGTTTTCATTCATTCATTCATGTGTTGTTTTGATATGATTATACTATTTTTTTAGAGAATAAATTAAGTTCAAACTTCTAATGTCAAATCCAAATATACAGAAACTGGTGCTATTTCACAGTGAACTGCTCAACTGGAAACACCCTGTGGTTCTAATGGCAGCAGTTGTTTGTTATCAATTGAACTGTATGCATCCCTGTCAAAGTGAGGTGTAAATGTTTTATTAGAACCCCATATTACTATAATAAGCTGCAATATGCAACATTGTTAGCATTTTGGTATGTTGAATAACATTTTTATTTATTAAATACCGATTGATACTTATCTAACTTGATAAGCAGTCTTTTATGGCACTATAAATTAAATTTGACTGCACTGTATTTTAATTGTAATAGAAGCTAAATTTTTGCAACTAAATTTTAATTGGTATGTATGATTGTATTTTATTGGACTGACTCAATTAAACAAAATGTTTTCATCTTTTCTTTTAAGCTTCTTGAAAATGGCTCCTATAGTGAATTGGTGCAATATGAATAAACTGAATGGAGCTGTTTTTTAAATTATTATTCTTTATTCATTTATTTATGCATGTCATTTCCACTAGGGCTTTGCATGTAGTAAGTGAAGAAAGTTTCTATTCTCTAAAAACTCATTGAAAGAAAAATAAAAAAGGTTTTAATTGCTAATGTGGTCCTTGGACTTTTAAAAGCCAGGGCTGATTAAACACAAAACAGCTGAGTTATGAGTTAAACTCAGGATTTTCCACACAGGAAATGGGTAAAACACTGTTAAAGAAGTGAATTAACTGGGATAACTCACGACCCGAATAACTAAACATAGAGTATTTGGGCATGGATTAATTATTTTTATTTTTAGTTTATTTCTAAACTGAAAATGTTCAGATTAAAAATGTAAAAAAAAAACTTAATACAACAAATTCAAAATATCTATTAAGACTGTAATGGAAAAATAATTGATACTGGATAACAAAGTTCATAATAAAACAAGTGTACAGTATATAACACTATAAACACTCTGCCTATAATACATTCTGACTAATTGTTTGGTCACATTCTGAATCTTTAAACAGCTCAGTGGGAAAAGAGAACATTAACAAATTGGGATGAAAATGAAAATTAACAAATTGGGATGAAAAAAGCATTTTTGAATATGCCATATCAGTATTGCGAGTGTGCATGCTCACGAATACGGCTTGGACCCCCGGTCACGGCTTTTGGACCCCAAACAACCCCCCTCCCCCCCCCCCCCCTTCACTGTAAACAGCGTATGCATGCATGTGTTTTTGTTAATACGGAGCCTATTAAAGCCTCTTAAAGGCTGTTTTGGGTGAATTTTCAAGTATACCCAGTACTCATTGTTTTGTGGTTGGCTGTAGAAATGGTAGTTAGAAAATTAAACGGTGGAGAATGCAAAACGAACCCGTGTATGAATGACACTGACCTTTGTAATGGACCACCATTTATTGGCATATACCTTAAACACTGACAGCACATCTTGACTCCATGCGCATTGGAATGAATAGTTGCTGAAACCACTTCTGCATGGCAAGATTCCCTTCTTCCCAGCATCTAACAGCGTTTGTGGGTCTGGGATTATCACTCCGTGGAATGTCAACAAGCCCTGTATAATCAGCCTGGAATATGCCACTTTCCTCTTCTTTCATCAAAAATAATCAGCAGTTTCTAGCTACACACGCTGGTGCACATAACTCTTTCATATGCTTCGCAGACACAGATAGCCCTCTACGGCAAATATATGTTTTTAGTTTGTCGACTTTCCACTGTTCAAAATCATCAATTTTGCAAGTTTCGCTATCTATATATCTTTGCTTATGGCAGTTTGGGGTCCAAAACCCCAGAATGCATTACGCACATTGCAATACCGATATGACTTTTTGAATATGGGTCACCAGATATGGAGTCAAAATGCTGAAGGAACCACAAGTACTCAGCAAAAAGAAAAGAAAATAGCATTTGTTGGTTGCATTTTTGATTGTTCTTTTAATGAAATCTGTGTTTTGAACAGTGTAGGCATAGTGAGACATAGGTCTGCGTGCACCACGGCTGGCACCTGACGTTGAGTTTGGTATTTGATTTGTAACTGCAAACACTTAAACACTAACTAGAGTCAGTGTTTCATCTTTTTTATGAGGAGTCTGGACTGTCATTGATCATCTACAGTGCAAAACTTGAAACACCATGAGTGATCAAACACTAACATGATTATCCTACATTGAATTAATATCTTAAAACGCAGTTTAATATTCAAACCTTTATCATATTTGGAAGAAAAAAACACAAAGGGGATTTTGACGGTTTTGTCTTATTGGTACCACCTTTTTATATTTGTGTATTTCTGGTTTAGTTCCGCACATGAATCCATGCCTATAATCAAAATTTAAAGGTTATTTGTAGGGCTTTTTATTATTTTCTCGGAGCATGGTGATAATAGTAATGATAAACTGTAGTGTTCTAGCAGTAAATGTGTGGGCAATGTTTCTTGTGAGGCATAAAAATACAGCCAAAATAAACTCACTAGACTACAATTTTGAGTCTATAAAGCAAAGAATGAAAAAAAAGAAAACGGCGTAGAAACGTACACAAAAGCATTTTTTTTTTTTTTGCTTATGCTGTAATCCATGCTGGAAGGAAGAACTGATACTTGAGACCCCATCATTGAACATAGGGATAAAAAGTAATATCCTGCAATGAATTCGAACAAAGTACAGCTTTGATTATGCAGTAATTAAAAACATGCAGTAGTCTTTGCCCACGTGCCTTTTAGAGCCTCTGAATGTTCCATAAGTCTATTTTTGTTGCTCCTCGGGTAGGTTACTATGGCCTTTATATTATTTATTTCAAAGCGCCCAGATATTGATTATTTCACAAGGAAAAATGACAAATGGCAGCAGGGAATGACACGGTCAGCAGGTTCTATTAGAGAAATGATAGTGTTGCTCGTGGTTTGTTAAAAGGTCCAGTTTAGATACTTTATAGGTTTACATCCATCATCGTCTAATGACCTATTTGATGAAAAACACGCGGTCTGGTGACAACAGCCCTGTGAAGCCAACTTTGCTTTGTAATTGCTCCCATATTAAATATAGATTTTTGTTTTGATATCTTGTGAGAATTCCTTTCTGTGGGTCAGAATTGTGATAAAAGACAACGGCAAAAGCTCAGGGAAAGAAAGCAGGAAAGAGGGTCTAGGAGAACAGGCAACTAAGAGGTGTTGACAGTGAAACTGTGAGTTTGTTGAGTTTCAGGAGAAAAGATTTAAGTTCTTTACTGGGGTGTAAAGTATAAGGGTTGATAAAAAAAATACAATGAAAATAGACATCCAGCACTACACATTAATAATCGTAATGAACAAAAAGCATAAACACAACATCTTAGTTGCTGCTCCCATTTTTCTTGAACTGAACTCAAAGATCAGATTTTTTTTTTTATTAACAAAATAGACAGATTACTTTCAAATTCTTTCCATCCAACCTCCCAGGTGTGGTATATCAAGGTGCTGATTAGAAAGCATGAATTCTGCACAGGTGGGCCTTGAGCTTGCAACAATAAAAGGCCACTGTGAAATGTCCAGTTTAATCACATAGCACAGTCCCACAGATATTGCAAGTTTTGAGCAAGCATGCAGTTGGCATGTTAACTGCAGGAATGTAGAATCCTCTAATTGAATCCTCTAATTGCAGCCATGATGAGCAGCCACCTGGACAGCTGCTGCAACAGTCGGTTTGTGTGACCAAAGAATTTATGCAAAAACTGACAGAAACCATCTCAGGAAAGCTCATATGCATGCTTGTTGTCCTCAAAGGGGTCTTGGCCTGATGGGAGTTCATTGTTGTGGCAACTAGAGTGGGCAAATGCTCCCATTTAATGGTATCTGGTATCTACGAGATGTGTTCTCTATGTATGAATCACTGTTCCCCACACTGTTGGTGTAGGTGAGTGGTTTGCTGACATCAATGTTGTGGATCTGGTGCCCCATGGTGGAGATATGGTATGGGCTGGGATATGTATGGACAATAAACACAGCTGCATTTTATTGATGGTATTTTGATGCACAGAGATAGCGTGACAAGATCCTGAGGCCCGTTGTTGTGCCATATATTCACGACCATCACCTCTTGTTGCAGCATGAAAATGCACGGCCCCATGTTGCAAGGATCTGTACACAATTCCTGGAAACTGAAAATATCCCAGTTCTTACATGGCCAGCATACTCGCCGTACATGTCACCTATTGAGCATGTTCGGGCTGCTCTGGATCGGCGTGTATGACAGCGTGTTCCAGTTCCTGCCAATATACAGCAACTTCGCACAGCCATTGAAGAGGGGTGGACCAACATTCCACATACCATAATCAACAAGCTGATCAACTCTATGTGACAGAGATGTGTTGCACTGCATGTGGCAAATGGTGGCCAGACTACATACGGACTGAATTTACTTTAATTTTTGTATTTCTATAAAATGACTGTTATGGCCAGCGGCTTTGTGTGTTGTCTCCTATTTATTTTATTCTGTTTAGATGCAGGAGTTATAGTGAAATGGCAGCTTCCTTTTTGATGGCTCTAATGTGGAATCAGTAAGACCCTACACTGATTGGCACTTTCAGCTTGAAATTTCCTGCAGCAGTGATTGGACCAGTCAGCAGTTGATCGTCCAATCACTGAAGAGGACACCCTATTTAAGACTCACATCCTGATAGCAAGGGGTTTCTGTGTTTTTGTTAGATCAGCGTGCCACTTTTGCTTGGTGTTTGGGTGTCTTTTCTAGCTGTTATTTAGCTGTTTAGCTAAATGTTAAGATTTTTCTGTGGACCTTGCTGTTTAGTTTTGTTTTTGGCCTGTTGAGACTAACTTCGTGGGAGCTTCTCGCTTGTAGAAAGTGACCTGGGTTGTACTTTAACTTTTTTTTGTTTAGGTTTTGTTTTTTCTGTGCGTTATTAGCAGCTACTCTGTTTTGAAGATGGATTTTGTTTTAATTGTGACAGAGTTTTGTTTTTCAGGGCTCTACTTTACCATAATTTGTAAACGCCTAAATATTTTTGGTAATAGTTGGGGTTTTTTATGTTTAATTTATTCAGAGGCTTGTTTTTTTTATCTTTTGGGATTAACCCTCTGATTTCTGTTAACTCCCACCATTTATTGTAAAATTAAACCCAACAATAAACCACTTTACTTTGAAATCTTTAACAAATGGTTTTTAATGTTACCTATCTTTCCCACCCGGTTGAGCTGGGTTGTAATATTAAATGGGGGCTCGTCCGGGATATGAACCCCTGGTCCTCTCGCAGTAGCATTACCATATAGAAGACTATACAGTAGTAAATGTAATTTCTGAAAGAGTTGGAACACTCTTCAAAGTGCAGTAAAAATGAGTGCAGAAAGCATTAATTTCATAAGAAATGGAAAAATTGTTTTCTGTGGTATTTGGGAATTTAAAACAGTAAAGAATCAACTAAGAAAGCGCATAAGAGTAAAAATAAATATTAATATAGTGGAGCTCTGTGCTAAGGCTAGAATGGTTGATGTGATGTGTTACTTGTTGTCAAGACCTGTTACCTACTGAAATAAATTTGCACATTATGAAATAAAACCGACCATCTGAGAAAATCACAACTTAAACTGCTAAGAAGAGGCTAAGTGCATCAAAATTGCTACAGACATTTAGAAAAACTGTCTAATAACAGCTGTCATTTTTCCTGTTATATCAGAGCCGGTTGTTTTCATTTATATGTTTAGATTTTAATAATATAAGCCTTTGGATTGTACTTGAGATGAACACACCCATTTTATCTATGGAATTGGTAGTTTGAAACTTCAAACATCAGTGAATTACTGTGACATAAACAGAAAAGGATACATGGTTTCTAAATTTCTAACCCAAATCTGAAAGGTGTATTTTGCCTCTTTATTCTTTGCCCTTTATCCAGACATGTCAAAAAAATCCACTGAAATCTTATACTTTCTTAAATCTCAATTTAATAAAAACAGACCAAATATTATTGTAGTTCATCATCCAAGCTGTTGTGTGAATGTCTAGGCTAATCATTCAATTTTTGTACAGCTCATAAGGCACTGTTCAGTCCATCATCTAAAAATGGTAGAGAGTAATAAAAAATTTAAAACATACCTACATATAGGAACACACAAAAAATGACAGAACAGGCAAGGAGAGTATCATCTGAGATGCGAGCATACTGCAGAGATTCCTGGCTCAGGCCGAAAAATCTGTGGACGTGACAGCTATAAGAAGGACACTGTTATAGGAGAATTGTATAAAGTCTCATTTGCTGTATGCAGTAAGCCATGAAGGTGAAACACCAAACATGTGGAAAAAGGTACTGTGGTGAGATGAGAAAAATTAAGCTTTCTGGCCTACATGCAAAACTGTTTGGCAGAAAACTAGAGATGAGGCAAGGCAACTTTATTTGTATAGCACACTGTCAACAAGGTAATTCCAGGGACTTTGGTTGACTAGAGGATATAATAAAAGTAGAAATAAAACAATATAAGCATAAAACAAAACATTAGGGACACACAATATTAACTCAGTGTTTCAGCAGCTTTGCATTTGTCCAGGTTTCTCTGTGGTTGATGGAGGGGCGCGGGGCTCAAAAGAAGTTAGCCAGCAGGCTAACAATAGGCCAACATGGCTTAGCAGACTCACGGTTGTTCAGTAACTGGTGGCGCAGGAAGCTTTTGACTGGGGCGTTGGGATCATCCTTTCTGGCTTGGCTACACAGCAATCTGCTCCAAACGTCCATGAAACACTACCTTTGAGTCCTCCAGCATGACATTGGCCTCATATTAGCACGTGGCACGGAATGAATGCAGCTTCTGGCTAGTTGGAGTCCCACTGCATTTGGGGTTGGGTCCTTTTCCCTCTTGCAGCAGCATCTGTAACTCAGGGGAGGTTTCAGCAGGCTTTGGGTATAAAACAATGGATTTGTTTCATTGGTGTTTGTGATTCACCTGATATTGGCAGTCATTGGGTGTTTCTCAATACCCAGGAACCTTGCCTTGATACCTTGGTCCCGCCCCGGTTGCCTAGGAGATACGTCATCAGGGACTACCAAGGCGTGTTCCAATGTTCATGTTCTACCGAGGAATCTGTCCTCTGTTTGTTCGCCATTTAGCATACTAACCAAGGATACATCAGACATGCCTTGATGGCTTCTCTGGGTCAAAAACGTCCCAGAATACAGCGCGGTAGGAGCCGGCAGCAGCTACTTCGGGGGTAAATTTCTATTTTAAATGTAAGTCAACTAATTTTAACTATCAGGCTTATATCTAAAATGTTTGTTTTATTTTTTAAATTTTTTTTAAGATCCAAAGCAGTTATATGTGGTTGGTTAGTTGCTTAGTGGTTGCAGCTTCGGTGGCTACAAGGTACTAATTCGTTTGCACATTTAATTTGACTGACATATACAAAAAAAAGTAAAATTTTCGTTATACATTTCCAGTTCCATGGCTGAAGTAAAATTACTACGCTACAATGCTACTATGATGGGCGGTACGTAAACAGAGCACGTAAGCCAGCAGCCGCGTTCACGTAAGGAAAGTCTGTTCCCAACCGCTTTTTTTGACCAAGAAAGGACAGGTTCCTTTGTGTCCCTTGGAGTGAGTTTCTCACCAACGAAAGAAGGATCTGAATTCACCAGATTCTCCCCTTCGTCCAAGCCCTCAAAGGGCTAAGCTGGAAGAGACCAGAATGCTTCTCTTATTTACATAATTTGAGTACAATTTACTGTAAATAATTATCAGCAATACTGAATTTACACAAAGTCCTTGCATTGTTAGAAAGTGAATAAATTGTATTACCAGAATTATTATAATCATGTTTAAATACCACTAGAAATTAAGACATATTTCTTTTTTAAATGCAAGATTTCTTAGTCATTGTGTAGCAAAGTGGTAAGTGCAGGTACTCATTGGTTTGAGTCCCAGTCCCATCCTGCATGTTTTCATGCCTCCAATGTCAAATAAAGGTTATTGGGGCAACCAAACCTTTAAAAAAATAAAATAAACAAAGAAATGAGAGGTTTGACTTTTCTCATTTTGGCTATTTCTCTAGCCCCAGTGAAAATATTATGAAGTTTTCCCAACTCAAAAATTCAATTTCTGTAAACTTTAAAAAGTTAGATTGAAAAACTTTTTTTTAAGATTAAACTGAAAGGTGTTTCTGTAGCATTAACTTAAAATTATTAAGTTCTCCCATCTTAAAAATACCTGTTAGTTGACTAAACTTATATATTTTTTAAAGAAATATCAAAGAAACAGTTATTACAGTGATGACATGGAGAAATATTGAAAAGATATCTGATTTTAACCATTATGGGTATTTAAAAAATGTGCATTATACTATAAGACAGGTGTCATCAAGTATGTATGTATTGAACTCCAATGGTTGTATGTGGCTGCAGAGGTGTAAGGGATAGTGCAAATCCTTCCAACTAGTCGACCTGAGGTCAACACCAGGCCTTTCAGTTTGTAGTCACATTACACAACACAATCAAAAGTATGTTGGTGTTAGATTTAAAAATAATATGACTACATTTGTAATAAATTCATGTAATGCGAGCAATAAACATCAGGTTATTCAACATTATATTTTCAAATTTTCTCATGTAAGTAAAATACTTTGACAACATTTCTTATTCAGGAGAGAGAAGATAAATTATGCCAGATTTATTTATTCTGATACTGTAGAGCCAATGTACACAATGCAATCAAGTAGATTGAAATAGCTTTTTTTAGTGTGTTATCCAATAATTACAATATGTTTTGTGAACCATTTCAGTTCATTTACTTAGACAAATTGAAAGAGCTCTTGCCCAAGTCTTTTTATCAGACCCCATCCACCCAAACAGCAGCATTTATTACCAAAACTGGTTCAGTCTGTGTCCTTCTTGCACTCTTAACTCTCGATTTCAGTTTGAAACAAGCCATTGAACTAGCGAAGGCCACACGGAGATGTTTAGATTTAAGCATTGCATTTAAAGGAATTAGTGGCTGTCCACTGACCCGACAAGCTTTAATTGGGATTGTGCAGGCATTGATTGTAAGTGGCCATGTGGCTCTTGAATTACAGCCTGATTAACTTTTACTCGCTCCTTTGCACTAAGCGGTCGAAAGAAGCTCAGTGTCATTCAGCTGAGCCTAACATAATGAAATCTTGTTGCTTTCTGTGTGAACAGGTAACAACATGGATTTAAAAGGAAGATGATTGCTCTGCTTAAAGTGCAACTCACCCCAAAATCCACTTTTTTTTTGTTGATAAACTGTATAAATGAGTCTATAATAGCACTATCTAAATGTCCGGTCATTATTTTATGTATTTTAGTATATTTTAGTGAAAATATACATTTTGTACCAAAAACCATTAGTTTAATGCCCCAAGTGGTTAAACAATTACACTGCAATAGAATTCACTAGAATTGGAATCCTGCATTGCTAACGGCTCAGCTCGGGTTTCTGAGGGTTGATTATTGACAACAGCAGTCCGGGAGTCTGGTGGGGTATAAAGTTGGGGCATTAAAACACGTGCGGTCTCGTCCACACCTCCGTAGCGAGGTGCCATGAACTCCCTGCAGCTCAATTGGCTCAAAACCCTGGTGCTCCGTTATGCAGGTGGTTAACCGTACTTGCTGACATTTGCTCATTACCTATGACAAAAGGAATAACTGATATCAGTAAATGGAAAATAAAATCTGGGCTAAGAGTTCATTTTTAATGCAATAATGATGATGGTATGAAACGTTTTTTTTTGCACAATCCTGAATGATTTTTTCATCATGCTTGGGTACTTTATTTATAACTTGGGCACCTCTCTGCGACCTACATTTTCTGTTGTGGACAATGAAGTACAGTGGCCGCAGGTGCACCTGTCGTGGCAGAGTCATCCGAAATTACTCAAGCTAATTTATATTTAGCATCAGATTTAACCAAAAACAATGTATCACTCAGACAGCTGCCATTCTGTTGTAAGTTCTACATTTTTTATTTTTAATGCCCTGTGACATTTTCCCCATTTTGTTACATGTTGGAAGCAAAACAGTAAATGTTTGTCCTTTTCAAGACTAAATGCGTGTAATGTTTGGTGCACAATTGTACTCAGTTATTTTCGATACTTTGTGGAATTTCAGTTGTAAAGCTTTTTGGATGGGTCTCTGCCAACTTTGTAAATCGAGAGACAGGAATTTTTCTTTTCTATTTTTTTCTCTTTCTCCACAAGATAGATCAAGCTTAGACTGGACGGAAAGCCTCTGTAAAAATCAGTTTTCATGTCTTATCGCATATTCTCACTTGTATTCAGGTCTGGACTGGGACTGCACCATGCACCATGTAAATATACTTCGATCTAAACCATTCCATTGTAGCTCTGGCTGCAATCTAAATACATTACGGTTTCAACTTTCAGGTTATATTCTAAGAGGCTTTCCTCCAGGATTGCCCTGTATCTGCCGCTGCTGAACAAAATCATACCGCACATCATGATGCTACCACCCCCACTTTACATCAAGGGGGTGTTTTTTTCAGGGTACTTGTGGGTTTTTCCCCATATATAGTGTTCAGTATTTAGGTTAAAAAATTTCACTTTGGTTTAATCTAAAAAAAAGTAGTATTTTTCTACGTTTTCCATGTTCATGATGCAAACTACATATTGTACTTTTTAAGGATTCCTTTAAACAATTGCTTTCTTTTTACAACGCTACCAGTAACGCCAGATTTGAGGACAGAAAAACATGTTCACACAAATTCACAACTTATTTTTAGAAATTTATTTTGTAAAACAACTTCATAATTCCCCTCTGCATTTCCATTGGTCTCCCAGATAAAACTGTAGTAAAAGAGAGGGGAGAGGTTGAAACTTGACTATATGATAAAAATTTCAAGGGGTGTGAATATTTCTCTTCAGAGATGAGAACCTCTGTGTGGTATAGAAACAGTCATGGGACGGATGGGGCCCTTTTCCCCCCTCTATTATCTGCAGTTTAATCAAAGATTTTGAGCCACCTGCTCCAGATGTCAACCCTCTGTACCACCAGAAACTCTTCTGGTGTGGTGGCTGGATTGTCGCCTTTTACCCAGCCTCCCTGCATGTGTCATTACAAGTCAGTAATCTGGAGAAGGTAGCAGAAAGCTTCTCATCAGCGTCCGGCTGAGATATAGATATGGGCCTGGTAACAAATGGCCAATTGCACAGGCAGCAGAGCACACCATCAATAAAGCAATTTTTTGTGTCATAACAGCTGCGCTTTTCCTAAAGCCAACCTTTCAAAACTTTTCCCCCTGCAAATCGTTGCAGCCCCACCATTACAGCCCTGCCTTGTGAATTTAATGGATTCCGTACAAATAATATTCCGCTATAATGGAAAAGGTTGAAGTCACTGAAGACAGATGAAGTCATAAACATGTATAATTGAGAATCAAAGACCGATAAATTTTAAACTGCTATCCATTTTCTCTTTTTAGATGATGATATATGTCAGTGTGGCTGCAGGAAAATGGAAGAGATTATGGGGGAAAATTATAACAATAAATTTTCTAAACATACACCTTGATTATGCTTCGATTTTTTGGAAGGGTTGAGGCAGAGTGGAGGGGAGGAGGGGATTTGAAAGAAAGCTGGTATTGCGGAAAGCTTGCTGGCTAAATGGGACCATAAAATAGGTTTCCTGCTCTTTTGCCTGCATAGCGTAGGCATGCCTGGAGGTGTGACCCCCCCAGCCCCTCGCTCTCTAAATGGGGGAAATGAATTGTGTAATTTATTGCAAACGTGCACACAGTGAGATTAGATCAGCATATCCCATCAAAGGAACAACAATCAATCAGCCTCTAGTTAACAGCTTGAAACACATAAACCAGGCCACCTAATGGCTTTCCAATTTAACAGATTGATAGACTTATCCGGTCCTAAGGGATGAATTAAGAAAACTGGGTACTTCCATACAGGCTCTGGCACTTTTGACAGGACCTTTGCCCCTTTCTCCAGAATTATTTCTATATTTTCCTTAGAATATAAAGACAATGTCCATTTTAAAATAAAGATAAAGCTAATGTCTCCTGATTTATTTAATATTTCCCCCCTACACTGTTTGAGAAACCATCCTGGAGCTTATTTGTTATTCAGATGAAGCATGAGTGCAAGTGTGTCAGTTGTGGAGAATGGGTTGATTTTAATGACCTGATTATCCCGGGTCATTTGGAGCTGTGAATTCAGGGCAGCTATTCAAAGGCACTTAACAATATCTAAATGTGACCCAGGTTATCCATTCAACTGAGAATGTAAAAAAAAGAACTCACATGTTTCATATCTTATTAATCACATAATTAACTGATGCAAATTCACACACATTAAAATAGAAGCTGTAACCTTTCTGGATGCAAGCAGATAAATGTTTATAAAAAGGTAATAACTAAAAATAAACATGCATTAAAAGTTCACTGAACCATTTTGTTATTTAGTGTAAAGGGGTTAATGTTTCCCAGAGAAAACTCAAGTTTCTGTTTACAGAGAATTTGCTGTTAAGGTGAAACTGTTTTGAAACTAATCAGGTTTCAGCAAATGATCATGTGGTTTTATCTATACAGTGCCATCCACAGTTATCAGCACTGTGTTACAGATGTTTTAAAAGCTTAAATGCATTGTTCATTGCTGCAGCACCACCACACCCTGAACATTCAAAGGGTATTTTTTTTAAACATGCCACTAAGAAATATTTATAAAACCGCTGGTGCCACAATTACTGACAGTTCCAAAAATTCAGATGAAATAACTTTAAGCCTTTTAGTACTTTACACCTTTAATTTTATAAGATAATCGTACTGTTGTGCAATATTTAATCATTCAACAACAATTCCTTTTTCCTTGTGGAATAAATGAGTTCTGACATCCTTTATATTTCCTTTAGCCGCTCTCTTCAAAATGGAAACGACAAGAAAGTGTTCCATTTAAGATCAGCAGATGTCTTTGATGCCCATGAGTCACAAAATATAAAAATAAAAATAACAGGAACTGTGACAAACAAGGCTGAGTGACGACCTAGGCTTTAAATCTAGCCACAGCACAAAATGAGGAGGTTAGATGCCAGGGAGGAAATGTTTACACTGATTCTAAATGCCAAATGACAATAGTTTTCTAAAACAACAAAAAAATTAAACCGTAAACCGTGCCATATTTGTTCAATATCCATGAGCCAAAACAGACATCCAGACGAGGTCATTTGTTAGTTTAATAGCCAAATTACTTTTTAATGTACACTTGGATGCAAATGCAAAAGTGCCTCATTTTAATTAAGTTCCTAATCTCCAGTATCATTACTTGCCAGAACACCAAGCATTGTAAATAAGTGGCCACTAACCTAAAACAATTAAAATATCAGGAAAATTTTTTAATTTATTCACTATTTAACTCAATAATGATTAAGAGAACACAGTAAAAAAAACTTTTGTAACAAAGAAAAATCATTAATTTTATTTATGGAACACAGATTTGCAACAAACTAAACTTTCCAAGTAAAAAGGTATTCTTGAAATCCAGTTGAAGCCCAATCTATTCAAATTTATTGCAGCGTAACAGTCTTGTTCAAACCAAATATCATCAAACTATTGCAGTCAGGTTCAAAATACCATTACATTTTAAAACTTCCAATGGAAACCAATCTTTAAATTGATCCAATCCCTCTCTATGGGTATGCACTTTGCTGGATATGGTAAAGAAAGGAGATTTTCAGTTTTAAGAGGGAAAACAACTCAGTCAGGAAGACTTGTCTTAACTGAAGGGACCAGAGAGCAGGAAAAATGTACCAGGATGTTCCCCAAGCATTTCACTGACGGTAACCTCACATTCACCCCAACCAGAACTAAACACAACCATTTAGGCGGGTCCTGTTTTTTGAAGACCCACTAACCCAAAGCCTTGACCCAGAAATCTTATGTAGCATACACTCAGTGTATTATCTTGTCCTCATCCATGCAGACAGCTGATCTTTCTCTGTCACTGCATAATTGAGGAGCTTTTGGTATCAAGGATGTGATCCTGAGAGAGATGGGAAAGTGTTACCTTAGACCCACCACAACCTGATCAGACTAAAATGAGCCAACAGAAAAGTCCGTCTACAGGAGGGTCAATCTGGGTCAATTTAAAAATAACCAGCCACCGTTGATGTGGCAGAGCTCCACATGTTCATTCAATTCATTTGAACTTGTTATAAGTGACATGGATAGTTGAGGGGAAAATAATGTCAATTTTGTTTTGATCAGAATTTTTAGTCTAAGGATATATATATATATATATATATATATCCGTCCATAGTCAACTCAATGACCAAAGGCCAACGTCTAGCCAGGACCTGTGACTTCAAAACAAACCAACTTATTCACTCACCACTCCCATGCTTGACAGTAGCCATCTGTAATAATGTCAGAGATCCTTTCTCTTATCTCATTTGTCCGATGGCACTGTTTCCAAGAGTCTTCAGGTACATTCAAATGCATGTACACTAGCTTAAGTTTTGCGGACAAATTTCTAGAGGAAGCAGGCTTTTTCTGACAATCCTTCAAAACATTTTCCTGTCTTTTTGTATTTTTACTCTCATTAACCTTTTATCTTTATGATGCTAACTGGGGTCTGTAGAGTCTGAAATAGAGCTCTTGGGTTTTTTGCAATTTCTCTGACCATTGGATTATAGGACTTTGGTTTGAATATACCAGGATGTCCACTGTGAAAATTTGAATTTGTCTTAGGAGTTTTCTACTTGTGAATAATCTTTTTCCCTGTAAAATGACAGATGTCCGGTGGTTTGGACATTGCCTTATAACCAAAAGTCTCAAATTAATGATCAGCAATAATTTATAATTGCGTAATTGTGTTCAAAGAAACAAACTGCAAATGTGGTGACTTTTATAGAGATAGTCACTCCTACCTGAAAATGAATTAAATCAAGTCAAGTCAGGCATTTTTGTATGGCACATTTCAGCAACAATGCAGTTCAAAGAGATTTTACACACAAGGTATGAAATTTGCTTTTTTAGAAATATTGATTTGGTGAAATATTTTGTGTGTGTACACCCAAGGCTAGACCTCCACCTTGTTTTATGTCCTGATGTGTAAAACTCAATAATACTGTATGCTCTTCTCCTACCATGTAGGACCGGGACCCATTCCCTTACACATGACAAAGAAAATGGATTGAGATTCAGCTCACAGGTTAGAAATGAGCCACAATTGATTACCGATAGATCAATGTATTGGATAGCAAATGGGAGCCCATTACTAACCATTTAAAACTAATAGCACTTTAATTGCCTCTTTCTTCCTGCTTTTCACTCTGCTCAGTTGGAAAGTGTCTGCTATCTGACACATAGCAGGATCAATGCTCCAAAACGGAAAAGATCAACTGAGAGAACATGCAAACACAAAACAGGAACAAGGCTGTCAAATTTAGCAATTATTTTCTTCACGGGTTTAAAACCAACAAATGTAATTTTCTACTTGACACTAATATGCTCTCTGTTGACACAACTTTCCTGACCCCTGTGTTTGTTTGGTGAAGAGAAAAAGGGGCACATGACAGCAAAGTAAGTTCAGACATAATTGCTCCTGCCTCTCACTCCTCATGATGGACAGTAATGAGTGTTTGTTTTGTCTCTCAGCTCCCTCTTTGTGTCATGGGGTGGTAAAGAGCGCTATTATTGTCAGCTGCTTAACATAGCTCATTTTCCTCTTGTAGAAGCCGTGAAAGCAGCCAAACAGAAGTAAGAAAGCAAGTCTGAGATTTAGATTCATACAGTCGTTCAAACCCACTGACGTTTTTCCTCTTTTGTCATGAAAACAAAATTCAAGGTATTTTATTAGGCTTTTATGTTAGTATGCATTAATTGATAAAGATTCGGCATCTTTGCTGTATAACACAGCATTAGTTCTGCAGCAACTTTAAAGGCAAGGTATACGATTGTGGGAGTGCTCCTCAACATATTGCAAAATAAAAAGTCCCACCCCTTTCTTCATGTTCTCTCTCTAAGCAACGCCTCAATAACACAGGCAAGCGCAGCCAGCATGGTCTCATTGGGTCTCCGCCACAGTCAACAACTCGCAGGACACAAGCCATTTCAACCACAGTTACACAATATAACGTGATCTTACCTGTCCAGGAGAAAATCAGCAACCAACGCATTGGTTAGCGAGCCCTTAGCTTCCTTGAGTGGACGCCAACGTGTAAATGCAGCAGCTCCGATGCAGATTCAGCTTTGGCACGCTCTTCGTCGGCTTTCTTATTTCTCGTTGCTATTTCCACAACATATTTGTGTTTTCGATTCATTTTGGGAAGCTAATCTGCACTAACTTCGAATTAAAACCTTCACCAAACAAACACGTGGGCTACTGGCGCAATCAATTTATCTGTTGGTAAGGTAGCACAAGCTCACTTCCTGTTTACAGGCTAGAATGAGCGTTGCGTGCACACGAAGGGGGCGTGCAGAGGGGGAGGTTCTGGAACACGGAAACTTTGCTTACAAGCCTCTTATTTTGGACAGACCGTGGAAGTTGATTGGATGAGGTTTTCCAGGGGTTTCTCGCTGTAGAAAGAATGAAAATTACTCAGTCAAGTTTAAGAACTCCTAACTTATAGGTTGCTACTGGTATAGGTAGAGCATTTTTTGTTTTAAAAAAAGTGTTTCAAAATGAAATCGTTTACCCTGCCTTTAACAAACAGCAACTTTGAAATTAGTTTACAAAAAGTAAGAAAAGTCAGATATTTTTATGTAAGTCCATGATCTGATTCTAGAAAAAATGACTAACTCTGTTATGAGAGCTTTTGACATGAGAACTCATGATCATTATGAAAACATTTTTAATCAAAGCTAAGTATGTGTCATAAGTTGCGGTCCAGATGTTTGGCTTCATCGGGTAAAGTGAATGGGAAACATTATTAATTCCCACAGATCTGAAGGTAAAATCTACAAGCAATACATCCTGCTGTATATATGCTTTTGACAAAGGAGTCAGTTCTTGGCTTAATATGTTGTGTTCATAACACAACACTAATAAATGATTAGATAACACTAATAAAGACTGTTTGTCAGGCTGCCTTACAACACAGGGTTACAGTAGCACTGAAAATTTCACCATTTCTAGAAAAGTCTTCTAGGAAGAAAAACAGGAGACAGATTTACCAAAAAGCTATTGGACCATTTTTAGAAGTAAACACTGTGAGAATGCTGCAATTGGTTAATTGTTAGCCACTAACCTTGCTAAAGTTGCTTCAGAACTTCTTAAAAGTGCTAAAATAAGTTAAGATGGTATTTGATCATCTCTTATTGAAAATATGAGATATACTGAGATTCGTCAAAGCAGAGCTAAATATTTCTGTACTAATCATAGATATTTTTTAAACATAATTTGTGATGTGTGAATGCTTTCATTTGTTTCTGAGAATGAAAAAGGAATTCCTTGTTTTCTCACAAGTAGGGGAGACAAGGGCCGGTTGTCTCATGGGTTGGTTGTCAAATTGTTTATTACAGCCATACTAGAGGGCACTGTGGTTTGATTTTGATTGAAAAAATTTATTAATTTGATCATTTTGCACCAGCCGTCCTTTAATTTGAAGACAAGACACTGAGGTGAGGATAAATTTAGCTATGTGTATGGGTCACAGTAATTTTTCATGTTTCTGATATCATTGTATTAAATGTTTGTAAGTTATTTGCTTTAAAGACTATATTTAATCAAAAAGTCAAGGATGGGAGTTTTGATTTGAGCTAACATTGATTCAGCTTGCTAATGCTATGTGTTGGCTAGCTAACATTTTTCTGTCAAGAAGTCATATGGGGCAGGTTGTCTCACTGCTCCAGGGGTTGGTTGTTATATGTGATTCTTGGCTTTTTTAATTTGACAAAAGACTAAATAGTCAAAATGATAGTTTAAAAAAAATAAAGGGGCAGGCATTTAAAAGTCTCATTATATTTGCATGTCTTTTGAACACCAAGAACAAAGTTGGATTAACTGATTTATGTTTATATTAAATAAAACATTACTTTGTTCAAGGCTATATTTTTCAGCACTATACATTCCTTTACTTTATCACTCACCAGAATAATGAATTACTCTGTTAAATATTAGGGACTGAACACAAGGGACATTAATTATTATTTATCCCTAAACCAAAAAGATTTTTTGTCATTTGAATAAAAAAAAGTTAAACAATGTCATAAAATCTTAATTTTTAAGCAAAAACCAGTTTAAATTAATACGGAATAAACCCCAACTTGGGGCACGTTGTCACAGTTATTTGGAGAGTCTTTCACAGGTAATAATTTTTGATCACAATAAATTATAAAAAAGAAAGCTGTGTTCAATTCAAGCCACCATCCTAGAATTTAACCTACGAATGTTTCTTGAAATATGTTTGGATGATAAACAATATACAGTACACTACAGTAAAAAGTGAGACAACCAACCTCCCTTACTTAAAATTCAACTTTCAAGAAGATTTTATACCGGTTCTCAAGGATTAGAATCAATTATCATGATCCAATTCAATCTGATCCAGTTCAATATTGATATGGGTCAGTGCTATATTTTTTATTTTTATTGTTATCTTAATTACATGCATGTAATTCAATGACTTAACACTTGTTGAGTAACAGTTCACTAGGGGGAAACTTAATTAACAAGACTTAAAATGGCCAAGTTTTCCTTCCCGCTTTAACTGTAAAAAGCGGAAACTATTCTAAAAAATAAAATCAATTTTTGAACTTGTGAATTGATGCTATTCGATTTCTATAAGAATCGATTTTAAATGATTTTCCGATTTTTTTCTACACACCACCACTAATTTGAACGCATTGTTACACACCTAATAACAACTAGAGCCCACACTATCTAAACAGGCCTGCTTCTGCAAATAAGTAAATGAAGATGCAATGCCATATTTTATGTGAACGTTCAGTGTTTCAAATACTTCCCAATCATAAAATCAAACAAAACTCTTTGTAGACTTTCCATCCTTTTCTTACAAAAATGTAATACATCAGGGGGGCAGCATCAATCCCTAATGGGCCCTTAAAATTTTACTCTTAATTCATCAAGTATCCACAGTTACCCGACAACTCTATCTTCCTCACATCTTAACGCAGCCCTATAGTCCTTAGGGCACCCAGGAAAATTAACCATTTAATAGCAATAAATAACAGAGTCTGACTCAAGGGAACCTCAAATCACTCTTTCTCTTAGACGCTTGGACACAAAATAAGGAGCAGCCACATATGGCGGCTCACACAACAGTCAAGTCAAATCAGTGTTACAGAGATACCATGCCATCTGTGACAAAGGTTGCCTTCTAATTCATGCGTCAATGAAACATAAATGAGATTTTGTTTCATATAATGTGAGATGCTTTATGATTGACACCATTTAAATGTTACTTTCAGAGAGTAAAAGTAACAAATTCATAGCAAAAGAGGAGTAAAGCAAGCAGTTTCAGAGGTTTTTTTTAGGAGTTTCAGAACATATCTATTTAAACAAAAAGACATAGTTACACTTGAGCACTTCATTTAGATCTTCAATTTTTTTGCATTCCACCAAGTTTGTTTCTAATTACTAATGATCTAGAAGTAATTTGGCATCAGTAAAGAGTGACCTAATTATCATTGTAAACAGTGGAACCGTGGAGCAATTAACTGATTACTTAATTCAGTTCATGTTTTATCTCTAATAACATGTATTACGAATGTGAATTTGATCACAAACCAATTTGTCTTAAGGGTAAATTCTCTTTGCCAGGGAGCCTAAATGCCTCACTTCATGGAAGAACTGAGAGAAATGTATCATTAAAATGTATTAATTCTCAGGATTTTTACACTTCTATTGTAACCTCGGTAATAACATCGTGTTGAATAATGAAAAGTACCAATAATTAACCTATAATTACATAAATACACAAAGATGAAATCCAAAGTTAAGGGAAGTTCTGAATATAACTGAGAATTAACTATTGTAGCCGTACTATTAATTGCTTAACTTTATTAAATTGTCTCTCTGGCTCTCCTCAAGATGAAGTCAGGATTTTTGCAAATAATTTAGGTTTTCCACAAGCTGGCCCTAACTTTGTAGTCAAACTTAGGACAGGCTTTTATAGACAAAAGCAGTCCCAAAATTTTTGCTCTACATACTTGTCTAGCCCATATCATTTAAGATGGATGGATCCTCCGTGACCTCACCTGTGGTTTGTAGCCACTAGCCACCGGTCTCATCTGAGAGCTGAGTTGTCATAATGGTAAATTTGACCTATTAAATCTAAAATGTTGGCTTTTTAAAGGCTGTGAATATGTTTATTTTATCTGAGAAGTTTGCATTTTTAACATGGGAACTTGTTCCTTTCTGCAGCCAGGCCCCAGTGGATGACAGGGGGAACAGCAATTTCTGTCACTTCCACATTGGCTTCACCAGTGAAGTTTGCCACTTGGTCTACCCAGCGCCCGCATTCTACCCACACGCATCCCGCACAGTGAGTGGGGCCCCAAGTGGTTATAGGGGCGCCAGCTAATCAGGTTTATTAAATTTACTTGTTTCCTGTTTTTAATCCCAGTTATAATCTGGTGTCTTTGTTAACACTTCTCCATGGTGGTTAAACCAATTATCTTATTTGGGACTGTCGGTCTGGCAAATGTTTACATTCAATTACATTAAACAGGTATATTAGGGTTGGGACACCATGGATGATTGGTGCTTAGGGCACTATAGTGGAAGAATTATTTCAACATTCTTTTCAGTGATTAGTAATCATTTGTAAGAGCATCAGAGGATTATACCAGAATGTTGCCGAGTCATGAACATTCTTATTAAATGTCATGGACAGTTTGCCTACACTGATGTAGTTGAATGACACAGCTATTATGTATTATTTTGTCTAAACAATGCTGATATAACACTCACACAAGGCTGCAGCAGCAGTAGCAAGCAGGAGAGGCACACAGAGAGAAACTGACGCAAGCAGGAGATATTATGTTAGGGGAGAGAACATTGAGCCAACTCAGGTTATTGTACGGTGAAAATAAATATGTTAAAATCTCCAACGGAGACTGCATCATCCTTATCCTCATCTCTATCTATGTGGAATCTCTGCCATATAAGGCACCCAAATGCCTAGCAGCAGCCCTAGGTCTACCCATGTTCTATTCTATTGTAGACTAAGCAGATGTAACATTGATTCAGTTTAAGTGTAGGCTAGGCAAATCACAGCGCTCTATGTTTGTAGAGAGCCGTTGGGTAGGCTGAGCACCATCAGATGTTCTCTTGTTTTGTCTGTCAAAAGCCACAGAACTCGTTGATATGTCCCCTTCTCCTTCTACTTTTTCAATAGTGTATGAAGACGCTGCTCTGTTGACTGATTTCTGAAAACATCATGATCTTGTTTGCTGCTCTGACTGGTCCTAGAGCAATTGGATGCACAGACAGTTTGAAAGACAACTTTGAGGCCAAAATATGCTGTTATGCCTGTGCAGAAACAAATTTGTTATTCTTTAAAAACTGTTGGTTTATCTATGGGGTAAGATCCCTATCAAAATAAAAGCATATAATTTACCTTCTTAGAGAAAGGCAGTGGCCAGGTTTACATGGACACAAACAATCGGATTAAAAGCCTGATCGGAATAAAAAGGCTTCATGTTAACACGCCATTCAGATTCCTCTGACCCGATCACACTCATTCCGATCAAAATTTCATTCTGATTGAGAAGGATGGGTATGCCGATAGTTAATCTGATCATGGTGCTTGTAAACCCTTACTCCAAATGTAGGTCATTACTGAGTATGTCTGTTAAGTCATGCGTAGACGTATAATACGTCATCTTAAACAAAAAAAAAGGGTTTTGGTTTATAATTTGATTGTCTGCATAACATTAAAGGCTTGTACATATAATACATTGACCAGAAAAAATAAAAGCACGCTCTGAAGAACATTGTACTGCTCCATTTTAAATGTTTGTTTACAATGAAAGTCTGATTCTTCTTCTACTGCCTTTTCTGGTATTTTAGATAGTTCTGCGCAGTTCTATGCATGTCAAAATTATTTTACCTGTTTAAACATGTAGCGGATGTAAAGGCTTGTCATAATCGGATAGATTTGTTCAGGACCCATGTACACAGTCAAATTCTAATCTGAACTATGATCAGAATAAAGATATTTTGCTCATGTAAATGTAGCTACTATTTGGTAGGAATATCCCATGTCTGATTCAGAGCACTCCTAAGGTCTACTACATACTGTAGGAAGAGACAGCCAACATGAAAAAAAACCCACTGATGGATGCTTTTACCACCAGTAAAAATAATTACTGTAATGCCCTGCTTTCTGGTCTTCCGAAAAAGTATGTCTCAGGTTTTACAAAATTCAGCAGCACGTGTCCTGAAGAAGACCAGGAAATGGGAGCACATTACACTAGTCTTAAAATCATAACATTGGCTGCTTGTATGTTTTAGGAATAATTTTAAGGTACTTTTAATAGTCTTTTAAGTGTCTTGGGCTTTCTTATCTTTCAGAACTGCTTTTACCATAGAAAATACTGCTGGAGGACCTTAGGGCTGCAGAGAAAGTTCTTCTTTTTTAGAGCAGGCTCAATAATCACCCTTTTAACCTAGACTTTAACTGATTACTGATTGTGTGTTTTTACTGCTTTACCACGTCATCCTCTATATCCTCTGTTTTTTTCATACTTTAACCTGTATTTTAATTTTCCTTCCGGTGTTTCCTGTGTGGGAACTCTCTGCCTTGGGAGCTGTGATCGGTTGTGGCAGCCTGGGTGCTCTCCAGGTAGCGTTTGGGTGGGGGTCTCAGCCTTCTTTCTTCTGTGTTGACCTAGTTTATCTAGGGCCGTTTTAATCTGTAAAGCACTTTAAGTGGCAATTACTGTATGCAAAGTGCTTTATTAATAATATTTGGTTGATTGATTGATTGATTGATTGATTGATTGATTGATTGATTGATTGGTTGGTTGATTGATTGATTGATTGATTGATTGATTGATTGGTTGGTTGGTTGGTTGGTTGGTTGGTTGGTTGGTTGGTTGATTGATTGATTGAACACAGAAACCTGAATAGCAATATAAGACTACCATACTAAAAAGTATTATTTGACATGTTAGAAACAGTCATTTACAGCTGATTCATGCTCCTAAGCAGTTCATTTGGAGCATTTCAAAGGCACAGTTTGTGAAATTATTAGTTCAGTCTAATGTCTCTTGTAAGCCTTTTCAACTGTTTATGTCAGAATAAAATGGAGCTGTGTATAAATAAGCATTCTGAAGGTCAGTTTTGTGGAGTTTTTATCATGCCACACCTTTCTCAATAATCAGTGCATATTAATTTAATCTAATTACAAATCTTTTAGCTTGAATGGCCTCCACGTCATCACCCTAATTTTTATTTATCCGCACAGGTTCTGATATTGGGATTGAAGTTGGGATTGTGGACGAGCCTTCCAAAATATCACTGTTTGTTCCAGTCAGAACAAGGAGGTTTGAAAAGTTAAAACATTACTATTAACCCAACCAAAAGGGATATGAAAATAAGGTGGTTTAACTTTAGCTTCATCCAGTTTCTATGAAATACTTAAAGTGCAACTCACTCCCAAATCAACTTTTTTTTTTTTTGCTGACAATTTGAGTGTCTAATAGTACAATCTACGTGTCTGGACATAATTTGGGGTATTTTAGTACATTTTAGTAAAAATATAAATTTTCAACCATAAACTTTGAGTGGAGTACCAACCAGCTTAATTTACATGCAAATGTTTGAAATGAAATCATGTAGGTGCAAGGTCCCGTCTTATGTGGGCTATGATTGGGTACTTGTCCTAATTGTTATAATTGATAAATTAATCACACTAGAGTTAGGCACTAGTCCTCCAATATTAGTATTAGAAAATGGGTGAGGTTAGGTTTAGGTAATGGTGCTCCAACATTAAGATTTGTAAAAAATCAATCAGGCTAGCCAATCAGAGACAAAAAATGACATTACTCCATAAAAAAGGACCTTACTTCATAAATGGGTGCATTTCCATTATTCTTCCCCACAATGCAAGCCCTCGGTCTGCCAGGCAATACCTTCTTTTGCAACATTTTTAAACTGTGATGGTGTATTATTATAATATTGATATTCTTCATTTGTCAGGTATCCTGATTTTCTCTTTCTATCAGTAAAAATATTGTTTCCAGTAATAGATCTTTTCTTATATATCTGTTTGACATTGAACATGCAGCACTGGATTTCATATAAGTGCAGATATAGCATTGATTACTTGTATAATCTCAAGCACAAATCAAATCAATACCCAGTACTCAGCGACAGAATAGAGCTTCCTACCTGTAAGCACTCAGGGAAAGGGGACAGTTACTGACCAATTGATTTGATCTGAGGGAGGGGGCATTAGTTTTCCCCACAGCGGAAAGACCTTGACTGTAAGTCAGCCAATCACTCCACCATCTTACCTCCAACTACAACTGCCTCTAATACCCAACTGTGTCCTCAATCTCCACTCCAATGGGCCCTAGTATGCAACAGTTCCGTCAGCAGCGTTATGTATTCGGCTTTCTATTTCACTTTAATAGGGGAGAAATTGCCAACATATTCTTTTACAGCCCCCTGGTACCATTAGAAAGCCACCTGTCATTTGGATTATTTATGAAAAACTATTTCATGCTTACTTACATTTGCTCCTTATTTTCCCCCAGTGTGACCTGCAGCAGATTTAGTTCCATTTTGAAAGCCTTAAAGCCAATTCTTTATGTCTGCAGGTCAGCCTTCTCAATTGAGTTGAGATCGAAATAGTGTGTAGTGGGAAAAGTATGGCAAGAGAAAACCAATAGTCTTTTAGTGTGTAGGGGGGCTGTAGTAAAGGAAAGAAAGGGAAAGGGGGGATAGTGAAAGAGGTGAAACAATAGAGGGGTGAAAGAAGGTGATTTCAGGTGGATATGGAACGTGAGACGAGGTAGCTGCAGAAATACGAGGCAATGCAAATGCAGTAGTAAAAATGAAAGAATGAATGGCACACAAAAATCCGGCTGCTCCTGAGCAGCAACTATAACAAGAGCCAGAAAAAAAAAACAGAGTCAGCAAGTTGACTTTAAATGTAAAAACAGTGAGGACATAAAGCAAAAGGGGTCTTAAATCTACAAGCTTTTATATTTCAACCAAAAACATGTCAAACCCCTCTCATGCTCTGTGTTTCACGAGGACAACAATCATAAAATCAGCTGCTAGGTTTTCTCTCGCTGTTAAAAACATTTGTACTCAACATTCAAATTAGTCTGTGCAAAACTGCTGGATCTAAATTTTTGAAATCCATTTAGCATGATAGAGGAAGACTACAACTGAGGTAATCACATGGCACGAGGACATATCATCAAGCTATAGGCTAACATCATAGATAGACCAAAGATCAGTCCTCTACAGTCCGGTCCTCCGTTGTGTCACTCTAAATGTCACCATACTTCCCAGTCTGCCCTTGAAATCCTCTGAAACATTACATTCTGCATCTATTACTGATTAAATAAAACATTAGCAGAAATGTTTAAGACATATATTATGATCCGCAATTAGAAGTAAATGTTCTATTTTAATTATTATTATTTTCTAGTTACCAAATCATTTTTGAATTTAAAAAACCTTAAATGAGTTTCTTGAATAAAAAGTATTTGAGCTGATACTTTGAATGAATCAGTACAAAGTGTATTTTTAAGTAGATATATGAAAATAAATAGTGAAATCTGTAAAAATCAAGAAAAAAAGCATGTGGTTATTCTGAAGTTGAGCAAAATTGATTTAAAAAATCTAATCGTATATGAGAACAAATGTAAAAACTGTGAATGTGACTTTTAATTTCAAAGTTAGAATAGGTATTAACCAATTTTTGTGAATATCCTTTTTTTATTTCCTGAGTAGTTATAATATAGTGCGCAAGTAGACGATCTCCTCTTTGATGTTTGTGCTGAGCGAATCAAATTATGGGTTCATTTCATGCTTCTAAATGCTTGCTCTGTCTTTTAATTCTGGAATGACCCACCTGCACTCATAATATCATAATATATAAGATGGAGTCAACACTGAGCACACATGCTTCTGATCTAGGCTCGGGTCAGGTTTTATACAGTGACCTTAATAAACTGTGGCGTGGCTGTGCAGGTTTGTCACTGTCACAGGTAAATGATGTAACTAATGAGGGTGTAGTGGAGAGGATGGGAGCTGGGGTGTTTAGCTTTTAAACACCTCTCCAGCTGACTGGGTTTGGGGAGGCCCAGCTGGACAGAGCAAGAGGATCGATGCAGGGGTCAGGGGTCAGTCAACCCTCCTATTATGGCCAAAGTAGCTCCCACCATCATCTGGCTAACGATGCCCGCAGGAGAGCCAGAAACAAAACCAACTGCAAGGAGCGGACTCAGACATAAGACCTCGGGGGGTGGGGGGGTGGGCGGGGGGATAATAATTTTCTCTGAAAGTTTTAACTTTTAAAGGGAAGTTTTGACATTTTCATTCTAAAAACTGATTTTGAATGAAAATTATAAAATATTTAATCGTGTTAATGTCCCAAATGCTTTTTGTTTAATTTTAGGAAAGAAAATCTGTATGGGTGTGTTTGTTAAGTTTTTTTGTTTGTTTGTTTTTTTTAAGTTAAGGTGATTTATTTTGTAAAACAGTAAAAACAGAAAATATATGATTGGTTACTTGAAAAATTATTTTATTTTTATATAGATAATTAATTATAGGTAAAACAAGCAGTGCTGAATTAAATCGCATGACAAAATAGTGTTATAGGTATGTGCAAGATTATCATTATTAAATGTCAGTCTAAAGCAAAACTGTCAGCCAACTGTGCATAATGTTTTTAATACATGCTCTCCAAAACATCAACCCTCTGCAGGACTGGATAAAAAAAGGAGAAAAAAATGTTGAGTCCAGATGTGATACAAAATTTTAATTAATTTACTGTATTTCTATCATTCCCTACTAGAGACAAGTCATGCTATGAAGTTCATATATGGATTATTTGTCAAAGTTTTTTGTTAGATTGTTTCTAAACTTCTAAACAAAAAGTCCTTAAAAACTCTTTTATTTATTTATTTTTTATCAAAGACTGCAGACATTTGGAGTTACATGAGTGGAAGTATCTGTTCTTTAAAAAGCTAAAATCCTATGTGGAACTGACATTTTCTGACTAATTCATTCTGTCACTCACAGCACATTAAAAGAAATCAGAACTATTAATTTGAAGTATCCTTCAAATTTCCAAGAGCTTTGACTTTTTTTTATTTTATTCACAGATTCTCCAAGGAATACCGTTTTCTTCATGATGGTGATGCATTATTAACATTACAGCAGAGAAACATGGGAAATCGTTTCTGGCCAGATTGCATTAGATCAATACCCTCAAAGAGCGAAGACCTCATTAATCTAAAACTTCCGTCACATTAATGACACATACCAAAGCAGAAAACTGACTCCTCCTTCAGCCACAAAAAATAGATCTCAATACTTTTTATTCCATCTAAAGCCCTAAGTAATGATAACACGAAATCATGGAAAGAATACACATCAGCTGTAGATAAAAAAAAATGTTACCTAAAAAATGTAAAACAAACAAGAGAAAATGTAAATAATTTATTAGCAGATGACGATCCATGAATTTTTATGCTCTTTCCTTATTAAAGGTAATGTACATTATGTGTAAACATCCCATAATTTCAACACCTGATCTCTTGTGTACCTTTTCTCACCCTTTCAGTTAGTTTAATGTAGTTAATTTTTTTTTAAAGTAGAAGAATAACAACACTTAACAAAGTCACTTTTAATATTGTTTTTATATATTCTCTTTTGCAAAGCGGGGTTAAAATATTGGTCCTCTATAAGTAATATTTTTTTAAAGGACTAGCAGTCCAAAGGTGCTATAATTTGAAAGGAAGAGACTTTCTGTAAAATGCATCTACAAATAAATTTTATCTGAAATTTGAGTATGAAAAATACATTTTTTTAAAGTATAAATAAAGTTTGATTTGATCAAAATGTAAATCTGTTAAACCATTGATTTGGTGATCTTTGTTCAACTTCTTTTCTTAAAGTTAAATTGTAAAGAATCTGTTTCTTCCACATGAAATATGTCAGAGTAAATGAATATAATAGTGTTTTTATTTATTTTCTCTTTTTAGTTTTTATAATAATAATAGTAATAATAATAATAATTATTATTATTATTATTTGTACTATATTAGTTGGGGTTTTTTTGTGGGCTAACAAACCAAAATAACTAAAATTTGATGTTGAAGAGAATTGAAATTTTTGGAATGCCAGTTGAGTGAGAAAAAACAAGGATATTTGCTAATAAAATGCTTGATAATTTACTGTATGATCTAAAGAACCCATTCTTTTGCCCACCTTTACTTAAGCTACAGTGCAACATTCATTTGTGTATAAATTCATCTCTGTTGAAATACTATTATGATCACAATTCAGTTTGACACACATGATCACATATCACTACATACTGTTTAAGGATGTGCAAGTGGATGCACTATATATTGTCTTCCAATAGACAGGCTGATCCATTACCGGCCTCCTCCCGGCACAAGTGTAATGCTCGTATTAGGGCAACTGTGCGTTCAGAGGCATCATTCGGGACAATGAGCTATGGCCAGAAAGTGACAAGGCAGAAAAATGTCCCCACTTTTCAGGCTGTACAAATGACGTTTGGCCACGATAACTCACGACCGGACACTTCATTTCAAGTTGGGAGCCAGCCGGCCAGTCACAAGCTATTATACCATCTACTTTATTTGTGGGCCGTGGTTTTGGTAGTGGGAGCCATCAAATAAATACTGCTAAAATGCCACTTCACTCAAAAATATTGGCCAATTCTTTCTCAGCCATGACTGGGCCCAGATAGCGACCTGTTTCTGATGGCATAAACCTCTGAGAGTCAGGTGGTCGAGCAGCCAGCATTCATCACGCCATGAAACTGCCACGAGTCACTGTTAGATACATATGCAAGTGAATTCTGCTGCCGCTGGTTGCTTGGAGCTATGCTAAGAGCTTAATAGTCAAATGAATTGATTACCAATAAATCACATGGGAATTGCTTGCTTAGAGGAATAATCAGTCATTGATGAAGATGAAATGGCTGTGAATAGATTTCAAAAATGACAATCTTTGAAAAGTAAAAGAATAGTTTGTCATTTGTGACAGTTTCTTAGATTGTTTCTGATATTTCAGCATGTTGGGAATTTTGGAAAGGATCTCACTGGTTTGTTGCAGTCAATCTGAAGTGTGTGCGTGTACGCCTGCGTGAGTGAGTGTATGCGTGTGTATGTAGCTGAGTGGTGCCTCTTTATGAATATGAGGCAATGACAAGACCTGCTCAGACTTCCTAATGTAACTGGAAGATTTACTGAGCTTCGCTTCATAAAATCCCACCATATCTGTTCACCCTTGTTATTAAATGGGCATTTAGCACACTGCTCTCTGTGAATGTGTGACACAGAGACAAAGATGAAGTGTGAATAACCTAATTTGTTTGTGTGTGAGTGAAGTAGTGACAGTAACGCTGAAAGAGATAAGCATGGAAACTAGGTTGATGCCAGGTAATCAAACACCTTAAGTCTACAGAGCATTTTTGTATTGCCCATTTATTTTCAGTCCCCTTTATTCAAATACCCCTAAATAAAATGGAGTCCAACCAATTCCCAAGTAGCTCATTTAGCAAATGCAGCCCACCTGTTTGTGGACTCAGTTGAGACTCAAATTGATAAAGCTGTGGTTATGTTTCAATTAAGGTCAGGTTATGAAACAATATCCCAAGATTTCACAAAGTACAGATGGCCTTATTATCATCTCAGACTGCAAAAAGTATGGTACACAACTTACCAACGCACGGCCATCCACCTCAACTGGCAGCATGGGCACAGAGAGCATTAATCAGAGAAGCAGCCAACAGGCCTATGGTAACCCTGGAGGAGCTGCAGAGGTTCGGACAGCTTTTAGTGGAGCACTTCATAAATTTGTCTTGTATGAAACTGGTCTGGGGAAAAGCCACTGTTAAAAGAAAGCCACAAGATGTTCTGTTAAAAGAGTGCAAGAAACCTTGCAAGGGGCATTTGAGCAAGTGGAATAAAAGTATTCTGGTCAGATGAGACCAAAACTAACCTTTTGGGCCTTTTTTGGCTCTAAACACTCCATCCCCATGGTGAAACATGATGGTGAGAGCTTTCATGGTGCGGGGATGCTTTTCTTCATCAGAGACAAGAAGCCGGCCAATGTACATAGATGGAGCTAAGTAAAAGGTGATCCTGGAAGCAAACCTGTGTGAGGCTGTAAAAGACAGTGGTGGTAGTTGGACTTCCAACAGGGCAATAGAATCCCAATAAAAGAGACTGAAACAAGAAAATGATCCATTTAAAATCTATAAATACTTTTGCAATTCACTTGAGGCACACACGATGTCTTTCTGTCCTCTGAGTTGACATATCTATCAAATGATAAAACCTTCATCATTAAAGGAAAGATAAAGTTCAGCTGGGAAATAGTGGAACCTTTCCTATGCGCCATGCAGGAAATTAATCAAGGAAATGGGGTTTTGGTGCACCTATATCACATCTAATCTATCCTTTGTCCACATGTAGCCGCTTCCAAGACTCACCAATCGAGAGCGACACGCTGGTTTTATGAAAAGCCACTTGTTCCCTGCATAATTGGGGGATCTGACTGCTGAGTTAAATGGGAGGCGGAGGAGGAGGGAAGGCCAGTCTTGTTTGCCCATGTAAAGTGTGATCCAGATAATAGCATTCTCATCAAAGGCGGCAATTACATTCATTACACCAGAGCAAGGCGCGCCTGCAAGGAAATTAAGTGGTGAGAGGAAAGAAAAGCTTAATATATACCTCCTTTATCCTATCCCCCCACCTCTCAGTTCTTTTTCAAATGCTCCACGTGGAGCAGGAGACCTCAAGAAAAGAAACAGTCTCAGTCAAAGGAGAATAAATCTCTAAGCCTCCCCTTCACCCTTCTGCTTCCAAGAGGCTCCTGTCTGCTGTTACTATGGCTGCACTTGTCTGGGATTAAAAAGCTTTTCCAGAAGGGCGATCTCTGAGGCAGCTTTCTACGCAAGCATAACAAATGACACGGAGTCTCACAAAACTGCTAAAGACCTTCTTTAAATTAAATTCTAATTTCTTTCAGGGAAAGGAGGAGTAAATTAATTGTTCAGTGTAGTGTTAAACAACAAGAGGCCTTTAAATCAAGTGATTAAGGGGAGAAGGGAATATTGCTAGAAAGACCCTTTGAATGTGAATCAGAGCAAGTGGATAACACTGCAAGCCTCTCAAAGACAGGTGTTGTCCCTGGGTTGGTTTGACATCATACATCTTTATAATAATAACACACATTAACAGGCTACCAAAGTTTTACAGCCAAGGCCAGACTTCACTAAGCAGTTACTTGGGCAATAATCTGTGGCCTTAAAATATTTTTTAATGAAATAATGCTTTGAGAAACAGGACAGTAGTGAAAAGTAGTTGGTTGTCCTATGAGGGTGTGGCAACCTGTCCAGGCTGTACCCTGCTTTTAGCCCGATGACTGCTGGAGACAGGATGGATGGATGTTTAGCTGGATTCTATTTGTTTTCAAAGAAAATCTATAAACCCATGTCACCATGATATGTTCTGATTAGATTTTTATGTAGAAAACCATTGTGAAAAAAGTCCAAAAGCAATGATGTTCATTCCTAAAGTACATAGCTTAACCCTTGACCTCAAGGACATATAATGTCACTACACTACACATGCCTCCTACTTCGTTTTTGTCAAATTTCAGTAACTGTGTTACATCACCATATAAAGGCCAGGCATAGTTACTATAATTACTATAAACATATTACAATATAATAGTGCATTTCACGTATAATTATTCAATGTATTACACATCAAATAGTCCTATAGTTTTGGGCCAAACCAAAGTGAGCGACCAGCTGTAGTGCACATATTCAGATATAGTGTCATATTTTCTTGCAGTACTTGTGCTTTGCACCACTCAAAGAGAATACATTTACATGCATTTACACGCCATATAAAACTGAAACACAGCTGAAATATGATCATCCCACTCCTTTTTCTTTTTTCTTTCTTCTTAACAAGCATCTGGCACTTCAACAAGTTTCTATTTAATATTTTTATCTCAGCAGGTAAAAAGACTATAACTAGACACTGGCTACATCCTGACTCCCCAACAGTTGAGGAGTGGGGGAAAAAATCCATTATATAATGGAAAAAAATAACTTTCTTCTTCAGATTACAAGCAGAAACGTTTGCTGAGCTCTGGTCAAATTGAAAGGAAAATTTTCTAAACATTAACTGGTACACAAATTAACTGCAAAATTTCTCCATATTTATTCGTATTTAACATGGATGCACACTCTACACCTGTAAATAGTTGGTAAAGTAAAAAAAATGTGGGAAAACAAGGAAAAACTTGTATATGAAATGAATTTGTTTCCTGTGCTTCACTAAGATGTTCTGTTTTCGATTGTAAAATAGGCCTATGTAAAAATGATAAGGGTAAACTATCCATTTACTTCTCATACAGAAATAAAGTATCTATAAAGAGCACCAGGCACCCCAAGTGGAAGTCACACTGGGATTGGAGCCATTTCACTCAAAAACCTCCACTGTTTGCATGTGTGAAACACTTTAGGACAGGACACTAGAACTGGTTTCAGCCCTAGGATTCACCCGACATCCTCACAGCCCAGGCTATTCCTTTACCTTGATTCAAGATAACTGTGTAACTGACTGAATTGTGGAACTGGATGTTTACAAAAAAAAAAAAAATTGCTAACTTAAAATACATATTTCATTTGTGTACTGCAAAGAGTCACATATTGGATGCAATAAGAGCATAACCTACTACCAGTCCCATTAGCAGAGCAGCTGCCCTTTAGCAGAACAGCTTAATGTATCTGGAATTGAAGAAGTCATGAATGCAAAATTAAGTTTGACCCAATGCTCCGCTTTAGTATTTTTAGGCATAATAAATCCTTCCTTTAGTCAAGAGGTCGCAAAGATTTGAAACCTCTGGGGATTCTTAGTTTTAAATGCAACGTCAGATTAGTGGCTCAATTATTTCTGCAGCAGGATTTTATAAAACAAAACTACTGAAACAAATTAGACCACTGCAATGGGAAGTGTGCTCTTTTGTCTTCTCGTGCCCACAAATCACCATGTCTCCTTGTAAATTATTCAGGAGGTTCAGGCCTCAGTAGAAACCTGAGCATAATTAAAATGCAATAAAATAACATTAGAGAGGACAGGTTGTTAGAGGGTGATGTAACTTGCTCTTCCAGTGGCCGACGTTCATCGAACAAGGTCGAGCGCCCTTTGGTTCTACAGGTACACGTTCCAACCCAAATCTTGCATATTGATGAGACAGTCATGAAACAGACTCAATTAGTGTATTCTCACCTTATGCCCATATTATCCCAAATGAGTGGGACGAGACAATTTCACCACTGGTGTGTGTGCTCCATCTAGTGTTCAGATTCCTTATTGAACCAGCCAACAGGAAGAGTGGAGAAAAAAAAAATTAACTTATGAAAGACTTGCTTAAACCTTAAAATCCAGAGTGAATAGAGTTTAGAAAGGTAAATAAACCTAAAATTAAACTGTAAATAAACAGCTCATATTGCAAAGGAAAGATGTCAGCTGGTTTACATTACTGAAGTGATATGCATGCTCCCACAGTAGCAGTTGTTAGGGGGTAAAAGGATACAGTGGTCTCAGTCTAATTGGCCGTTTATCATCTTCTCCTCCGTAGTTTTCCTTTGAGTTTGACACAAATGGGGCAACATGATCTTCACTGTGCACTTAACTTGTTAATTATTGATTGTGATCAAATTTGAATGAATCTGTCAGCAGCCTCTGGATGTATTGCTATTGTCGTGCCTCATTTGACACTTGAGTATAATTACAAAATGTACATCTGAAAGTGTGTCCTGTCTTACAGTATGTGGATGAAAGTCTATCAGTTAATTTCATCAGCTGGTGACAAGAGATGGGTGTTTCCACTTATCTGTGAAAAATGACACTGTAGGTAATGAACAGAGGATAAGGATCAAGAAGCAATTACTTATGTATTCATTTTGAAAGGTAAAAAGGACACCTGACTGACAGAAGTATGCTGAACCTTGCAAAATTTCACATATTAGTTTATCTTTTTCACATTTTGTCATTTCACAACTGGAATCTTAAATGTATTTTATTGGGACTCCGGGTGGTAGATCAAGACAAACTACATCAAAATATTATCATTTCATTTTAAAGTAGATTATTATTTCAGGAGCTATAAGAGGAAGTGGCCAGTTTGTCCCTCACGTTAGAGCCCATTCCATGCTTTTTATTAAGTGAGTGACTTGTTTTTATTTTTCTTTACCAAATGTTTGTACCAAACAATAACTAAAAACACATGTTTTCTGGACTGTTTTGCTAAAAGAAATTGTGTTAAATAAATAAAAATAATACCCAGGGTTTGATTTGCTGGGGGCGCAGCATAATTAGAGCATCTTGCATTAAAGAGATACGAGTTAATCAGTTACCTCTTGAAACTGTGCCCACTTTTGAATTCATGTCTTTATTGAATGTAACATCAGTCTCTACAAAGAAGGCTACACGACTCACACATAGAGAAACTGCGTAAGATAGTGGAATACCATTCGGTTTGGATACTGAATATATGAAACTTGCGCTGATGGAAGATGCACTGTTATAAAAAAAAAAACACACAATTATTAATGATAATTTATAAATATTACCAGGGAAGGGACATGTCCCCGACTACAATGTCTGTAGACCTGAATGTCTTCACCTTCATCATCCTACTGCTAATTAAAATCACTCCAGAAATCAGTTCCGCACCAGGTAGTTAATTTCACCTTGTTCCCTTCTTGAGTTTGTGTGCTAACATTCCACCCCCTCCTCAGCCTCATCTGCAGTTCTGCTCATGTTATGAACACATATTTCACTACCACTGTTTGGACTCATCGTTTGATTCAGAATATGGGTTAAATGCTTCTCATGCAATTGAAAGTGATTTTCATCTCCATTTTCATTTTCTCCAACATTCTGAATATATTGAATCATTTCCATGTTATTTACCTGGGATGTTGTTACTTACTGCTGTCATGTATTTGAGCCGGAGATTGACTAGAATCATATCAAATCATCATATTTTTAGATAACTTTTATGGATTTCAGAAAAAAAGATGGAAGTGGACTGTTAAAATAACATGGGTTATTATTAACTTATTATTATTATTATTATTATTATTTATTTATTTATTTATTTATTTATTTATTTATTTAATGAAAAATACGGAGCCCGGCACGGATCGGGCAATTTTTTAGGAGTTTTTATCGGTTTTTATGCGTTTTCTTCTGTTTTTCTTTCCTTTCTTTTTTACTACTATTTTATTACTTGTATTTTTTGCTTTTTATTTGTTTCCTTATTCTGTATTTATTTATTGTAACTGCAAACAACTGTGAACCTATTGGCAGTATGTTAATAAAACTTAAAAAGAAATAAATAAAAAGAATCCGTACCCTCGGTTTACTAATCCGTGCGCACGGATACGCCGACTCATAGGAACCTTTGCTCAACTGTTTTGATTCCAGGGGGCGGTTCTTAACGGCGCAACATACTGGATTTTAACTGGTTAATTGTTTTGATTTAGCCCGCTAGCTTTCCTTGAAAATACTTGCTGTTATTCACATAATTAAGAGCGATGTGAGTGACTTTATGGTACTGGATAATTCCCTTTAAAGTGAACACTTAATTACTGTTTGAAGTTCGGCGGTGTCGTTAATAAAGATGCATTTCGCTGACGAGGCTAACGTTAGCTGGCCGGCTAACGCGGCGGCTTTGGTATCAAACATGACGATGATAGTGATGCTAAGGATGATGAGGAGGAGCTGCATGTAGAAAACACCCAGCAGACATTGGATCACGCCGATTTCCTGCTTGTCAATCATTGTTCTCCAGGGTTCTCTTGTCTTTGTGTCTGGCTAGCCACTAAACGGCACTTCACACCAGTTCAAAAGAATCATCCGGCTGTTTTTTATTGTTGGAGGTTGGTATAGTGCACCATTCAACCTCACAGCATTAACTACACGGTCAAATGTGCAGCATACAACATGTAGTGTTTTAGGTGCAGCTGGACAGATTTATTATTAAAAATCGCTTCAATATTTGCATTCTCCTCACTGATCTAACTATCCAATAAATGTTTATTTTGTTAGGCAGTGAGTTGCATCTCCGCCACTTTTTTTATCCAATGGGGGAGGAAAAACCGGATACGCTGGACTTTGTGAAGGATTTCCAGGAGTATCTCAGCCAGCAGACTCAACATGTCAACATGATATCAGGCTCTGTTAGCGGTGTCAAGGAGGTGGACGAGCTGCCAGCAGGTAACACGTTTCCAATGTTTGTTTACTGTTTTATTTTGGAGTTTTATGAATGTTCACAATAGTAGCAAGGATATCCATGGTAGTTTTGGTGTTGGCATTTCTAATTGTTAATTTTACGACGTGTTAGAAGAGAAGGGTCAACATGCTGCACAAGCCATGACACAAACATTTGGATTTTTCATTTGGTTGAGCCCTCTGGGCCACCGTACAGTTTGGACAACAAGGATCAACAGACAACAAGCATTTATTATATTTTTTACATTGTACTTCCAAGTTATTAAATATTGGATTCAGTTTAAATGCTTATAATGCAGCCCTATGTGCACTTATAGGGTCTTACCTGGTAAATTTTGCCAGCCACAAACCTCAATGCATTTTTCTAAGATGTAATGCTATATAGACCCTCAAAGTTGTCCATAATCATGAAGTGAAGTTCAGAATTCAAGAATACTTTATTAATAGAATATCACGATGATGGTAATGAAAATTCTACATAAAAAAAAGTAATATATGTGATTGCCCATTTTTTCCAGTCCCTTCTACTCGTATTCCCCTAAAAAAAATATATGTTTGTCTTCAGAATTTTCCTAGTTACTAAGTGGAGTCCACCTGTGTGTAATTCATTCTAAGGACAGTTGTTCAGTGAATGCCTCAGAGGTTTTTCAGAGAGCACTAGTGAACAAACTGCTTCATCAGGATCAACAAAGACATAAAACAGGTCAGGGATAAAGTTGAAATGTTTAAAGCAAGGTTAGGTTATTCCGCATATTCTAAGATATCTCACAGAGCACTGTCCAACTCTTCATTTGAAAATGGAAAGAGTGTAGAATAACTGCAGATCTACAAGGAGATGGTCATCCATCCATAATTACAGAGCATAAAAAAAAAAAGTAGGAGCCAGCAGGCCAATGACCACTCTGGATGAATTGGAAGGATTCAGAGAAATTCTCTGTTTTCCTCAAAAAATCTAAACCTGAAGTATTAAAATACCTTGAAGTTTGTGGTTGGCCTGATACAATGTAAAAAACAAAAATTTATGGTGGTAAGAGTACTTTTTTATGATGTATACCATTCTGAATGACCTGGATGCATATTAATTTAAATGAGATTTCAAATAGATATTCCATTTTTTTTTAAATCAGACAACAAAATACTGGTTTATGTTTTTATAATGCTGTATTTCCAATCCTCTTAAAAATCACTAGTTATGAGAATAAGTCCCACAGGCAGCCAATGCTGTTTTCTGTCTAAATGATGAAATGTTCTTGGATATTTCTATTTACGTGCAAGTTACAAAAAACATCCCATCTGATTAATGACGGCCATTTTAATACATGTTTCAATCAGCCAATGAGCTCACTTTTCAAATGTAAGAATCGGTGAACACAAAGCATAAAAGAGGATATTTTTATGTTGCTTCGTTTTGTTTCTGTGCCACAAAATTTGCTCACAGAATGCAGCCAGAACGGACTGGAACATCCTTCAGTGGACATGTCACTGGAGGACAGCTCGGGGATCTTGGTTGACGGTTTCGAGAGGACCTACGATGGCAAACTCAAGTGCCGCTACTGCAACTACGCCACAAGAGGCACTGCCCGCCTCATTGAACACATCCGCATTCACACAGGTACGTTTTTGCGGTTTCAGCCCACAAATTGCAATGTGTTACAAAAATGTGTTTTATTTATCTGACAAAAACAAAAATTGAAGTAAATTGTAAGCAAATTTTGGTTTGTGTCTCTGTCTTCTGTTACCTCTCTGTGTGTAATTTTTTTCCCACACTGACGAGATATTCTTGTTCGGTCAATTTCTCTGGAACCGGCAGGAGAGAAGCCTCACCGCTGCCACCTGTGCCCGTTTGCCTCAGCCTATGAGCGCCACCTGGAGGCTCACATGCGGTCGCACACGGGTGAGAAGCCTTACAAATGTGAGCTCTGCTCGTTCCGCTGCAGCGACCGCAGCAACCTCTCGCACCATCGGCGGAGACGTCACAAACTCCTGCCGATGAAAGGCGCTCGGTCACTTTCCCATAAGAAGATGCTGAGCGTTCTGCAGAAGAAGGCCAGCTCTCTCGGCTACGGCCGGCGGCTCCTAATCAACTTCAGCCCCCCATCGATGGTGGTGCACAAAGCCGATGGGGCGAATGACTTCTCCCACGAGCTGCCACACTTGCGCCAAGAAGCCTTCGACAACCAGAGTCGAGCGGCTGAGGACGGCCTGTCCGCTAATCCAAATCACCATCACCATGATATGGTTATGGATAACCCTCTGAACCAGCTGTCCACCCTGGCGGGCCAGTTGGCCAGCCTTCCCTCAGAATCCCAGGCCCAGACGCAACCTCCCGCGTCTCCGGGAGCAGAGTCTGTAGTGGATGAAAAACCCTTCCTGATTCAGCAGCCGCACCCCGCCACGGCTCCCGTCGCTGTCTCGGCCAGCATGGCTCATCCCGCTTCTTCTTCCCCGATCACCCCGGAGCCCCGGGCCCCACCGCACAGCAGCTGCAGTCCTGCGGGGGGACCGTGCAGCGAGCACAGCGGACGTACCAGCACTCCGAGTATATCCAACAGCCAGCCCAGCACGCCGGCCCCAGGCCCGACGGCCCCCATTCAGGACCCCCACGTTCTCCATCACTGCCAACACTGTGACATCTACTTCCCCGACAACATCCTCTACACCATCCACATGGGCTGCCACGGCTACGAGAACCCATTCCAGTGCAACATCTGTGGCCACAAGTGCAAGAGCAAATATGACTTTGCCTGTCACTTCGCTCGGGGACAGCACAAGTGATCGCACAGCGAGAAAAACTCTTAACAACTTTTAAACTCATTTTTACTTAATAGGAATTTTATTTATTGGTCTTTTACTTGGCCTGTATGTAGCATAGTGTTTGAAAGGTATACTTGCACAAGGTAATGTTAACATTCAGAATGTAATTTTTTTTTTTTGGTATAACTAAAGGTGCCCATTCTAGTGTATTACAAAGGAATAATCAGTGTTTTTTGACATCTCGAGAACTTATATGCTTTGGTGGTAGACATTACATTTATTCCAGATCTATTTCTACAAAAATTACCGTACTGGGTTTACCAGTACATTTTAGAAAATAAAAAAAATTCAAAAACATATTCAAACAGTTTCTTATGTGGGACAAACGGTTTCAGTTTTAATTCGCTTGTAAGCAGAAAATCACATCAGTATGAAAGTCAGCTGTTCTTACTGGAGCAACATGAGTTGGTCTGCTTAAATGATGCAACTTGCACAGAGCCCATTAGAGGTTTCCATGTACTCGGCTTTTGTATGAATGTCTTTAACTTTTAGTGTTTGGTCTTAAGGATGAATTATCATAAACAGAAGAACTTTAATGAACTTTAAAAATAAGACTATGGTGCACACTTTTATATTTACTGTGGTTAAAATGTTATATGTAGTCTCAAATTGACACAGTCCAAATAAAAAGAAGTTGTAAAATTTACAGAATGGATTATGGATGGGAGAATACCTTCATAAAATTAAACTTCTCCTTAAATCAGCAGCTAGATGAATAAAACTAATTTATCTGATGGGAGAATGAGCTCCAGATATCATTAAAGCTGTTGTAGCTCCAATGTGACCTGGTTTAAAAACCAGGTCACATTGCTGAAAGGTAGAACCGTGCCGGGTAATCAAACTGTTTAAACTAGTAATTTTCCCAAGTCAGCTGTCCCATTTTTTTCAGCCAGATCTGGGCCTAAAGCATGTCCATGACTGCAAAGTGTGCTTATGGTCCACCTTGCTCTTGCATGGATATCTGATTTTGACATTACATTGATTAGAGAAGACACTCTGTACTCTCAAACGTATCTTTACAAAACAAATCTCAGATGTTGTATAATCATTCCACCCTGGGGGAAAAAACTATTCAGCCACATTTTTTTTATAGCTTTAAAAAGACACACAGGATATATGCCTATGTTCAGTGTATGTAAACTTCTGATTTCTGAACAAAACAGGTGATCCTGTATGATCTTTTTACATCTGTGACAGCACCACAAAGATACATTCTCAACACGCCCAAAGCTACTTATTTTCTCAGATATTTAAAGTTGGCCTTATTGAAGCCTTGTTGAAATTATTTCTGCACTTGGTGCATTATTAGGATTTCTTTGCAGTGCCTGACATTGTCATCATTTTTGTGTCAAAGTTTCAGATGACTGTTATTTTAATAAACTATTTCCTTCTCTTTATATAGCAGCTAGACCCAGAACCTTATGGAAAAAAAAACAAAAGGTGTTTGTTGCGGTTTGATTGTGGTTGCCGTGATTGTATTTTTACCATTTTACTGGCCAAATTTCTGCTGCAGGAATGCTGCTAATTAACCTGACAGTCCATACCACCTCATCTGTACAAAAAAAAAAAAAAAAAAAAAATTGTATCAGCACAGTAGTGAAACCTGGCTATAGCCGGTATTAGAATGCATTTGGTTAGCCAGCTGCCTTATGGTGTCGTTTGAAGGTTCCTGCAATATAGTAGCCTTTTTAACATAACTTATTCAGATATTAATGATTTTCATATGCATCATCACATCCTTTGACATTTTGACTCTGTGTGAAGTCATTTTGTATCCAGCGTCTCCGTGTTTAGTGCCGTCTTGTGTCTAAATACGAACACTTTCTTGGTGGCCTCGTAGCACCGCGGGTCCCACAGTCTAGCCTTTAGTAGTTCTCAATGAAAATTTTCATTATATATAAGTATCCCAATGCTTTCACTTTGGATATTTATTGAGTAATATATTCTGAATGGTTGAATAGATGTTCCATTTCAAAAAAAAGCTTAACTGTGTTGCTGTAAGACTGGTATTACAGCAAGGTTGTCCTTTGTCTTGGGTACTGTTGTCTGTTGCTTACCAACACATGTAGAGGGCGTAGTTGCTGTTTTTAGAAACACCACCTTTTGTTATCGTCCCTAAATTAAATGGGAGAAATTCAGTAAAGGCTGCCTTATGTTCTCTGTGTGTAGTAGATTCATGAATGTTAAAACTTCTGACTGCCACCGTCTCCCTGAGCTGAGCTGGCAGAAGAGTTTCTTGTGATATGAATTACTAATTTATAAGTAAAGTGTTTTCTAACTGACTCAAACTTTGCCTGTTTTTGCATTTGTCCATTTTTTTTTTCCAGCATCACACTTCGCCTTTGGGAACTTTTACAGTAGTGTGTTGGAAATGAGGTTCTGCTGGGTTGTCACTCCTTGTGCTTAGGAGAATGATGTGGGTTCCATCCTAGCTATGCTATTTTTGGCTGATTTTATGTTCTTTTACTCAGCCTTAGAATTTTTTAGCCAGTCTGAGCCATTCAGCAGTATTTATATTCACTTCCTCCATCAGCGGACATCCGTAGAACGTGAGTGTTTGGGGCACGACAAATGTTGCTCGTAATAAGGTTTAATCTGCCCAAAAGTCAGTAATTTTTACTATGTTTATATCCCCCTTGGACTTACGAATGCGTCCGAATTGCTTCTTATTTTTGTTCTGGGCCGGTTAGGACGTTATAAACATTTACGCTGCAGCAGGACTGTTAAAAGAAAATTCTGTTGTTTTTTTCAGCAGTCCTGCTGCAGCGTAAATGTGTATTACGTGTATTAGGGAAGAGTGCAGTGCTGAATCCCTGTCCAGCTGGTAGGCTTCTGGTGTAGAGAAGCTTGCTGGTTTAGCTGAGTAGACAGTAAGTGTGTGGCCTGTGACAGCCCAGTGGTGTTACTGTAATTGTTCTTTGGGAATACAGCCTAAACTGGGTGCATCTAAGGCTAAATTCCTACATTATTTTTGTTTCACATTACAATTTTCTGATTTTAGTAAACAGAGATATTGTAAGAGTTGTGTTGCAGTTAGCCAAGCAAGATTAAATGTATACTTTTACTCCACTATATTTCCTCTAAGAATCTTTATTACTTGTTACAAAAAAAATAAAATTAGAAGAAATGTTGGCAAGTCACTGCTCCTAGATTGCATTATGCAACTCTGCCCGCCACACACTATTTTAGTGCCCGTTTGTTGCTAAAGGAGGACGTACAACTGAAATTGCCATGGAAGTACGAGCACAGTCTAACGGAGGGCCTCCCACTATGGTAGACCAGCCCGACGGTAGTGGTGAACTCGGTGAATAGGGTAGTGGTAAAGATAACGTCATACACCCATGGCTGTATTTGCAAGATGTGTTTCTAAAGAGTTGGGCAGACTAACGTCTGCTTTTTAACGTTGCTAAACAGCTGATTGCAGCACGTTTAACTAACATCAAGTAGTACCTGCAGTAGCCCACAGGCTACAAAATACAAACAGCAGGTTGTACCAGTTAATAATGTTTTTGCCTCGGTGTTAAGGTTGGCAGTCTGAGTTTTTATAATTCTGTTTTCGAAACAAGATAATTCCGTGACATTTAAGCTAACATATTTTAAAAAAAGAGTCAGTGATGAAAATTAGAACTAGTATCTAGTAATTCGACCAACTAATGACTGGCGTAATTAGTAGCTGCTGGTCAAAGGTATCCTGTGTGTGTGTATGTGTGTGAGATGGTGACGTGGGAAGTAAGACCTAAAAATGCTCATGATCACATGACTAAAATGTCCTCCCTACCAGCAGGTCTAGGATAAGAAAGCCACAATAATGTTCACAATAAAAGTTCTAACTGCTTGCTTTAAAAAAAAAAAACCTTTTACTTTGACTTCAAATATTAAGTACATTAAATATCAGAAAATTACTTTTGATACTTAAGTCCAGTATATATCAGATAGTTTAAGACTTTTACTTAAGTAATATTCTAAAAGGTAACTTTCACTTCTACCAAACTCTTTTTCTAGTACGATACTTGTACTGTTACTCAAGTATTGCTTTCTAGTACTTTATACAACACTGGAGCTATAAAACACAAAAAATAGTGAGGGGATTTTTTTTTCACACAAACATACAGATGGCATTCTTTCAGAAGTTAGTAAACTGTACCGAATAAGTAGGAAAATTGCTTCAGTAACTTTAGTAAATGGTTTTAAGTTTTTCCAAGCATCATTCCATTCATCATCAGTAATGTTGCAGTTACTTTTTTTTTCTTTCTACAAGTCCTTCAAATGATTAGGCTTCCCTAAATTGGGACCTTTTGAAGCATTGTAAAACATGCTAATTAAAGTAGCCAAAAGCGGTCTTTCTGTGACCAGAACTGAACCTTCTCTTGGTATCTCATTCACTTTCTTCCTTTGACCAACCCAGATATTTTTCTGCTGTTCTCTTTTTTTACCCAGATATAGGCTACATTAAACTGATACTATTTGTGGCTTTAAAAATAATACAATGCTGAAATTTCTTTGAATGCTGTTTTTGTTTGTATTTTGTCTATCTATGCTAAAAACGCATGCGAAATTACATCAAAGACCCATTCGGTAACTTTTACACCATAAAAACCTGTGTTTTTGAAACGTTTATGTGACACAAACACCATTTTTGATGTTTATTTTCGGAGCTGTCACTGGAGGGTCCTCCTGGGGCCTGTACCATGAAGCCGGATTAGGTGGCTAGCCAGCTATGTTTCAGTTTAGTTACCGTCAACCCTGGGTTTTAGGTACTATGAAAGTAGCTCCCATTTAATCGGTGTTCGTTGCCATGGTATCTTACGCTGCAGGGCTAACCTGCTCTGGGGCAGGTTATGTTCTGGATTCAAGATCTCAGACTGAAGTTTGACCAATCAGCTGTGAGCAAAGAAATATAGGTGACGTAACTAATTCCCAGCGTCTGTTCTCTGTTGCAATGGCTTCACCTTTTCTCCCAAATCCTGTGGACATCTCCGCGCAAATTGTTAGACGAGCACTTCGTAGAGAAAGAGTTTTTTGGGACAGACAAAATCCATTTGACTTTCCTGATGCTACTTGTATGAAAGATACAGATTTTCCACAGAAGGAATGTCTTATCTTTGTGAACTTCTTGAGCTGCACATAACAAAAGTGACTCGTCAAAGCCATGCCCTTACTGTACTGCAAATGGTATGTATTGCGTTGCGGTGTTTTGCAAGTGGTACATACTTGTATGCGGTCGGGGATGAGGGGATCTAGGGCAAACACAGTCTGTCGAACCATTCCAAAGGTGGTCCTCGCTCTGCAAGGGTACATAAATAGCTTCATTATGTTCTCTGGACATTTATCGACCATGTCCATAAAAGAGGGCTTTTATAAAATTGCCGGTAAGATATCTTGACATCGTGACATCAAATCAACAAATGTAACATTTCACACTCATTTTTTTTGTTCTTCACAAAAGCATATTTCACACTTAGAAATCTATTATACAGTAGTCTGCAGTAGCTACCTGTTAAGAATGATTTTAAATATATATTTTTAATATGATTAGCCTACATAAATGTGCATTAATCGTTTAACTCACGCATTAACGCAATCCGCAATCTTCCTCAAATATTGTTTTCTCGCTTTGGCAGCAGATACAGTGTTACTGCGTGCTTGAAAAATACTTCTATATTCTTTATATTTCTGAACAATAATCTCTTGCTCCTCCTCTGAAAAGTAGATAGCTCTCGCTCTATCAATATCGAACGCGATTGGTTGTTCAGTGTCGACGTCACTCTTTTATGTGCACATGCGTGTGGATTAATCTTAGCTTAAGGATCAAAGCCTGAGTTGACAGAGAAAGTTGATGAGCTGCGTCATGGTACCAATAAAGCCTGATTGCATCGGTTTGGTTTTGTCGACTCAATACCAATCCTGTAACCCCGAGTTTGTTCAGCTACCTTCATGGTACAGGCCCCTGCTGTGACTTGATGATTCTCAACTGGACAAATGTGGAAAGCTGAATCCCTGCTTAAGAAGAGGATTCTGAGTATTGTGGTATCTTATTTACAAGCAGTGGTAGATAGTAATTAGTTACCTTTACTTGATCGGTTACTCAGTACTTGAGTAGTCTTTTTTATTGAATAGATTTCACTGTTGCTTGAGTAATTTCTTTGATGTGTAATTTTCACCTTTATTTATTTACTTATTTAATGTATTTATTTTTTCTTTCAGTACAATTTGCTGGTACTCTACCCTCATCTCCCCACAAGTGATGGCAATATGGGGCAGGAAGGAGATAAGGGAATGGTTGGGTTATCTTAATAAGTAATGATGATATGTTGAAGAAAGACCAAAGCCAAAGAGTGAAGTTCTAGATTTACCACTCTGTGCACATTCTACCTTCACCTATTGCTGTTAAAAAGAGATTATGACTGGATAATGAGATGTCTGCATCAAAACTAGTCGACTCAGGTAGCTCCATATTTTCATTAGGAGGCCTCCTGAGTTCATTTCTTTGGAGCTTTTGTTGGAAACTTTCCACTGGTAGAGGGAAAAAAATCATATGGAGTAGTACATACATAGCCTTCCTGGCCTCGAAGCACCCTAACGTTAAGCAAAATGATCAGGAGGGGGATGTATGGGTTTTTCTCTTGCAGCTTTTACCACATACGAGAATATGATGGATGGATGGATAGTTGAGAGTTTGACACGATGTAACAGAGACACAGACTGTCTTTTAAAAATGCATTTAATCAGGTAATGAGACAGAGAGTAAGTAGTTGTGAGTAGGATTTAGCATTGCAGTAAAAGGAATGGAAAGTTGATTGCAAGAGGTATCCTCAGCTCACAGTTAAGCCTCGTTCTGCTTTTCAGGCTCCTTCTCTTTTTCAGAGTCTGCCAATGAGAAAAAAATGCTTGACCTTAATTTTTCTCTTAAACTCATAACATATATAGGCTTACAAAAGTATTTAAAGCAATGTAAGAAAGAAATTCAGATATACTCTGACCTTTGAGCTGGATGGGTCCCACAACCAGAGTTTGGCTCTCATGTTTGGACTCCAGCTCCCTGGTTACACGTCTGGTACATCCGCGGCGACAGCGAGAATTGCTATCTGAGGTCGGACAGATCAAGACCTTGCACTGGAGGTACACAGAATCTGTGCCTTGCAAAAACTGGAATGCCCTGAATGAAAAACGGGCCCTGTACGATGAGCCAGAAGAGTACTGCGAGTAAGTGGAATCAACTTTGCACCTGGAAGTGAATCAGAAAAACCTCATGATTTATTTGCAAAAAATGAGCACAACAAGATGACTCAGATAAGGTGCTTTTTTTTTTGTTACCCATTTCGAACTAAGTAATAAGGTCTGCTAACAAAATCATTGGGTGATTTGGATGCAACACAGGTGTCCAGGAAGAGGATAATGTTGCTGTCAGGCCTGCTCACGTCCACTTGAACGTACAAGTTCTGGTTAAGCTCTACCTTATATGGATATTCAGTCACCTGAGTGTAAGAAAGCAAAATATCAGTCTCATATATTTCAAACATAAATTTTCTACCATCCCTTCCTCCCGACCCAAACATACCGGATAGTAGAAGTTGCTGTACGTGTAGAAAGTCATGCTGGAGTTGTATCGACCTGAACCGATGATGCTACTGTTGCCCTCATTTTTCACAACATACATAATCTGTGAGATAGAATCTTGGTCCATCAAGCAGGTGACATTCATCTTCAGGTATGACTGACGTGTAATATCTCCTTGTGTGGAGGGCCTTCCACGGATATTGTTGGTGTACAAAATTCTTCCTTTGTCAAACTGTTCATTGAGGAAGGTTTTGGGAGATGAGAATCTGCATTACTAATGCTGGGAAAGATGCTGCATATTATTCACGTTTTCACGAATGTGATGAGTTGTTTACCTGTCTAATAGTTCCACATGTGTTGAGGTTGAAACTGAAGACCACGTCATAGCTGTTAATCTGTGGCCTGCAGGATGAATCATCAACAGACAAACTGTTGCCGTCATATCCCAGAGAGCTTAGGTAAGATCTACTGATGATAATGTTCATTTTGTCTGAAGAGCACTCAACACGACCTGAAAGAGAATTATGTTCAGTATTTAATAAGAAAACTTGAGTCACTGCCTCAAAATACCAGTATCGGTGCCTCTGGGTTTTGTCACATTACAACCATAAACTTTAATATATTTTATAAAGATTTTATGTGATAGACCAGGGGTCTTCAATTTCTTTTTTTAAATCTTTTTTTTTTTGTCTTTTGCCACAAGGACAAAAACGGTCACATAAAAAATAGTTGTGGAACATAAAAAAGCATTGTTATATGCAAAAAATGCTAATTCTATTTTATTTGAATAAAATATTTACAGTGGTCCAATTTTTAGAAAAATAATATTTAAATCATTGGAGATCAAACTGAGAAAATGGTTTAGCCTATTTTTTAAAAGGAGGATAAAAAAGATACGAATAATTTTTGTGTGCGTGTATTCTCGGCAGAGAGAATACACACACATATTCACATGAAAATCCAAGCAAAAAACTGAATTATTCAATTTAAAAAAAATCTTTTTTGTGTTCCTTTTAAGGGTTTTTTTCATAATTCGTCTAGATCTCTATTGTTTTTCTTAAAAGGCAGAAATGTTCACCCTACTATTTCTTTTTTTAAAGTCTACAAGCATGCTCTGCCTGTACTGATGTACTGAAATCGTGCCATTCTCATCATCTATGGAGATCATTCTGAAGACCAGACATTTTTAACGCTTGTAATAGACTAGAACAGGGTAGAGTAACTAAAGTAAGAAGTGGGGCAAATTTTTTACAAGTTTTAGACCTTTTTGTTTTATAAATAAAAAAGTGACCTGTGTATTTATGTTCAGTCCCTTTTATGGTCATAGTAAAATTCAATGCATACAATTGCCCTGACAAGTCACCTAATACAGTAAGTAAATAAAACACCCATGTGCTGATCTGTGACAGCATTATGAATACCAAGGTCAGAGGTTGTTGATACGTTTTAAGTAGATTTAGGTAGTAAAGTATAATGTTCAGCCTTTGAGCATCTACTCTTTAAACATGATTGCAGAATGGCAAACGTGCCCAGAGTTACCAATCCAGGTTGGGCAAGATGAGCATAATTTAGAGAAATAGGCAAGAGGTGTAACTCTGAAGAAGCTGTATAAAGTCGCAGTTCGGGTGAGTAAATGTTTTGACAGGAGAACTATAATTAGTAAATTATCTAAACCATTTGGATTCCCATAACCAAAAGTGTAGCTTTCAGAATTTCTGGCTGAGTCTGAGGTCCGCATCAGATGAATTGCAATGGATATTATTCAGAACCCCTTTGTAAACCAGCTTTATTTGGTGTGGATGAAGTGGATATGGAAAAATCCACAGAGGGAAGTTTTAAATTCTGACTTTCACTCCAAAAACCACCAGTTACAATTTGTCTTAAATAGTATCTAAAACTAAAAGTCATATGGCCACAAAAATCCAATTGTACCTGAGCTGGGTTTCAGCGAGCTTCCAAATTCAGCTCTGAATCCTCGGCCAACCACAGAGCTATCTGTCCGGAAGACCACAGTCATGTAGTTGGAAGTGGAGTAGAAAGTGCTCAGACTGTTGTTGCAAACTTTCCCCAAATATGGTGAACTAACATATGGTCCGTTGTATATTGAAATGTAGTCACAACTGCAACAGTTCTCCAATCTGTTTGATAAAATGGGTGTAAATGGTAAGAACATGAAAATACTGTTTGGAAAAGATTTGGAGACATTTCAAACTGATTCTACAGTATTCTCCATTTTCATAATACTCACTGTAGGTAAGAAAACGACAAGACGATCCTTTGGTCATTTGCAGCTCTGAGCTGCCACACACAGTAGGCATTGTCATTGTAGTAGTTAGGGTGGTTGGGGCTGGAGAAGGTGCCAGTGCCAAACAGGGATCCTCCACATGGCCCTGATGAAGGAGAATAAACTCGCATTTTTGTGTAATTTTATCGTATGTTGATCATTTTGCCTGAAAAAAAAAATCCTACCTGAGGTTGTCGTTTCAACTGAACAGTAGGCTGTTGGAACAACAAATGATTTTTCTGTGTTTGATCGTTTTTAATTAAGTAAAAACTGTGACAGTAATTGTTTTATGCTGATGCGTGAGGTTGCACTTACAGTAGTAGTCATGGCAGCAGTTTCCATTCCACTGACAGGAACTGGAGCAGGAGCAGCTTCCCATGTTATAACCACAGTTGTAGCGGCATGAAGGTTGAGCTGTGAGAAAGGAGAGGAGAAAGACGTTGAAATATGGATCACTGGATCATTTTTTGTTGAGCTTGTGAGTAATCATTTAAATATACTCGCTTCTCCATTATTCTTTTAAAAATTAAGAAACTACTGCATTATAGCTGCTTCATCTGGTTAAATCTGAGTTCATACTCATCAAATTACTACATTAGGTTATTCATCAGTTTTTTAATTTCTGTTTCTATTAATTTATTTACGTTTTTTCCTTACTGTACTGTTTCTTTTCAAAGAAATTATAGAGTTGTCTGTTTTTTTGTTTTTTACAATGTCAGTTTATTGTAATGTGTTAAAAAAGAAACATCAATGTATCAATTTTCCTCTATTAAATTTTTGGAAAGGTGGTCTTACATGTGGTGGGATACGTGGTGCTGTATCCACAGTATGCTGCATGAGAGGGAAAAAAATTTTTTTTTTTACTAAGATCTCACTGCAGTGTTTATAGTTATTTTTATGAACACTATAAACAAATAACCTGTTGAGGTTGCACTTACAGTAGTAGTCATTGCAGCAGTTTCCATAGAACTGACAGGAACTGGAGCAGGAGCAGCTTCCCATGTGATAACCACAATTATATCTGCATGATGGCTGAGCTGATGCTGAGGAGAGGGTTAAAGAAGTGGAGGAATTGATCATTTCTTCATTTTTTTAAGCTTGTGTTTAAATATTTAAACAGACCTGCAAAGTTTTATTCCTGTTAATGTGTTTAGAAATGAAGGTTGATCCAATTGTTTATCTGAATTTTACTGTAAACATTTGAGATATCTTTAGATCCAAATATGTTCACATAAACTGTGCAATGAAAAGAACCTGACTGCATTGTTTAATAACAAGAATCAATTTTAGATGATTATTAATCTGTCTGTGTTTAAATTAAACAAACTCTACATTTTTATTTTTAAAATCAGATTTGTTAATTTCATAAAGTTTAGTTTGACATGAGTAACATTAGTTTTGAATCTGCATATAAATAAACAAAACTAGATGAAGGATTTTCCTTTTTTAAATTTTCTTTTAAAATCGCCTCCAGAGACAAGTTCTGTATGTTTACTGCAGACATCCTGAGAAATGCATAGAAAGTGTTTTGTTCAATCATCATATTATTGTGTTCAATCTGTGCATGCAAACTATCTCTAAAGAAAATGAATGTCTTACTTGGGGTGGGATAAACAGTTGTCCAATCACAGTAATCTGTATGAATAAGAGAAGAAAGTGATATAAGCTACTGTTATCATAGAACATTTAACATGGAGGCAGAATATGCTGATGTTACAGATTTGGTGCTCACTGTAGAAGTCGTGGCAGCAGTTTCCATTCCACTGACAGGAACTGGAGCAGGAGCAGCTGCCCATGTTATAACCACAGTTGTAGCGGCATGAAGGTTGAGCTGTGAGAAAGGAGAGGAGAAAGACGTTGAAATATGGATCACTGGATCATTTTTTGTTGAGCTTGTGAGTAATCATTTAAATATACTCGCTTCTCCATTATTCTTTTAAAAATTAAGAAACTACTGCATTATAGCTGCTTCATCTGGTTAAATCTGAGTTCATACTCATCAAATTACTACATTAGGTTATTCATCAGTTTTTTAATTTCTGTTTCTATTAATTTATTTACGTTTTTTCCTTACTGTACTGTTTCTTTTCCAAAGAAATTATAGAGTTGTCTGTTTTTTTGTTTTTTACAATGTCAGTTTATTGTAATGTGTTAAAAAAGAAACATCAATTTATCAATTTTCCTCTATTAAAGTTTTTGGAAAGGTGGTTTAAGAAATTACTGCATTGTAGGAAACCTTTAAGGGTTGCTTAATCTGGTTAAATCCAAGTTTATATTCACAAAATTTGTACATTAGGTTAAACATCAGTTATTTAATGTATTTTTCTATTAATTTCTTTTGCTTTATTCGACTGTATTTCACCTGAGCAATATTGCCAATATTGTACTTTCTTTTCAAAAGAACTATAAAGTTGTCTATTTTGTTTGTTTTAACCATGTCAGTTTATAGTAACATGTAAAAAACAAAATCAATGTATCAATTTGTGTCTATTAAAGGCTTTGGAACGATTTTCTTACATGTGGTGGGATACTCGGTGGTGGTAGTGCTGTCGTATCCACAGTAGGCTGCGTAAGAGAAAAATAAGTTTTTGTTTTTTTACAAAGATCTCACAGCAGTGTTTATAGGTATTTTTATGAACACTATAGTGTATCAGTATAAGTGTTGAGGTTGCACTTACAGTAGTAGTCATGGCAGCAGTTTCCATTCCACTGACAGGAACTGGAGCAGGAACAGCTTCCCATGTTATAACCACAGTTGTAGCGGCATGAAGGTTGAGCTGTGAGAAAGGAGAGGAGAAAGATGTTGAAATATGGATCACTGCATCATTTTTATTAATAAGCTACTCACTACTCACTCCCCCATCATTCTTTTAAGAAATTATTGCATTGTAGGAAACATTTAAGGGCTGCATCATCTGGTTCAATCCAAGTTTATATTCACCAAATTTGTACATTAGGTTTAACATCAGTTATTTAATGTATTTTTCTATTAATACATTTAGCTTTATTTGACTGTATTTCACCTTAGCAATATTTCCAATATTGTATTTTGTTTTCAAAAGGACTATACAGTTGTCTAATTTGTTTGTTTTACCCATGTCAGTTTATAGTAATGTGTAAAAAAACATCAATTTATCAATTTTTGTTTATTAAAGGCTCTGGAACGATTTTCTTACATGTGGTGGGATACTTGGTGGTGGTAGTGCTGTCATATCCACAGTAGGCTGCGTAAGAGAAAAAAAAAGTTTTTTTACAAAAATCTCACAGCAGTGTTTATAGGTATTTTTATGAACACTAAAGTGTATCAGTATAAGTGTTGAGGTTGCACTTACAGTAGTAGTCATGGCAGCAGTTTCCATTCCACTGACAGGAACTGGAGCAGGAGCAGCTTCCCATGTTATAACCACAGTTATATCTGCATGATGGTGACGCTGTGAGAAAGGAGAGGAGAATGAAGTTGAAATATGGATCACTGGAAACTAGACACAATTAAACCAGCAGTTTGTGAACCCAAACTAAAAAGCTATTTTAAAACTAATTTTTAACCTTGTACCTTCTGTTGTTGTTTCGTACATCTGCTCAGTTGTCCAACCTGGAGAATTTTAGGAAAAAAACAGCATTAGATAAGGGTAACAATCTGAAAGTATGCTATTTAAATTCATACAAAGAGGTGCTCAGTTCCAAAAACATGCAAATACTAGACATATGTGTTCTAAATGCTGGAAAAAAATAGTTAAATAAAACAGAGAATCACACCTTGCACTCCCTGTGTCAAGATCACGCTGCAAAGAAACACAAGAGTCTTCATGGTGAATGTTTTCCCCTAACTTCCAACCTGCCTCATGTCCTGATCACTGAGGCTTATATGCTGAACAGCTCAGTGGTTACAGCGTCCATAAAGCTCCTGATGTCACCAAATGTTTGAGTGAAATATTTCCCTGTAATGTATAAGTGTGAGAAGCACACACTTGGTTAAATATAATAAATGATGACGATTCACCTGATGGTTCTAAAATTCATGCCTGTACTGGATTTCATGAGGGGTTTCTGAACCTTGAAAATAGGATGATCATAAAGTCATAAAGTAGCAACATTAAATGGCCAAACTCATGACATCTCTAATGAGGATGAATATACAAATACGCTGCTTCACCCAAAATATTTTAAAAAGAGTTTAAAACAGTTTAAAGACAAGCCTAGCTGTCTGGATAGAAATGTTCTTTATAAACTACTGGGATCAAGCTACTGCATCTAATTTGCATTTAAGACTTTAACTAGGCCACTCCAATACCTTCATTTATTATGCTTTGGTTTTAGTTTTCAGAATTGGACTGTTGGAGGTGGACAGGGGTTCCGGTGACGCCAATTTTCTGGTAGCTCACTTCTATCAGTCTGTCCCAGGGCAACAATATAGCTTAGTACTATCCGTGTGCAAAAGCGTGCATGAATGGGTGAATGACTGAATGTAGTTTAAAACACTTTGAAGTCCTTGGACCTTTTTTTAAAAAAGCACAGGACAAATGCAGGCAATTCATCATCTAATATCACAAAGTGTTGGCCTTACAAATGCTTTCAAGTTTTTTTCTGGTATAGAGCAGGCTTTACATTTTTATAATAAAGACCTGACATCCTGACATAATAAAAAAATATAAATAAAGACCTGACATCCTGTTCTGAAGTCTAAACCCTGAAGTAGACCTGGACTTTGCTGGAGGAACAATATATGTACCAATTCTAGCCAGAGAATGCCTTGGGAACCTGAAGAGTGAGATAGAAAGTATTGCTGGACGGAGAGATGTCTGGATCTCCCTCCTGGACCATTTAACCCTGTGACCCAATCCTGGGTTAGTCAAACACAAACATATTGGATAGATTCTAAAGTGCATTTAGTGTTAAGGATAAAGACTAAATGTGTCTTGAGAGATATATGTAGTAAAGGCAACAACATCAACATATTTATGAAAATTTGAAAGCTGACATTATTTTAAAAGTACATTTCTTCATTCATTGTTTCTTACAGTGTTAACACTGCCTGGGAACTACCATTAATTTCATTATCGAATTATTATGTAAACTTTACATTATAACTAATGAACTTTTTTTTTCCATTTTCATTCTTCAATCTCATCGTCATAACTGTCTAGGTTCTACAAAAACATCCCTTTTAAGGTAGATTTAAATATGCCAATTTATTTTAGTCTTAATAAAACAATTCAGTTAAAATTTTAAAATGCTTTATTGATCCCACTTGGAAATTAAGTTTTGTAGTAGCTCATATTAATCAAGTTTCTTAAGGGAATTGTTGTAAACACTGATGGCTGCAGGAATGATCTCCTCTAGCAGTCTGTGTTTCAGCAAAAGTGAAAAAGCATCCGACTGAAGACACTCTGTTGTTGTATCATAGTCTCATGATTTTATGGAGAATTTTTACATCATCATCCCCACATTTGTTCCACATTTGTCCCAAATACAGAACAAGGCTTCTTTAACTGAAAATTGAGCCTTTTTATATCCCTGGTTCTGATAATGCTAACCCAGCAGATGATTGCAGAAGGGCTACACTCTACACAACTTTTTAAAGATATGCAGCCTCTTGCTGCAAACCTTGAAGGACCTAAGCTTCCTCAAGAAGTACAGTCTGCTCTGTCCCTTTTTGGAGACGGCAGCCTGTTATTGTAGACCACAGGTGTCAAACTCAAGGCCCAGGGGCCAAATCCGGCCCTCCTTGGCCATTTATGTGGCCCTCTAAACTCTAGAGAATCCTATAGATAGAAAACTTAAGTTCCATTTTTGTGTACCCCGATACACTTTAATTAGTAAAATAAAATAAGTGTTTATCTTAATCCTTAATGGGTCGCGGGGGGTTGGTGCCTATCTCCAGCTGTCAACGGGCGAGAGGCGGGGTACACCCTGGACAAGTCGCCAGTCCATCACATGGCCCGTTGTAGACAGTCAGTTAGACAAAACCCAAGCAGTCATAAATGAGCTAAACCTAAAATCTCAATGAAGACAGATCAACAACAATCTGTAGTAATATGCTACCTAACTTTATCCATTAATAAAACTCAAACTCAAACACCTTCCTGCCAACACATGAAATAAAAATCAATGTTTTATTCTTTCTTTATTGGTATTTTTAGCATTTTTATTTTACTCATATATATTAACAGTAGGTATGTTTACAGGAGATTAAACAAGGACAGTAAAACAGCAGGGAGGATGATGTTTCTCCTCTTTATGAGGAAATAAACTTTGCCTTGTTGAATCAGGTGCATGTTTTCCACCTAAACTTCAGGGATGTTATCTCTAATAGTAGATTATATCTTAAGATTGCGTGACAAAGTACAAGTTGAACATATGACCACTATTAGGTTTCTTCCCAGGACTTTTGTTTGCAAGTGAAATAACTGGAAGAACATGGGCAGAGGCTATTCAGATGTCTGCGTCAGTACAGTGAAACAGAAGTTGAAAAAGTTACACAGTTGTCCCACGTCCTTTAATAGGAGTCACAAACCTGTTTGCTTAGGTTCAAACCACTCAACACTTCTTAAAGTAAAACAAGAATAGCAAGCAATCATTCCAAAATGGTGGCAATTTCAATAAGCCCTATGAACAAGACCAACCAGAATAGAAAAATAATTAATTCCTCAGGGTTGGTTTCTGTGCAGCCATCATAGAAAACCTAAACCAAATTATTTTACATAGAAACAAACCATGGTCATGTTTTAGGAAATCTGTTTTTTTCCCTCTCTTTTGTTATAGTTTGCACTTCAGGGCCAATGATGATGTGATGTACGGAGGACCAAAACAGACACAGTTAAAAGTAAAAGCAGAAACATGGTGTACTTTTTGGCAATAGAAATTTCGTTTTAGGAACAAATATTTAAAAAGTAAAAACAGAGGTTTATTTGGCATGTAACTTGGAAGAAAAAAACTCCCCAGAAAACTGCAAACAACTGCTGTTTCTCTTTAGTCTAGACAATTATTTCATAATTGTCATATGTGTATGTCATATGAACATGGAGAATCTAGAGAATTTTCTGCGAAAAAAATGTCAGAAAATGTTGTGCTGACCAGACGTTAGGCTGTCGACTCGGATTTAAAAAAATTAACGCGATGTGAAGAAATGCGGTACTGGTGGACGATATCCGTCAGGTTTTAATTATTCAGACTTCGATTCTCACCATTTCAAACAAAAACAAAAAAACAGTCCCAAAGTTGTTTAAAAAAAAAACACATGCACACAAGCCCATGTTTATTTTTCTTAATTTATTTACTGGAAGTTTAATAAAGTCACATCAGCATACTTGCACTAATTTTACAGAGAAATAGATCAGAAGTGGCATGAATGTTCAAATCCGCCTCTCTGGCTGCTGTGCGGGGGAACAGATTTTTGACAAGACCTCGATATGGGCCACTCAAGACATCTCCATCCCACCACACCTGTAAAAATAACACATGGATGCTCGTCAAAGGTCATGCCAAAGGGAAAAGTATATGCAGTTTCTAAAAATAAAAGTGTGTCTATTTTATTGTTTTTGAGCATTTATATTTTCATTATTCGAACAAACAAAAATCCATAAGGGTATGTGTAATTTTAAGTTTACAAATGTTGTTTTTAACTGTATAAATAAATTTAAAAAAAAAATTCCCTCACTCATTCTTTAATCAAAAATCAAAATCGGAAAAAGTCCTTTCATTTTTTGTTTTTGTTTCTAAAATGAAATTTCAATTACCGAAAAGTACACGGACCAAACATATATATTTATTTGTTCTTTTCCTTAAATGTGCATTTTCATCAAGAAAATATATATTTTGTTTTTCCTTTTTCTATACATGCATTTTTGCGAAGAAATTAATATATTTTGTTTTTCCTTTTTCTTAAACATGGATTCCAAAAGTGCACAATCAATCTGCACATGGATCCTGCTCCTTCCTGTGTATTCGCCAATAGTAGAGGAGTTAGACCAAGAAGGGTAGCCCTCCTCATTTTTATAATGAGGCAGAAATGCATAAGGTAAAGTAAAAAGAAGGGAAGAAGGAATGTAAAAACAAGGAATGTACGTATAAGAAAATACATATCTTTTGTGAAGAAAATGGATGTATAGGAAAAAGGAAAAACCAAATATATATTTTTCTTGATGAAAATGCACGTAATATGGAAAAGGAAAATCGAAATATATATATATACGTGTGTGTGTGTGTGTATTTATATATATATATACGTGTGTGTGTGTGTATTTATATATATATATATATATATATATAGATATATATATATATATTTTTTTTTTTTTATATATTTTTTTTTTTATTAGAATTATTTATTTTTATTGTGTCGGTTTTGGTCCTCCATAGTGATGTCGAAGTATAGTTATGACGTTCATATCACTTGTCATTTCCTTAACCCCCAATGCTAAGGAAAATTACTACAATCCTTCTGGAAATAACCATTTTCGCGAAACGTGGCATTTTGGCCAGACAGCATGACACATACACATACACAAAAAAACTAGGTTCTTGTGCTTCCTAAAACTTAGATGGAAGTTGAAATTTTCTTAAACCAACCCCTCTCTTGACCTTCTCTGTCAGACCACCCCATAATAATCTATAGCAGTTGTTCTTCAGTACAAGGTGAACTATGAATCATGACTCAGTTTATCTTTGGTTAATGTGTAACCGCTGCTGCTGACCAGCTGGACTTAAGTAAAGGAGGATTAGACTGAAAACCTCATTCTGAACCAGTTACTTCAGACACACAAGGTAAGAGCCTCTTTTGTCTTTATCTCAGATGCAACATAGTGATATTTTATTTCTATAATGAACTAAAGTATATTGGAAAACTAAACAAATATTCAGAAATTCTTTGCATTTACAAGTTTAAAGTTTGTTACTGAGATTCATTTGATCATTTGGTCAGGTTCAAGATAATACCAGGAAGCACATATCAAAGAATTAATGAAGTTCTTTAGTTCGATAGAAATCATGGCAGCTCTGGGGTGTTCTCAAAAACAGTGACCTGACTGGGTACGCATTTTGGCATCGGTTTTATTGATCAGGAACCAATGCTGTGCTCTGTGCTGCATGTCCAAACAGATAAAAAAACAGCAAATGTTTGCTTGAATCCCACAAGAGTCCATTAGTCCACACATTCGAATCAAAAGACAAGGTGTTGTTTTTGCTAAATAAATACATAACTGTGGTAAAGTACCTGAAGGATCTTGATGCATTTTTTACTGGACAGTTTGAACATTCACTGATTTAAAAAAAAAATCTATCTAAAAAGAATTTAGCTTGGAAGTCATTGTATTTTGGGGCCTCTAAACATGTGATTTAGTTGTTGAATTTACTATGAAATTTCCCCAATCTACACAGTTACACACACTGGCTCAAATACATTGTCTAAACAAGTTACAAAGAAATCACCCACGTTTCACAACTATCAACAAGGTCCATGCATTACGTTGAGTGGACAGTAAACCACTGCTTTTGGAAGAAGTAGAAGTGTGCTATAAATTGATTGTTTTGCTGACATGGATCCAGCTTATCATTACCAAAATTAGTTGTGATTTATCTTTTAGGTTTTGGTCTTATTGGAAAACCAAATTTTCAAGTTAAAAAAATAAACTGTGACTGTAAGATGAGCTGTGGTCAGCATCTTAAAGCTTGACTTTGCAGTCAAGCTTTAAGATCTGTTGTCTTTGCAGCTGCCCACGCGTATTGTATTTTAGAAAAAGGTTTAATTGTGAGATAAGTCAAGGAAAGAGCTGTTTAGCCACACCGACAAAAAATCTGGAGGAGTCAACGTGAAGCTTTAAACCTGAAAACACTTTCCTTGTATTTAGGCAGCATTTGAGGTAATGTTGGCCTCAGCTGAAGGTCTGTTTCACTGAAAGGGGTCCTGCTGGTCATGCAGGAAGTGGATGGAACAAAAAAGAAGCAGGATTGCGAGAATATTCTTGAACTAGGCCTCAAATCAACAGCTACATTGTTTGAAACTGTGACACAATTGGAAGTTCAAATAGGACAATGATCGCAACAACACCTCAAATGATTATAGTGTCATAGCGAGGGGAGATGAAGGGGTGGGAGCCTAATTTCTACTGGTCAAAGGGTGAGAGGTGGTGTACATAGATAGATTGCAAATGCATATTTTAAAGCCTAAATGTTAATAACATTCATGCCCAAGAAAAGTCTATGTATGCTTTTTTTTTTTTACTATAACTGTAAATTTGTTGGAGAACACTCTGTTTATATGCAATCTGAAGGCAGTTGTAACTGGTTCCTGGTATATATGTAAAACAAACAGAAGTGTGAATCCAGTTAGTCCCAAAGATAAACACAGAAACTCCAGTAATGTGTGTTTCTTATCTCTGAATGCAATCAATCAAACAGCCTTGCTGACCTCTCAGAGAACTAAAATCAGGTGCAGCCAGATTTGTTATGACAGCTTTTCTCATGATCGTGTAACATCCAGGACTTGGTGCTCTTAAGGACAGAGAGGGTGGTCCATGAAATAAAACAAAGATAAATAATGTGTCTATGTTCACCCACAGAGAGAATCGTCCTAACTGCAGAAGATACAATGCAGAAGCCACAATCCCTTCTGTTACTGGCATTGTTGTGTTGCTGGACCTCTGGAAGCCAAGCCAACCGTGTCTACATCCACCCCTTCCATCTTTTTGCTGTCGAAAACGTCAGCTGTGAGACACTCCAAAGCTCAGCTGTGCAGCCTCTTGAAACCATCCCCGTGGAGCCCCTTAATGTTGAGGTTTTGACCCCAGACAGCAGGGGCCAGTCAAATGCACAGCAGCAGAACATGACAGAGGGCTCAGCAGTGCTGGCTGGACTGTTGAACCCTCTGGGTCTGAGGATGTACCATGCTCTCAGCAGAAAACAGAATAGCACTAACACCCTCTTCTCCCCGGTCAACACTTTTGGGTCACTTGTTGCCTTCTACCTAGGAGCTTCTAAGAAGACGGCACGCTCTTTCCAGGTGCAGTGACTTCGATTTTGCTCTTTTCCAGACAGTTTTTGAGCTTTAATAATATTTTTCTTTGAAATGCAAAGCTTGATGACCTTACTGTCCCAAATGTTCATATTGTACTCAATATCAATCCTTTTGTTCCAGGAATTTCTCGGCCTCAGTAGTGGTACCGACCGGGAGGACTGTGTATCTTTAGTGGATGGACATAAGATCCTGAGTACACTACAAGGCATTAACTCTATAGTGGCAGATGAGCCTACAGAGGAAATCACCACTCAAGTCTGGGCCTTCGCTCGGAGTGATGCTCAGCTATCCAGGGACTTTACTCAAGGAACACAAGACTTCTCAGATACATCGTTTATTAGAGGCATGGACTTCTCTAAGCGTGAGGAGGCGGGGACGCTGGTGAACAGCTTTGTGGAGCAAACATCAAACGGGAAAGTGAAAAGTGTCTTCAAAGACCTGAAACCAAGCACTAACCTTCTCTTCCTCGCATCCTTCAGCTTTAAAGGTATATACCCTGGCTTTCAAATTTAACAATATCAAGTGAAAAACAAAACCTGACTTTGTCTTCGTTTGTATCTATTTAGGCAACTGGGTAACAGCTTTCCAACCAGATAAGACCTCCATGGAAGAGTTTCATGTGGATGACACAACAAAAGTAACAACTTCCATGATGACGCGCACCTATAATTACCACTACCTGAAAGATAAGGTAAAGCTTTCTTTAGATTTTTCTGTTTCTTTCATTAACAAGTCGATGATGCATTAGATGAGTATGGATTGTGATTCCTCTGTTGTATGCTTGTTTTGTTGCAGGTGAATAAGTGCACTGTTGTGAAGCTGCCACTCAGTAAACAGACCCATATGTTGCTCATTCTTCCTCACGAAGGAACGACCCTCGCTCAAATAGAGTCCAAACTGCTCACCAACCTCATGGGTGGCTGGCACAAGAACCTTCAGGAAGGGTGAGAAAGGATTTTTATAAACTTTGTATTTTATTTGCTTCCTATGCTAAGGATAAGTTTAAACTCAGAATTGTGACATCAAAAAATAGAGGCCTCAGAGTAGTTCTGAATTCAATTGCCAATATGGCTGCCATGTAAGAAACAACAGCCACTGGCAGTATTAATTTAAAATTTTGCGATAAGATCATTTGCAATAAAAACACTTTCTCGTTCTTTCTTGTGTGCTTCCAATGATGTTACTCTTAAGAACTTGGGCACTATCATCTATTTATCTGAGTGGAATGTAGTTGTTCAGCTGATCTAAGATTAGTAAGAATAGAGACAGAGGTTTTATCCACAGCAACCAATTCAGTTTCAATATATGGACACAGGAAAGCATGTTCATGTCATAAGAATCATTCACACAGGTTGCAAATATTTTTGTAATGCGCATCAACAGTTCAAGATAATTATAATTGTGAGAAAATGTTATATTTCATTAAGTCCTTTCCGTTTTCATTACCAATGATAATTTCGTGATATGTTTGCGATTGTGCTGATCATCGTACATGCAAGACTTACTGAAAGTTGTAGGTATAAACTTATTACCATTACTAACAATTTTTTATCAATTTAGGAAGAGGCCAACACAACACTACAGTGTACCAGCTATTAGCAATACAAGATGATAATCTATTTGTTCCATTTGTTCATAAATAGATGTTGAACAGTATTTGTTTCAGAAGTGCTCATAAATAGTTTGCAAGTGCACCGTTTATTACTTTTTACTTTCCTCGCTTGAGTTCTGATTTCAGGAAGCTTTCTTGTACTGGAAATATCAAAAATCTTCTAACTTCTAAGTACAAATAAACCATAATTAGCCTAAAAACAAGTGGGATTTTCTAGTTGTTGCAGATAACTACTGTTTAGGTTCAGTTTTATGCATTTCAGCAATAAAAGAACATATACATAAAGATAGCATTTTCAGCACTGTGTTCTACGGGTTGAATGACATACAAGAGCAAATAAAATGTTTCTACCTTTCACTGTTTTGTATGTACAGCAGGTATTTTGGAAGTTTAACTAGAAGCGATCTAAATTTGCAAGTTCTGAGTTTAGTGAGCCTTCATTGTATTCCCGACTAGGAGTTTAAATAGAACACAACTGCTAGTTGCCAGTTTTATTGGTCTCAGTGTGGCATAGGTTTAGTTTAACAGAAACAAGTTTTTTGACTGTAGGGAGAAAAAATTAAATAATCCTCAATTGGATTTTAAAATGTTATATTTGTCATTTTTTTTCATTCTTAGTTTGTTGGAGCTGTCCCTGCCCAAGTTCTCCCTGTCTTCTTTGATTGACATCCATGACCTGCTGACCACCATGAATCCACCTCTTGGGCCAACACTCTTGGGCTCCCAAGCTGAGTTCACCCAGCTTAGCAACATCAAACCTTTTTCCATAGATAAGGTAAACCAGAGGAAGTCATCTAGTGGTCATGTAAAAACCACTCAGTATGTCACTAATAGCTCTGTCTGTCTTCTGCCAGGCCATGAACAACGTGATGTTCGAGATGTCAGGGGATGGGTCAGAACCTCAAGACAGGGCCCCCGAGGCAGGCGTCCCTCTGAAGCTGTCCATCAACAGGCCATTCTTTTTCTCACTTATAGAGGAATATTATGAATCTATCCTGCTTGTGGGCAAGATTGCCAACCCAACCCTCTAAAGTTCATTGATACTGAACAAAATCTTGGACACAAAAAGACAAAGAAAGCGCTGCTGCATCTGAAAGAAATGACCAAATCGTATAGATGACAGATAAAACTAAATAAACCTATTATAGTGTTTAACAGTGTTATGGTTACTCAAGGTCAGCACACAGAAAGTTACTGGGATCAATGGAAGTCCCTTTTTATTATTTATAGATAGATTTCTTTCAATTTTCTTTACAGTCAACTCATTTAAAACGTATTAGCCTTTTTTTGTAATAGTTGCTTTTTTGGTGTACTCTACAATACTGTAAAGTCGCTGTAGTACAGACTGCGGACTATTTAAAGTGAATAACTACTTAAAATATTGTAATTAAGAATTTAGTTTGTTTATTTTTGACTGCCTAAATAAAATTTTCCAAAACAAATGGGTTCTGTGTAGGTGTTTTTCCATCGTCACTATTTAAATTGATGAAGTCTTCAAAAAACTCCATTCATCGCCCCTAATTCTACCCACAAACCTTCCAATCTGGAAACAGGGTGTGAGGACTTGGGTCAGGCTAACCAATCTCTGGTGTTGAGGTCGCCAAGGCCACTGAAAAGCCCTGGGTGTGGATGACATTTGTCTAAAAGTTCGTCTAAAGTTTCCTAAGACTCTGGATGCTGTAGAGCTGTGTTGCCTAACATGGCTCTGCAATATTATGTGGACATCGGGGGCATTTCCCTTGGATTGGTAGACCAGGGTGGTTGTCACCCTATTTAAAGAAGGGGACAGCAGGGTGTGCTCCAACTGTAGGGAGGAAAAATCATTCTATTCAGGGGTTTTGGAGGGAAGGGTCTGACGGATAATCAAACCTCGGATTCAGGAGGAACAATGCTGTTTTTGTCCTGAGCTTGGATCCCTCACCAGGGTCCTGGAGGGTGCATGGGAGTTTGCCTAACCAGTCAACGACTGTGTCCATCGGAAAGTCCTGTGGGGGGTATTATGGGAGTTTGGGGTACATCTGTAGATGTGGTCCTGCTGGCTTCATTAAGACATGGTCTACAGCTTTCACTGGAAAGGGTTTGTAGCATGAAGCGACTGGGATAAGAATTAGCACCTCCAAATACGAGTCCATGGTCTTTAACTGGTTAGAGTTCCTCCTCCAAGTCGGGGACAAGGTCCTGCACCAAGTGGATGAGTTCAAGTATCTGGGGGTCTTGTCCACAAGTCAGGGTAAAATGGAATAAGAGATCAATGGGTAGATTGGTGTGGCGTCTAGAGTTATACGGGCACTGTACTAGTCAGTCATGTTGAAGAGATTTACCGGTCAATCTATGTTCCGACCCACATCTATGGTACCAAACTTAACAAATTAATAGAATGAGATCACTGATACAAGTGGCTGAAATGAGTTTACTCGGCAGGGTGTCTGGACTCTGCCTTATAGATACAGTAGGGTGACAAGCTTGGTCATCTGGGAGGGACTCAAGAGTAGAGCTGCTGCTCCTCCACTTTGAGGCGAGTCATTTGAACGGCTCAGGCATCTGGTCAGGATGCCTACCTGGTGAGGTGTTCTGGGCACGTCCCACCAGGAGGAGGCCCAGGGGAAGACCCAGGACACGCTGGAGAGACTATTTTTCTCATTTGGCTTGGGAACATCCTGAGGATCTGGATCAGGGGGCTGGGGAGAGGGAAGCCTGGGCCTCTCTGCTTAAGATGCTGCCCCTAAAAACCGACCCTAGCCAAGTTGAAGATAATGGATGGATTGCTGGACTTAAACTAGATCAACTGTCCTAGGATACAACGTGGGCCACCTAGTAGATTCATTGTGATTTTGCTTTGTCACATAAAGGTTTAAGACAAAAAAATTTTTCCATCAAATAACACTAACCTGAAGAAATGCAAAAAAGATTTTTCTAATGATTATTTAAATTGATGAAAAGATAATCCCAATACCTAGTTTTGGTCACCAATGGTGGCGACAACATGAAGCATTTGCATTGTTTCACACTTAACAGTGGAAGAGTTTTGGCTAGAGGTTAATCGATATATTAATTTTTTTCTATATCAGCCATCAGTAGAAATAAAAAAAGATAAATAAAAATATTAGGCACCGGTGTGGCCAGCTGCAGCCACTACTTCACTGAAGGAAGGACCCCCACACAGTGAGCCAGCCCACTCATATCTTACTCTTAAGTATGGAGTTTAATCTTTGACTGCACTATTTTTATTTATATTTTAGATTTTATTATTTACTACTATGTGGTGGTCTCTCTTTGATACTTGAAGTCAATATTCTACATCAACCAGCTATATGCACCATTATTCTGGCTATTGTTTGAATTTATTTTATTTTGTATACTTAAAAAAACTTGATTGTTTTATTTTCAGTTGTTCTAACACAATTTGTACTCATGTTACTGTTTAGTTTGCTTTTATATTGTATTATATTTGAATTTCAATAAAAATTTATAGAGTTTAATTGACTTTTTAATTTATATTGCACACAGTGAGTGTTCAATTGTCTTCCACAATCAATGTGCTGCTAAAACGCATATATATCATTCTTGGAAAAAAGCCTTAACAGTCAGCTTTAGAGATCAAACATCGGCGACAAGAAAAAACACACAAAAAACCATATAAGTCTTAAAAAAACATATCCATCGGCCTCTAGTTGCAAAATTGTGTTAACTTATCAATATTCAAGTGTTTTTGAGCATGAATGGTTCATAAAATTGTTCCCAGAGTCCCTTTGGAAAAAAAGACAACACAACATTAAGTAATCGACCATGCGTAGTTTATCTGTGGATTAAAACCCAGACAAATTATAAAATCTTTTGTTATCCCCAAATTATTGATTTGGATTCTAAAACCTTAATTTCAATCTATACATATTCCACATGTACATACTGGGATTATAAAGTTAAGTAAACATGCCGTTACTGACTGCACCCTTTACAAATAAAATGTGATCCTTAGAAACATTCAAAACCAAGAGGTGAACAATACAGCAGATTGTATATATCAGACGCACTACATAGTAGTATACAATCCCAGAGTAACATACCATCCCTGGTATACATTTGGTCCACAGTAGAGCCTGTTACTTCGCTGCACTGTGAAGGCTCAGAGATTTTCACAATTACCTTATCAGAGTCACTTCTTTGCCTTCCTTTCATAGTGTCTGCCTAAACCAAACAAAGGCTTTTGCGTTTTCACATCACTAGAAAATCTTGAGGTGTGTAGAAAAGCCACCAGTCACTTTAGACTGAATATTCTACTGGTTTTGTTCTGCAAGGTCACGGGCTTCTTTGACAAGCTCCATCAGGGTGGAGAACATGGAGATGTCACTTGGCTGGAGGCCCATTTTCTGAATCTGAGACACACAAACGCAAATACAGATACATGATAGATTACCAATAAGGCGAAAATATTTGCTCTTTTATTAGACGTTTTGATCTTTGATTGCTTCAATTTGTATATTATACCTGTTCGCCCAAATATTCCACATCCAAGGCCAGCTGAAGACGAATTTTGCTGTCGTCTGTAGGCCCACCGTTGGCACCTGTTGTGACAGCAGCACTCGCACCCTTTCTGGCTTGCTTTAAACGCTTTAAACTGTCTTCCATCTTTTTCACCGAGCTCAGCACTTCTGAGATGGTCTCGTAGTACCTGAGTTGGAGAGATGTAAAACTTTTCTGTTCTTTTCACTAAAATAGCCAACTCAGATTACTTCTAGTATTGTCACAACCTCTATGTCTGGGTTAAACTAGTTTAATGGATGTATATCTGAAACTTACTTCTGTGTGCAGTCAGACAGTGTAACTCGGAGCCATTCCTGTGCCGTTTGGGGGTTGACCAACCCTGTGGAGTCCGTTAACAGCTGGTGTAATGGTCGTAAAGCGTTGTCCATATATGCTGATGCACGTACTGGCACATCCTTAACACAGAACGGTCATGCAGAATTAAAAAAAACTAATAGGATCTCTTAAAATGTTTTTACTAAGTACAGAGAGGAAGTTACTGTTTCAATATAGACATGAGGGATGATAAAATATAGAGGGAAAGCTTCCACCTACTTTATTGGTCCTGCGGTAGAGTCGTGGAACCTCGGAGGCGCTCTTTAGGAAGCGGCAGGAGCGTTCTGTCAGATGTTGTGTCATCCTGGTGCTCAGAGATGGAATACTGCTGGACAAGCAAGTCTTGGATTCTGCAAGAGCATCTGTCAGACAGAATGCTTGTAAATATGCAGGTATCCTCCATATAAACTTCTGAACAGAAAACGAACAGAAATGGGGTGCTAGTCACATTAACCTCTTAACATTTCATCTACTTGCAGTTTTGGTGTTTTTGTACCTCTTTTTCCAGGTATGTAAGGGAGCTTTATTTACACGTTTTTTGTATGTAATTGGTCAAACAAGCTTGACAGTTGATGTAAAGTAATCTTTTACAATCTAATCTTACTATGTATTAGGTATAAAACTACCTGCTGGGAGGTCAAATAAAGGTTTGTTTGATATAATTTTAAAAGAGTCGACTGGAAATACTGCAACAGAATAATCTTCAGAAAAGTGAGTATAAAAAGTGTTTTTCTGACCATCTCCCTATAATTCATCAGCATAATGATGAGTTCAGACAAAGGGCTTTGTCAGCGTCAGGCAAAGCTCACAACGCATCTAATTTGACGCTTCTATGTTGAACCTTGCAAAGTCTGTCACTTCTGAGCAAAAAAGAGCGCATGGCTTCTTCTGTTGCCGTACAGTCTGAATTATGGCGGATAGTATTGAGAGAGTGGCTTGGCTTTATTTGCTAGATAAAGCTAGACGTCGACTTCAGCAACATCAGGGCCATTTGTGGATACACCCTATTCTACGGATGCGTTCTGAGTTTGAGGAGTTTAACCATTTAACTCCAGGAGCTACGTATGGATGAGGTTCACTTTCAGCGGTACTTCCGTCTGTGCCACGCCCAGTATGACGACCTCCTGGCCGCATCGGAGCTCAAATCTCCTACCAGGACACCAACTACAGGTTCTCTATTCCTCCCGAAGAGCACCTGTCCATCTGTCTTCGGTAAGTGTTATTTATGATTTTTTTAAATATGCATTTTCTAGACTTAAAATGCTGCTCCCGCTACATTGAAAATAGGTGTAGTGACATCGCTACAATTATAAGCTCCGATTGGTTAATGCACCGCTTCAGGGCCGTCAGCACCGTCAAAAGTTCAACTAGCTGACCTTCTGCGCTGCTGGTTTTATGAGCTTTAAAGCATGAAAAGCAGGAAAAGTTGATGGAGCCAAAGCTCACAAAGCGCTGCAGAGACCGTGACGCTCCACCAACGGCCTCCACCATAGACTTAGCATGTAATCTTGACGTTGTTGACGCTGACAAAGCCCTTGGTCTCACAATTTAGCTGCAGAAATGCTGTTGGGTGCTAATGCTAGACAAACGGAAACTTCCTATTTAAAATCACACACAGAGCGCTTGGGCTTTGATGTGAAGGCAAAAATTTTCTGTGAAATTTAAAAGAAACTCAGAAATGAGCAAATATAAAATAGTGGATGTTATTTTGATAGAGAAAGACATACTAGGGGCTTTTCTTGATGGTGACTTTAATTGTTGATTGCCAGAAGTGAAGTGCTGGCTGGAATGTCACGGTAAAAGTAAAAATTTATCAGTATGAAGAGTTACGGAAAATATGCAGCTGTATTGCAAAAAAATACAGAGGTATCCTAGAGTAGATGGCTAGCACCAATGCTCTCTATAGGAAGGGTCAGGACAAACTCCATCTGCTAAGACGCCTGAGCTCATTTGGAGTTCAGGGAGCGCTGTTAAAGACCTTCTATGACTCTAGCATCCGTCTTATTCTGCAGTGTTGTATGTTGGAGCAGTAGTTTATCGTCAGCTGAGAGGAACAGGTTGAGCAAAGTCATCAGGAAGGCCAGCTCTGTTCTAGGATGCACCCTGGACTCAGTGCAGGAGGTGGGAGACAGAACAACTCTAGTTAAAATAACATCTGTGATGGACAGCGCCTCCCACCCCATGCATGGGAATATCACTAGACTGTAGAGCTCCTTCAGTGACAGACTGCTGCATCCTAAATGTATGAAGGAGCAATTCTGCAGGTTCTTCCTTACTGCAGCTGTTAGATTGCGCAATCTAAACTAGATGTTTACACCTATGCCTATTTTGGTGTCGCATTAATCAACAAAACAGCTGCAACTGCTATATTTTGCACATTATTTTGCTCCCATACCTCATGTAATAACCTATTTCTAATCTATTTTACCAGTTACCAAAGCGGTTGATAGCGGCTGGCCCACAAAGTATATCTATGTGGCAAAAGGTCCATTTGCCACATAAAATATATGTAGTTTGTGTTTTTTTTTTTTTTTTGCACCTCATTATCAAGAATTATTGTGTTTTATATATTTATTTTACATTTTCCCCCATTATTTTATTATTTCTCCAACATCTGATCTGAGTTTGAAGAATCCAACTTGCACAACCCCGAACACCAGTGCTTAGTTACTTCCCGTTTGAACATTTTTAGGAGACAAAACTACCACTTTGTGATGATTGGAGTGACTCAGACCTGTAGGCACCCAAGCAAAATGTGCACTTGTTTGTCTAGGGCTACCTCCAAGAATGTATTGCAATGTTCCATGATGAACTATTCTAGCTACTGTGAAAGGTTCTATTTAATAATATCTGTTTATAAAGAAAGATCAAAGATTTTGGTTGTTCTCAGCTTTCCATCAAAGGACCCCTCCTAGTCTGCTAGTATGGGCAGCTTACCTTCCACAACAGCAAAGTTTTTCATCCCAATAGCTTCTAATCGCTGTCGGACCATCTCTGACAACTCTGGGATCTGAAGGAAAGTAGACAGTCAGTGTAGGAAAGAAAAGGAAGAAATGAGAGAATAAACAATATAAAGAAAAAAGAACTGCTGCAAGGGTTCTGGGAATTCCCCAATGCTTCGTAAGTTACGAAAACATTTTATATGACATGGTTTCAGCTTCCTTTTCTGCTGCTGTCTTTTTCCTCTCAACATGCAAATTGATATGCTTCTAAATCATATCAGTGTTTATTAGGTGTAAAATGTGTTATCCATGTAGATTAAGTCTAATTTTTCCTGTAGTTCACATCATGTATTTTCAAAAGCTTCACAGTAAAGGAAAGTATCTCGCTCAGTGACTGGCGGCAAAAGTGCACGGTGTGTTTTCCCTGCAGGCGTCGATTATCACCGACTAAAAGTCCACGTTGATTGTAGCATGTTTTGTTGTTACAAAAGTCACACTCCTAGAATATTTTTTTTTATATATTTTGCTCTGTTACAGTTAAGATATTTTATATCAGGTTCTATGCATCAGGCCAACACAACACAAAGGGTACACACCCGAACTCTTATCAAGGAATCTAGAAACTGTGGCTTGCAGTGCAACCCTTCAAAAGTTACCAATTTAGGAGAGTCAACATGTGAATGATTTAGTTTTATTGTTAACGCAGCTGCTCTGTGAACCTAACAGAGGTTTGTTGGAAAACATTAATGGATAAAAAAGCACCATCAGGAAGACCAGCTAACATGTCATACAGGCTCATGGTAACTCTGAAGGAGCTGGAAAGATTCCCAGCTCAAACTGGGGAATCTGTAAAAACAACAACTCTGACTTGTGCTCTCCAAAGATCTAGCCTTCATGGATTTGGCCTAAGGAAAAACACTATAAAAAGACAGCCATGAAAAGATCCTATCAAAGCAAATATGTGTTGGTGATACAGAAAACACACGGAAGAAGGAACACTGGGCAGAGGAGACCCAAATTTTACTTTTTAGCCTACACGTAAAACAATATGTGTGTGGGAAACTAACACTGTACATTACCCTGTAAACCAGCATTGTTATAAACATGGAGGTGGCAGCATTATGCTGTGGGGATTATTTCTTCAGCAGAGAATGGAAAAATGCTCAGAGTTGAAGGTGAAATAAATAGGGCATGTGGAATCTCGCCTTCCAGTACCATAAACATACATTCAGAGATGTAAACTGATTCAAAATATATTCATGGTCTAATCGAAATCTAATCTAGTCTATTTAAGGGTCCTCAAAAAATGTATATTTTAGAGGTGCTCTTGAACCAACCTGAATCAGACAGAACTGTTTTCTAAAGAAAAATTGAAAAGCATCAGCCTGCAGGAAGAGACATATCCTTTAAATGTTCCTTTTAAACAACACAGCAAGATTTTCCTTCCACTTCACAGTTGCGCGCTACTTTGTGGAGTTCGATCACAAAATCCCAAAATAACACACCGACTTCTGGGGTTGGAAACTTTCAGAATTTCAGACATTTAAAGAGGTACGGATATTTTTAGCCACACAGACAGACGCAGCAAAACGAAGAAAGGTGTCAGAATAAATCTGATTGTAATACCAACAAAGGATAATTTAAAAAGCACAACCAGAGATGTATCACATTGTGCAATGGAGAAAACATCTGTTTCTTCGGTACCATTTTGTATTCAGATTTTGTATGTGTGTGTGTGTGTATACCTTCTCCTGCAGCTTCTGAACATCAGCTGCGATATAAACCAGCTGTTTGGTGGACAGAGACGCTGGGCCTCCGCTCTCGCTGCCGCCTTCATCCAGCGATGTTCGGCTGGACGTGGAAGAGGCCGAGCTCGGCAGAGGCCTGGTCGGCTCTTTCGCCATCTCGGTGGTCGGGTTTTTTGTCAACACCTGGGCGGGGGGGGGGGGGACCCAAGTAATGGAACCTGATAAGATACTGCTCAGCACTATTCTGGGAAAGATTGTCTAGTTCAATCAATTATATGCAGGGTTTTTTGCCTTTGTGGACAATTAAATGATATTTTGCTTTATTGATGCTAGCCCAATACTTTTACCTCATCCAGAAACTTGGAGTATCGTGAGTAGAGCTGCAGTGTCAGCTTCCAGAAGCGATGGGCCAGCGGTGACAGATACGCCTTGTCTGACCAGCACCTCACTAAGCACAACCACAACACCTCAGAGACCTGCAGGTGGAACGAACTGCCAGCTGGAAATAAGCAGACACACCGGGGCATTGTGGGTAACGTATGCGGTAAACCCTGACACTTATGTTCCAGCATAAACCCCCACCTGGTGCTGCTTCCAACCCTTCGCCTATGGTATTCTCCAGGCGCCCGGCTATCTCTTTGTACCTGAAAAACAGAGGCAGGCATGCAGAGTGGGACAGAACAATGTGTCATCACCTTCGCTGACACAAACAAGCTTAACAACAGGCATGGAAATTTTTGCCTTTCCAGAAAAGCTTAGCCCTTGAAGTTTGGGTTGTGAAATGTGGCCAGGCTGCCCTATGTTTGCTCTGACGTGCAGAGTTGAACCTGCGTGTTGTGTGTTTTACAGTGTGTTGCTGTGGGGGCAGGAGGCGTGTGTACCTTTTCCAACCAGATCAGTGGCCACTCTTCCAAGGTCTAATCGTCATACTTGCGAGCAACGATTAGTAATGTGTTGACGCTGATTCTCAAGTTGCATTTTGCTTTGAGTGACTCTGATCTATAAAACCATAAGCAATATGTTATTCCCCAGATTCCAGTAAAAGTGGCCTTTTTTCATGCCGTGACTATCCGCCAAGTTGTTTTTATCTGCAGAGAATGCTGACAGGCTGTTATTTTAATCTGAGCCCGTCTCTCTGACCTGTCAATTTTAAAAATGACACAGAGTTGAATTTCCACTCAAACATCCATCTGTGGAAAATTAATTACTCTCTAAAATTCTTATTAGTTCAGTTAATATTAAACAGAAGTCCCTGAAATCAACGATTTCACTCTAAAATGACTTTCAGCTCGATTTATTTTCTCATCTGAAAATGGAAGGAGTACGGCCAAACTTTGACCCCAAACGATAGAGCTGATCATGGAGAGCATTAACCTGAGAAGCACCCAAGGTAACTCTGGAGGAGCTGCAGAGTTACACAGCTCAGGTGGGAGAATCTCTTGACAGAATATCTACTGCAGCTCCTCTGGTCAGACGAAACAAAAATTTGCTCCACATGGAACGTCCGTGTGTGATCAAACAGTGGGATTGCTGCAGAGGTTGTTGTCTAGAGGTTTAAGATTTTTGCCTCGGATGGATGACTCTTCATGGGGATTAGATCTTGTTCCGGAGACTGAATCCACGTTTTGCTGCTGCACTGGAGACTGGAAATAAGAGCCTCTTCAGTCAAAGTTTTCATATGAGGAAATATTTTCTCGATTAAAGACTGTAAAAGAATAGTTTCCTGATCCGTACACTATGCTTAAGCAGCAGAAAAGACTGCGGGAGGAAACCAGCTGCAGACACACGTTTTTGTAGCCGCACTCTGAAGTCTCAGAAACTTTTACACGTGCAGTCAGCTCCCCGTCAATGACAGGCCTTGATCAAAGTGTCTGATAATCTTTTCTTTAACTGGTTAATTTACCTGGAATCCGTGCATAAAGTTGCTCAGTGTGAATACCAAACTTTAAAAATGAAGGCCTGCAGATTTTTCCGTCACCATTCCAAGGAAAAAACAAAAAACTGTCAAATATGGAATATATTCAGTTAATGGGACCCCTGATATGTATATACATTCTGAATATTAAGTTTATTTAAGTTGAGGTGCCATTTGTTTTTATATAACACCTTTTTATATTTACTGTTGCACTAAAGTCCAAAAGTGAATCATTTATGTTATTTATTACTTGATTGTTCAAGCTACCTCACATAAGTGCTCCGTTTCTTAACAGAATTGTTAAATGTTTAAATAAGGTTTACATTTTAAAAAGAGGAATATCCTGGAGCAGTTTCTTCACCATTTTTTATTCTTTTTTATTCATCACCTATAGAAGTATCAGAAGATACTAAAAATCAAAGGACTTTGAGGCAAAAAGAAAAAACCCTGATTGGGACATCCCTAATCTGGACTAATCATGAGTCTCTTAACACAACTTTAGGTGAATGTTAGTAAAATAGAACTACCTGTTTTATTTTTAATCTGTCAAGAATAAGCATCTCATTTGGAAAAAAAGATCAAATACAAATTTTATGCATGTAATGTTAAATTTAAAAATACCAGAAGGCTTTAGAAAACACCCTAGTTGAGATAACAGTGAAAATATTCAGCTATTATACATTACAGCATAGCTGGTGAAAACTAAAATGGCACCAGCAATTGCAATCAATTCCTAGTCAAATAAGAGGTAACCAGCAAATTTTCAATGTTCTTGCAGGTATTTTCTTTCATGGCGTTGCACAGCCTGGACTTCGAGCATGACTCTAGATGTAACTCTTAACAGTAACCGATCTCCAGGATTAATAAAGCATTAAACAAATTAGGGCCATATTTACCTAAGCTGGAAGTAGACGGGCAGGTTCCATTTGTTGTTGAAGCTGGTATACGAGGGATGAACTCTCAGTCTCTTCACGCTGGCCTGAGAACTGCACTGCTGCTCAAAGCGCCGCACAAAGTCCATACTAATGCTGTAGCGCTAAGGACAGAAGAAAAATAGTAAAAGTCAAACACTAAAGTTCATATGGAACATGACTAACTTTTACTAAACATAATTACAAACCACTTGCCAAAAATGTGTGTGTACCTCATAGAATATTTCAGGGTTTCCAGGGTTGAAGATGTAGGCCAGTTTCTCCTCTATTCCTTTGATAATCTCTGGCCACACAGAGTTCACCAGGAAGTCATAACCTGGTACTGCATCGGTCTTGTCACTGTGGGATAAAATGACTCAAATAAAAGCTGATTTCTATGGTTTACCAAATTATTCCTATTCAGGATATGGTGTCTTAATAATATTTAAAAAAAAAGAAAATGAAGCAAAAAGAAAAGATTTAGGTCAAAAATAAGGTCACAGATAATGCACAGTAACCACAGCTAACTAATGAATTTACCTATAAAAAAAAAAAAAAGATACGATTATAAAAAATATCCAAAAAGAACAACCTAATGTTTACATGATTTGAATTATGTGTCATTTATTAGAGTATTAATAATACCTGGATATGGCTCCACCAGTCACCTCTCTCAGCAGTCTGCAATGGTGAGGAACAAAGTCCAACAGTCTGGAGTACATCAGCTGAAGACCACTTGGATTGGACTTCACGGCTTCCTCAACTATAACCTGAAAAGACGAGTTACGTGATATTTAGTATGGAGATGCTAAATATTCAGGATTGTGCCAAAATCCTATTTTGTTTTGGGTTTTTTTTACATTAGCATAATGCATCCTGTTCTCATACTGAGCATAAAACAATGGTAAATTCCGATTTAATCTAAAAGTGGATTAAAGGCCAACACAAGTTTGACACTGGTAGTAATTTCCCCCAAATGAAACCAAAATAAATAAATTCAGAACCGCTCCTAGCTCTAAAGTGACTTAAGATTTTATAAGGTTGAAAAAAAAAACTAATGTTTCGTAGCGTTGCACACCCTCTTATAACTGGGAATGTCACAAAGTTTAGCCTTGCAGCACAAAGGTTCTGGGTTTTGGCATTTTCACCGGCTCTTCTAGAACCTCCCACAGTTTCAGAACACGCATGTCCTCAATTTCCCCACTGATGGACAAGGGTTATTTCCATTTCATCTAAGTCGTGGTGCTTGGTCTCTAAATTTTTTAGGTCCGAGTTTGTGAGAGCTATGATGGTTTGTCACTGTGCCTGGCCTTGTGCCCATTAACTGGAGACCAGCGACCACCCGGGACCCTCCAGTGGTCTATACGTGTGTATAGCCAATGGAAGGATAGATGCTGTAGGCTTTTCCTGATATTTTATTGGTCGCATCTTACAGCCAAAGCAGATAACTTTCACTGTTGGAAGGATGTAGTTGTCAAAATGTATCAATCAAGAGGAGAGTAATAAAAAAAAAATTCAAGGCATCAGACATATTTTGAAACACGGGAAGGTGAGTCATCAATATCACCAAGAAGTTGGATGTTTCTGCAATATTGATGAAAGATGTACAAAAACCTGGTCAGGGACGCTGATAGGAGGCCTACAGAAACATGAAAGAAGCTGCAGGAATTTCTGAGTGGTACGGCTCACAAAACTCATTCGTATTGCTCATAAGTACAGGTTAAGCAGCAGGGGTTTTCTCACTGAGAAAAATATATAGAAGTGCAACTATTTTTACCCCCCGCGTAAAAATAAATGAATAAGAATAACACAAAAGGTCATCAAAAATGGCTGCATGAGTACCTGGTCCATGTATGGTTTAACCAGCACTTGTCCCACTAAAGCTTCGGCATCTCGAGTTTTGTCGATGGTGGCGTACGTCCTGAGGCAGTGGCGCACCATGTCCACGTTGGACGTCTGCAGGCCCTCGATCAGCAGGCCCTCCAAAGACTGTTGCAGCATGGAGGTGATCCCAGCAATACGCTGTCAAAGCACAAGAGCAAAAAAAAAAAAAAGATGGTGCCTCTGTCGCAGTTCTAATATAACATTGCCGTCAATAAAAAGGACAGCACAGATGCCGATACCTTTTCTACATAATCACAATAGATAAAAAGAATATCAAGTCATTTGAGCACATAAAGGAGAAGCTTTTGTATTTCTTGGATAACCCTTTGACACTTACAGGTCTGACTTTGTCGAGAAGGGGCATGCCTTTGCTTTGCACGGCGTGAAACTGAAGCTGGTTGAATTCTGTTGCAATCCTCTCCAGGATCTGGCCAGCTAACAAAGGGCTTTTCATACAAAGAGACATGATCAGTCATATGGACATAAGAATCTCACCAAGCTGAGCAAATATTAACCTCTGACAGGTATTTGCTTACAAATAGTTCAGCAATGTCAGCGGGAAAATAATATTGTATAAATATTAGATCTGTAAGAAAATCTTGGTATAATTTTATACAAAGTCTACCATTTGCAAAGTCTCGACCAATCTTTGTTAATCAAATCTAAACATTTAATGGAGGTTCTGTTCTGTTTCCCACCTGCTGATTTCCAGAGAACTGGAGTCCTTAGAGCCCTGCGAGTGAAGAATCTTCTCAATCTTCTCCACTGAGCGGACCACCTGAATCAGCCTAAGCACACACACCTGAAGGACAAAAACACAGTATTATTTCACAAAGTAGAGACGCTGCATTTTATTGTCTAATTAAATAAGAAAGAAGAAAATTACACACAGAATATAAACCTCTTTTTTTTCTCTTCACTTTTTTTGCTCTGATTAAACTTCCCAGTTTGGCAGACATGTCCTAGTAGACTCTAAAACAGCAGTTATTATAATAGAGATAAAGATCAACTATTAGGAAAAACATCCAAACCTTTTTTTTCTGCAGGTCTTCCTGTTTGGATAGTTGGTTATCAATGGCTTGTATCACTTCACTCACACAGGAACGCAGACTCTGGCAAGAAAATAAAAAAAACTGTTGAATCAGCATGAACACACAGACCACAGAAAATATCAAAGCTTATGGTTTATTTTATTTTTTAGGATTTCATACCATAACCTCCTCCCGTAACTGTCCCAGTGGAACCGAAAGCTGATTAAGGGCTTTGTCCATCCCCACCTGACATGAGACAGAAATATCTACTTTGAAACAAACATCCAACACTACCAAAAGCTATGAGGGGTGAATGAGTTTATCACACAAATGCCGATTAAATGCTTCTGATGAGCGTAAATCAGCGTCTGATACAGAGGACGCATTCAATGCTTTACGAAGAATTGAGCATCATCCGCAGAAACGAATGTTAAAGTTCTTGAAACATATGGTGAACCATTTACCAAACTGAGAAACATCGGACATTTCCCAGTTCATTCAAAAACCCTCACATTCACATTCTCCTAATGATACGGAGATTGTTAGTTTATTGTTCAATAGTGACATCTGCTGGAATTCTAAAATTCCAACAATAGGAATTCAAAATCAAGGAAATATATGGTGTTTTATTTGTTGTTTCTGTCCGTACTTAAAAATTTAGGATTTCTTTGGTATCGGTGTTCCAACTCAGGACTGTAGGTTATGTTATTACTATATTATCATTTCTGTTAATACATTACAGTGCCGTATTTTACAGTGATTGTTTAATAGGTTAAAGCTATGCAATCTATTCTGCCTAAAATCAAAGCCTCTCTCAAGCTTTTCACACACCAACAGTGTTTTTGTTTTATTATTTATGCTACACTTCAAACAACTTAACCTAGTTAAGCATTAACTTCAATATTACAGGACATTCAGAGTGTTCATTTATATATATATATATATATATATATATATATATATGTGTTAGTAGTACCTTTTACAAACATCGTTTTAAGCTGTATTCGCCATGTCCATACATCACTTCTATTTTCTTAAGTTTCAAGTTGCAGGCTCTCAATGTAAGATTTATTTTAGATGCATTCTTACAAGTGTATGTTGCCAAAAGGTAAAGTCCTGTGTTTCCACCACAGCTACTATTGTTGATAAGAGGAACGGCCATATTGAGGATCAAAGTCGGAGCAGGAAGAAAAAAAAAACTCAAACTTTTTTTGAGGGAAGTCCGACTTTGTTCCAGTCGATTTTTACCGTTTGGAAGTCGGAATTTTTTTACTGAATTCAATATAGAATTTACCAGACATTTTATTTTAGCCTGGTTTGACTCCTCACATTTGGTTTGAATTCTGTTTAGAAGCCATACAGAAAACAAATAAGTTATTTTGATGGAATAACTTGATTAAAAAGAGGTAAAACAACTTTTGGGATGTCACCAAAATAACGTAAGCAGGAAAGCTGGGTTTGGGGAGTTAAGAAAATTCCTTTAAAGTAAATGTATTTGCTTTTCCCACAAAACAAGAAAAATATTTTGTTTAAACTTTCTGTAGTCCAAAGAACTGAAATATCTACTTCAAATAAATGTAACATACTACTGCTTTTTGGGTTATCAGCCGTGGTGGTCACATGTTTACAGTGAAATTTCCCCTTCCTACCCATGTCTTTTTATCCACTGGTAGAGAGATGGACACATAGTGAAAACTACTGACCAGGTTGGTAGAGAGGTTCACAAAATCGGCATAATCCTTGTTGATGAGCTCCACCATGGCTGTTTTCAGCAGCTTGTAGTACAGCTCCAAGTCTTCTCTCATCTCCTCCAGCTGGACCTGCTTTCGACACTCGGCCACAAACTGGTCGACGTCAAAGTCATCCTGGGGGCAACAGCAGAACAAGTGAGTGGTGTGAAAGAAAACATATGTTGACATTTCTAACCCACTGAGAACGAGTTCAATACAAATTCAGTTTTTTTTTTCTTTATCAGCTGGATTGGATGGGCATGTCTAGTTAGGTTTACAGTTGTGTTATCCTCCATTTTTGAATTAGTGCAACTTAAAACGTCTAAAGTCCAGAACCCTGCTTTGAATGTCTTGACAGCTTCATCTTAAACCTGTCTTATGAGTTCAATGGTCTTTTTACACTAATGTATTAAAAAAACTAAGGCTCAAAGAACTGCTGTGTTTGTGCTAAGTTTAAATAACACATAATGAATATGTTTAATCATGTTGGTGCCATCTAAATGTATTTTTTAATGTTTCTGTTTTTTGTTTCAATTAAATGAATTCAGTGATATCAGAAAAATTGGGAGGGGTGGACAAATGCAGATCACAATTTTATCATTTCTATTTGTGAATAATGTTGCACGACTTTGTATCAGAATGTGAAATAAAGTACAACGACAAAAGGACTACAAGTTAAAGGGGTGCAAATACTTTCTCAAACCAGTTAATAGAAAAGAGATCCTCAGAACCTGATGATTATAGCCATTTCTGAAGACATGTTAATGTTGGGGCATGAGCACTGTACGTGAATGCATGTTTGTCCATTTGCAAGAAACACTGTTAAAATAAACCTGTAAACGTCAAGAATTAACATCAAACATCGATTGATATATCCAGTTTAATGCTAACCTGCTTGGCAAGGGCTAGCAGTAGTTCTTTAAACTAATCAGATATTAATACACTCTCACCTTCATAAAAACATCTTTATCGAAGCACAGAGAATCTGGTCCTTTTGGTAGGTTCATTTTTTTTTTATCACAAACGACAACTCAGCACAACATTCACGGATAAAGATGACAAACTCTGATGAGAGGTTAGCTACTACAGCAGTGCTTCCGCAAACATGGCACTTCCTGCGGCCACACTGCGCCCTCTGGAGGCTGGAGGGTTTTCGGGCATCATTGAGGCGTTGAGGAGCGTTGTTCCGTCGCTTTACGGAGAGTTTCGCAAATATTTTATTCTTACTGATTTCCTTCACTCCTAATCTTCCGTAAAAATATAACTTTGCTTCTACAGTGTTTCAAAAATTGCTGAGCTGTATATAAATACGGGTAGACACCGTATTTGCTACCGCTCAGTCGTACGTATTCGTGTCCGCCATGTTAGGTAGGTCAACGTTGGCAGCAGGCGAGTAGAACAGTTTTATTGTAAAAGTGACCACAAGCAGACATGCCGGTGTCCTGCTCAGCTTATGGCTGTAAAAACAAACGGACCATTCTCAGTAAACATCGAGGGATAACTTTCCATCAGTGAGTTGACGTGTGTTGTGTTTTAATGTTGTCTGCCGTTGGAAATGAAATGTAAACTATCATAAACATAAGTCATGTGGTCTCTTTTTCATCCAGTGTAGTTAGGAAGCAAAACATACTTTGCTGTTGTTAACTTTATGCACACAGGCTTAACTATTGCTCCAAGCAGAAGTAAACCTGTCATGCATTTGTTTTGTTTTTTAAGGTTCCCCAAAAACCCTGCCCTCAGAAAAGCCTGGATCTTAGCCTTCAGGCGGATGGACTTCAAACCATCTAATAAAACAGTCCTCTGCAGTGATCACTTTACTGAAGCTGATTTTGACAGAACTGGACAAACTGTTCGATTGAGGGAAGGTGTGATCCCTTCTGTTTTTTCATCTTTTCCAAACCATCTAAAGAGGGTTAGTACCTAAAGATTCCTTACTGATTTACCTGGATTGCCACCTAATTTTAAATGCAATCCCCCCCAACCCAACTAATATTTCTTTGTTTTCAAATCTGAAGAGACCTGTTAAAGCCAGGTCAACACAGACATCAAAACGTGCGTTAGAACCAATCATAGATCACGTCCCTGTTCCCACATGTCCAGAACCTCCAAAACCTTCAGTCTCTGTAAGTACAATGCCTTACATGAGTATTTACATAGCTCAAACTTTTTCACATGTTAAAACTACAAAATCAGACATAGCTTATTTAGATTTCACGTGGTACACAAATAGGAAATATAAAGCAAAGTATGTGTGTACCTTTCCTAAAAAAAAAAAAAATACTCACGGGACTTTTACAGTGAAAGTTTTGTCTTTCTCAACAAGTCTTTGTTTCTTTAGGATCATCATTATGCCCTCGATCCTTCCCAAGTAAAACAAAAGCTAACTGACGCTCAAGCACGGATCAAGGACCTGGAGCGACAACTCAGAAATGCAAAGGATCGAGAAAGAAGACAAAAAGAAATTTTAAAGTCGCTCCTGGAACGATTCGATGCAGGAGGAATGATTTTCGAGGAAATAGAAGTGGAGCTGGAACAGGAACAGGGTACGTTCGTTTACCGGCTGTTCCACACACATTATCCACAATCATTGAATGTTTAACCATCGATAGAAGAAAATTACACGAGAGAGTTGGTTCCACAACTCTTTAACTCTTCAAAAGTGTTTCTTTCAATTACATACACATTGACAAAAAAAAAAAAAGTTGCTGGGATCACGTCCTGAGCCATTTCAAGTTTGTTTTAGTCAGTTAACGTGGAAATAAGATTGAAGACCATTTTAAGAACTGGTTATTTTCTGATGAACGAGATCTTTGGTGCTCTTGGCTTTGCAATGTTTTCTACCTTTACAGAGGTCTGCTTGGTCAGTTTCCAAGCCTTTTAAAACAAATCAGATTTCCAAAATCTGAAGATACATTCTCAAAAGAAGACGACTATACATTAACCCAAGTTGTCTTATATTCAACTTTTTTTTCTCTTTTGCAATATTACTTTTATACATGGCTTACTGCTGACAGATTTTTGTCCCACAGCAGCAAAGTGCCAAAACTCCTGCCTTTAAAGCGGTGGTTATCGTACATTTGATTCATATCTGCTACCAATGCTCTTAAACCCTGGGCAAATAGCAACGGGTAGTTAGTTTTTCCCAAGACCAGCTTTCTTTTACCGATAACGGTCTCTTAAGAACATTAAAAGCACATATTAAGCAGACAGGAAGAAGATTGTTAGATGAAATAAATGGATGTCAGCGTCTGGTGAGAGCAAGTCAACACTTTTCTTCTCTTCCCAGAGCATATGTGTCATAAACCACAAACGTATTTGTGTATTTATCAGTATTACTAAATGTAAGTACATGTGGTAGTTGATTACAATAGAAAGTTAAGCTATATAAAAAAAATGTGGTGTGTATAACAGAAAAATGCATCATGAATAAACCAAAGGCTAGCAGTTATGGTAAAGTTTGAGTTTTTGCTTTGTTCTTCACCTGTCTGATTTCAAATGTGTCTCTTTTATCCCACAGTAACAAGTTTTTCTTTATTTCTGTTGACTGGCAGATTGAGACACCTTGAAGTTTGTGGAAGCTCGTTCGAAAGGCTTCAAGCGATCAGCACAACCAGACAAAAACAGCAGTTGCTGAATCCCAACTGTGCTTCCTGCTTTTCCGCTCCACGTAGTTTATTTAAACGTGTTCATCACTCATCCACAGAAAGGTCGTTGCTCATTTCAGCCAGTAGAAATTCTGAATAAAGAGGGAGGGATGATTGTACGTTTAAAACCTGTCGACTGTGAATGACTATTTGTCAAGTGGAAAGTTGAACTTCTAATGAATCCTTTGGTCATGACAAATCTCCTTTCGATTGTTTTATTTCTTTTCTTTCCAGATTTCTCTGTACATGATCATATGAAATAAAGAGAAAACAGTTATTGGTAAATATTGACGTACTATTTTTGTGAAAATTTGAGGAATCTGGAAATAGTTCCACAATAAGTATTTACACAACTCAATGCATGAAGTAAAACACATTGTTATGAGTATGATGATCTTCTGCTTACAGCTAATGAAAACATTTCAGATTACAGTATTACATCAGATCCATATGAAAACTTTTATAAACAAATGCAGGCTTACTGAAGCTCATGTTTAAACCTGTTTAAAGGTTGTTACTTTAAGCAGGAAGTACTTTTCATATGACAATCAAGCCTCAACCGAACACAAATTCCATTGTATTGACTGACCGTATTTGCATATTTCATAAGTTATTGACAAATGTCACTGATTGTAGATACCTTTTGTACATTGATGAGAACTGCATTTAAATGATTACATACACAAATATTTTTTGAAAGAAATACAAATGTTTTGAATTGTGACAATTTTTGTCCCCAATACTTACAACCTTCTGTGCACTAATGCAATGTTTGTCTCAGTTTAAGTTCATTCAAAAGGCTGGAAAAACGATCTGGAGTCAGATTCATCTGTATTTCAATGATGTTGATTAAATAGCCTACAGTTGTGGCCAAAAGTTTTCAAATTAGACAAATAGTTTTCACAAAGTTTGCTGCTAAACTTCTTTTAGATCTTTGTTTCAGTTGTTTCTGTGATGTTTTGAAATATAATTACAAGCACTTCATACATTTCAAAGGCTTTTATTCACAATTACATGACATTTATGCAGAGTCAGTATTTGCAGTGTTGGCCCTTTTTTTCAGGACCTCTGCAATTTGACTGAGTATGCTCTCAATCAACTTCTGGGCCAAATCCTGACTGATAGCAACCCATTCTTTCACAATCACTTCTTGGAGTTTGTCAGAATTAGTGGGTTTTTGTTTGTCCATCCGCCTCTTGAGGATTGACCACAAGTTCTCAATGGGATTAAGATCTGGGGAGTATCCAGGTCATGGACCCAAAATTTCAAAGTTTTGGTCCCCGAGCAACTTAGTTATCACTTTTGCCTTATGGCACGGTGCTCCATTGTGCTGGAAAATGCATTTTTCTTCACCAAAATGTTGTTGGATTGTTGGAATAAGTTGCTGTTGGAGGGTGTTTTGGTACCATATTTGGGCTAAATTGTAAGTGAGCCCACTCCCTTGGATGAGAAGCAACCCCACACATGAATGGTCTCAGGATGCTTTACTGTTGGCATGACACAGGACTGATGGTAGCTCTCACCTTTTCTTCTCCGGACAAGCCTTTTTCCAGATGCCCCAAACATCGGACAGAGGCTTCATGGGAGAATATGACATTGCCCCAGTCCTCAGTAGTCCATTCACCATACTTTCTGCAGAAGTTTTTTTTTGGGAGAGAAGTGGCTTCTTTGCTGCCTTCTTGACACCAGGCCATCTTCCAAAAGTCTCCGCCTCACTGTGCGTGCAGATGCGCTCACACCTGCCTGCTGCCTTTCCTGAGCAAGCTCTGCACTGGTGGCTGCTGAATCCTCTTTAGGAGACGATCCTGGTGCTTGCTGGACTTTCTTGGACACCCTGAAGCCTTCTTAACAAGAACTGAACCTCTTTCCTTGAAGTTCTTGATAATCCTATAAATTGTTGATTTAGATGCAATCTTAGTATCCACAATATCCTTGCCTGTGAAGCCATTTTTATGCAACGCAATGATGGCTGCACGTGTTTCTTTGCAGGTCACCAATTGGTTAACAATGTAAGAACAATGATTTCAAGCATCACCCTCTTTTTAACATGTCAAGTCTGCCATTCCAACCCAATCAGTCTGTCATGATGATCTCCAGCCGTGTACTAATCAACACTCTCACCTGGTTCAACAAGACGATTACTGAAATTATCTCAGCAGGTCCTTTAATGACAGCAATGAAATGCAGTGGACTTTTTGCAGTTCATCTGATCACTGTTCATAACATTCTGGAGTATATGCAATTTGCTATTAAAAAAAATTAAGCAGAAACTTTTCCAATTTCTATTATTTATGTAATTCTCCAAACATTTTGGCCACGACTGTACATATTTTGTTCAGATATGCACCAATATAAATGACTGATAAAGCAATTGGAAAGTACCACTTTTTTTTTTTCTACTGAAAGCAAACAGCCAACATATTATTGCAGGGTTTTCTCTATATAAGGCGTTTGATCTAAGGCAAGGAAATATTTGCTACATTTATTACCTGGAGATTAAGAGTTTTGACACTTTATATAAGAAATGAACGATGGAGTTCAATTTGAATGGAAAGCTTAATTTTTTTGTTTTTACTATAATTATTTATTTTTCACTCTGGTAAATATCCAACAAATACATGTTTAATGGACAGTGATACTTTCGGCAATGTTTTTGCTCTCTGGAAAATCCTTGTGTGTTATCTAGAGTTTATGATTTCCGTATTGGTTATTTAGTAAATGTCTGAAAAGTTATATTTATTACAGCATCATGTGTATGCACTTAACATGCAGGAACACATGTAATGTTATTTTTGTGACATGTTGGGGGAATCCACGATCATTTTATTTTATACATTGTATTTTTGTTGCCATGGGTAATGGGTGCAGATCCTCCTCTCGGTTAGGATCAGGAAATGTGATCCTATTGGTCGATGCTGGGGGGATTCAATGTCAGGTGATGTAGAGGCAGACAGCTACTCCTTCTCCTCTGAGGAGAGCATAGATCGCCGCTCTCTCAACCCGGATACTGAGCACTGCCCAGTGCGCAGCCCTGTCGGCACAGCAAGGGGCGGAATTATTTCCGTACCCTTTAAGCACATCTCTCCCCGGTTGCCCATTTGTGTGGCCGCTTGGCTCTGCATATCTGAGCCGGGAGAGGACGGTGGATTTAAATCTACAGCTACCTAGTCCAAGATCAGGTGCTGCTGTCATAGTGAAGGCACACAAATCCCTGTCCCTGCAAGATCGTGACTACCTGCACGCCAGGAGAGACGTAACGGGGTAGAGGAGCACCACTGCTTAGGGAGATGGCTGAATGCGGGCGGAAGGCGCTGTCTCTCCTGGAAGCGGCCCGCTCCCGCTACGAGAGCCTCCAGATATCCGACGACGTTTTCGGAGAGTCCGGGGACGACAGCAGCGACAATCCCTTCTACAGCACCTCCGGGGACTCTGACTCCGATAACAACATAGCCGAGGCGGGCGAACAGGAGCATCATCATCATCATCATCAGCACCACCACCCAAAACGTGGGGAGAAGGATTGTGGCCACAGCGGGGGGTCTGGCAGCGGGAGCAGCGGTCCTCCGGGCTCTCTCACCCGGAGCCAGGCGGAGGAGGAAGGCTGGTCGGAGACGCTGCAGGATGTCACGGTGCCGCCGTACCAAGAGACATACGGTGAGATACACGATGGGCGAGTAAGGTCGTTCATGCAGTACAGAAGAAATAATGGTGATGGGAAACAGAGTGCAGCGCAGCAATTTGTCTGACTCTCGTACTCCAATGTAGGGCAGTAACGCAGTTGAACGCACGCCTCTTTCTTTTCCATCCATGTGCATGTGTTGTAGTAAGTGATGGAGAGGAGCGTGACACCGCACGGTGGGCTAGCCTGTGATACTTCAGTCTTTGGCGCTGCCGTGATATACGCGCTGTTTTGTTCACTTTTGATTCGGTTTGATTGCATCGCTGAAGGGGGGGGGGACACATGCTATTTAATTTAGAGAAACAGCAGGCTGCCGTCTGCTGATACAAACTGTCTAATTTATTCATAGGATATTGTGATCAACTATAAAACTAATACTAATGCTAAATAAATGATTTCCTATTATACAATCTGAAAATCTATTAAACAGGCTTCTTTAATTGATTTTGTGTGGTAAAGCCCCAGAGTCTGTGGGCGGGGCTAGTGCTATAGAAGTTATTATAATTAGTCTAAAGTTTACAACCTGTGCATGATGACTGATGAAGTGTCCGGGCATAATTTACCTGCAGTGACATTGAATGCTTTTATAATAACAGGAAATAAAACATGGAATACGTTTTGGTTTTTTGGTTTTTGTTTTTTATGCATACATCTTACATTTTAATCGTTTTTTTATCATCTAATTCTTTATTTATATAACTAGTTACTTCATTTATATAAAGTACCTTTTGAAATTACATTTGTATGTCTAACTTTGGAATAATTAGGCCATTATATAGGTGCTCTATTTTTCCCACTTTTTTGTATGTATTTTTTATCACTATAATTTTTATCTATTACATTGTGGCGCTCAGTTATTTTTTATTTATTTTTTTGTACAAACACAATGAGACATTGTGTGTGATTCAGAACCCAACCAGAATCCAACTACTGTGTCCATTCCTTTCAGTTTCCTTATGCATATAAGGCAGCAGGGAATCCCATTCTGTATCCACAGTGATAATGTACTGCTGCAGCCTTGGATGCAGCTGCAGCATGTGGCTGTGAAAGATATGAACCAAGCCTGGCTGTGCTCACGACTTGTTTACTGGCTTTTATAAATGAGAACCAGAGTATATTGAATAAAGTACCAAAAACTTACTGCAGAATCAGAAATAATTTGTTTGCAAAAATCGTACCTTTTATGATCGGAAATGTAAGACCACGTTTGAGGTTCTGGACTCACTTGACCAATATTCAGAGTTTTCTTGGAGATGAGCTGCAGGATGCTCTGTGTTGCCACATCCTAAAGCGGGTGTGGTGTCATTATTGACTTAACCTAGGGTAGCTCAGGTGTGTCTGTCTGCTTTATGTAGTCTGAGGTGGATTTTTAAATAAACTATTTACTGTCTGCTCTCACAACAAGCTTAGGTTTTGGCCACTACCTTGTGAAGACAAAAATGACAAAACTGTCTTTAAATTGAATAATGCTGAAATCACCAGTCAGTCTGAACAAAGATGCATGACTATGAATCTCCCCTGATATTGATGAAATCACATGCATCTTAAGTTGTTCAGCGCTGCAGTAAAGAAAGACAGTAATAAGTCTGGACCTCTTTTCCTGTCTGTGTACCTGTCTGGCTGTATTTTTTTCAATTGCCCCTGTGTCTCCCTGCCCATTTGTCTGTCAAAGTGTGCTTGTCTGTCACACTAACATATCGTGGATGTGACAGCTCCACTCTTTGGACTCTGCAAGGTGTTCATAAATCATCAGCTCCTGTCAGAAAGCATTCATTCACAAGCTTCATGCAAATCCTGTACGGTTTGTTCTAGTTTCTTGCAGAAGACAGGTGCAGAACTATGAAACTGAGGTCAGGTTTTAGCTATTTTTTTTACCTTCATCATAGTGTGAGAAATTCTTTTCTCTACAGGGAAGTTATTATGAAACACATATCTCAGTCTTTAGATTATGTAACTATCATGACTTCAAGGAATTAGAAGCTCATTCACTTTACTTATATACTGAGTATGTCTGTTAGAGTGCTACTCCTCACCATATGTCAAGTTATATGTTTTGACCTGGTATTTCTAAATGTCAGTCTGACCATATTTTGATGCACAGAGGAAGAGGTTTTAAAATTTTAATGGGGTATTAAGAAGAGAACACCTGTACTGAAGTCCAAACAAATCTGCATATTATAGATGCATTTTAAAATATACTTTTTTGGTCTTCTATTGATTTGAGATGCTAGTGGTTACATTTTTTTAAAGGTATAGTTAAACTGGATATAAGCACTCTTATGTAATAAGCTGATTGGAAGTTTTTGAAATCCAACTAATTTTGTTTATCATATTGTATTGAAATAAAGCATTTTCACAAAAGGTGGATGTAGTAAAAAGTATTTCTCCATTTTAAGATTACTTCTGGTTTTTGCATATATTACTGTACTAAAACAAAATATTTCAGCTCATAGAGAAGACAACCTGAGGAAATACAAAATGCAGATTTTAAAACACAATTTCTCTTAGTAACAGTAAATAATACGCAAACCATTCTGAAATCAAAATAATAATGGTTCCCAATGTTAAATCATATAGAGATGAGCCCAAAAATTTTCATATGTCTGAAAGATGTGGGTGTAAAAACATAGATAATGGGTGGATTGAAATTACCTATCTGGTTTTATTTATATTTTATTAAATTACATTTTTAAAGTTCTTCATATCATTCTAAATAATCATTACAGTAGTTCAGTCCTTCCCATAATTGCTGAACAACTTTTTCCATGTTCACTACCATTGCTTTTACTGGTCTGAGAATAAAGGCCCTCTTTAGCTCCCTCCCCAGATTCTCTGTTAAATGAAGATGTCGTCTCTGGGTGGACCACTCCAAAATTAGCAGACAAAAAAAAAACCATGGTCTTAAAATAAAATATTATTTTGACTGTAAATATTTTAGGAGCATGATTAATTATCACTAACAACATTTTTATAATTCAGTTTAAATCATCATAGCCAGACCTAAATACTCACAACTAAGAGTAGTTTAAAAGATTTCAAACAGCAACACATTATGTCCAAATCTAAATAAATCCTAGAAGAGATGAGAAACAATGTTATCTGCATTTATCAGTCTTGAAAGGTTTTGAAAGACATTTCTAAGGATTTAGGACTCCAGGAAACCACAAGAGCCATTATTGATAACTGTCTAAAATCAACTTAAAATCCATCCAACTTGGCTTAATGACACAAATTTACATAGAGGAGTGGACCAAAGGTCCTCTGCAGCAATGTAAAAGATTCTGTGGATAGTGTTTCAGCTGCGATGGAACAACCAGTAATTAAGTTAAGCAGTTATTCATTTGTCACAAAATCCCTGGAGTAGTTTTGCTTTCATTGAACAAATAAAATAATCATTAGAATTTTGTATTTACCTGGACCATAATATATGTATGTATATATATGTATATATATATATATAAAATTAAGGTCATTTGTTGATAATGAGAAACATTATAAAACAAAAGGATAAGAAATCTGTATGGGGTAGATACTTTTTCATGGCACTGTATTTTTCTTGTTTTCTGTTTGTGGCCTTCTGAATATCAAAATTAGACAATTTTATGTCAGAAAACCTTCTTTGCAATGACAGGAAAAGATTACTTGCAAATCTTGCTGTTGTGCATCAGCTTCCACCAGGAAGTGAGCAGAAACCATGTTTACTTTGATGCAGAATTGCAAAGGGTTTATTTGCTGCAAATATAGTGTAATCTCTCACTCTGTAATCCCTGGGTATAAAAGATCTACCAGAGCTACATCTACTGGAATAAAATATCAGATGATCATCAGTTTGGATTTTCCTCTCTCTGGGATTCAACTGGATTTTATTTTGGATAATCTAGAAAATGCATATTTTAAATCCTGTGTTGATTAATATCAGAAAATGGTTGCAGACAGCATCTGAAGGTCAGGGTTTTATGAGAAAAAAAAGAGGATGTAGTCGCCCAGAAGCACATTATAAATCTGTTACACGAATATTCATACCACTGTAAAAAAAATGTGTGATGTTAGAGCAGCAAGTTACAGTATAATGTAATTTTTTTCCGGTTTTATATGATAGACTAACATAATAATTTAAAAAATTTACCCAAAAAAACGTATTTAGAATATTCTTCAGTTTTAGTTCCCCACTTTGACCAAGCAGATCTAACAGATGAATAGCTTTGGGTTTTTTGTTGTCCTCTTTCCCGGTCTCAAGGTTTTTGCTAGCTCCAACTCTCTCCTGTTAAAAACGTTGAAAACCTTGTATGATTTCCCTTCCACTTCATAAATATGTGCAAATGTGTGCTCGTAACATTAGATTTGAAAAAGTACAAAAGCTCAATATTTTAAGGGATTGTCAATGAAGATTGGCTTTCAGTTTCATTGTTGGCTTAATTTTAAAATGCTATTGTATTTAGTTTTAAGTTGGAATGAGACTATGCTTTTGATCGTTGTTCTTCTTTTGTTGTTGAAAACTTGTCTCTACACGATGCTGAAATCCAGCTTCAGCTTTAAAGTATATTTAAATGTGAATTGTTTTTTTATTTAGCAAGACTTGTCCTTTTTGGCTATATCATCTGCAAGCTTCTGAGATCTTCTTTTGGTTGTTCCCCATTCTCTCCTGTCCAGCTCTAAACCTCAAGCTATTTAAAAGTACTTCCTGATAGTGTTATCTGTAATTCGGCATTAGGGAAACTAAAAAGCTGTTGTAAAACCTCCCACAGAGCCAGGGAAGCAGTTGCTCTCTGCTGTTTAGAGATAATGAGACATCGGTGTTCAATTGAGCTTGAAGTTGTTCCACTCAATTTCCAGGTTGTTGTTTTTTCCAAAGCAAGTCAACAGGCTTGGAGAAAATCGCTTATTGATAAAAGCCAGTAAAAATCAGTCTCAGAGTGGTGTGGGATGCTAATGCATTGCCTCGAAGTTACAGGTGAGTATTCACATTTAGTTCTCCAAACCTTGATCCCTCACTCTAAAATTACAAACATTCTAACTCTTTTTCACTTTATTTCGAACGTAGATAATTTGGTAAAGTGGTTTGATCTCACTTTGAGCTCAACACCTCTCTGCTTTTCATATTTAGAGCCTATAAATGTATTCACCCCCTTTGATGTTTTAATCTTTTATTGCTTTTAATCAATCATGATCAACAAATATGGCTTTTTTGACAACAACAAAATAAAAAAACAAACATTTTAATGTCAAAGTGAAAAATAATTTCTACAAAATAATGACAGGTATTTAACATAAAACAAGTGATTACGTAAATATTCACCCCATAAAAGTCAGTGTTTACTAGATACACCTTTAGCTGCAGTCATAGCTGGGAGTCTGTCTGGATTGATCTCAGTTAGTGTATTTTCTTCAGCTGCAGGTTTCTCATTTCCACTCCAGCGTAAAGCTTCGACTGGTTTAAGAACCCGAACAGTTGTTGGATGCAAATTCACCTGAGCTGCAGAAGCTTAACTCCTTTAGCGTAGTTATGGGTGTCCCAACAACCTTTCTCACTTGTCCAGTTCTTACATAGCCACTCAGTTAGTGAAGACGGCCTGATCTAAGCAGATATAAATGTGCTATATTCCTTCTATTTCTTGATGATTGATTTAACTGAACTCCAAGAGATTTTCCGTGCCTTAGAGATTTTTTGTTTCCATCCCCTGACTTGTACTTTTTAATAACCATTTTTCTGATTTGCTTGAACTGTTCTTTTGTTTTCATGCTGTAATAGTCAGGAATACATACTGGATTAACCAGTGAATGGACCTTCCAGACACAAGCATCTTTACACTACAATAACATGAGACACATTTATTCCACTGATTGTGAAACTACTCACACTAATTGACAAGACCGCTGCTGAATTAGGTCAGTCACTTTAAATAGTCTATATGCAATCTCTTATTTTATGTTAAATATTTCTATTTAATTATTATTTTGTAGAAACCAGACATCACTTAGACACTGATGTTTTTATTTTTTTATCATGATTGATTTGTAAAAGCAATGAACAGGGTTGCCTGCATCTACCTATGAACTTCAATGGCATCCCATTTCTAACCCATATGGTTTAATATGATGTTGGCCCACATTTGCAGTTACAACAGCTTCAGCTGTTCTATGATGGATTTCCCTTAAGGTAAAATTACAAATCAAGACCACGTTTTTGAGATTATGAGAAAAATTGACTGCTTGGATGCAAACTGCACGCTGTAAAGTGCATAAGGTTGGAGCCACTGCATCATCAGGTGCTTGTGTTATCAGTTAGACTACATTTAAACTGGAAACAAAAAACAATGCCACAACAAAAAGCAGAGTTCAAATATGATCAGAGTAAGACTGTAAATTCTTACCTCAGTTTAAAGATGAACTCATTTATTTCTTTATTTTTATTATATTTGATAAAATATCCCACCTTGTTTTTTGCTTTGAACTGTAAAAAACTGCGTTAAACAAACCAATATTTTGAAAGTATTTGCATTTTGCTGTCAGTCCTTTCAACTGCAAATATTATTTAAACAAAGTTATTATAACTCATTATTTGTAACATTTTATCTGTGTCCTCTGAGATAAGAGTTGTATTTAACCTCAGCCGTAGACCTTTAAGCACACATCTCTTTATAAATCATCTAATTAGTGGCAGTTTGTCTGCTTTGTGTGTGTTTGTTTAACTAAATTATAAAGGCTGCTGTACCAGCACCACTATCTTTTATCAGCCAAAGCTTTATTGGCAGATGTCAGATGCCTGATTCAGCTACATGGGGACATGGTTCTGACTAATTTCCTGCCATAACAATAAGGCAACAAGACACTGAGACCTTCCACAAGCACAGAAATGACAAACTCTGACAATGCCACGGTGCAGTGGCTGTCAATTCCTCTCAACTTTCGGGCCACGGCTGGAGGCCTCTGACATTCATACCAAAAGCTGACACAGTTCATTCCTGAAAAGAGCAACTGACTGTTGCAATGCTGTTCTTTTTCTTTTCAGGTTGCATTGTATTTTATGTCAGAAAGACACACTTTCCATGCGTTTTCTTCTGTTTTAAGAAGGAAAGCTCAACAAAATGTCTCTCTATCCTGTCATAATCCTGTCATAGTGTCAATGAAAGAAACCTTTTATCAAGCAGAACAGACAAATGGAAGGTTTTTACTCAACTTTAAGAACTGAGAGTGACGGTTGGTACTGATGTTAAGCTTATAGGAGTCGATTGGTTTCCTTTGCTTCAACATTACAAATATTTATTTTCTGTTCCACCCAGGCCCCGCTCAGAAGATGCCAGCCACTGCCACAGCCTTGGACTTTTTCCAGCTCTTTGTTCCAGACAACTGCATCCAAAACATGGTCACCCAGACAAACATGTACGCCAAGAAGTTTCAGGAGCGCTTCGGATCTGAAGAAGGCTGGTGTCCCGTCACGGCTCAGGAGATGAAGGCGTTCCTGGGCTTCGTCATCTCCACCAGCGTACACCGCTGCGAGTCGGTGCTCAGCATCTGGAGCTCGGGCTTCTTCAGCAACAGGAGCATCGCCTTGAAGATGAGCCAGTCACGCTTCGAGAAGATCCTGAAGTACTTTCACATTGTGGCTTTCCGCCCGTCCCAGGGGAGCAATCAGGGCCTTTACAAGATCCAGCCGTTCCTGGACTCACTGCAGCAGTCGTTCAGCTGCACCTTCAGACCCTCGCAGACACAGGTATGCACAAGTCTCCAGTTTTGTGTTTTCTCAAAGAATCTTCTGTTACTTGTATTTAGAAAGATTGTTTATTCAGCTAAATAAAGGACAAAATTACAGTGCAAACATTTTGTTTTATGCTTTGAACTTTTTGCATTTTCTTGCTTCAGATACACTAACTTAAATATAATTTATTGGGATTTTAAATGACCAATAAATATACATTTTAAAGTTGGAGGAAAATAATACAAGTTTTTCAGCAATTATGTATTGCTTTCTGCTCATCCGTCACATAAAACCTCAATGAGAAGAGTGGACGATTGTTAAAGGTTCAAGGGGTGTGATTGCGTTATGAGCTCCTGCAGCTTGAACACTGATGCAGTAGTTGTTAGTTCAGAATAGCTGGAGTTGGAAACTTAAATCCAGTTTTCTATTGTGGGTTGGAAAAAACATTTTGCACAGTTGACGTTGAGCTTAATGCTCATTAGTCTTCCAAGTTAAAGGTTTTCAACTGTGTTTAGATCTAGTTTACAGTTTTGTGAAAGTCAAGTTGGAGATGAGAATATATTTAAATAAAAAAATCTGTGGAAATGGTCCAAAAATCCCATAGTGTATGTCCGTCTTGTCCCTGGTATGCATGGAGCTGGTGGTGCAGCATAATTAGAGCAAACTGCATTAAAGAGATATGAGTTAATCAGTTACCTGTTGCTACTCTACCCACTTTTGAATGTGATTCTTTACTGAACATAACGTCAATCCCTGCAAAGAAGACTGCAGGATTCACACATAACAGTAGAGAAATAGTATAAGATAATGGAATACCAGTTAGTTCAGATGCTGATTATGTGAAAATTGCACTGGTAGATACACATCAGGTTTTTAACTGGTGGGAACAAAACTGCAGTTTATAAATATTGCTGGGGACATGTCCCCTACAATGACTCGTATGTCTATGCTTTCCTGTAGGACCCCAAATCCGTGCGCAGGGTTCAATATTTATTTATTTATTTCATTTATGGACACATGGGGATTCAGGTATTTTCATACATCAACAGTTCATGTTTTTTTTATTTGTTTCACAACTCCTGATGAAGGTCTCTGACCAAAAGCTTGATGATAAATAAAGCTCTCACAATTGCAAATTGAAGTGTGCAGATTCTGCTCTTTTTGAATACTTCTTTCACATTGAAATTTGCATGTCGAAAAAATGTCCTGTATTTTTCACATAATGCATCGCAATAAAGGACGAGAGTTTCACATTTGTACTTGATGCATGCATAACTCTGACCCAAAAAATTTTTTTTTCTACTTTCAAGCTTCAGCTATGGGCTTCCTTTTTGATGCAGTAGAGATTCATTTTTGCACAGCCTTAGCAGATGTGGTCACGCAACCTCAGACCAAGGTCACCCTATCACACCACTTGCAAGTGTGCAACACTGACAACATCAGAGAAAAATCATAGAATAGAAGGTTCTGGGTGAGCATTTTATGAATAAAGACATTGCAAAAGCTGGATGAGTTTAAACAATGCTGTACTATAAAGTTAAAACTAAAAGCCATCCAGGCTTTCACTTCCTCAAGACAAACAATGAGGAGGTTTCTTGGTTAATATCATTAATATAAAGAAATTAAGCAACAAAAATATCATATTTACTTCCTATTGCATAGAGTTGGTTTCACGGAGGGATGATCACAACCAGTTTTGTTTATTTTATAGAAGCTTCCATTTAACTACTCTTTGTCCAATAATAATAACCAACAAACTTTACTTCATATTTGCTCACGAAGGCTCTCCTGGGATAAATAGTCATGTTTCAAGGGTTTCAATTTCCATGCTTGCATCAAAAAAAACAACTAATGGAAGTAGTGAAAATTAGCTGATTCATTTGCTTTGAGTTTGAGCAGCTTAAGTGCCTCTGGGATAACCTAACTATGAAAGATGATTCCCAAATACAATTGGGAATATCACAACCTTGTTTTTATATCGCACCCAAAATCTAGTTCAGCTTTACAAATTTAAAGGAAACAGTTTCAATTTAGTGGGGTTATTGAATTTCCAAACACATCTGAGTCATATGAAGTGATTTTTTTTCTTTTTTTACACTGATCATCTGCTGCATTTGAAAATAACAAGATAAAAATAATAATGGCAGGATGGCTGCCTGGGTGTGTGTGCGTGTGTGTGTGCGTGTGTGTTTATCCAGGGCAGTTTATTTTATCTGATAGTTGACTGTGCCAGGAACAGAGTGGGTGCAGACACAGAGAGATGCACAGAGTGAAACTGTTGCTTTGTCAAACAATAGTTTACTCATTTAATGGGCAAATACTAGCATAAAATGATTTTTTTCATCAGTAACTCTATTTTCCTGAGTGCATTAGCCTGCTGTTTTGTTGTGTGTTTTAATTGATGTATTAAGACACAAAAACACAAAGTTCTCATCTAATGTTTAATCTGTGGTTAATTAATTGTTAATAATTGTGTTTTTCGTAGTAACTTAAGAGGCTGAGCACTAAAGATTTAACTAAGGACTTGTTTCTTTGAAACAAACCCTTACGTCATAACCAGTTGGAGTCCCCTCATGGGGAAAACAATGGTTTGGATGAAGTCATTCAGCGAGAGGCTAGAAAGGCTCATTATTTTTTCATGAAACAATTAGTCCATATTTGACTGGGAAGTGTCCTGTTTGTATTGATGCCAATGCAGAATTAAGCCTCTGATCACCGCTCCCGTTTGCTTCAGTCAGATTTGAACCAAAAAGGCAACAGATATTTACACACATCACATGAAAATGCACCTTTTTTAAATACTGACATTAAACCTTAGTTTCTTCTGTTTTGCATTTTCTCCTTAGGCATTCATGGTGTCTTTCAGGGTACTCCAGCTTCCTCTCGAAACATGGCCACTTAATTGATCTAAATGAGTGGATTGATGTCATGTATATATGTTATGTAGGTGAATATGGTATGAATTGGATCTGTTTGTCTTACAAAAGGGATAACGTGAGATTACATTTGTTGTGAATCGGTTCTATCAAAATAAAATAAATTAAGCTGGAAAAACTGCTGTCATTCAACAGTTTTGTTTTTTAAAAATTTGCATGAAAAAAATCAAATACAAAATGTATAAGTTAGATTTAGATTACTTAATTACTTACTAGCTGCTTTGGCTGCAACTTTTGCTTCTTTTTCCTCATAAAGGCTTTTTCCTATACTGCTTAGCTTTATTTGATGTAAGATAAACTTTTGGTTACATTTATATCTCTCCCAAAACCTTAGGACACTAAATAAAGTTGCAAAGCAGAGCGTGTTTTTTTTGTTGTCACTATCCTACCCAAACACAACTCTTTTTTTTTTATGACAACTTTTTCTTTTCTTTTATGGTTTCAGAAAAATGAAAATAAAATATTTCATACAGCTTATCTAATGCATATGCATGAAGATGTACCAAACAAAAACAAAAAAACAAAGAAACAGAATAACTAAAACCACAATCCCCTCCCCACCCTCCCCTCCCATCAGTACAGAGCCTTGGTTAATACATTATAATTTTTACCGGAGGCAAACAATCAGTTTCCCAGGCCTCAATTGTGACACTCCTTGCCCTCTGTGCCCGTGCTATTGAAATTTCCAGATATGCTATATCTAAAAACAATAATGTCCAGGTGCGAATTCAAAGGCAATGTGGCTGCTTCCAGCATGTGGCCACCATTTTCTTTGTTGCTGTAAGCCTAGCTAGCAAAATCTTCTGTGCGACCACCTTCAGTTTGATTTGTGAAAAATCACTTAAAATAAGTGCACCCGGCAAACAAGGCACAGGGAAATCCAACAAAACGGACAGATTACTTGCAACCTGTCACCAGAAAGCCATGACTGGGGGGCTCTCCCAAATCATATGTTAAGGCTTCATTCATTCAGATTAAACAATTTGCAAGTAGGATCTCTAATCATTTTCTTTGCATATAATTTCTTGGGAGTAAGATAAAGCAGATGAATAAATTGTGATTAATTTGTTTATGATCGGGATTTCTGTAGGACAGGTTGACACTTTCCCATACCCTGTCGCAATCTTAATCAGGACTAATATCCCCAAAGTCAGCTTCCATAAAGAATTTAGTCACAGGGCTCTATAAAGGGAATGAGACAATCCCCCAAACTTTGTTGGCACTGACAATAATTTCTTGATCGGTAAATAGAGCAGACTGTAGTTGTAAATAAAAATAAAAAGTTGTTTGAGGTATATTAAATTTGATACATTAATCCGCCAAAGACAATAGACCATTGTCCCCAAATATATTCCCTAGAACAGATATCCCTCTCTCCTCCCAAACTGTAAATCTGAACGGCTGGTTATCTATTCACAGTCTTTTGTTACCAAAAAGTGGGATCCCAGGGTCCACCACAAAGCTTCCCAGCATTGTCCCAAACCTTGAGTAAGCGAGTGACAATGCAGCCATATGTATCCTTTCGAGAACGAAAAGGGTAAGATTTTGGAATTGCTGAAGAGAGTGAGGACTAACCAAACTCTCTTCTAACGCCCGCCAGAACACTTCAGAGCTCGGTTGAAACCACACAGTTAGAAGTCTAAGCTTAAAAGCCCAGTTATAAAGTTTGAAGTCTGGGAGGGACAAACCTGAATCTTTCCTTTCACGCTGCATTGTCTGAAGCTTAACATGGTGTCATTTACCATTCCATTCATACTTAGTTACAGCCAACTGTGGCTTTGCCCAATATTGCCGGTGGAGGAGAGAGCGTTATCATTGAACTAAATAAGTTCATTCAAACACAACTCTTCAAAAGGCTGTATTCTCTCCTGGTCTATGGCTAGTTATCCTCTTACTTCAGTGGGACCTTCTCCATTACTGCATTTTTACACATTTTGAAGATGTAAATGTCATACTTTCAATATGTTGTTAATTTGATGCAGTTTTTTTTTTTAAAACATTAACATTTACCTAGTTTGTGTTTATTTGTATTGTTAAACAACACGATGCTCAGTTTGGGTATTATTCTGAAAGTCGTGGGAATTTTTTTTGTCATTGAGCCTAAGATCAGCTCTGTATCATAAGCTATAACCCTTGAAGACAAATCTAGACCTGGTTATTTACGCTAAACTAAATACAATTTTGTTTGAAAGCACAGTTTGTTAAATATCTGTAAAGCAAGTGCTGATTTATTTATCCTAAGATAAAAGATCTCATTTTAAATTTGTCTTTCTTTTACATTTTTTTTATTTTTTATATAATAGAACAAAGTCTAAAAAATACTTTTTCTTTTTTCCATCTTTGCCCTCAAAAAATGACAAAAGCGCATTTTTATATCCTTCCTGACTTTTCAAGCCTGAGTAACAACCCAAGGTCTAGTTAATTGAAATATTTTAAACTAAGATACCCATCATTTGTGTATTTCCAGGTTCTTCATGAGCCACTGATAGACGAGGACCCTGTGTTTATTACCACCTGTACAGAAAGAGATCTGAGGAAGAGGAAGAAGAGGAAGTTCAGTCTCTGGGTCCGACAGTGCACCTCTACCGGATTCATCTGTCAGGTAGAGGCTCCGACTAATGGAGGGAAGCATCACTCTGCTACAATAAATAAAAATTGCAGCACTTTTGGAAAGAAATAAAGGGATGTGTGCCTGCTTTGAAACCAGTTGGAAAAAGTTATTTCAAATATAAAGAAGTGAATTTTCCATTCAGCCCGAAGTCTGAAAGGCTTTCGTCAAATCACTGGAGGCTTTGATCTGAGCCTATTTCAGATCTCTATCTCAACCTATTATTTGTGTTTGAGGGTCAGAGGGAAACAGCTTTAATACGGTTTTTATTTTGTGGGAATTATGATCAAAAACTGCAAAATTCACTTTTAAAATTGGATGTGAGCACGAGGAATCACTTCTGGCTAAACTACTGGTTGTTAGTTTCTTTTTGATGTTACATAGTGGAGTATTTTCTAGCTTCGGATTACAGCCACAGATAGAGCTGCTGTGCTGACTGACAACGTTGCCCTCATTGCAACCTTCCACTCCTACACTTGTCTCTTATATAACACCACAGATCCTCTAAGGATTAGAACTGTCGGGCCGGTCCAACCCTTTCAAAAGCTAAACGTTGTACAAACTGTTACATTTTTATATATATTTTTATACCAAATTGTGTTCACCACTGTTGTAGACAGTGTGTTTGAAGTAATTGATATACCTTGACAGAATGGTATGCACAAGGATTTAGGTATCTGCGATAAAACCATTTATAATTTTGCTTTAAAAATTAAGCACCAACACAATGTTTTTGGGGTTTTTTTCCCATACTTTCCTGTTTAAAAAGAAATTACTATGTCCTGCATGAACTTAAAACTCAAGCTTCCTTCTATTAGATCCAAGAGTTTGAATTATTGGCTCCAACCTTAAGGATGTTTTCACGTTAGGCAATGGGTTTACAAAAAAATTCTTCCTCAGATGGTGCAGTGCAAAAGTATTAGTATTAAAAGTATCCAAATTTTTTCACTCTACAACGTCATAATAATTAATGCGGATTCAGTTCGATAAATGAACTCAAAGTAGTATGAAGTTGTGAAGCAGGGGGGAAATTAAACACGGTAGTAGTAACGCTCTTTAGTGCTTTTTACTTAATTTTTGTTCGCTGTTCTCTTTTGCAAAAGTAATTCAGGCTTAATTAGATTGGATGCAAAATATTTGTGAAAAAATCTTATTAATGATTTTTGAATGGATTTATGTCTGGAAGTTGATTCCATTTAAACAAACAATATGTTTTAATGCAAACCCTTCTATTTGTAGATTTCCCCATAAAGGTTAAGGTAGCTGTTCTGTTGGAGATATGTCAATTTATCAAACAAGGATTTATGTTTATATAAACTCAGTAAAGAATATCTACAGTAAGGAGGAATCAAAAGATACATGCAGCAAATGCATAAGCAAGGCCTATCATCTATGAGATGAAAACACCCTCAGGAAGAAGATTAACAAGTCTGGTGTTTCAGCTTCATGACAATAACCTGATACTTCCACCTTGAAAAGCGTAATAAAGCCATGTAAAAAATTTTTGATCCATAGAGCTCTCCCCCCGTAAATTTAAACACTTTAATTTGAGAAGGGCCCAGCCAACTACGAATAAAATAAAACCTACGGAGCAATTCGATAAGTACAAGAATACAACATTGTAAATTTAGGACCTCTTACTACACAGAACCCATAAATATTAAGCATTTGAAATCTAAACACTGCATGTGGAGTGTTTCCTTATTTAACCTGGAAACAACCTAGAGTTGCCTTTAGTTGAAAGAGAAGGATCGATAAAACAAATTTAATTTGTAAATCTGTCAGTTTCCTTCTTTCTTTTCAGGAAAGCAGTTTGTTTAAACACTAGAGATTATTTATTCATATTTTTGCTGTGATGCTATACTTTGCTTTCAAATAAAACATATAAAATATTTTATATTCTCTGCTAAAGCCACGCTCCATTACTGCATCCATCTAAGCAAAGAAACGTTAGCATTCACAGCGACTGCAACCATTTGGCACCAACTCCTCCTTCACCTATTCTTCATCTTAACTATGTCCGTCAAAGGCCAGAAGAATAAAAGAAGTAGATAGAAAAAATTACCTAGAGCGAAGTGAATCAATCAGACTACATTAGTCTGTGGCACCACATAATAATAGCCAAGAATGTTTATACTCAATTTCAGAGAAGCATGGACTCCCCACTCAGTCTAATGGCTACACAGCTAATGTAGATGCAGGATAGTCAGATTATTGCCATTTACCTCGGTCCAGAGGGGAAACTTGAACTCTTGGCAAACTGTGTTACTACCAGGGGTTATAATTTCCAGTTTATTATTTTTTAATATGTAGAGATTTAATTTATTTTTTTGCAAAAGGGTTTTACAAACTATTAACAATATGGTAATTTTGCTAAAATCACTTGTTTTGTAAAAAAAAAAAATTCTGAATAAATATTAAATGTACACCTATTAAATCATGTCAGGTTAATCTACATATTATCCCTTAAACAATCTGCAACAATGTTTGGCCGTCCTGGTACCTGATGTTCAGTCTGGTTCCACCCACTATGCAGATCTCCGTCCATCTGAAGGAGGGACAGGGCACAGATGGACTGGCCACCTTGAAGAACAAGCCCCAGCTCCACAGCCTCGTGGCTAAACAGCTCTGTCAGAATATCTCCGGCAAGAACGCCATCATCTTCACCGGGCCGTCCATCACGAGCCTTGGCCTCTTCGCTGAATTCAGCAAGCAGGGTAAATCAAGCCCAACGTCGCAGCCAACTTCCTCCTCTTTAACTTTCTAAAACATAGTGTAACCTCAATCATCATCTTATCCACTTTACCCTTTTCTCAACTCTGATTTACTCATTTATAAATTCTATAGGGTCTCATTTATTTCCTCGATTCCAAATCTTCACTTTGAAAACCTGAAAAAAATATGTAATGAAAGGGAAACTGCAGTAAAAAAAAAAGCATTCATCTCATCACGACTATATCTCTCACTGATCTACTCATAAAACACACTTTAACTGATCATAGACATGAAATGAAAGATTGTAATTACAGTATAATAGATTTGCAGCGATCATTTGAAGCCAGTATCAGTTTCCAGTTTTCCTCAACTATAATTTACCAGTATTTTTTTTTTTTTTTTAGGAGTTACGGTAATACATGAAAGGTCTCAAAAGATTTACAACAAAGAACATATTGTTGATCCTTGGAATGAATGTGGTGGGGTGTTCTTATGCATTCACACCACCCCAAACGTCAGCGTCAAGTGCGGCAAGATTACATGTAAAGTCTTTGTTACGTCTGTCAGAGTCTCTGCGGCGCTTTGTGTGCATCAGTTTTTTTTCAAGCGTTACCTGCATTTCAAGCAGCATATTTCAATCAGAGCATCTCTACTGTAGTGATGTTGCCCGACGTCAACCTTGTCTAGCCAATCACAATCCACTAGTGTTTTAAACATCCAGCAGAGAAAGGCTCGCCCAAGCGCTTTGCAAGCTTGAGTTTAAAAATGTATATGCGTCAAACTAGATGTTTTGTGAGCGTAGTTTGACGGTTACGAAGTGTTCGGTGTGAGCGGACCGTAAGTTTAGCACAGATCTGAGCTGATTGAAGGAAAACTGTTCATGCCTGATCTGAATAACTGGTGCCTCACTACAGTCAAATGTTGTCCCACTAATAAAACTGTTTTTAATTTGGATTTTGCAATTAATCCCAGAGAAAGCCACCAGATTGTAGATTTAGTTTAATAAATAAAGTAACAATGCTATAAATCAGTCCTTATAGCTCTTGTTTCCATACCATTTGCATCTTATTTGTATAAAGCAAAAGGCATATTTTGCTTGGCCATGGTCAACTATAATTTCTATATTTTGTTATTTTATTTTACCCCAGTTGGGCAGAGAACATTACAGTTGACCAGTCAGAGGGAGAACAAAGAGGAACATTGTTTCTTATAAACTGGTGTCTAAAAACTTAACTGAGCTGATGCAGTGCAAAAAACACAGATGGAGACTCTGCAGAGTGGAAGAGACTTAGATGTACAGGACTGAACCAAGAAGTAAAATAAAGAGCCTGTCTTTCCTCTCACCTCGCTTTGCTACTTTTTTCAAGACAAAAACCCAGAGAAAGGGAGGTGGATGGAGCACAAGTGGAGTTACACTACTTTCATTCGGTTTTTTGTCAAAGCTGTTCTTTTAAACAAAACTCAGCCTAAGTGTCCCTACACTGTCAGAACTAAAAGACCCCAGATATGATCAGCGTTGTCATCACATTTAGCAGCAGCTCTAAACATCTCCCTCCCCCCACAATAAATGCCTGGGTGAACCCATTGTCCAACATTTTCGTCTCTCAGTTTTATCTTGCATGTTCAATTAGCAGACTTAATTGCTCTGCATTATTCTGCAGCACTCGTGCAGTCTCGTGAGCAGAGACAGAAGCTGTTTTATGTATAGGTAACACATCAGCAGCCTTTACCCACATGCTCCTTTTCCCTTTTATCTGAGGGAGAAATAAAGAGATTCAGTTGTTGGATTGATGAAAAAAAAGGTAAACAGCTAGAGCCAGGGGCGGACTGGGACAATGATTCAGGCCGGGAATTTGATACCATTCCAGGCCACCACACAATTACGGTGAAACGCCTAGAGTAAGTTAGGTTGATTTAAAATTGTAAAATAATAAAACAAAGGCTGCCCATGAGCCCACACACTGTTTTTTTTTTTTTCATCAACAAAATTACTATTTCTTTTCTAGTGAAATAACCTGTACTCAATTGCCTTATTCTAGTTCATCTTCATCTATACCGGTAAATGAAAAGCCAGCACATATAACAAACTGATTGACATTAATCTTGGGTTACCTGTTAAAATACAGACAAAAAAAGGAATTTTGAAGGGGAATGAGAGTGATTCTGAAGTATCAGCCTGTCTGATTTCTTCCACCAATTAATCTGTTTCTCTCAGAAAGTTCTAATCGTTCCTTACCTTTTTCATCTTCCCTGCTGCTGGCCTCTAGTCCTAAATCTCCTCCCTGAAATCTGACAACTCCCAAAAGAAAGAATAGAGAAGAAATACTTTTCAAGGGAGTTAAATTTAAAATAATCCAATGTAATAAAAACATGCTTGTATGCGTTTTTTTGGATCAACAAATCAAATGTTTTACTAATCCTTTTTCAAGTTCTGTTTAGAAATATACACATTTATAGTAGTGAGATAATTCAAAGGCTTTAATATGTGTTGCTGTCTCTGTTCAGATATCTACTGCTGTGGCTTACTCAGCACCCGGAAGAGTGACTGTACAGGTTTACCCCAAAGCATGCTGGTCTGCAGCTCCACGCCAGCGCAGCGCGGCCAGTCACGCGTGATGATGAAAGGCAGCATGTCCCTAATCAGCTGGTACAATAAGGGACACTTCAGGTTTCTTACCAACGCTTACTCACCAACAAAAGAAGGTGAATAAGAAACAAAATGTGTTTTTTGCTTTACACCTTTAGGTTGAAATATGTTTGTAACACACACAGTTAGCAATGCTGCATGAAAGGAAAGGCCCTCTGGTTGGTTTACATAAAATTCACTATTGTCCTGAGATACGACCTTGCCGTCACTAGATATTTGCCCTGTATCAAGCACTCCTGACATTCGGAAACAATGAGAGATTTTAATCCACACTAATCGTTTTTTAGGAGGGGACAGGATCACGATATTGCATAAATGTGCTCATACCGTCTAATCCACTTTAAGTTTCAATTCCAGCCGTGTTTGCGCTCTGTGTTTGAGGAGTGTGAAAGTGAGGCCCCAGATCATTTAAACGGTTGCTATCCAGTATTGATTTTCCTTGGTCTGTGTGTAAATGTGGGTGTCTGTGTGGGAATGTTTTATAATCTGGGATTAATAACAAAATAGCCTCTAATCCTTTCATTTCTTTTGGATCAGCATCACAGTGGATTTTGTCTATGGTTATATAATCACTTTTAAATGTCTGTGGTTCTGCTAAATGAAAATGTGTAGCATATACAGTATAAAAATCCAGTTATGGTAGCAGATATGTTTACATTGTTTTATGTATTGCTCCTTTCCTTTTCGATGCAAGCTTTGTACGTCTCAGAGCGTAAAATACCATAAATACAGCCAATTGACCAGAAAGTGTTCTTCACCGAACTCTCATTCAATCGTCCTGTGTATTGTTTTATTTTCTTTTTTGGCAGGTATGATTATTAAGAGGAAAAGTGGAGAAATCCCGTGTCCCCTCGCCGTCGAGGCCTTTGCAGCACATCTCAGCTACATCTGCAAATACGACGATAAGTATAGCAAGTATGTGCAGCAGTGTTTTTCCTGAACAAGTTCATTGAACGATTGTTCAAGAAACTCGTTAATATTTTTTGTGAACTGAACTCACTCGCTTTTGGTCGAATGAACGTTAGTATGAACGCTCACATTCTGCTTGTTTTGAGCGGTGCTCTCTCGCAGTTCATTTTTTTTCTAAGTGATGCCAGATTTCCATCATGCCTTCCTGACAAGAGCCCTGCTAAAAACCCTGGTGGTTAAAACGAGGGAAAAGATCCAACCTGGAAACACTTGTCATTGTGTCGCACCGCGTATGCTTCTGTTGTCAAACTACAAAGTATGCAGGCAAATTACAATGATTGCAGCAGCAGCAGTAATTTGGCGTCGATGAATAAAAGGGCATCCTCGTATGACCACCTATAATGTATATTTTTGAAAAGATTAGTGATGATCCAGGTTGGAACATTCTTACCTTTTTTGTGTAAAAAGAAAACTTCAAACAGCATGTTGACATAAAGCATACTACTAGCCTTTCAAGGTGTGTCCAACTCGCTGAAAAAATTAAAAGACATTAAAACGACGTACCGAAACAGATCCTCTACCATTCCAAACCAGATAACGGGGTAAAGTAGCAGCAGCTCTGTTGTCTTCATCATGAGCCGTAACTGGACAACCTGACACTGCAGTATAATGTCGGAGACCTGTAACCTTTAAGAAAGATGGAATTCCCAGCCTCCATGAACTTAAGTAAGGAATTAAATCCTTATTTATTCATTTGGGCTAATTGTTGCACTTCATAACCCATTTCTATACATTTTCTTTGGGCAAACAAGTCAGAAAATGCATCCACAGAAATGGAAAATTGATGACAACGAATGTTTAGATGTTTTGCATTTTGAGTATTTTAGGCCACTTTGGGGTACAGCCTTAGGTTCCTAGCCCAGCATGGTCCCTACCTTACATTGTTCAATAATTCCTCAAAAAAGAACAATAAAAATTTGTTTTTTTAATAATATACTGTATGGGGTAAAAGCTGCAGCTGGGTACAAGTGTGGACTTAATGTATGGCAACATTTGGAAAATGGCAGTAGTCTGAGGGAAATGGCTTACTGCAACATCATGGGAGGGGAAAAGAACTATGAACTAGTTAATTTTTGAAACTGTGATATGAACTTTGAACTACTTCATATAAAAAGCAAACTTTCCCAACACTGATGTTCAGACCTAACGGTGCCTTTACATGGGGCTTGCTTGTTCTGCAACTTTAGCTCAAAGCAAAGCAAGAAAACAATCTGCATATGGTTACATTTAACTGTAATTTTTAAGTTTTGGAGTAAGCTTTTTTTTCCATGTTTTTCTTGTCTTTTAGATATTTTATCTTCCATAAGCCCAACAAGACTTGGCAGCAGGTGTTCTGGTTGAGCATCAGTATCGCAATCAATAACGCGTACATCCTCTACAAGATGTCGGACGCCTACGCCGTCAAGCGCTACAGCCGAGCGCAGTTTGGAGAGAGACTGGTCAGGGAGCTGCTGGATCTGGATGACTGCTCCCCCACGCAGTGAGAAGAAAAACGAGGAGGATGAAGACAAAAACACAATCTCTTCCACATTTTCATTTCCACTTGGTCGTACGGACCTCCTGGGTCTGTGTCAGTGTGCCAAGCTCCCGTCTCTTTTCCGGTAGCTGTTCATTTCGTTCCCTGTAAATATTCACTAACACACAGGTCCACTGTATACAAATATTAAGAGCCACCTGGGACAGGTTCGCCTGCCTCAGCTGCTACCGTTAACCACACATATCTGTGTCAGCAGAAATCGGTCACTTTTGTGTCAGCAGAAGCAGAGATGAAACAAAAAACAGCTAAATGAGTATAATTTCACTCACTAAATGATGTCACCTTAAAGTCTTTAGTCATATCAAAGAGATCAACTATTTAACAATTTATTAAGCCTGAATTATACTAAGAATATCTTAAAAATTGCTTTAAAAGAGCAACACATCTGGCGCCTTGTAACAAAACCAGACTAAACCTGACACACTGCATGCATTGAGAATGTAGATTGTGATGTTTGTGTTGTTAAGTGTGAAAAAGATTTGAACTCCAGGCGAGCTGTGAAATAATTGTGTTTTCAGTAAGTAGAACTGCCATTTGTGTGTCTGACGTTGAGCCTGGAGATTGCGATCTGTGACACCTGTGACCCAAATGTGTCATGCTTTTACACATCACGGGTGCTAGAGGTGCGTCGTCAGTAAAAAGGGACGCTTCGTACAGCACTGTGTCCATACCCCCCATCACAAAAGCCTGCATCACAAAAATCCTGACAATAAAGCCATAAAGTTCCCACTGAACTTTTCTTTTTGAATCGCTTACTGTAACGGCAAAAAAATATATGCATCCATACTGGTCTTTGGAAAATATTTATGCTACTTAAAATATTCCACCGTTTCTTAGATGACACGAGGGATCAAAAGGTCTCCTGAGGGCCACCAATATGTTATGTGGATGCATTTCTTTCAATGACATAGAAAACCGGTCAGAGTTGATGAAGGTTTGTTGGAAGGTAGATGGAGGCAAACCCCAAGCAGTCCTGGAAGATAACCTGTTAGAGGCTGCTAAAACCTCGAGACGGGGGGCAGGAATCAATTTTCCAGCCAACCCAAAACGCATTTGAAAGATTCAGTTCAGATACATGTCAAAGTCCTTACCTAAATCCTACAGAGAATTCTATGGCATTACTTGGTAACAGAAGATCTCCATCCAATCCAACTGAGATTAAGCTTTACGGGAGAGAAGAAGTGGCTGAAATCCGCTGTCTCTGCAAAAGATTGTACAGTGTGACATGAATTCCGATGCAGGTCACACTTATTAGATTTTTACTTTAGAAAACTTTAAAATCACACTTCATCTTCCTACTGCTTCACATATACGTACTAATTTGTGTTGGTTATACAAGAAAAAAGAAATCCAGATTAAAATAGTTTGCCGTTTTTGGTTGTAAAGTAATATAGAAATAAAAATAGAAACATGTATTGTCCCTCACTGGAAATAGGTGTAACAGCAGCAAAGTAAATACACGCAAAAATAATAAGAGGCTGTAAAGTAAATAAAAATAAGAACTGAGTTTGCAACATTTTGAATTTAAAACATGGGATAATTAGAAAAAAAAGATGAGAAGTGAGTACCTGTAGCAGCCTACTTGGATAAAAAAAAAACGATTGCATCTGATTCCATTTGTATATTTGTGCCTAAGAAAACAGAGGGGAGTGAAAACACAAATGGATATCTGCAAATATGGATACAAATGCAAATAAGTAACCCCTTGCTAATAGCAAAAGCAGCAAGGATGCAAAACTGTTCACTGGGTTTAATGGACGCAGTGATGGTTATAGAGAAACAGCTGCTGGGTGAAAGGACCTATGATAACTTTCCTTCATGCACCTATAATGCAGGCATTAAGGAAAGTATGATGTAAAGATCCAAGTACTATGAAAACTTTTCCAAGGCCCTGTATGTTCTATTTTAGTAGGTTAACTGCTTAATCAATGTAATGATAATGGTTACATTTTATTTCCCATATTCTTCATTATATGAATTTCTTCATTAATTATTTCTTTACATTGATTTCAACAATGTTTATTTCCAACTATAGCTTAAATCCACCCTCCCCTCTTCATTGGCAGGAGTCTTTTTCTCCTTCTGCGTCACAGTGAGGTATAACTGGATTTTAGCGGGCAGGAAATGTCCTAGTGCTCCAGCGTTGCCAGGCAGTGAGTACAGACTTGGCCACTTTCCTGGGCTCTGCTCAGATAGTAATGTTTGGTGAGATTTAGTGTGTAATCAGAGGGTAAAAATGAGTCTAAAAGCAATCAGTTTTAAGAGCTAAGATGTGAGTTGTGGTTTGACTTCGATGTGACATAGCAAAATTATACAACTAAGATGGCAGCTTATATTACAAAGGGATTTTATTAAATATGAAAGCATTTTTTGGGGGTAATATTTCTCAGTGTGAGCATCTTAGAGAAACCACATTTTCCTTGTCTGAGCTTAGAACTGCTCCATATTGTTTGTCTGAAGAATGGCTCCATTTGCTTGGTTTAACCTATTGTTATGCTGGGAAACCTTATGAAGACTTTTATACGTGTGAAGAAGTTTTGCTGTGAGCTCGCTGTGCCAGCATGGTTTGGTGTGTGAATACATGTTACAGTGATATGATGCCATTCGTTGAGTGATTCACCGCCAGAACCCATGCACTTCCCCCACCCCCCCAATCACAGTCTTGCACTTTGAAAGTTTTAACCCAGTGAGAAGTGTTTTGGTTTGTACTAAAAGTCAAATATTAACTGCTCATATATGTGAGATCTGTAAATATAGGTAGAGAAATTAATAATATATATGTGAAAATACACAAATGACTAAAGAGTGAAAGTGAATGAGTAGAATTTTATCAAAAGGGGTGTCTGTATTTTGGCTATATGTCAAAGAAGATTGTGATTTCTTTTTATTCTTTCACTAATCCAAATCTTTGCTGTTGTTACTCTTGTGCGTGTGAGCTGCAGAACTATGTAAATGAATGTGTTTGATCACCAACTAACACTGTTTATCTCTCCTGTCGCATATTTGTCACCTCATGATTTTAATACACTGTTTGATATCACGTCATGATGACTGTTTTCACTCGACTGCTGAAAAAATGGATTTCTGATGTGAGGCTGAAGTGTTTGGTACCCCTCAGTCTGCACATTAAATGGATCAAGGAAGCACTATACTCCCTGTCTGCAAAAGTATTTGCACCCCTTGAACTTCACAATTTGCCACATTACAACCACCAAAAGTAGAGAGAAAATGATGAATGAATTGCCAAACTCTCTTTGGAAGTTGCATTTTATTTCATCCCTGCTGAAGGAAAAAGTATCCCCACGGCTTGATGCGACCACAAACATGTTTCACCATGGGGTTGGACTGTTTAATTAATCTTCAGAGTCACCATATGCTGTTTGGTTGTTTCTATGACTAACGATCTCCTTGCCCTGGTCGATTCATACCAGGGGTAGCCGGCTCCAGTCCAGGTGTCCTGCATAGAAAGGTCCCTGTTCCAACAAAGCAACTGTCCAAAAAACCTTCTTAGCATGTGATGAAGTTCTGCAGAGGTTAACTAACAAACCATTCATTTGATTCAGGTAAGTTTAACCAGAGAAGTCCTGGGGCCCATTTCAGAAAGCAGGTTTAACAAACTCTGAGTAAAAACCTGAAGTCCAGTTTGACCAACTCTTAGTTGTCAAACTCAAGACATTTCGGTTTTTAGAACAGGTGTTAAGAATTAGTTCAATCGACTTTAAGTCAAAGTTACCCTGAGTTACACTCGTGGATGAGGATATAAAAAGCCCTCATCAGTTGGACACATAATATGGTTCACCATGGCAGCAAAAAAAAAAAAAAAAAAGGATTAGATCCTACTTCTCCCCAGTATCGTAATGCCTAAATATGTAGGAAATGGGCGTATTTTAAAAAAATAATTTTTTTATGTATACCACTGACAATCCCACTCCATGTCGTTAATAGCTGCATCGTCAGTCACGAACTTGGAGGTAGTTTGATAAAGTCCGGTACAACAGCAAAGGCTCAAGGTAAATTGTATAAATAGATAAAATACGACTGTTTGTGGTCTTATAAAGTGTGCAAATGTAAATGTGAACAAATCTACTCTATATAAACCTTTAAGTTGCTTATATTTACATTTTAAAGCTAATTTGTGATATTTCAAATATAATTTACGCAGCATGAGTGAGATCTATTTCTTTGAAGCAGTATTAGTACATGTAAAATAGCTGTCATGTACATTAAATTTCAAGCAAAATAGATTGTTGTATAGAGCATCCCCTGGTGGATTAAGACCATTGGTTAGGGGGCCAATCTTATCTTCCCCTGTCCAAACAAAGAAAATAAAAATCTTTAGCTATAGCTAATATCATGCCATCATTTAGTACTCTCTATATTAAAGCCTTGCCTAAATGCCTGCTATAAGTGGATGTCTCAAAATGTTTCTTGACATGTTCAAATTTGACCTGCATTAAGTATATCCAACAGAAAAAAGGCTGAGGCTAGTGAAACAGTCAGAAAAAAATATGTTGGGACAGGCACTGTATTTTTTTTAAAAAAAGGAAGCAAATACCATTAGGTAGGACACTTTTCTGGTTAATCATCAGGTGACTTATCTTCTACCAGTTACTGATGGTGTAATCTGCCTCGTGGAGCTCTCTACTATAACAGACTTCCATGCTGTTTTAAGAAGGTATACTTAATATTCCACAGTTTTTATAATGGGTAGAATATAATATGATAATCCTCGCCAGATGAAGAATTCTGCCGAGTATCTGCGCTTTCACATCAACAGGCCCTTTAAGAAACGGGACACGCCATTTCTGCCACGGCTTTCAGATTGCGGGCTTCAATTTAAGAGCAGGAGAAACCCAGAGTTAGTTGAAGCAAACCTGACAGCCAGCAGGTTAAATTAATGGATTATGTTGCCCGGGTAACTGTATGATATACGCTGAGCTGAGTTTGTGAAACAGAAAAACCATAGTTTCCCTCATCTCAAGGTTGACTAACTCAGGGATTTCACTAAACCTGCTTTGTGAAACGAGCCCCAAGGAGTCCACTGCGAGAAGTAGTCTAATTCTGGTAGGGTTGCAGTTGTGCATTATCCCTTCCATTTCCAAATGATGAATTAAGCATTGCTCCATGAGAAATCCAAATCGTATGGTACTGTTTTATAAACCTGCATTAAACTCCACAGCTTTATCCCTGGTATTTCTGCCCTGTTGGCTGCTTTTACTAATGCTGTTTATTTTGTTTCATCTAAAACAAATACATGCATTGATGTTTATGGTTGTTACATGGAAAAATCACCTAGACAATGGGGAATTAAACCTTTCACCAAGCACTGTAAATGCACACTTTAGAGTAGCTGAAGAGACATGTAAATCTGAGAAGCCCTTAACCCAAGCCAAGTCATGCATGTTAGAAATGAATGAATTTTACACCTTTGTGGGTTATACTTGACTCAGGATGAAGTTACCAAGGTGAGTGAAGATCAGGGTTGAGGGTTTCAGATCTCTGCATCATTTCCATCTGAAAATAAAATGTATTTTTTGGTTCTTCATTGCACATCAGAGCTCAATTCCAAAACCTTCTCTGTTGCAAATATTTTACAATTGAATGCTGGAGATCTTAAAATCCACAGTGTTATTCCATTCATCTATCCACCCATCCATCTATCCATCCATCTATTCCAGCTTTGGTAAACACTGCCCCTTGAGTACACTTAATGTCTGCGCAAGTTGAATAAAAGGTAACTCGTGGAAACAACTAAACAACAAGCTGTTTCCCACTTTTGGATTATGCATTTCCTTACCATCCATGTACTAGGTTCCTAAATATAAATGTAGGAACATACTTCTGTTGAATAAAAAAATATCATAATTTGAGCCCTGTGTTTATTACACCAGCCTTTCAAACATGCATTATAAAAATCATGAATTCTTTAGACTAGAGTGAATGCTTGAAGGCCTCATGATAAAGTGATCGTCTTTCTTCACTGAACCCTGGTTTATGTGGTCCTTAGTGTGATCAGGAGTTGTACCAAGATATGATGAGCAGTAAGTAGAAAGCTGTTCGACAGATGCATATAATAGGCGCCTAATCTGAAGCTAATGTGGATCTTTCTTTCTCTTTTTGTCCTGCTGTTATCACTCCATTGAAAGCATTGGCTATATTATCCACAGGGGGTTTTGTAAACCACGGTTGCTTGGCAACTTATTCATGAGGAAGGAAAAGGGCAGTTTTTGAAGTTTTCTTTTTAAGAAAATATTATCATGCTTGCTACAAAAAGAGAGCAAAGCAGCATCAATCAGCATTTCTATTCATCATGTTCCAGAAGAGATGTGACTTTTATGGTTTGGCTCATAATAGGCCTTTTTTTTTTGTCTTGGCACCAGTGTACATAAAAAAACATGCAGTCTTTACATTTTCCGGATTTTTATTCCATAATCAGAGAAAGAGTGTCTGCTGTAGCGTCTCCACAACAGGGATACCTTTCTCTGGGAGGTGCTGCACAACAGGGCCACTTATGAAGACTGCATAACTGCCGGATAATGTCTCCCAGATTCGTCAGAATTTCTTTGCTTGGTTGTCTCCGTTATCCCATCTGTGGCATGGAGGTTACAGCTATTACAAACGCAGAATACATTCGGCCCATATTTGGCAGTCGTTTTTTTCTGTAGAAACTTGTACCTCCACCTAAATATAAGATAACAATGCACATTATAATGGCCTTTAGAGGTGACATTTGTGATGTAGTCGATATATCACATGGAGTCACAAATTATTGATTATAACTAATTCCATGAGTGGCTCAAACATGACCCACTTATGGAAACTTGGGTTATTACTACCAATTATTGGATGTTGTACAATATATGAGAGGTAAGTAAAACGTACGTAAAAAAGTAAAATGGGGTAACATTAATCGGAGGAATAACCAAAATATGAAATGATAAGAACTCTATGTTAAAAAGATATTGAAGTAAAACAACCTGTCCCCTTCTTGACTTAATTATTTTATTTTTTGTTTTATTTTTTTTACATCTAAGGGTTAAATAATGACATTGTAACAACTGGTTTGCTTGTGCTGTAAACAGCGGTGTTATATGTAATGTGAAAGTCCACCAGCAGAGGGCAGCAAATAACAGTTTCCTCATCCTGACTCCCAGTCAGTGTATTGATTCTGACTGAGGTTAAACTGATTAAAACTGTCCTGAGCATTACAGTGAGACTATAACTGAATTATTTCCCTGCTTTATTGATGACATGCTCAATATAACAGACCGTCCAGCTAAGCTCCTAGGTAACTTAACCTCCAGGAGAAAAAAGGCAGTTTGGCAAAAAATAAATGCCTTGTTTTTCCATCTTCAAAGCTGAAGAAGCTTTAAAAGAAAATATTATTCCTATCTCCAACAGAGTGGTAGAGAGCGTGTGGGTGAGAAAGAGAGGCGAATGGTGATGACTGAAGCAGACTCTCCCATGCCTGAAAACAAGAATCACAATGATTTGTACAGAACTGAGCAGCCTGTAGTGAAGTTACACAATGAAAAAGATCAGAAAAGCCGACCGGCAGCTCGTCCCTAGGGTTCAAAGAATCACAAACAGCTCATGAGAACTGACAAACAGGAGAAGTTGGATCAGAGGACGTCACATTCTCGAGAAAAGTGACTAAACAGCACCCAGACCTGTAACAGAAAGGCTCGTCCATCTACAGCTTCGGTGTTATCACCTCATCTTGCTTAAGGGACGTTCTAGTTTTTGTTGAAAGTTGCTGATAGACTTCTCCGTAAAACAGGCAAATAGGACACCATGACTGAGAGACTGTCACTGTTTCACAAAGAAAGAAACGAAACTTGTGCAGGAATCAGAAGCAAACATGTCACACTGGACCTTAAACTTAACTATAAATATAGATACAAACATTAAGAATCATACTTTAAAGAATCTGACATGTATACTTGATAGTAAATTTTTAAAATCATTAAAAGCTCATCCTTTATGCTCTAACATATAATAAAATTCACAAATGTGTGGCAAAACAGGATGTCCTGATTTCCCAAAGCATGGGCTCCTGGTAATAAAAATCAAGATAAGAAAAAAAAAGCATACATGATTAGTTAAAGTTCAGATGATTTATGGTTTATTTCAGGATTTCTGGTTTATTGACTGATTCTTAGTACAGAAGCACAAGAATTTATAGCCATATGAAACCATGCAAAATTTCTCCCTGTACACTAACACTGTAGCCTCTTAACATACCATTAAAAATCACTTTATGATCAGATTATTATACGTACAGGTATAAAAGGATATGTTTCAGAAAATCTAGACTTTGAAGTTGTTTTTAAGTTTCTTTGTCTTACTTTTTTCAGTTCATTTCAAAATTCATAATAGTATGTTCTTTCTAGAAAGCAACGTTGTACAAAAATCCATCTATCCATATAAAAACTAGTAAAGACAAATACACTTCAGTAGATGTAAGTATGTTGTTGCACAGCCAGGCATGAATGTGAGCCCCTCTAAACAAGTAAGCATAAGCAAGACGTATAATGTTTAGTTACTGTTCTGCCTCCTTAAGTAATAATGGTGTCGGTAAAAAATGTATCATTTTTGTAGCTTTGGAGACGAAAGTATCGGAATTGGAGACACCAAATAGCAGGGGCCCGTTAGCCAGCACGGAGCTAACAAGAACAGAACTGCCTAGAACCTCAGGCCGTTAAGTGACGGTATGCAGACGTGTCCTCTTTTTTTAACAGATAATTACTCTTTAAAAATGTCGGACTCTCTAATTTTTTTCTGGTCCCCTACCCAAACTGACCAGTGATGAAATTATCATTCAAAATTAATATATAAAATTATTAATATGATGCGATTTCTTTGTCCACTCCTGCTCTGGTGCTTCTTTCTCCACTGAGGTTCTCAGTGCAGGTGTCTTTTTCTGAGTGTTTTTTTTCTTCTGGACAAGAAGATTCTTATAATATGACATGAACATTTGGCAAGAGACACGACACGGAGGATATTGACAATAGCCTCAAATCAATCTAGATATAGAACACAATGTGCGTTAGTACGCTCTACAGAAAGAATTTAAAATGGTATAAAAAGCAAAGCAGCAAAGGGTGAACCGCGTTAAAACCAGGGCCCACTGTAAATCAAAGGCTGTTTCACACTCCTTTCTATTTTCCGTTCAGCTTCGTCATGTAAGCTTATGTGAAAAGACAAAAGAGGGCACTGGTGGGAGTTCTGCTGTTTTGTCAGCCCTCTTGCAAAAATTGCTTTGTTGGGGGAAATGACATGTATGCCACCGTACTATTTACGTCTTATCCCCCCACTCCCACCCAGGCGGTTCATCAGGATCCTCCAGAACATTTTTTGCTGTCTGAAAGCAGCCAAAAGACAATGTTCTGGTAAAAAGTGGTGTATTTTAAAAGAAAACTCTGATAAAAGACCAGATGGAATTGTCCGCGAATATTCCAGAATGTCTATCTTAAAACAGCTTTTTACTTCTCACCTCCTCTCTTTCGCGGTATGGTTTATTGTTGTCTCCCCATAGTCAGTATGTTTACATGCCCAGCTAAATCAAGCTTTTGGGAGCTTTCCAAGTCCCAGTTTTGCAAGCTTCAGCTTAAAAATGTATCCTCTGTGTATAGGTGTCGAACTAGTAATTTTATGAGTGTTGCTTGACGCTGACAAAGCCTGCGGTCTGAACGCACCATTAGCCTTATAGCGGTTTGCTCCCAGCTGCATTCAGGCAGTAAACTGAAACTGGCGGGAGCGAAGCAGACTGAGTTAAAGCAGGATATTCACAATAACAATGCATTGCCTCTTCATAAGTCCAAGCATGCACTGATTGGCCGCTACGTTTGTCTTAGACGCCATATGCCTCTTATAACACTACTGTTGTTAGTGCCGGGTCGCATTTCCAGTGTAACACCGATCCTCTTTACTTCCCCAGGGGATGCGTGAGTGCATGCGGGGGGGCTGGTTTTGGAGTAGTCCGATTCTTGATCACATTATCCACCAAGAGAAGCCGAGCTTCTGAAACTCCAGTTCGGTTCGACTCCAGCCGGACTAAGGTGTATACATGCATTTTAAAAGTCTGATTTCAGTCGTACTTAGGCAATAATTCGAATTTCTCTTGCTGCATGTAAACGTACTAAGTGTGGCAACTCCTGATGTCGCCCTTTCTGATCGTCCCAGCCTTCTTCCTCCGGATCATCAGCGTCATTTAACCCTGGTGATAAAGACACTGGCACTTAACCCATGTCTGCGTTTGAGTCCATGCTACATGTAGGCACAAGCCCTGACACCAGGAGGTGTTCATCACTCACTGCTGTTCTGGTGGGGAACTGCATCGCAACAGTAACACACCAACAAAGAAATACAAAAGGAAAATGACTCCGTCTGATGCAAACTTAGTGATGGAGAAGTATAAACTAGGCTTTAGAGTGTTGCAGGACAGACTGACTCCTTTTCACCTTTACTCTGCTACTTTTGTCTTTTACAACTCTCCGGTTGCAGTGTTTACTTTTAATTTAACTCCATCCATCCATCCATCCATCTTCTTAACCGCTTATCCAATTCAGGGTCACGGGGCAGCTGGAGCCTATCCCAGCAATTATCAGGCGTTAGGCAGGGTACACTCTGAACAGGACGCCAGTCTGTTGCAGGGCCAACACAGAGAGACAGACAACCATTCACACTCACATTCATTCCTAGGGACAATTTAGAGTGATCAATTCACCTATCATGCATGTTTTTGGACTGTGGGAGGAAGCCGGAGTACCCGGAGAGAACCCACGCATACACGGGGAGAACATGCAAACTCCATGCAGAAAGACCCTGGGCCGGGATACGAACCCACGACGTTCTTGCTGCAAGGCAACAGCGCTAACCACTGCGCCACCGTGCAGCCTTGATTTAACTTATTAATTCAATTTTTTTTTAGTGTTTAGCGTTCTCTCCATAGAAGCTTCACCTGGTCTGGCATTCTGCTCAGCTCTGATGCCTTGTTGGAGGGTGGCATTCCCCGTGTGTGAAACGGGCATTTGTATATAAGCAGCAATAAATTGGTAGTTTGCCTTTAGAAAACATAGGGAACCTGTGAGGACGTGCTATCATTGGCTGTTCTAATAGCAAGAGTAAACTCTTCATCCATCCATCCATCTTCTTAACCACTTATCCAATTCAGGGTCACGGGGCAGCTGGAGCCTATCCCAGCAATTATCAGGCGTTAGGCAGGGTACACTCTGAACAGGACGCCAGTCTGTTGCAGGGCCAACACAGAGAGACAGACAACCATTCACACTCACATTCATTCCTAGGGACATTTAGAGTGATCAATTCACCTATCATGCATGTTTTTGGACTGTGGGAGGAAGCCGGAGTTCCCGGAGAGAACCCACGCATACACGGGGAGAACATGCAAACTCCATGCAGAAAGACCCTGGGCTGGGATACGAACCCACGACCTTCTTGCTGCAAGGCAACAGCGCTAACCACTGCGCCACCGTGCAGCCCAGTAAACTCTTCATTTTGAAGAAATTATTGTGCGAGATACATAGGCCCTTATTCAACGAGGTAGATGGTACGATTTCTAAGGGTGTCTTGGATATCCCGAGGATCAAGGATTTTGCCAGAATTGGATAAAGAACATAAACATCGGTTTGTGTCCAAACCCATGCACAATTCATCGCAAATACAAAAACATTCTTTGGAGGAAGTAATGTAATTAGTAAAAATCATTAAATAATTTCCTAAATTAGAAATCAAAAACCTTTGAAGAATTAATTCTATTTTATGGATTGGTCACCACAGTGACAGGTTTCAAAAAAACGACATATATGATTAGTTTTCAGTGTTTTTAAGAATCTATTTTAAAGCAGTTCTGTGTCTTGAATACCATAGTTTTGGTTGTTTATGAAACACTGGCATCTACAAAAGCAAGCTGCACTTATCGGATCAAGCATGCAGGGCAAAATTATGTTGCGCAGCTTATTTAATTTGGCACGAAAGAACAAAGGAAACACTCTGGTCAGACAAAGCAACTCATGTTGCAGGATTTAAATGACTCTAACAGTCAAAACCTTTGAAAAAAAATGTTTATAACGCAGGCAGAATAGCCTATTCGAACCCAAATAATCTGAAAAATGAAATTTACAATAGCAGCACAACACGGTGAAATAGACAATCAAAGCAATGAATTATTAATAATTAATCTCTGCCCAGACAAAACCTTACATTAACGTCCCTTAGATGTCCATATAAGGGTGGCACCCTTGTCTGGGGAAATCGGGTTTAATGGAAATAAAACTTGCGTTTAGCTGATTTGATTAGCAGCGGCTACATGTGGGCCTGGTTGCAGGCCATGGGGGTCGTGTTGCTATTGGGGCCACAGCTAACCACCGTTAGCTCGAACGTCGTGCTCCTATCAGCTTGGCACAGCAATCTAAAGCTCAAAACTTCAATTCTCAATTGTAACTAGGTCATTAGTCTCAGATCCTAAAATTAGAACATTCAGAAACATAAATCAGAACCCTTTTAATTGGCTATGAATTTTTACAAATGTATTGTTGTTCAACGTACCCTGATGACCCCTCAGTTTAAAACCAGATGTACAAAGTACATACTTTGTAAAATTTCTCCACCATCTTTCTTTTAACTTAAAAAAGTTTTCCTTAGACAATACAATCATTTAGCTCTGGCTGGTATTTCATTTTAAAGAATACTTTTTAATTTACTTGAATATCGCTTAATTTTTATGTTAACATATTGGTGGAAACTAACAAAAATGTTGAATATGTACAATTCTATGACTTAACTTGAAATATATTTTCTTTGTAATTATTGTACAGCCTGCAGCTGACTCTTTTATTTATAGTGTAAAAACTCTTCAAACAAATGTGCAGTTTATTTTAGCATGATCTCACAGAACAAGCCAACCTTAAATTTAAGTAAATTGTTATGGAAGGAGGAAACATCCTATATCCTGAAATTGTTTTCAGTAGTTGGCTGGAGTCACGGTGCTACAACTTTTTACCAAAAAAAAATGTGACAGGAGCATTTTTTTATTTTTGTTTTCACAAAGGAATAAATATGACCTATATTTATGATATTATATATATTTAAAGTAGATATGTGTTGATCTTATTTGTTGATGAATCATAAACTAGGTACTCACCCAAAACTTGCTCATCTTTATAGTAAGAGCAGTAAATACAAAGTTTAATCTTTACTGGGATCTGTGACAAACACACAGTAACGGGAATGTTAAAGAGGTTACAAAGTTCCTCAGGGCTCACTGTTGGAGGCTATAAAACATACTTGTATTGAGAATTGTTAAATATATTGCTGTTATTATGCTTTGCTAAAGCATATTTCTTGAAACCTCCACCCATTTTCTCAAAACATTAAACACAAATCCAAAAATTGTCAATTTTACCAAACTTGACTTTTCCATAACAAAATCAAACTTTCACTAGTCGGCATTTTTTCAAAACGAAACACTGTTCACCTTATGCACACAGCAAGTAAAATATATTCACTTCCAAAAATTTGTTAGATACTGAATCCAATAAATGAAGACACTGCGTCCAGGGGCAGGTAGTTAACATGAAAATATTACATATATTATGATTATTTAAGAAAAAGATTATTGTGATTAGAGAAATATTAAGTGTAGAAGTAGATAAAGAAAAAATAAAATAAAAAACACCATTATAAAAATCACATTACTGTAATCCACAGATTCACAATGGTATAATAAAGTTTTTCTGAATTTCACATTAAAATACATATGTTGAAACCTCCACCTAATTTCTGAAAACCTTAAACATAAATCCAAAAAAACTTAACTACATTCACCAAACCCCAGACTTTTCCAACAAAATCCAACTTTCACCTCAAAACTAGTCATCATGTTTTCAAAATCTCATACACAGTCAGGAAAATATTTTCACCCCAGAACATTTAGTAGACACTACAACAAATGACTGATGACACGGCAGGAAATATTTACTGTAAAGAGAATTTAACAAAAAAAAATGTATGTTGATTTGAGAGACATGAAGTGCTGAATGAAAATAGTAACAAATAAATAAATAAAACAAAATAATATAAAAATAACAAAATAAAATCCACATCACTGTAATTCACAGATTCTCAATAGTGTAACATATTTGGCTGAAATTAATCAGTAATGACTGTTCTTTGTCGTCCTTGTCCACTTCTTCCTCGTCCAGCCCTTTTCTCAAATGGACTCTTCCTCTCTACTTCAAGCGTCTACATTCATTGTGGATTCATATGTGCCATCTGTGCACTGTGAATTTACTTTTGTCAAGCCCAATTGATCTGATCACATCATCAGATACTGTACATGTGTGTTGAATTTTAAGTTGCCGTGTCTAAAAGATGACTGGGATATTCTAGTTGTGTTCACATTTTGCTGCCAAGGTTTACAGCTCTGCCATAGAAGTGTGAAATGTGTTTAGTGACCGAACATGTGCTTAAGGTTTTGAGAAAAAGAGTGGATGAGTTTTGAAAATTGTGTCATTGCAAGTACCTGAGCAGTGTTTAAGGCTTGGTTAAGGTTTGAGTTTAGGCAATTTGGTTTAAATAATGGAGTTTAGTGTTTCAGCAATCAAGAAAAACGGTAAATAAAATAAACTTTATCTTTTCATACTGTTTATGTGTTTACCTCATATTAAATACCAGTTTTTAAGAGCTGTGGATGAATTTCATTTATACACACACACACATACAGGTGAAAAAAGAAGTTTATGTCACCAAATAAAAAGAGACCTAGATCTTGTTTTGTCACTCAAGTTGAATAAGACCAAACTTCTCCTGTTATAGTGAGAGTGAATATTTCAGAGGTTTATTTATCGGTGTCTTCAGGTGTATGTCTATTTTTATTTGGTGTAAACTTGCAAATTTCTGGTATCAGTTGTATTTGTATCATTTGACAGATTATATGAGATAAGATTTTATGGTAAGGTTAAAGAAAAATAGATGGTTTATTATTTTTTGTAAAAAAGAAGGCTCTGAAATGGGTTTCATGTATTTATATTATCCCCCCTTCCCCTTTTACTTTAACATCCCTAAATTAAATCCTGTGCTTCTTATTGCAATCAGAAAGCACAACAAACATCCTCATGAGGTGTTATGGTCATTGGGGCGACTGTGGTTCAGGAGATGGGCGTTCGTCTTGTAATCGGAAGGTTGCTGGCGTTCTCAGTCGTTGTGTTCTTGGGCAAGAGACTTCACCCAATACGTACTGGTGGTGGTCATGGCAGCCTCACCTCTGTCAGTGTGCCCCAGGGCAGCTGTGGCTACAATCTAGTTGACCATCATCAGTGTGTGAATGGTTGAATGACTGAATGTGGTGTAAAGTGCTTTGGGGTCTGGTAGGGACTGTGTAAAGCGCTATACAAATACAGGCCATTTACCATTCACCATCCAAACCCAGTTTGTGGTTGAGAAAAAAAAAACACGGCTCATCCCCCTGAACAAAAAATCCTAATGCTCCACGGTGGTAAATGGACTGAAATTCCTACTTGCAGAGACTACTATACGCACATTACCCCAGTTGCACTAACAGACATGTATACATTCACATACTTGTACATAGACAGGTAGAGCATACAGCAAGTGCTCAAACAGAAGAGTTTATATCAAAGAAAATTCAAGTGTAAGAATGGACCTGTTAAAGGCCAGGCCTGAATCCCAATTCAAGAACCAGAGGCAAGACTTAAACATTTACTCTATGCTCACAGACACTTTCCATCCAATCCAACTGCGTTGGAGCCTTTTGGCATCCCCAAAAGCTTTGAAGATGTTAAAGGTTGGTATAAAGGGATAAACTACGGGGCCTGAGTGTGTATGCATTCATTAGTCTTCAAATCTTGATTACCTCTGCCACGTAAGTTGCGTTTTTACCAGGGTTTGTTTGTTTGTCTATCTGTTAGTAACATAACTCCAAAATTTATAGGCGGATTTTGATAAAAAATTCAGGAAGTGTTGCGATGGAAAAGTGATTATCATTTTAGGGTGATCAGAAAACCACGATTACATCACAACATTGGCTGGCTTGGCAGAGCTCTCCACTCTCCAAGTGCCTTTCTAGTTTGCAATTTGCTCCTTCCTCTTCACAACTATTTACTATTATGTGAAGATTTAATATGTGTGGTTAAAATAAAATGCGTGGAGATTATTTTTTTAATAAGAAAAAATGTGAAAAAGTACCAAGGGTATGAATGCATACTGACCCTGCACACTGTCAATATTTTTTCTTCCATATGTAAAGACATTTTTTTTTTTTAAATAAAATTAGTATCAAACAGCAAAATACTTGTTTGGAGATCCAAACTTTGTAATTCAACAAATTCAGCTAAAGCTATTGAGACGTGCAATAAATTTAACGCCTACTTTGAGTCCTGACAGATCGTGAAACATTACTCATATGAAATATAAAAGTGGTCTAACAATGGAGTTTCGTGAGAGAATGCTTTGCCAAGTTTATAACCTCTGTCTCCACAATGTCTGGAGTCTCCACCCTTCTTATGTACAACATTTGACACACTCTTAATCAAGCACTTAACCTTCACAGTCACACACACGTGCATGCACAAACACACACCTTCACTGTGTGTCGTCAACATGTAATCACTGATCTAATGATTATATTTATAGTTTTCTTTTGATTTGGAGGGTTGTGTCTTGTCAATTCTTGTGAAGAGATTCAGCACAGTGGCGAAGAATTTGGTTTTAGAAGGAGCAATGCGCCATAAAAACACTTTCCATCACTGTGACTCTTTTTCTGTTTGGTTGGTTATACATTTATCTGTCAAAGAAAGGGCCGGATCCTAGACGATATGGAATGATTAACCAGAGTCGTCGTGTTTTCTTCTTTCTTTTTCACACCTCTGCTGTGACAAGGCTTCATTGTCCTGGGAGAAAATTGTTTGGAAAATGTCAGCCACTGATTTTGACGTAAAATATGATTTCACGAACAAGGCCTTTTGGGTTTGAAGAGAGGCCTGTCCAGATAAGCGTGGCCTTTTGACACAGGCTAATTAGGTCCTTCTTATAAGTTGTTCTTTGCACAAAGGTGTTGAGAAACTCTCAGCGGGCGTCATGCAGTCGTTTTCCAGTCCCGTGGCTTGAGTGAGTGCTTAGAGAGGGGATCTGACACTGAGCTACCATCTTTCCTGGATGATACACCGTGACTCACAAGTTGATCAGATAGCTAGCTAGATAGATAGATAGATAGATAGATAGATAGATAGATAGATAGATAGATAGATAGAAAGAAACAATGGCTCCCAGATGCTGTTTGTGCTGAAAGATCATCTTCTCTCCCACTCAGGTCAGATCTGAACAACAGAACAGGGTCAGGACCATGCAGATTAAACCATTATGAAGTTAGTAGGACTCCAGGGTGGAATCATGGCCAGCAGTTATGAATACCAGGTTTCATACAATTTACTTCAAATGATGCACAGCTGCAAAAAAAAAAAAAGAAAAAGAGAGAGGAAAAAAACAGGGCAAGGAAGAAGCTCATACGTTGTGTGATACTCAGCCCTTCTATGTGTATGTGTTTTATGGAAAGTGTGTTCTGTGACTTTGTGTAGGTGTTAGGGGATATTTTGGTTGCGGCAGGGGGATTCACGCATTATAGAGGCCCTCATCATATAATAGGATAATCTAGAGGAAGAAGGAAGGGAAGAGGCTTAATGAGAAACACTGGTTGTCAAACTTCATATTTCTGCAAGACCTGTTCAGTTATTAAACAAACTTACTATGATGATGCAAAGTAGCTAGTATCAGGTTAAACAGGTTATGACTAGCTTTTTGACTATGCAAAAGCCAAAGAAAATTATTACATAAAGGCCAAGATTATTCAGATAAGTGTCAGTTTAAACACAACCTTTTCAACGAATTAAAGTAGAGAGGAGATTGGATATCAGTGAGTAATTTAATAAAACATTGTATGACGAGAGCGTTTTTGAAAACAGCGGTTTAATTACAACTATCTTAAAAGGCAACAGTTTAAAACCACCAAAAAAAACTCCTGATCCTCATGGAAACATTGAGTTGGTGAGAAATCCAATCGACAGGTAGGAGATTAAGGAGCTCTGATATGACAAATCAAATTGATTAAGAGGCTTGCTAAAAAGATACAAAATCAGTTTAGAACTAAACCTACTACAGTTTAAAAACGACAAAGTCATGGACAAGTCAAAGTCAGATGATGGCCAGAGAAAAGGTTGAAAGCTGTCTCTTTAAGCTCTGAAAGAAGGTGTTGTTCAACAGCACTGTGTCTCTAAGGCTATGTCCACACTAAGCCGATAAGGTTATACGGGGAGTTAGACGCCCAATGTTATCCACTCAACACGAGCATTTACGCCCCGTTTAAGATCCGTTTAAGGTCCCATACCGATATGTGCAAATACTGGGCATGCGCGAAAAAACGCACGAAACACGGGTATAATCTACGTGACGCCAGCGCCAAATAATATATACAAGAAGCTCTACAGCACAGTACATATCTGCTTTTCCCGTTAACCGAAGAGAACAATAGCTGCCCAGAAGAAGAGAGAGTTTCTGGTGTGGACAGACGACGAGATCGATTTATTACTCTTCGCTGTTGTCTTTGTATGTAGTGTCGTATTGTTATTGATGTAGCATTCATTGACGCCACTTCCTTTCATTATCCGGGGAAGCTGTCCACACTAGCTCGTTTAGCCGTTGAAGTAAGATTTACATGGCTCTCTTACCCGGCTAATAGTTATCCGGCCACAGACCTTAAACGACGCCGGGTTAGTGTGGACGATAGAGGGGTGTAGACTAATAATTAAACGTTTAAGGCATTATCCGGCTTAGTGTGGACGTGGCCTAACTCAACATCAGCACAGCTAAAGTGAAACCTGTGACTAATTCAAAACCATAAGATAAAACTATAAAATCTTTTACAAAAAAAAAAAACCCACCTTTCTAGAAAAGAGAAGGGGTTACAATACAGTAAGCATTTGCATTATTGGATATGTAGTTTCATTTTCATACCAAACTAAAATTAACGTGAGTACTTTTTTATTCTTCGCAGATTTCAAGCAACAAGAGCTTTAGTATGTTTGTAAACCAGCTCAGGTCTGAATCTATGGAAGTGTCATCTGGAGTTCCTCAGGGTTCCATTATTGGACCCATTTTTATTTTTGTTGAATGATGTTAGAAAATCCACTAGTTCAGTTATGTTTCTCTGTTATTGAGCTGTACTGCTCATTTAAGCCTCAAGAGTTGTATGTGTTATCTTTAATAACTGGTTGTGGCTTCTGAGATTCAACCAAAAAAATAATAAATACATAAATTAAATAGAGTCAATGGATGATTTGTCAGGAAGGGTACTTTTATTTTCACAAAGGGGAAGGTTGTGTCATATCAATTTTGATCTAATACATCAATTATTTTCAACTGTAATCTTTGACAATGACATTTCTTCGACTAATTGAAAATAACTTTAAAGGGAGACATATTTCTTAATGACACTAGTGGTATATTTTTTTTACATATTTTAAATCAATTTTATTTTGATATAATTCTATGGTGCAGGTTGATTCAGATATAAGCACAATAACCTTCTCCCTGTCAACACAAAGGTCAAATTTCCAGCTGAACTTTGAGAAATGATAAAGTTATGTCTTTAAATCCTGTTTTGAAATGGATAAATGAAAACCTAAACTCTTCTACAACAGTTTGTGTCCAGCCTTGATTATTGTGGTGTTTTCTGTTCTTTATCTAGTTAGTGAATATACTCTATCAAATGTAGCATGTCAGTTTATTTTTAACTTCCGCTATTTTTATTCTATTATTAATCTCTTTCCTTGACTTTTCAACTGCATCTAAAAGACAACTAGGCTACATGTGGTATATAAAATCCAAAAATACTCTCATACTATTTGTTAAAATGTCCACACTTCTGTTTTTTTTCTAAGATTAAAAAGAAAACAAAACAATAAAAAAAACAAAAATTTTTGACTTTCAATTTTACAGGTCAGAAACCAAAGCTACATTATCAGATTACCATCTCAACTGCCATCCCTAAAGATAATTTAAGCTGTCAGTAAGGACTTTATGAGTTTAGACAGAAAGGTATGAGGATGTGAAGTCTACAGTTAAAAGAAAGCTTGGGGAAAATACAAAGTGAAAGGATTCAGCAAGCCTGTAGTGAAACTTCACTGTTGTCAAAAAGTGAACAGATACTCATCATCAGCAATATCATATTAATTTTGGGATTTGAAAGATGAGGATGAACTTTTGTTCAAGACCGAATGATATTGCACAAAAAAGATTAATTGAACAAAAAAAATAGTTGACGGCAAAAGTGAAATGACCATTCTGTGTGTGCACCTTGCAACTGTGTGACATAACATTACCTGTCCTTCTACTGTCAAGCACGGCCGCTGACCATTATCCCAAGCCCATGCTAGAGTGGGGGCTCAGAAATAGGTCCTGCATCTTTCAAATTATAGCTACAAATGTTATGTCTTTCAAAATATACCTGTTTGTGAAGGTTACATAAAGCCATTTTTATTTATTTATCTTTCTCAACTGTCCTTGCCATAGATCCCTCTCGCCTCCCTCCCCAAACACAGAAATAGTTTGGCTTCAGAGAAAGCATAACTTTGAATTTAATAGGCTGCTCCAATGCTCTAGTTACAAACTGCTTGGTCTTGATCTGTTTTTGGTGACAATGCACAGAAGGCAGGGAGCGACATAGAAATAATGATTCTAGATACAGTATTTTGAGACACATAATGAAATGAACACTAAGCACATTTTCTAAATAAATTCCATTTGTTTTGTTTAGTTTTATGAACACTCGAGTTTCAGTTTGTTTTATTTTTGTTTCAAATTCTTGTTTTTATTTTTATTTCAGTTAAGGAATATGGTCTTTTTTTACTTCTAGTATTCGTTATTTTCTTTCGTTTTTGTGAGCGATATTACCGGAGTAATATGCTCCCACCTCCTCCTGGTCTTCATCAGGACAAGTGCTGTTGAATTTTGTTATAGTTGTAAACCTGAAATACTCTTTATGGGAAGACCAAAAAGCAGGGCATTACAGTAATCAATTCTACTGGTGATAAAAGCATGTATTAGCGTCTCTGTATTGGTCCGTTCTTCAGGTGGTAAAAACCTATTTTAGTGACATTTTTAATGTGAGGGATAAAAGTAAGCTCAGAGTCAAAAAATAACACCCAGGTTCTTCACTTTCTGAGAAGGATTAAAAGAAAGTGATTGCAGTTTTGGTAAAAGTTTATTTCCCTGGGCCTCAGGGCCAATAACTAAGACTTCCGTTATGTCCTGGTTGAGCTGTAGAAAGTTGTCTGCCATCCATGATATCTAAAATGCAATTAAAAAGTGCATCCATTGGCTGTGTGTCATCAAGAGGCATGGAGATGTACAACTGTGTATCATCAGCATAACTGTGGAAATTAACTCCATGTCTCCTGATGACACCACCAACATGGAGCATATAAAGGTTAACAAGCACTGGGCCTTAAATTGAACCCTGGGGCACACCACATGTGATGCTGTAGACCCTGGAGGAACTGGTATCTAAACTCACCATAAAAGTCGTGTCTGTGAGGTAGGATGGGTACCATATATGAACAGCACCAGAGAGGTCATCTGTTTCAAACGGGTTAAAAGAATAGTGTGGTCTATATGGAAGGCAGCGCTTTGTTCCAGTAGAACAAACACTGTTACCCTCTGGGCATTGCAGTTTACTTTAAAATCCTTTAAAATCTTCAGAAAGGCCGTCTCGGTGCTGTAGTTCACCCTAAAACTAGAAATCCTAAAACTTGGACATTATGAGTGTTAATAAAGTCATTAAGTTGAATTAAAACAAGCTTTTCAAAAACTTTGCTTAAAAATGGTAAGTTAGATACTGGTCGGAAATTGTTTAAATCATTAAAATCTAATCTAAAGGTGTGCCCATAAAGTGGCCAGAGAGTGTATGTTAACAGGATGTTGATCTAGATTTTTGGGTATAAAATTGGGGAAGTGAAAGAAAGTTTGTTTAGTCTCTGACACTGTTGTATTACCACACTCGATGCTAATACAAGCTTGGTCGGGCTCTCTGGTACAGTACTTTGCTGGTTTGAGTCCTACCTAAAGAACAGGAACCCCCTAGGGCTCCATTCTGGGGCACCTCCTATTTAATATCCAGATGCTAAACCCAGATTATAAAAACCAATTAGATTAGTTACCATACCATGCAGATGGTACTCAGCTTTAGAATGCAATGTCACCAGGTGACGTTTGAATGCATCCATACCCTAAGCAAAACAATGGATGCATATACCACAATTTTCTCCAACTTGAAAAGAAACAAAACTGAAGTAATTCTAGTGGTAACTGAAACACAGAGTTCCTTTAAATCAAAGTTAAAAATTATTAATAGCTGGAATGCCATATGATTTACTGTGTCATATGTTATGTCTCTCTAATGTGTTTTATGCTTTTTTGCTGCTTTTATTATTGTAATCCCCTAATGATGTAAAGCACCTTAAATTTCCCCATTGTTGAAAGTATGCTATGCAAATAAAGTTGCCTTGCCTTGCCTCAATCTACACAGCAAAGTATACTTTTGAGGCTAAAATGTTTTCATTGCTCAGATTTTTTTAAATTCTATTCCACACAGTCACAGAGACCTTTAAGGGGTATTGATTCCATATGAAAATGATTGTGATTTTGGTTCAGTTTAAATTTTCTTAACAAAGTCTAAATTTCTGTTTTCATGCTGAACAACTAATCACGATTTCTTGCTTGCACAATGTTCACGCAGAGGCTGATCTTAAGCGTTGTCCTTCAGAACGTCTGAGCTGTCAAATAAATTAAATTTCCATTGATAACCACTGAGCTGTGTCTGAAGCAGCTGCCCGTCTGGTTTTCTATGATACACTGTGAAAGCATGGGGGTCACATTTGGAGAGACGTAGCAACTCTGAAACCGATGCTTGTTTCATAACCCCATATTATTGATGTCTTGGATACACCAGTAAAGATTACAACAGAAAAAAGTTTATTTTTTTAAATTAAAATAACTACTAAATTTTTCAACACTTTGATTTATTGTAGAGCTGGAGGAAGGCAAAACGCTAAAAGTAAAAAAACAAAAACTAAAAGGGTTGTAACAAGGCTTATGTTAGATGTCATTTCTGACAGTGATATGTTTGTTGAGCTACTAAATCTATGTGATGCTCATAACTCAGGTGAGCTTTGGTTTAAAGATTTTTACCTACTCGTTACACCGAAATGAATATTTTCTAATGCTGAATCATGTACTTCTGTATTAATGAGGTGTACATTTCTTCACGGAGATTAACCTAAATAAAAACATAAAAAATATGTTTTGAACTACAATAAATTGCAACAATGTTGTAATGTAAGCATGGCTAGCTCAAGGGATGAGCAATCTAAGCTGCTTTTTATAGCCTTCAGGCCAGCAGGAGGCTGGAAGAGACTGCTCACACAGCACATAAAGTAAATCCCAACTGTGATGTCTCTGCATTGGGGCCAGTGGGGCCTGGGTTGTTGTCCCTTACCTAACTTATCATGCCAGACACACCACTGAATCCCAAAGCTTCAAATTTATAGCATATTTATTACAAATCTGCCTTATTTAAAAAAAATACTCTAAAAGTTTCTGACTGTGAAATTTTAAAGAACTGAAAATTCTTTGGAAGTGTATTTGATTTCTTAAAAGAATAAACACACTTTGCCAAACCAAATGAGAAAATATTACTGCTACAAGAATTACTGCTATTTGTTTAGAAAATACTGTGACTCATTGAATTTTACAGTACATAAAAAATACATCATGTGTTGTGTTTAATGTAAGTGTTGTTGAGTTGAGCTTTTACTATTTAAAAGTTGTATTAGGTCCCCCATTGGTGGCTAGAGAATGTGGCACTATCTCTAAATCACATTCTCTTTATGGACCCAAACAACTTTGGGCCGGTTTTGACTGTAAGAAACACATGTATGACATTCCGTATCTGTCGCTGAATTGAACAGAATAAACAAGCTTCCAGTTATGCAAAAGTATGACTAACTAAACATTGACCACATGCTTCATCACCTCTGTCCTCTAAAACCATGAAGAATGTGAGAAAACAAGAGGCAGACCTTCAGTGTTTGGTCAGGGAGTTGTTCACTGCACTCCAGCTGGTTACAGTGAACAATCTGCTGTGATTAGATGTATGGAGGCTGTAGAAACTAGAGATATTTTTTTTTTCTTTTTAATGAATCATTATAAGAACCCATATGGGAGTATATGCCTCTGCACTCCATGTATGAATCCAAAGGTTTTGTGTAATGCTCTGAGGGCTGATTCAGGATGTCAGCCAACTGTTTCAGAGGTTTATGGGTGGTTTGAGTGATGTCTGAGAAAGTCTGATGATTCTATTTCGGATGCAGTGGGGAGTATCTGTAATGTAACCCACGGTGTCTCAATGTTGGGATAAGAGATTTACATTCAAATTAATAGATTATTACCAGAATTTTCACTTTAACAGTAATTCGCTAGGAACTTAGCTGATTCATGACTATCACGTTGCTTTATTGTATTTGGTATTTGTAATTTTGACGTTAGTCATTGTATGTGTTGCTGTGACTCCCTGACAACTGATAGTACAGTTGTGTGTATGCCTCAAACAAAACAGTTGAGAGAAAAAAGTGAAGTAAAATAAACATGCATTACTGTGCAAAAGTTTGAGACCTTTCCTAATTTGTTTCTGCTCTGCCTCCAATGAACTGGTAATGAGTCCTACTTCTATGGTCTTACCATACCACCTTCATTTATAAAGCACATTTAAAACCAGCAAACAGCCTGAGCAAAGTGCTCTGCAACACAAATTTAAAACACAAGAAAAAAAAAGAAAAAAAGGAGAAATACAATGGGGAGAGCAATCTACCTGCATACAGAGAATGCAACCTAAACTACAAAGCAACATTAAATGGCAGTTAGTAAAAATGGTTTTTTAACCAACTTTTAAAAGCAAACACTGTCAGCGCCAACCTAATGAGTGGAGGAATTGATTCCACAGTCTAGAGGCACATACGGACATGTTTCCGATGAGCCTTACAATGGATTCTAGGTACCTGCAAAAGCTGGAGTTCAGCTGAACTCAAAGAGTGACCGGCGGTATAATAACTGATTATATTGAGAGGTTCGGGCCAAACCATGGATGGCTTAAAAAACAAATAATAAAATCTTAAATTAAATGTGAAAATGGACAGGTAGCCAGTGCACGTAATCCAAGACTGGGGTAATATGATTCCTTCTATCAGCACCAGTCAGACGTATAGCAGCAGCATTCTGTACCAACTGTAGATGGGCAATTGACTCCATTTAAACCAAATTAGAGTAATCGAGTCTAAAGGTGACGAATGCATGGATGACAGATTCAAAATGACGCCTCCTCAGAGTGGGTTTGAGCCTAGATCTAGATGGAAAACACAAGTTTAAGAAATTTGACTTCTCTGAGAGTCCATCTTTATCCCAGATCCATCTTAACACCAAGATTTGTGACAGAAGGCTTCAGATGGGGAGAGAGCGAAGCAAGGTCATGATTGGAAGGGAAGATGGAGCCCGAGTTAAAAAATGTTACTTCATTTATTGCATTATTTAGGAGAATGAAATTATAGGAAAGTCAGCTCTTGACATCGCTAAGACAATCAAGGTTATTGTTTGGTTTAACGGAAACGTATATCTGGCAGTCATCAGCATAAAGGTTATAATTAATGGAGTGTCTCGTAAGGAATCAGAATCAGAAATGGTTTATTGCCAAATGTTAGGCAGATTTACATTAGGAAACTGCTGTGGCACTTTGTGCAAACATTCGAAAGAGACGAGTTCCAAGTCGGAGAATATACAGGGAAATAGCAGTGGGCGTAAAACTGAGCCTTGAGGTACTCCACATGATAGCATTGCCTTTGTCTTTGAGTCTTTAAGTTCTTATAAATCTTCACTTTGGACTTTGGATTTCATTTTATTAATTTTTTCCGTGACCAGAACAGCATAGTATACAATATGTGCCGAAATAATTAAAGAAAGAGGGAGTAGACCTAAAAAACAGCCATGATCTGGCATGAGACTTCTTTACATAATTTGGATTGTCACACTATTGCCCCTTTTCCACTAGGTTTGTGTCAGCCCAGCCTAACATTGTCCAGTTGTGCTTCCATTGCCATCTCATGAACGTATCAATGGGCAACGACATAAGTGGGCTCAGTGTAGCAAAATTCCAGTAAAAATCAATCATCACTCACCGTTTTCCGACATTCCAGATGCTGATGCTGGAACCGGTATCTGGCCCACTCACTCTCTCCTGTTGCTCACCAGCCTTTCACTATGAATGCAGTGCATTTCTGCAAATGGGCAGTGCTTGCGGTCTGTCCCACTCCAGCCGTTGTGGTCCTTCATAGCCCGATATTCGCACTTTAACTGTTTTAGATTTTCCCAGAAATGTTTTGAACTAGCTGGAAGCCATGCTTCGCCATTACGTGACATCTCTTCCTAACAAACACAACTAGGCCAATCAGTGGCTACAACTAAGTAGGTAGGATTGAGATTGACATATCTTTAGCAGTGGGCATGTTGGGTCACCTCGGCCCACCTCAGACTGAACCAGATGTAGTCCAAAAGAAAGGGGTCAGCTCAGCCCAGACAAGGTAGTGGAAACACGCGAAATACAGGGTAACCTATTCCAGTCTGAATTCCAGTCACTTCCAGCACTCAGCGAGAGCAGACACTTTTTATCTTTCTCCCTCTCTAATGTGTCTTATCTCACAGCCCTTTGTCTGTCTACTGCTATGGAGCCTCTTTTTGCATTCTCATCCGGAATAATCAACGTTGGATCTGGACATAGACTGGTCAGATGGTCTCGTGAGCACATTTCTTTTTTCCCCGGAGAAGGTAATAAGGGAGTGCCGAGCTGTCCCGATGGATTACTGTGGAGGATCCTGGGTCTCTCACTTTGACCATCGAGACTCTAGAAACATCTGGCAATTGGATTCATGATAACTTGATATCTGCTGATTAGCGCATGGCAGGTTTTTCCGAAGTATTAAAAATTTATGGCTTGTAAGGTAGAAATTGGCAGGCTGCCTGGAAGTGGGAAGCTGCATGGCTGTTGTAACGCTCAGACTCTTGCGATTTTCAAGCATGGACTCGTTTGTTGCTGTGTGGGGAAACAACTTGGAGAAGTTCTCAGCCGGCTGGAATGGAAATGACCCCTGATTTGGAAGGGAGACCACTCTTACTAAGGCTAAGAATGAAAAGTGATCTTTGCCTGGGCATTTCTTATCAATTGAAATTCGGCCTAGACCAAACATAGTCCCTTGGATGGGAATCTAGAAGGACGCTCCTTCCCCCCCACCCTACCCCCACACCTTCAACTATGAGCTGGCTCAGCTCTCCAAGGACGCAAATTACATCATAGGCGAACAGACTGTGGGATTGAGCTGTGTGGAGTTCATGGGCTACTGACTACTGATGCACACACATGCACACACAAACTCACACCCTTACAGATACACACACTTTCCTTGTCATCACTGCTCTAGCTGTAACCCCAATCTCTCCTGCCCACTCCAGGAAGCAGTTAGATGGTGCACATCTGTTGCAGCACGTCAGCTGTTGATTGGGACCCCCTGCTATCCCTCCTGTTGTGTAATTGTTAATGTCTGCAACTGTGCTTAAATGTTTAGGTGTGTTTTTTTTCTATTAGCTGTATTCTGACTCTGGATTAAGGAATCAAAACACAGTTGAGCATTTTTTTTCCCACACCATGGACCCCTCCCTCACTGACGTTTATCTGTTTTTGTCTACATGCATGGGAGCGCTGCTCTGGCGGCTACAAGCCCTTCAGTGACCTGGATTTGTTTTTGTTCGTTGTTGTTTGTAATGATCTTGGACAGGTTGTACTGTAAACTGAAATTTCCCCTCGGGGATCAATAAAGTATCTTTGAAATTTGAGTGGAGCTCACCCTAGTGAAAAAGAGGCATTTTTATTGTTTCAACTAAAGAAATGGAAAAATTGTGCACTGAAAATCCTTTAATGATTCATCATTCGTCAGCAAGAACCTTTCCTTTAAAATTTATCTAATGGAATGGAAATGAAAGGAAAGGATTTAATTGTTCTCAGATATATGATATGTATATGTATTGAGCTCCCTTTGGTCTTTTATCACTGAATAAAATCAAGTGAAACCAATTATTTTAAAAGTCACAAAATAAGTAAACAAAGCCCACTTGTGTCCAAAGTAATGTCAGTATTACTTTCAGCTGTTCTGTGAAGGTCTCACAGGTTTGCTTGATCATATACAGCATCATGAAGACTTAGAAACACGAGTTATAAAACAAAATCCCAAGCTTTGAATGTCTCATAGCGCACTTTTCAATCCCCCATCTGAAAATGGAGAGACTGTAGCACAACAGTCAAGTTTTTAGACTATAGGAGGAAGTCAAAGTACCAAGAGAGAACCCACACATTCATGAGGAGAACATGCAAGCTTTATGCAACTCTCCAGGCCGGGAATCAAACCCAGGACCTACTTGCAGCAGTGCTACCAACTGTGCTACCATGAACCACAATTCAATTCAATCCAGCTCAAAACACACTAACTATTGTAGTAACTCAAAGGGGTGGATATCATTTTTTAGGTTTATCGGATAGGTTTTATCCGATACCGGTGTCAAACCTGTACTTTTGAAATGGTGCCGGTGCTTAAACGGTGCTTCAAGAATGGAAAACATACATCATTCAAGAACCCTCTTATATAGTTTTTTTAGTAGGGCTGTCAAACAATAAAAAATTGTGATCTAATTAATCACAGGGTAGCCGTAAATGAATCACCATTCCTAAATCCATCCATCCATTTTCTGAACCGCTTATTCCTCAAGGGGTCGCGGGGTTGCTGGTGCCTATCTCCAGCTGTCAACGGGCGAGAGGCAGGGTACACCCTGGACAGGTCGCCAGTCCATCACAGCCATTCCTAAATATGACAAAAAATACTACCGTTTTCAGTGTAAATAAAAGAACAAATCTAGAGGCAGTTGCTCTTTAAAAAAATGTAATATAGGAGAATTCAATTAGGTTTTTGTTTTGAACTCCACAATATCATTCACAATGTTTGTGTGGTCTCATATGGAAAATAATAGCAAATTGAAGTAGAACTAACCAAAATATATGAATAAACTTAACATTTGAATATCACCGGACTGTATTAAATATCAGATAAATCAAATGTAATATAGACTAATCTAATGTCATAACTGACCATTTTCCAAAAGTAAACACTCAGCAGATCCTCCAGTTCATCACAGCAGAAAATAAACATTCTTATTTTGAAGATGTAATTCCGCCAATAGTTAGCACTAACTTTAGTGCAAAAACATCACTTCAACGGAATAATTTCATATTTTTAACGGTATCTCACTATGAAATGTATTGAAGCTGTACAGTGAGCCAACAGGCATCAATCAACTTAAATATGGAGCATTTAAACTCTTCGCCGCACACACCGGAGCTGATATCTCAAGCGGACGGATAATTGCCACAAACAACTTATGAACTTATCATATCACCACAAAGCCAATATCCCAATAATACTATACTCATTTGTCATTTAGGGATAACAAATACCTGCTGTTGCACATTTCCCAGTTTGGCTGGTTCGGAAGGAACGGTGAAGTGCTGCGGGCTGAATTATAAACAGGGCACTGTTCTGGGAATGTGTTTTTCATTGCGTAAAAAAAAGGGGGGAAAAAAAGAGTTATTTCTAGGAATGAATCGATCCGCTTTGGTTCGTTAATTTCGACAGCCCTAACTTTTAGCATTTTTTTTAGATAGCCCTTTTTACCTTTTCTTGTTAAATAGGGAATCGCACTTGGCTGTAGACCCAGAATCCACAGTGTCTGACAACTCCGGGAAAATAAGAACCGAAATAAGGCACAAAAATATGCGCGGCTTTTCGGTCTGGTTAGTACCGTTTATGTCAGAACTAGTGCCTTGATGGCACCGGACATCAGTACCCATCCCTAGAAACTCATAACATGGAAGTATAATCAAAGACTCATTGTAGATGTTGATGTTGTGGGCAGAAAAGCTTTGCGGTGGCAGTCAGTCAGAGGAAGTCGTTAAGTAAAGACACTGTTGCTTGACTTGACTGTCATGACATGCTAACAGCAGGGAGTATAGACAATGTTTTACAATAGCACGTCCTTGATGACGCCATCAGTTGTTTGCAAGCCATGCTAGTCCTAATCCGTTGTTTTTACCACTCCTTCGTCTGGGCCATACAGTTTGAAAGCTAGGCAGAGAGATTAAGGATTTGATCCTGGCCTATTATGATCCATACAAAAGACAGTTTGAACTTCCACCCTCTCTGATCTTTTCTCTTGCTCTGCATCCATGAAACCTCTGGTAGAGACCACGAAAAGACTTGAGACTGGATTTGAGGAGACTTGAGACATTTTGGCAAGAAAACAACCTCCACATAGCCCAAAGTTGAATTTTTGCATCTTAAAAGTGCATATAAAAACTACACCACAATTTCCATTAGGGATTTCAGTTTGAAACCCTGGTTTAGAACAAATCATATTCACTAGATTTGAATCCTTATGAGATTCTCTGTACCGTGAATCTTATTTTAAAAGACAAAATTGATGCAATTTTTATTATTCTTGTGTAATGTATCACATTAGGCATTAATGGTCAAATTGGAATAATTTATTTACAATAAAACTGTGACAGCATTGTTTAAATAACAAATGCTTAGTAACAGAGGGTGGCTGCCATCTAGTGACTTAGTTACTGCAGAACAATTAATGGAGATACATTTGCTCCAGATAGCTCATTGGACCGAGCAAAATAGAGCTAACAATGGTCCTCTTGTTTACAATGCAAATGTGGACTTAACTCGCCGGAAACTCAAAATTTCCTCACAGCTGATTTAAGAGTAGAAGGAGCGGCTTTAGCTTCAGTTCCACTGCTTCATCTATCCTAGCTGTGGTCAAGCTGTAGCTTAGCTAATGGGTACTTGCTCGCGTCTGCTAATGTGCTCTGTAGACTTGTGCTCTGATCCCAGAGGGATGTGATAAACAGTGTTGGGCAAGTTACAAAGAAATTGTAATATATTTCACATTACTAGTTACAATGTCAAAATGTAATATGTTTGCATTACATATTACTTTCTTAAAAATTTAACTGAGTTACACTACTTTAAGTTACTTTTGGCAAAATCTCTTAAATATCTAACAAAACTTCTAACCACAGTAATTTATCAATTCACATTTTACATAAGTGTCAAACCACAAATACTGTATTTTTAACACTATTTTATTAAAATTAAGTCTCAAGTTCATTTGCATGCCTTCTATTTCATGGTCATGTTTGTTAAATCCAATCAAAAAGAAGGTGCTGAAAGTGCTCATCATAAAGATGGTTGACAAAGATGAGACTCCGATATCTGAAGTCTTACTACAGATGGTTAGGAAAACTGTGTGAATGATGCCGCTATTTAAATGTACAGGCAATCTTTTCCTCAGCCGTCCTGATTCTCTGATGTTTTAGTTTTGAGCAACAGGAAGTGGATGGTGGATCTTGTTGTAATGTATTCAACTTGATTTGGTCTGTTGCATTAGTTGGCCAGAAAAACAATATAAAATGCATTTGTAACTTGAGTTGCTGAAATTGTAACTAGCAATATATTGCTGTATATTTTATAAGTAATGCATTCCATTACTCAATTACTGAAAAAAGTGATCTATTGCTGTAACTCATTACTTTTGTAATGCATTACTCCCAACACTGGTGATGCACGCATTTAAAATGTTGCCAGGTGTTGCTGTTGTATGAAAAAGGTGTTGGTGTTGGAGTTGTATGCGAAATGGTGAGAGTTACTTCTTTGGGAAAATGCAATGTGTTGTTTCTTGTGATGAGACGGTTGTCTGCTAACTGTTGCTCCGGAGTCTCGAGTGGGACGCATTGTGTAAACAGTGATTGCGATCTTTTGGAGCTCGATGTGCAAGGTCATAACATCTTTCCAATCGATTTCGATACAAAATCGAGATCGTGACAGCCCTGTTATGAACACAGGTATCCATCCATCCACCCATCCATCGGATCATGGAGGCAGCAGCTTAAACAGAGAGACCCAGACTTCCCTCTCCCCAGCCACTTGGCCCAACACCTAGGGCGGAATCACAAGGTGTTGCCAGGCCAGCTGAGAGACATAGTCTCTCCATCGTGTCCTGGGTCTTCCTCTGGGTCTCCTGACCAGATGCCCAAGCACCTTGGCTGACTCATCTTGATGTGAGGAGTAGCAGCTCTACTATGAACTCCTCCCGGATGACTGGGCCTCTCACCCTATCTCTTAAGGAGAGACTAGACACTCTTGAAAAGGAAACTTATTTCAGCCGCTTGTATCCATGACCTTGGTTTTTCTTGAAAGATCATGGTCTCAGGATTTGAAGGTACTGATTTGCATCCATGCCAATTCACCCTCTGCTGTGAAAAGCTCCAGTGAAAGATGTAGATCCCGTTACGATGAAGCCAACAGGACCACGTCATCTGCAAAAAGCAGAGACCCAATCCTGATTCCACCAAAATGGATTGCCTCATTACTTTGGCTGCGCTTAGAAATCCAGCCCATAAAAGTTATGAACGGAATTGGTTATAAAGGGCAGCTTTGGCAAACTCCAACTCTCACCGAAAACAAGCTACCAAGCTCTGACACCGGTCGTACAGGGACCTAACAGCTTGTATCAAGGGGCCTGGTCCAGTGTTCCACGGCTAGGACAAAAACATATTGTTCCTCCTGAATCTGAGGTTTGACTGTCCATTGGACACTCCTCTCCAGAACCCCCGAATAGACTTTGTCAGGGAGGCTCAGAAGTGTGATCCCCCTGTAGTTGGAACGCAACACTTTTTAAATAGGGGGACCACCATCTCGGTCCACCAGTCCAAGTGAGCTGCCCCCGCAATATTATACGGTTGCGTTAACCAACACATCCCTACAACATCTAAAGCCTTGAGGAACTCTGGGCGAATCTCATCCATCATCTGAGCTTTTTAAAGACTTCAGTGACAATCGCACACACTCCCCGACTAATCGTGTAAAGTTTGAGAAGAATGGATCGCAATTTTAGTCTGTAGATGTGCAAAGCTGGTCGACACTTATCCAATAGACTATTACATAAAATTAAATTAAATAGCCTTTGCATGGTGTCAAAATATAATTAATGTATTAGACAGTTCACTAAACACAGAAGTAGGATGCTGGTCAGACATTCATGTCAAAGAGAAAAATGAGACTCCAGCTTTGATGATGTATGAATTTAAACCTCGAATATTAATAAAAAACTAATCACTTCACCTAAGTAAAAAAGAACATGCTTAAACTTCTTGCATTGAAACCTCCATGTTTGATATTACCTTTGACTGTAAGCTAGAATGTCAGCTGCTATGGCATCTTTCCCATCTCTGATAACGACATGTTCTATTCTGAGAAAATTGGGAAGAGTTGATCTTCGACAGAGCTGCAGATGTGAGTGCGCATCAGTGTCTGTCCACTCTCCCCGCGGTCACTTTGTTGGTCTTCTGAGTGGGTGGTCTGTTTCAAGAGAGGTGGACTGGAAACTTTATACCAGCATGCACACTCGCAAACATACTTACAAAAAGGGAAACTGGGAATCACACCAACGCAGCACAGCGGAGGGTGGAGCAGGCAGAAGCCTTCTTCCAGATGTGGGACATTAATTTAGCTGATCCAAAAACATGAACCGGTAGCTCCCACTCACTCGTCACCGATGAGGGTGTGTGAGGCAGTCTTTCTGCTTCTTCTGTTACATCAGAGCTTCAAACAAATACCTGCAGGTCTTTCTTTTCTCAATGAAGTTGAGGAGGTGGATTTGAGCAGGTTATGAGAACAGCTTCCTCTCTGACCTACGGAGCAGTGCCGCTGGACTTTTCATGCAATACTTTCCACAAGAAAAGTACTGGGATGGGGTGGGGGGTGTAGTAAGGCAAGGCAAAGCATAGAAAAATGAAATCAAATAAGAAGAGCGGAGGAGGAGATGGAGAGAAAACGTAGGAGGACGGAAGTGGTTGATTGGGTCCCTCCAGAGATTCTTTTGTTTAAATTGTTCTGCGTTTCACTTCTATCTTCCTCCCCTCTGCCTTCCTCTTTGCAGACATCTGAGGTAGATTACAACAGAGACCCCGGGTCACATTTATGACTCAAACCAGGAACATATGGTGCCGAGAGCGTGTTTGAACGTCCAGTTCAGTGTGGTGGGATTCCCCCCTCAGGTCCCCAAGTGGTGGTCAGATTTATTTTCTTGTCCATTGTCTCTTGCTGGGATATCAAAGGACTATTGTTTGTTCATCAGCAAGGGTACTGCAGGTTACTTGCAGGTCCTGGATGAGGGAGCTCTGCCTTTCTTCTAAATCTTTGCTCTATCTGTACTTGTTCTCTATCACACTAAAAAAACAGCCTGATAAGTACTTACACACACAAATAAAAACTTGTTTGGATTATAAGAGGTTATGTGTGGTTCATTTTATTCAGTCCTCAGCAAGACTTATTTTAATACCCCTTGGGCACCTCGCTTTCTAGCTGCACAGCATGCCGTAGCTTTAATCCAAACCTCATGGAGTAGGCACCCACTGTAGCACATGTTTGCAATATTTCCACATGGTAGCAGGTTAAGAGAACGGAAATGATCATATCTCAGTAACTTCAGCAAGACAACACATCTGTAAAAGTGTCATTTGACTTTATTAGCATTGGTTTTACTCAGTTGAAGAAAAACAACTTTTGTCTTTGGAACGTTTACCATGAAAGGAAAAAAAATAAAAGCTACAAAAAATAAGTTGTTGGAAGGACAATATATAAAACAATGGCATCAAAATAGTTTGGACAAGACAATAAAACTGAGAAGTAAGGCTCAAACATTTTTGGATGCAGGGCATTTTTTTTCCTTTTGCTGCCCTATTGTTAGCAAATGAAAAAAATGAAACTAATTATATTTACAGTGCATTTATTTACATTAAGGCATTTTTGCTAGGGTAAAAACACAGTGGATCTGTTATGTCCCAGCTTCTACACAATTAAATAAATAGAGAGATTTCCCTTGTTAGATTACAGTGCTATATTATCTTTACGCTACCTGCAGTGAATGAACAAGTACAGTTATAGATAAAGGCTGAATCACACAATCAAACGGACACTCAGGTGTATGTTAGAGGACAGGCTCGCTTTCTTTTCCTACTGAATCTCATCCTCTGTTCACAAAGTAATCAATTAAGACAGGACATGAAAAGCACATTTATCTGTGAGATCTATAAACAAAATCGATAATGAGTTTTACTAAAGGTCCCCGTTTGATTGAATCAATTTTAAAAAAAGGTATATTAGTGCCTAATTGATTCTAACGCTGTAGTTGACTAGAGCAGTTAGAAATTGTTAAAACAGAACAAAAGTAGTGATGCACCACACAAAAAAAATAAAAAGCTATAGGGGAATACAGAAAGATATTCGAATTGATTGGTCACCAGCTGGTTGGAAAATCCAAAATCTTTTCCCAAACAGTGAACTGCAATACATGCGAGCAAAAACTAGCTGTGCAGACAGCAAGACTTGTTGGTGAAGTTGCAGTAACTGTGTGAAGAAAACTCAAAAATGTTGCCATTTTCAGAGTCAGTCAGGGGTAAGTCAGAAGAAAAAAGATATGACAAGCTATTTTAGGCTGTGAGACAGAAAAAGAGAGCAAGACTATCAGAACAAACCAGGAAGGCTGATTGGGAAAACAGCTAAATTGCTCTGGTCTGAGCTTCAATCTCATTCGGTTATGTTTTGATTTTGGTTTGAAAGCATTGGTAAAACCATTTTGGTGTGATTGCTCTCAATTACTGGCAGCATTCACACCGGCCCCATTCAGTCCACTTTTAATTCGTTTGCCCAGAATGTGCGGTTCGTATGAGGAGATGTGAATGCGCAATCTATGATGCGTACCAAAAGCAGGAAGCGGAGCGTGGCAAAGGGCGTTCTGGTTTAATACAACCAAAACACCCGTGCAACAACAACTCTGCCTCATTCTCTGCTCATACTGAGCCTATGGCTGCTACGTATCTGTCTGGCACATTTGCCAGTGACAACAGAGCAATCCTAAAAACCTCTTGTATCTGACGCCACTCCATGGTTGTTTACATTTTACCAAACAGGAAGTCTCCCTGTGTCAGTGCTTGTTGGTGCAGTGCCAGCACAGGCGAGAGGGTAAAGATGTTGCTCTAAAGGTTCAGTTTGTTTGACAAGAGCAATATGTGAAAGTGAACCGAACAATGTAGGGAAAAACAAAAAGAAAAAAACAATGATGCAATTTTGGTCGCAAACCAAACAGACTCTGCCAAATCCAGTTGTCTCTATACCCAACAGGAGAAATTAATATTCCGTTGCAGCAAGAGGGTTAAAAAAACATATATTGAATCTTTTTCTTATATATTATTGTGTTATAGTTATTAATTAACATTAAATTGGCCAAACTAAGTATCTTTAAGCCAAAATTTTGCAAAAACAGTAGATTGGGAAGAACGTTCAGACTGGTAACACTGCTTTCAGGATGCTAATAGCAGTAACATGAAGAAATATTAATTTAAAGGGAACTGTTTATAAAGTATTCACGTTAAAAAGTTAAATATGTCCTCTAACTAAGCAAATGTCCAAGTTTGAAGGCCTGATCCAGCCCTTTTACTAGTTATCTTTCTACAGAGTGTAAAAAAAAGAGGCTAAAATCTCCTTGGAGAAAGAGACAGACTGTCACTTTAATACAAAGCTCCACACAATTTCAGGATGTCTGTGAAGTGCTCAGAGCTGAGCTGTTATATTACAATGGATATGATCAGCTGTAGGATATTAACGTTTTTGTTTCCTTTTCTTTATACTGGGTTCAGATATTTTTATAGAACAGGAACCAAAAACAGCACCATGTGTGTTTAAAAGAACCGCCGACACTAATGACAGCTCTGGCAGAACAGGAACACATTAACCAGAGAAGGAGGCACTTCTTTAGGTGTTGATGATGAAGACTAAACTTTGGTTAAAATGTAAAAAAATAAACTTAAATGAAGTTGGATGGCACAATCAGCACAGAAATTAAATTCTGAATATGCTTAATTCAAGCTTGTGCATAAATACAGCTACTTCTGTTTTAACAGAGTTAGGTCTGCTTACATTTCTCCGGCTGGACATCCATTGAAAGAAACATCCTAAATAATTGATCGCCTAATGGCTACTCTTTACAATCCATCCATGTCCCAATGTTACTCAGCCATCTGCACATCTCCTCTCTATAAAATGAAAAACAATTCAGTCTTACCATCTCTACCTTCCTCTCAAGTTTTTTTTTCTCTCTGCTATATCTCCTTTGTCTCAAGAGAATAAATGCTTTCAATTTTTAATATCCGCACAGCGAGGGCTGGCGTAGCATGTCCAGTTGCAAATGTTTTGGTGGTGCATGGGATACATGATCAGATCTAGTGCAAACCGAAAAGATTTAGTTAAAAAAATAAACCTGGATCTTCCAGCTATTTAACATAAGCATACCAATGAGTAAACAAAGTTGTTTTTCAATTAAGAAGTTCTACATTACTACAGCGACAGACGGTGTTGTCTTAACGCTGTCATTCCAGTCACACAAAGTCCAAATGGACTGGAAACATGAAGGAGCTACCACTTTCTTTTTGTTATGGACCTTTTTCGTTCTTGTCCAAATACATTTTATCATACCTTGTGATGGTGGCGAACTGAACCTTTTCTTCCTTAGCAATCACACTATTGTATTGATTGATTGCAGCACCAGGAGGAGCCGGGGATGTCAGTAAAGCTGCTTGGCATCACGCAACTGTTTAACACTGTAGCTGTTGGAGACGAGTTGAGTGCTTTAAGGTGAGATTCAAGATGAGGGCTTGCACCCGTACAACTCTGGCGTGCGTGCAAAACGTCGCTAGTTCTGGTGCCTCTTCATGTGCAGGGCGAGATGGTCGGATCTGGAGAAGGACCGGGAGCAGACGGTGCACTGGAAGGGCTTGGCGCCCGTGTGTTTCCGGTAATGGCGCGTGAGCTCGTCGGAACGAGCGAAGCGCCAGTCGCAGCTGTCCCACGTGCACCTGTACGGCTTCTCACCTGCAAAAAAGAACAATATGGGTGTCTTAGTGAGTGCAGCTGCAGTTCTGGTGAGGCTGAGATAAGTCCAGCTCTGCTGAGCTGAAGGTCTTAACTAGGGGAGCTGCTATGGCTGGATCAACTAGATGACTTTAATCAACTAGATGACTTTAATAAACAAAATTAAAACAAACTGTATTAATAATTACGTAAGCCGTTAGTTTACCCCACATTGCTGTCACCCAGGAGTATGGGGATAAATTCTCGCCTGGGCACTTTGCCACATTTGATGTTGGTGGCAGGGTCCATGCGGTATGGATTCTTAATTGGTGGCACCCTGCACTGAGCACAAGGACATGCTTTGAAATGAGGGGGAGAGATGTGACAGTGGGGGGGGGGGGGGGTCCTGTCAATATACCTCTGACAGATCGGCTACTTGGCTGCGATATCTCTTTGGCTGACTGATTACCGCAGATGAACCTGAACCTCCATTGTGCACCTTGCCACATTGCTGGGGCACCTAAAAAAAGAATTTCTAGCTATGCCACAGATCGTAGCATTTTCACAAACTGTCCAGCCGCCGAGCAGAGGCGCACGTGCCGACGACAGTGATTTTCATTAAAAACACAAGCTAATTCCTTTCAATGATTCGCACAGTCAGGTGGAGAAACTGGGAAAACGGGCTTCACTGAAAATTCCTGTTGTCTGACTGCAGATACAGTCATAACACTGTCACTTGAAGGCATTTCTCAAACACTCCAACACCAGCACTGTGCAAGTTTCCCACAGATACTCCTCCGTATTGTCTACAACTGCTTCTGGCATTTCTTTGATGGGTTTAAGCTCTTTGTCACTTCTTCACTCCACCCCTGTGGCTGCAGGCGGTTTGCAAAAGCTCAATCTTTCCATAACCACCTGTTTTGGTCTACTGGCCCAAACATCTTTAAAAGTTTGTTCGCTTGACTAACAAGCATAACACATTCCTTTTAAAGGCATTTCCATTGTCAGTTTCTGAGACAAAAAAAAAAAAAAATATTATCTTGCAAATATATGAAAATCAGAGAGGCCCTGGTGGAACAACACCGTTTTGTTTTTATTCTAAGTCAAACCTGCTAATTCATATTTTGAAAGATTCTGTTGAGTTTTTTTTTCAATCTAAATATAAACACATAAAAAACGATGAAGGTTCTCTGATAGTACTTTTGAATCTATGGGACGCTAAAGGAACTACAAGATTATCCTCATTTATGCACCAAAGCTCATTTTTCTTACTGTAAAGTTCAATATAAAACAGATTAAAAAGGGCATCACATAAGATCTTTTTTTTTAGCAAAAATGGAAGGAATTTGGAGGTTTGATGCATTTAATAGGAAACTTTTTTTCTGCATTTATCACCAAACAGACCTAATACAGAAAAAAAGATGAATCCCATCTCTAGGTGAGTAATTGAATCAATTGTGATTATTATTGATAAAGCAATGTTTTTTAACAAAACAACAATGTCTCTCTGTTTGGCCTCTAATTATTATATTAACCTCAAAACAAAGTGGGGAAAAAAGGCCAGAGGAGTCAGAAAAGGTAAAGAAAGGTTTAGATGTCATTACAGTACTTCTATTACCAGACCAACAGAAATGTCTTGAAAGTGAAGCACAGGTATGGGAGTGTCCTTATAAGGACATGCGTGATGGCTGAGGATATTTACAGATAGTATACTAAATGCCTGTCTACACCTTAAAACGTTGGTTTAACGGATGACCTGTATACAGCTAAACCCAATCTATAGGATTTTATGCGGGATTACCCTTAAAAAAACTCAGTCTTAGTTAGCATGTCACCCGATTTGAGTGCAGTAAAAATCTAGGGAGGCCTTTCAAAACAGGAATGCATATGGTCAGTAAAAATAAAAAGATTCTGAGTAATTCTCGATGATAAAAGCTCTCTGGACTCAGCTGCCTCTTTGAGTTTGAAGTGTGACGTCTTTATTTTTAGGCGTTGAATCTAAGTTGATTTTACAGCTCAGCATGGAAGTTAAACAAGTAGTGTTAAGCTTCTTCAGGTTGCATCAACTCTGAACAAGCCGAACGAACGCCGAAGTGTTGCTCGAACAACCGCAATTAAGCTGCAACATGATGAATCACGTCGCCACACTACAGAAACGCTTCCACACACACCTGAACGTGGACACGACAGCAAGAGAGATGCAGGGACGATGAAAACGCAAACTGGATACACTTTCAGACACATCCACCCACCCACCCACACACAAATATAGACCGACACACTCACAATCAGGGTAATGGATGTTGATGGAGATTAGAGTGGGAACTCCCACCGGGGCCCAAACGCATTAGGAAATCATCTCATACAGATTACTGACAGGTGCGTGAAGTGTGTATGTGTGTGTGTGTGAGAGAGAGAGAGAGCGAAAGAGAGAGAGAGAGAGTCAGTGTGCATTCAAGCATCTTAATCAGAGGAGTAACAGACAAAGATAGAAAAAAATCATAGGGGGAGGGGGATTTTGCAAAGGATTGAAGGTGGAAGGCACAGCAAAAATAGGGGGTTGAATGGAACGAATGAAAGGAACTGAAATGCTCTGGCTATACAACCGTTTACGTGCTGTTCTGTCATCTTGCGGTCTATAATAACTGCAATAACCACAATCAGCCTGCAGCATGAATGATCTAATTGTCGTGTCATGTTCCTAATACTGAAATGCACTTCAGAGACATGCACGCACTGCCGTTTCGAACAAATCATCCAGATTCATGAGTGGAAATGATTCTGGGTGAGAAGAGTTTTTTTTTTTCTTCTTCTTCTTCTGTGTATTTCCAGATGAGCAAGGAATGCCTAGATATCAACAGAAGCTTTGTTTTGTCAGCTGGGGCGAGGTGGGACCCAACACCTAAGCACTTGTTTGTTGACTCTGTTCGTCCGGGAAAACCAAAAGGTTTGAAGCTAAATGTGCAAGGAGGAAACTGATTGAGACGAAGATAGCGATGGAAGGGATCAGAGATAAAGGGAAAGTGAAAGCAATGATTATTTAGGGGGAAGATTTAAAACAGGAACATTTGGAAAGAAAAAGCGTGTGTACAGTAGGGTCATAAAGTATTAGTAAGCCACCGGTTGCGCAAGTTATCCCACTCAAAAAAGATGATAGGGGTCTGTGGTTTTCATCACAGGTACACTTCAACTGAAAGAGACAGAATGTAAGAAAAATATTCAGGGAATCATACGGCATGATTTTTAAAGAATTTATTTGTATAATGGTGCAGAACATTATGACCAATATCACAAGTTCTCCTCACTACTTTATTGTGTAACCTTGGTTGGAAATGACAGAGGTCAAACTTTTTGTTATAGGTCTTCACCACAGATTTTAAACTCCCTCCACAGATTCTCTTGTTATTTGATTGCGGTCTGGAGACTGGCAAGAACCTGAAAATGCCTTTTACGTAGTGCCTTTTATTGTGGTAAACTTTAATCTGCCTGGAGATGTGCTGGCTGAAGCAGGAGGACTTTTCAAGCGCTGCAGGATTGTAATCCATGACAATGTAGTGGGATACTAATAGTAGCCTTTGTTACGGTGGTCCCAGCTCTCTTTAGGCCATTGACCAATTCCCTGTGTAGTTCTGGGCTGTTTCCTCGCTGTAGTTAAGATCATGTTTACCCCACTAGATGAGTTCTTGCATGACGCTGCAGGTCAAGGGAAATCATCAGCGATCTTTTATTCATTTAATGTTCTAATATTTGCTTGAACAGTTGATCTCTTCTCACAAAGCTGTTTGTCTATTGTAGATTGGCTCATCCCAGTTTTGTGCAGGTGTAAAATCTTGTCCCTGGTGTCCTTAGAGCTCTGATGTTGGCCATCATGGAGACTGGAGTCTGAATGTTTGAAGGTGTTGACAGGTTTCTCTCATACAGATAATGAGTTTAAACAGGTACTAAAAATACAGGTAATGAGCGGAGGATAGAAGAGCTTCTTAAAGATACAAAAACAGGTCTGTGGAAGGCAGGATTGTTGCATGTTTGTAGGTTCTAAATACCTATTTTCTGCACCATTATACAAAGGAAATCTTTAAAAATCCTACAATTTGATGTCCTGGATTTTTTTATATTCTGTTTCACAGCTGAAGTGTAACTATGATAAAAATCACAGACCACTCATCTTTTTAAGTGGGACTACTTACACAATTGGTGATGGCAAAAAACTTTTTTGCCCCACTGTATGTCAAAACTACGATCCAGTGTGTTTACGTCTTTCACTAACAAATCTAGATGGACAAAGAGCATAGCTGGGAAATCAGGTAATTTCCACAGACTAGGCAACTGAAAAGATGAGCCCCAATAATTCTGCTTTGTGTTTACTTGGGTCAATGACATTGCAAGAGGCAGGAGAATCAACAGCTCATATTATTATTATTATTATTATTATATCCTCTTAAGGCCAGGTGACACACAAAATATGATAGATTATGAATCCTGATGCAACCAAAGTAAATGAGCAACCTCATCCTGGAATATATTTTTTATTTGACTCCTCTAAACTCATTTCCTTAAAAGAACCAATCACTTTAAGTTGTTGGTTGTAAGAACTGGCCCCAGGTGATGGAAGAAGATTCCTATGGTAAACAGCAACAGTGGTGAAAGGGCATCATGAACCCAACTCACCCTGATCAGATAGTATTAGCAAATATTATAGTTGATGATTAGTCTTTTGAGAGATTTTGACTTAAAATTCTGAACAAATTAAACTGTATTGGAGGTGCACTAAGTTTAACCTTGTGTATTCAGTGAACCCAAAATTTAAGGCATAACTTCATTTTGTCATGGTTTTTATTTCTAAACTACACCTCAGGTAATAGCTAAAATCCTAATCTAGAAGCAAAACAGCAAATATATTAGATAAATAACTGAAATAAAAGTATGAAAATGTTGGCTTTATGTGTAGGTTTCTCCCATTAACTCAAAACCCCAAACCAGCAATGAGTTGGGCAAAATAAGATGTTTTAGTTGAACAAATCAAAGACAAAAGAGAATATCTAATAATAAATCAACAGAAATATATTTATTTTACATAAAATTCGGAATTGTATATTTTATTTAATAAGATAAAATATAGAATCGGGAAATATAAAGTCTTTTTATTTCTTATTTCTCACTTATTAGGACCTTGAAAATAATCACATCTATTTCCAGACTTTAAAGACTGCGTGGGAACCCTGTGCTTCATTCTGGGATTTCTTTTTTTTTTTCCACATCCTGTGTCAACAGAAATACTGCTGATGGTATATGCTTTACTGCAGGTGCATGAATGATGGGTTAAGCCAGCAGACAAATCTGCCTGCTCGTCAATAGGTTTAGCAAAAGTGAGTTTGTGTGTGGGGTTGGGGGTGATACAGTAGTCCTATGTCTTGTTTTTTGTTTTTTTACAATGTGGTTCTACATGGTTGCGGAAGAATCCAAATCTGTCAATTCCAATTTGCATGGAACCTATAAAAATCACTTTAGTGTGTTTTATTTGTTTTTTATTTAATTGTTCTATGTGGCTTAAATGTTGTTCAGCAACCGTACAAAATGCAAAAATAAATAAATAAATAAAATAATAATAATTGATTAAAAACAAGAGCATTAAATATCTTTATAACAGCTTAATTGCTTAATGCCTTCTGTGATGTCACTAGTGTGATGTTCATTGGAAAGCCCGTTGATTTTATCTTGATTAAATAACTATTCATAACAAACTACCAAAACAAAACAGAAAAGAATACCCTGGATTGTTCTAAATGTGACACACTGTATCTAAAGATAGCTTGATTTCGTAGAAACGTTTGACAAATAGCTTAAATAGTAGGCGAAAAAAAGCAACACTAGTCTCAGGAAAGCTTATCTGATTTGGTAACATGAATCGGAGAAATATGGCACCACGTGTCTAGCCCTGATCACATACTCTGGGAGTCATCCGCCTGGCAGAAGTGTGGAGCTTCCACCTGTTTTGATGGAATAGTATATTGGGGCCGAGGATGTGGAATGGGGATACATTTACAAACACATGACAAGAAGACAGCGGTCTGCCTAGCAACACAGTGCCGACGCAGATACTGAAACCTGAGCACAGCGGCCTAAAAAGTGCATTGATTAGAGGAACGTCTTACCCGTGTGAGTCCTGAGGTGGGCTTTCAGATGGGACGACTTGGTATAGACCTTCTTGCAGCCTGAGGCACAGAGATGGAGATAAACAAAAGCAGACAGCTTAGACCAAATAATCTGCTTGTGTCAGATATGCATTTACCCAATAAACCGAGCAGCGGTATGCAAGAAATTTGAACTAATGAAGACCAGAAGCTGTGTGGAATGAGACACAGTAAAAGCATTAGAGATCTTTAACAGAGTGTCATAGCTCTTTGTTCAGAACGTTCATAGCAGTCTTTGTGGGATTTAGCTCAATAAGCAAATGATCATAGTGAAAAATGAGAAGAAAAATATAGGTCCTGCCCTGCTGTGATTATACTGTAGAGTCCCAAAAGGACAACAAACAGATAGTTCTGTGAAAGGTGGATTTGTGGAAATGATGGATTTGTGTCATCTCACTTTTAAATAAGTTAAACATGTACAAACAGGCTTCAGGGAGCTCACCGAAATCCCTTTTTTTTCTCTCCTTCTTTACGTGCTGCCACAAGCGAGTTAACATTTCATGTTCTACAAGTTGCTGCACATCGCACAGCTTAAATGTGTGTGGCTGTTTGTCAGGCAGTTTAAGAAAATACTTTAACCTTAGCAAGCACTCTCCAGCATGTATGCAAATGTGTGTGTGTTGGGGTGGGGAGGGGGGGTCAATGAGTCTACAGGAGCACGTCTGTGTAATTACAACAGCCACAGAAGCACAGGTTCATGCCAAAGTCATTCCAGCGGTGATTTAGGTATACAACAGTCAGTGGGATTCCCTGGCTGGGAATAACTCAATCGTTTAGGTAAAGATAATAAATGCCAAATGCTTTTCAGACGTTATAGTGAAAGAAAAAGCACCGGCAGATGATTTACATGACGACAACGGCGCTGCAATTACAGCAGAGCGTGTCGTAGACACGGTGACCCAGAGGTCTGGGGACAGCGGTTCAGAAAGCAACGTATCATTTCCCAAAAATGCAGGGGAGTCTTAAAATGAATCTGGTCGTCACAATGCTGACCTTTCTGAGTGACCAGACGTCACCCTGACCACAGCACTGGGAGAGAAACAAACACACAATGCAGCAGCAGGAACAATCGGCCCGCGCACTCAGAGGTGAGGGCGTGTTGCTCTCCTAACCTGGGTAATCACAGTGGTGGATCCGGCGTTTCTCCAAGTCTGGGTTGTTCCTCCGGTTGTAGCGGGCAGGTGTCGTGGTCTGGGATGCGGACACTTGAGGGAGGACCGGAGATGGGCCTTGGACTGGCGTGGGGGCCCCGCTGATGGGCAGGGCGAAGCCGGCGGGTCCAGAACCAGGTCCGAGACCCGGTGAGGTCCCTGCCAGCTTGGAGGCGATGGTGGCCGCGTAAGAAGGAGGTGGGGATAGAGTATGAAGCAGCTCCTTCTGCCTGTCGGGGCTGCCCGGTTCCGAGCTGGGTGGAGAGGGGGGCAGGTAGGGCACCTGCTGCTGCAAGAAATGAGAGTGCACCTGAGCGTGAGGATGCGCGTACACCCCGCCGCCCAGGCAGCGGTAACCCGTTTTGGAGTTCTGCTCTTGCTGGGAAGAAGCTGCAGCAACTGGCAAATCATGGAAAGGTGCATGGATAGTGGAATTGTGCTGCATCTGCTGCTGAACCTCCATGCCATCACTGTGGTGATGATCCAAGCCAGTGTTCAGGAGCTGAAAGAGCGAGCCGCTGTTGTCATGATGGATGCCGTGCTGCTCGAACTGCGACGGCATTTCCTGTTTGATGAACACCTCTCCTCCTGACTGCGTAAAAACACTAGTGAAGTCTGGCAACCCTGTTAGCGTCATGTTAACGGCTGAGGTTTCCAAGGCGACGTTGCCAGGGTTGTGCCCAGATGTGCTGCAGCTGCTCGTGGGCGTACCGTCGGGGCAGTGAGGCTGTAGGTTCGGGCCGAAACAGGAGGAGGCGGTTTCAGTTTTAATTTGGCCGAGAGCGGCGCGGTTCTGGGGCTGAGGGGGCCGCGCCTGCTCGCAAGAGCCCATCCTCATGTAGGCCACGTCGGGGAGGTAAAGGTTCATGTTGAGGGTGTAGGGAGCCCCGGAGAGATCTCCACTGAAGAACTGGTCCACCACTGATGTGGGATCTCTGTGTGACTTCTGCTGACTGTCTGCATGAGCTGGAAAGGCAGGAGGGGAGAGATACCTGTCCATCTCGCACTTCACCTGGGGATAAAAGAAACATACGGTTATAAACAAATGTAAGCAGCAGCTTTTTAACAGGCTTCCACGAACCTATTCTGGAACAAAAGTTTGATGGAACAGTCACTGCTGAAGCATTTGTCAAGTAGTCACCAATGGGCAGCTGCAACATTCCCTCGCTGCCTGTAAGGCTGAACTCAAACACCTACTCGGTGAGGCCAAGAATGAAGGATGAAACCATGTTTTGGGATAAATAAAATGAGCAGCTATTCATGGACAGATCCGGACGAGCCTGACAGCGGAGGATGAAACGGCAGCATGAGAGGGAATAGGTGGGGAAACACCCATGTTTCCCTGTCCGCTGCAGCAGCAGCAGCAGCAACAGTCTGGGGATGGGCTGCTATTTGAGGCTCCAGAAACCTACCAACTGTTACACACACTTCTATCCTCTTCTGCACAAGTTTCCTTCTAACTGGGGACAGAGCCGGTCGGGACATTTCTGTCCGAGGCTGGAGTCAGTTGTCGTCACTGTGGTATGATGGTGTGAGTGGACACCAAAGGCAGACCAACAGCTGGTGACCAACTGGCTGGCTGGCGTATCCAAACATTCGCTGAATGCATTTACAGACGGAGCTGCTGATGGTTGTCGGCTCGCTTCCAGGGCCAACGTAGTGTAAAATAAATAATAGCCTACAATAAAGCGATCCTTACATTCGGATAGTGGAGCCCGGTTAACGTTTACAGGCCGGGAGAGAAACAAATCTGGGTGCGCTCCCCATCTGCCACGCCCATTCTAAGAGACATAACATCTGAAGTTGCTTTGATTCCTTACCTGTGTGTAGTCATTCTGCCCTGCCTTGTCCGCTTCCGAGATCTTGCAGTCCAAGCCGAACAGCGCCGAGTCTTCCATAGAGAAGGTAGCGAGCAGAGACGATTTCTGCAGCGGGTAGAACGGGTCCTCCTGCGCGCCGCTCATCGTTAGTGCTGCGGCCATGAAGCTCCGATGCAGCAGCCCGGATAATCGCTCGTCCTGTTCTGCAGAGAGGAGGAGGATGCTACAGCGCAATGGGAAAGGAGCGGAGCCGGACGAGTTGCAGAGCGTGCGGTGGAGTAATTAATGTGTGCCTGTCGGCAACATCTCCTTCCACTTGTTCCATCCCTCCGGCCCGCAGACAGTTTTCTATCTCTGCGTTGGGCGGAGCGGTCTAGTGTAAATACGGAACCTGCACCGCCCACTGAAGCCTTCTAAACCCTTGATTATTCATTCACCGGCCACCGCCCTTCGCTCCATCTAAATACGTTCACAACAGCGTACTGAAACGTGCCGGACCGGCCCGACCGCGTTTATGGGGAGAACATTAAAATCGTTTCTAAACAAAAGAAACAATTTCTTCCATCTCATTATCATGTTTACAGCTTCGAATCAACATTTTGAATGATGAAAAGGCTTCAATTAGGTCCCTTTAGCCTAAGCAGAGTAGGCTACTGTCGATACATGGATTTATTTCAGAAATTTAACTGAAACGCATATTTGATGCAGTTAATGCATGTATTTCGTTTCTCTGTTAATTTTGATGTTAACTCACAGCCAGTACAAACCCAACATTCCCTTTATGAATAAGTTCTGTTACATAAAACCAATAGGAAATACATTTTAATACAGAAATGAAACATTACGCTGATGGATAATGATTGGGGAAAACAGCAGTTCTTTACACAAACATAGTCGGCCACCTTTATAAAGGTCTGATCATATTAATGGAAAGCTGAGAAAAGTATGGTAGTAAAAAGGGACCAAGCAATACGGATGACTGTATCCTAGAAAATATTTTTAAGTAAAGCCTATTCAAGATTTTGGGTAAAATTTACAAGGTGTGGAATAAGGCTGAAATTGTTAGGAGTCATCGTTAGCAGCTGTATACAAGGCATAATCAGCAAGTATTCCATTCAGTAACACTTTACAATAAATTACACAAAATTGTGCTTCGTTACCAGGTACTAATGGGTAGTTAACCATTTCTTACCACCAGTCTTATTCAGGGTCTAATGGTAAATTATCTAAGGAAAAAAAGGAGGAATGAATTAGGGAATAATTTAATCCCTAACCATTAGTCCCCGAATAAAACTGGTGGGTGTTTTTGCCAGTGAGTACTGGTTAACTACCCATGATCCACTGGTTCAATACACATTACCTCCTAAGTCGTTCCCTAGTAATGAAGCACAATTTTTTGTGCCTTATTTTAAAGTGTTACTCCCCATTCTATGTGATAAAAATGTTTCAGTTATCTTATGTGTATTGATCTCAGTAATAATAAAGCTTATAATAGCTCATAAACTGTGTCATCAATTTACGAGTTTTCCATTTCCAAAATATATTTGTCCGTCTATCTGGCAAGTTAATTTGTATAGTACATTTAGGCAAACATGCCATTTTTATGCTTTAAATTACAAAACAAACAGAAAAAAACGTATCATAACAAAGAAAAGGCAACGCACACTAAAAATTAATAAAGTTTCTATTAATAATCAAAGTCAACTCTGAACAGACGCTTTTTTAAAGCTTGAATTCAAAGGAAATCACAGTCACAGAACTTTTGTAGTTTTCTGGAAGTTTGTTCTAGATATATAGCATTTATAAATAAAAAGGTCTACAATATTAATTATTGTTAAAAAAACACTTGTCTTTCTACAGTAATCAGTCAATTGTCGTAATAGTAACACAGGATTTCATTTAAGGGTATCATCATATATATATATATATATATATATATATATATATATATATATATATATACACTAATGTAAAATTCTAAAGTAATGTAAAAGACTTTTGCAAAGACCTTGAATATTCTTAACCATGAAGTACAAATTAAGCTTGTCTCTAGAACCAAATAAGCTATTATTCAGTCAAGTTCTTGCTCAGTTTCTAATGACAAAACCAATTACTTTATGTGGAAAGTGTTTCACACATCTATACAAAACAGCAGAGGTTTCTGAATATCATAAAGTCATCTTTAATCTGCTCAATCTGTAAAGCCAAAAGAAAACAAAACAGGTTATAAGGAAAAAGCATGAGCCATAGCAAGCAAGAAAGGAAACCATATTTGTAGATGGCTGTTAAAAAAGGATTAAAATCTTACAAGAAAAACAAAAACTTTTGAAAAAAATCCTAGTCCAGCTCCCCAGCAGCCATGTGACTGAGTTTAATATGACACCAATAAGAACATGGTCTGAAATGATAAAGGCATGCCTAGTATGTCTATATTTAAAGCCAAAGGAGTTTCAGCTAGTGCAAATCAAAGGCTAAGGTTTCGGCAGTGTTGTTTGTCTGTAGCAACCAGTAAGTGTCACCAAAAAAAGATGAGGAATAAATTATATAAAGCCAAAGGCTGCCAAAGAAAATACATTTTGAGGAAATTGGTCTGTAATATATAAACCAAAAAAGAAAAAAAGAAAAGAAAAAAAATCACCCAGGAACTGGCTTTAGTTTTGTATTTGAAAAGTTGTTCAAAAGATAATATAATATACAACGAAAACATAGATCTACTGTAATAAAATGTACAGTTTTTAAAATCCTGAGTGAGCACCGGCAAATTCTTATTTAGGTTTCTGCTTTGGCCTTTGGTTCCAATCAGGAGCTTCTTTTTTGGTCTGCAAACAAAACAGAGAAAAGGCATGTATGAGGTACAAAACATAAGTAGTAGGTAACTAAAACTTATGATTTTCTTCTGAATAAACTACATATATAATAGGGATGTAAGAAAATATCTATATGCCAATATATCGCTATATTTTGTCATTATATTGTATCGATATTCAAAAGCAAAGAACGGATTTATATTTTTTAAGAATTTTAATTAAAACATTAACATTTACAGTAATTTTTTGTATTAAAATTAAAAGTATGACTGGTAGTTAGTGGCTGTTTTCACCTTCTCTGTTCCAGTGGATCAACTAGATCTAGTAATAAAAGTAGGTTGGAGTGTTTAAAATTTGACAGTTTTTATACAGTGAAATTCAATTGTAAAATAAAAAAAATATATAGCCTTGCTCATGGTATCATAATATATCGTATCGTCCCTGTTGTATCATGATGCATATCATATCGCCAGATTTTTGCCAATACACATCCCTAATATATAATGTGGCCGATTTACTTTAACGGTAGTGTTGCTATGCCATACTTTTTACTTTTACTTAACTAATGTTATTATGAAATATCACTACTCTTACTTGAGTGAAAGTTCTGGATACTCTACCCTCTGTGAGTAAATTCAATGAATTAACATATTTTAAGCAAAGGAACAATAGACAAAAGCACACATCTACACTTTATTAAAGGAGAACACCTGGTTTTACACAAGTTTGGGATTTCTACTTGAAACTTTTTTCTGTTGAGCTTGTTGCATTTTGAGGTCAAGTGAATATATCGTCAACGCCATAAATTGTCACAGGAAGTACTTTTCACCTTGTTCTAAGATATATTGTTTCATTACCAACTATATTGGTATTACATTGAAAAAAAATGACTTAGAAAAGTCTTTCTTTGGCTTGAAATTTGTTATTGTGTAATTATATTATTTGTATCACTCTTTGTTTTAATGTTTTAATGATATTTTAAGTACCAGAATATTCCCATAACTTCTGATGACAAAAATGGAAATATATTAGATCAGATGTTACTCAGTACTCAAGTAGCCTATGTACCAAATACTTTTCTATGCTTACTCAAGGATTTTTTTTGGGACAGTTACTTTTTACTTTTACTTGAGAAAAAAATATGTAGTACTGCTACTCTTACTTCAGCACAACTTTTGAGTACTCTACCAACCTCTGCGTAACACTTAGGAGACAATTAAAACAAGTTACGCTATTATACCTGTAATTGGAAAAAATATGGAAACATTTTGAAATTAAAGAAGCTGGATGAAAAAAACTAGACTGAACCTGGCCAGAGTAGCTGCCAAGACGCATAGAAGAACACTGAAGGAGCTGCAGGATTTTACAACAAGTCTTGGTTGTGTTCTACATCTGACAACAATCTCCTTTGTTCTCTGAATGTCTTGACTAGACAGTACATTTGGAAGAAGGAATTATTTACTGAGATTTGTTAAAATATTCTAAAGCATGGTGGGGACAATTTGTTGTGATCTGACGAAACCAAAACTAAAGCAACAAACGTAGAACATATTTATAAATGGTTTGTCTGTCTTTCATCACAGTGAAATATGCTGATGGTGTAATCAGGATTAATCATGATCATAAACATGGCAATATTTTTTCAGCTCCAAAGTAGTCCAAGGATATATCCAAATATTAAAAAAATGACCCTATGGGAGAAAAACTGAGGTTTCAGAATGGCTGAGGCAGAATCGAACCTGAACTGGGTCATGGCTGGATCAAACAGTGATTTAGTAAAATCGTTTTAAGCATGTGCAAACTTACTCAACTGGTGTATTGCATTCCCTCTCCTTCTACCAGCGTTATTTTAAATACATCATAAAAGCCTATCTTTTAACAGAAAGGTGTACACGTTTAAGAACTACTTTTTAGCCCTAAACTTGATCTTTAAAAAAAATAAGTACATCAAGAGTAAATCAAGGCACATGTTGCGGGTTGAAGTGTTTATAGACTAAAATTGGGGAAAGTTATTTGTTTTAATTAATTTAATGAAAGGGGGGGGAATCCTTTGCTGATTGACCTAAGAATTATCGATCACAGCCTATATATGGAATATTAGTCGTTTCGGATCGCTTTCCGACTGATTGGACCATCTTTAGATAGAACTTGTAAATGACAAGAAAGTGATAGATCATTTTATTTCATTTTCGTGTCTTCTTTTGTCTGAACTTCTGTCCTAGCCGGTTAAATTGGTGTGACTCATTAAAGGGTGTAACCCACGCTTACAAAAACAGTAGGTTTAGGCTTGTTTGATGATTTTTCCTCGCCAGTTGCGCCGACTTGTTGGGACTTTGCTGTTCCAGAGATCCTCGTAGCAAAGTTATCGGTCCCAAACTGGTCTAGGCCCTCTCCCTGTCTGGACCGCATGCTGATCAGGGCCTGCTTCATCATTGCCAACTCCTGAAGAATCAAGGATATTAGAAAAACATTTATGTGGACTCTCTTTTATTACAATTGAAACAGGACAGTTCTCAGAATTTATATAAGTTGTTCTTTCCTCTTATAATATATATATATATATATAAATAACTGCTGTCAGGAATCTGGTGACACATGACTTGTAAAAAAGTTCAGCAAGCTTAAGGGTCTGCAGAGGTGCTACCAGCAGGACAGAGGGGGGCAATTTCACGGTTCTATTTATCAGATCTGAGGACAAGAGCCTCGGCATGTCACAAATACACACACAGGCACAGACGCGCACACACATCCTGGTGGCATCCCAAACAGACAAGCCGAGGAACACCTGTCTATGACAGTGCACATACTTCGTAAAGCAAACGGCTGGCTTGGGGACACACTCCAATGTATACATACAGACACACACACACACACACACACACACACACGCGCGCACACAATCTGAAAGGAAGGATTGCAACAGTGTAATATCCTGTTTACTGTGATAACAAAATAATTAGCCAAGCCTCACAATTACCTCGTAAAAAGAAACCTGATAATATCTAACTGCTTAGTCAATTATATATTTTTTAAATAAATTGCTTTTAAATTGTGAGCTATTATTTAATTTAAATTGTTTTTAATAAGATCACATTTTCACTATATAAATAAAATGTTAGATCGATTTCCAGATTATTTTTTCATGTTTCAGATAAAACTTCAGTTCAAGTCAAAAGTTTGCATGTACCCATCATAGGCATGAACTTTTAATTAATTTGGTCTTTTAATGAAGAATTTAAACCATTAGTATTCCAGGGTGGAAAGATATTCACATCTGGAAGAATACTTGATCACATTAATTTACAATGAATGCTTTTCTGGCATTGGCCCAGCTTTTGAACATTTGCACAAATGCTCAGTATAGTTGAGGTCCGAGGGATTTCTGAAATTTTACTTTAGCCTTCCCTATCTATTCTAAAGTCAGTTTTCAGGAACCATTAGGATCCTTGTCACGTGGAAACACCGAGCGATCAGCCATCCTGGTACTGATTTGAGATGAAGTTGTAATTCTTTAATATCCTACTCAGTTTGGGTAAAGCAACAGTACCACAGGAGCAAAAAGGCTTCATAGCATGATACTGCCTCTACCATACCATAGCTGGTAGAGTCTATTTAATGTTTGAAAGCCTCCCATTGACCCCTCCCAATATTCTTATTCTCTTCATAAACCCCAATCTTTGCTTCCGTTGACTGAAAACTTTTCACCATAAAGCATCTGATATCCTTATATCAGCCCCTGTAAAGGTGACTCAGGCTTAAAGCTGAATATCTGGGGCATAATTATCTTTCTGGGTTAATATTTTCTCAGTCTGTGGCAAAGTAAAACTGACTTCACAGAGGACAGTGACACTGGTGCTTTAGTCGACCTCCACCAGGATGTACACATCTGTCAGTTTGTCTGTTAGCAAGTTAACTCAAAAAGTTATGGACGGATTACGATGACATTTTCAGGAAATGCTATGGGACCAGGCGCAACTGATAACATTTTTGGGTTTCTCTGACATAAAGCGCATATCCGCCCACCAACCAGCGGTGCTATCCTGGAATTCTCCCTAATCTCAGAGAGCTCACAGACGGCTGAGCTTGATTAGCAGCCCTGCTACGGTTGGATCATACAACTTGGTGTTCAAAGAAGACAATAATCCCAGGTATACATTTAAATTGGTTTGAAAAGGATAAAACAGGTTTTATAATTACATCCATAATGCACAACCTAAAATTTTAGAACGATAGTGGGAAGTGAAATCTTCGAAAAAATAAAAATAAATGTAAAAAGGCATAAACAAACCAGTTCAAATCAAATAAACCAATTCTGAGAATAAGAATGGTTAAATGGCCATCCAGCATTAGGAAAGGTTTGTGGCTGAGCTGCAACTTGTTATAAACAGATTTAACAACATAGTGTATTTGTGGAGAGGGGTATGTACTATAATCCCCCTAACCTGGAAATACCCCCATTAAAAAAAAAAAAACCCAAAAGATGCATTTACTTAAAGAACTTATCCAAGGGTATCAGTATTGTTCAGTAATGCCAGTGGAGCAAAAATACTTTTGAAAAGGGCCAAGAACAAATATTTGCAACTTCTAGCAAGAAAACCCTGTTTTTGTCACTTTTAAGTGAATATCTCACATTTAGGTTACCGCAAAAAAAAAAGAAAAAGAAAAATTAAATAACCTAACTGTAAACACAGCATATATATATGTACCAAAATAAAATAAAAAGGTATGATAAACTATTTTTCAGATATAGCACTCACACGAGAGCTTTGCCAGCCAAATGAGAAGCCAATCTGAAGTGGCAAAAACTGTAGTCCTTTACTCATCCAGTAGGGCCTAGCTTTAGAAAGGATCAAGTTCCCAATGACTCCCATGTTAAAAATGCTAACTTCACAGCAGAAATAAACATGTTTAAACCTGGTTCAAAAATATTTTAGGTTTAGCTCAAGCTTACCATCAACCTTGATGGGAATATTTTTTTGGTAACATCTGTTTAGATATAATAAAAGCTTGAATTTATGAATTCACAGTTCTTGTGATTGACAAGTCTCAGTTGAGCCATCAGCGCTAGTGCTAGTGGCTAGCGGCTTACTCCCACCCTGCTTGCTCCAGGGAAGGCCGCAGCCTTGGCCTCACTTTAACAGGCTGGGTGTTTTTGTATAAAACTTGCTTTAATTAAAATTCAGATAGTTTTTGTCAAAGTTATGGAGAAACGAGGCTTCATACGAGGCTTTATTTTGACAAAATTATTGAATCTACCAAGAAGGCAGAAGTGTAGCAAAGTGCCCACTAACCTCCGTTAGCTCGTAGCTACGTCGACTCAGAGTTTCATGGGTGTCAATCATCCGCCCCCACCGTCACAGCCCCACTCTCAGCTCCACCTCTATGCTCTTTTTATTTTTTTGTATTTCCCAGCGTGACAAGAACCATTACATGTGCAAGATGGTGGTGGGGGGAGCCGCCCAGTTGGGTTTAATTCAGCTCTTCAGAAACCAATGGGTGAGGTTACAAAGGCTCCTTCCATCTTTATACACGTGCTGAAATGTGACATCACGCACCTACTTCCAAGCTTCTGGCTGTAGGGCAAAAAGACCTAAAAATGATCAAAAATGATCACTCCTGCTGACTACAGTTGTTGTTAGCTGACAGTTGTCCAAAGATTGTGCAAAAATCTATCAGCATTGTTAACCCCTAATTTTCACTTTGCAGCAAAAATGCTACCTTTGTAGTCAATGAGAGAGCTTCCACTGCCGTCGTTTCGCCATCCGGCAAAAATAGGATTAATTGTATTTTTGCCAGCCTCCGGAGAAACTTCGCAGGCAATCTACACAAATCAACCAACAGGATACCGAACAAGCACAACATCCATTTATTCAAAATAAATCAATAAAGATAAATGTTTGCTCATTATTTGCACTAAAATAAGCAATACATAGGTGTTGGCGGTATGGCAAAATTTTCATATCACGGTATTTTTTAAAAACATGTCGGTATTACGGTATTTACCAGTATTTTTTTCCATGAAAGACCGTTCATATCCATATTATCTTATAAGAATGAAGAATATAAAAATGTGCTTTAAATAGCCCATCTTACTGCCATATGGACTGCATCATATTGTTTTTTCCACACAGGTGAATGATATGAAAATATTTAAAATGATTATGATTCTGGTAGACATTCTCGATGTTCTAAGGCTGAAAGTATAATTTTTTTAAACCTCACGTTGGCGCAAGAAACAAATTGCATCTTCTAATTGTTTTGAATGTAGTACTGAAGAATCCCACTAGGGAGCAGAGTATAGATTCTCAGATTGGTTTTGCCAAAGAAGAAGTAAAATAAACATAGCGACCGTAGGTCATTAGTAGCTGGTTAATATTCAGATAACAACAGAAAAAAAGATGGCAGAAGTATCGTAGATGGTATGTAAAACCTATTTACCGCTATTTTTTATTTCTTTCCTACTGGTTTTGTCGGCGTTGACCTCGTTTACCTACAGACAGTCAATTAGCGCTCAACACTTCCCCCTACTGGTTACTCTCAATAGAGTTTTTAAAAGATATGCTGTTCGGTTCTCGTCTAACCTTTTAAAGCCGATTAAACTTTTTAAACTATAGACAAGGCTCCTCTTTTTTGGAATTACTTCATCAGAATTGTGTGCTTCGCTCCTACCAGCAGCTGTACTTAGTTAAAAACGTTATTTTCTACACTGTGGTGAACCGCGTTTAGCAGTGAAATCAGTCCTTTCTGAAACACTTCCCCTCATTAAACATTCTGGAAGTTGTCCAAGCTATTTACCGGTATAGGGGTATATTAAAAATTCACATTATAACGAAAATAAACACCGGTTTTCGGTATGAACCGGTATACCGCCCAGGCCTAGCCATAAATATAGCTTCTTTAAAGCCAATGCACTCACCTGATGTCAAACAAAATATCTGGAGATATCTTCACACAGAATAACAAAGAGAAGTAGATTAAATGTTTTTTTTTCTGTTTGTCTTCCATACATACTTACAAAAAAAGTTAAAAGTCAAACTTATTTCATCCATAAATAATGGAAATCACATTGCTAATACTCACCATCATGCCCAACATAGAATAACACTACAACTTAATAAGTTAAGATATAAATACATACTCATACAACTAGATAAGCTCTTCAAATGTACACATAAATGCATACAGGTAGCTTTGCGGTGTGTCTTTTTTGATCATCTGCACAAAGATGGTTTAGGTTTTATTTTGGAAGTCTAATTGTTCAACTGCGACCAAACGGCTTTGGATAGCGGATGTGGAAGCTCAGATGAAACCAATAACATTCAACGTGTCTATATGCAGTCTATGGCGATGGCACGTCTCAATGCTACATAGTGGATATAGTTTGTAGTTCACTTTGCTGCTATTAGGTGTGGATTTTCCCAGTGTGGGACAATTAAGGAAATTTATGTTGTATGTATGTAATGTATTGCCTATGTATATGACCTAGATTGCTCACATTTCTCATTGTATATGTGTACACTGTGTGTTTAAGTAATGAGAAACAGTACAGCTGTTGTTTAGAGATAGTAAAAGACATTTTGTGTTAGTGCTATAAATTTTATGTCTGTGCTACAAAACTAATAATCTCTGTAACACCAGAGCTATAAGCTAAAAAAGTTAGCGTACAGCCCTGAAGTGTTTTTAGGTACATATCTAACAAAACAAACTATGGAGCATATAAAAAAATATATATTTTCTGTGGATATTTAAATCATGTTAGCAAAGTAGGTTTTGATCTTGCATTATATCATTTTTCAATATATGGTGGGGAGGAGTGTTTTCACCATCCAGCTCAAAATCAGGATACGAATGTTTTTTGTCTCTCTCCAATCTAATCAGAACATTGGATAATAAAAATCTTTCTATTATCTTTACGACTGTATCTACCTCTCTATTGTTTAGAAGTCGCTCCAGGTCAGCCGCCATGTCGTTCTTCACTTGTTGGAGAGCATTTCGTTCTTTCCTCAAGCAGCTACAGTCAGAGAACAGGAACAGATTAGCTTTGGTAAAAACAGTGGTATGGTAATATAAAATGATATCTGGAATAGTGCAGCATAAGCTTTTATTAAGCTGGGTGCCCTTAATCACCACTTTTTATACCATGGTCTGGGTGAATACTCGATTCTGATTGGCTGGAGGGTGTACATTAAAAAGTGATAATGTACACCTAGGAAAGGCGTCCCGTCAAATTGCCTGATGACAGTTCTAAATTATTTTGCTGGCTCAAATGGCAACGGAGTCTCAACGTTATTTGCATCATCCTCTGGACACACACAAGCAGTAAGTAGTGTACTGGCCTTCTGAAATGATATTTTGTATCACGTAACGTAAAGTAAAGCCATCATCTCACTTCCCCTCACTGATAAATCGCTGCGGTCGGCTCGGTCTGGCTATGTTGCTTGGCAACGCCTATATACGGGAGATATTAAACAGTGCGCTCGACTTATATAAAAAACCTCGCGATTTTAACTCTAAAATACATGAAAGTATTATTAATTGATTAAGTATGTCCTTCTTTCGGAAGTGACCATGGTAAAAGCGGTATAATGCCCTTCGAGGGGTCCATTATCAGAAAATAATGGACTTCGCGGAAGCAACCGTCCAACGCGTCGTCCATTATTTTCTGATAATGTACACCTCGTCGGGCATTATCCCTTACATAATCTATACCCTTCTTGTAAAAAGGATTAAATTTGCAGCGGTTATTTGTACTTCTGACTAAAGTATTTTAAGGTGTCTTCAGTGTCAGATAGAATTAGGATTAACGTGTTCATAAAAGCACATAGAATTTAAATATTTCCCATCTCCGTTTTAGCCTGAAGAAAGAAACTAATCTGTGAACATATACCAACAAGGTTTAAAGACAGGTGTTTGTTAGTTTCATCACCAGCCAATTATCAGAAAAACAAGTCACGAATTTCTGAAATTACAACAAACATTACTGCACTGCCAACATTTTACATCTAAGTCTGTAAAACAAGATGGAACTTGTGGCGGGGAACCTTGAAAGTAAATCAATCTTAAAGCAACAGACGGTCTGATCACCATTCACTAAGGAATCCGCTTGAAAAAAAAAAAAAAAGGATTTAAACTTGTGCTATCAAAGACACCATAACATGAAACAACAATCTTCTGAGAGTTTGGTCTCTGTTTGCAACAGATAGTCCTGCACAGCCACAGGGAGACTTTGGTTTCCCTGACAGATGTAAGGAAGCTAGAGAAGCTTGACAGCATTTAATAAAAAAACTTTTTTTTTTCTTTGCCCCTTCCCATGCTTGCCCCAGGTGAGCGCTCAGTTGTCGTAAGCAGCAAGCGAAAACCTGCAGTCTGTCAACTTGAATATTTGTCAAGCTAAAACACAGTGGGCAACAGCAGAAATATAGGTCAGTGCCAGGGAGGTGCACGTGTGCTGATGTGAGACAGTGAAGCCGGCTGTATCGGAGAGAGACGGAGGATAAAAATGATAAGGGAGAGGAAGATAAAGCAGTGACACCCAGGAAATGGGCAGATACGGCAGGTGAAGAACAGGTTATGAGAAGAATGCAATTTCATTGGAAAGACTGACGAACAGGACGCTGTGTTGTACCTGACTTCTTCCTCAAGAGAGGAGACGCGTTCCTTCAGTGCGCTGATCCTTGCATCCTTTTCTCTCACGGTCTCCACTAGGAAGCTATAAGGCTGCTGAGTCTGCTGCAACAGCTGGTTGGCTGCGGACAGCTAAAGTTCACAGCACAATCGCCAGAACAGTTATTCTACACGGCTGATTTCTTAATAATAATAAAAATAACAAATAATGACAAATAATTAATGCATTTCATTGGATTTTGCCTGATAGAGTAACATACAAGAATGCATATTTTGCAAAGCGGCTTTGAAAAGTGTGGTGTGCAATTGGTGCGGATACTCCTAAATTAAATTCAGTGCTGCAACCTCATGAATAATTTTGCTAGGCAACATGTCCTTCATATCATCAGGGGTGATGAAGTGATAGAAAAGTGTTTTGTTTTTCTCCTTCAATTGCATATCTCGGTTGTATTGTTTTTTACTGAAAGCTGTACTACTTTGTCACCATCGTTCTTAAACCCAGCAGATAAACTTGGGTGTTACACATTAAGCCACTTATTGCCAAGCAGTAGTGAGTAAAAGTAGGTGGGGGAGTGAGAACAATAGGGAGTTAGTCAGGGTATCTGTGTGGGTGGTTAAGAGGTTAACACCCTGGCTCCTTCCAGTGAAAAGGAACTTTTCACCCTTCTCTTTCATACTTGATGAATCATGAGGTATTACCAATGGGTACCAGTCAATCTAGGCTGACAGTTAAAAGCCCGGCCTGTTTAGCCTACGAGCTGCCCGGCCACTCCACTCTGGCTTGCACAAGCTCTTCCTCAGATTAAGTGAGCAAGCAAAAAAAGCAAGCGCACTGGCAGCTCATAGACTCAACCCTCAATGGATGAGTTTCAGACATCGGTGCACGAGTGGAGGCCACGTGACAGCACCAAGTCCAATGCACAAATCCAAAATTAAGGTATTATTATTGCACGCACAGGAATATACACAACTTGCCAAAGATAGCAAAAGCTCAATGACTGGTGCGGAGAGTTGTTTGAAGAGTGAAGAGTGATGCTGTCACGGTTTCTGACTCCATTTTCTATGCATTGTGTCAACAAATGTGACAGGTACGAGAGACTAGAATCATACATCTCTAAAACAAACTCTGGGGGTGTCTATTGTCAGTCTTTGAACAACCTGTCATTTTCTTGGCTTCATCGTAGATGTTTTCCAAGACCCTCATTGATAATTACTGAGACGACTGGTGTTATCTAAACATTTTGAAAGGTTGTGCATTTTAAGATCATTTATAAAAAACAAGCAATGAGTTTTGGTGATTAAATTTGCAGCTCTTAGTCTTTTTATGTTATTATTCTGATACTGATGAACTTTCTTTAAAGAGTTTGCTTGTTTCAGGTGTTTCTGTGTATTCATGTAATGCCCGACTGATGTATTATTATTATAATTGCAGTTCAGTGGCTGAAACAACATCTGCTACATTGGTTGACTGTCTCCCATTCACCCAGGATGGAAATCGTAAAGTGCTTAGAGCATTAACAAGGCAGGTTTAACCACTCAGTTGTGATCTTTATATTCCAAACATCTTCAAGACACAATTGGGCTGTGTAAAGTACAATGTTAAAGTGATAGATTGAGATTCTTCATTTTTAATTAATACAAACAAAGCATTAAGGAAACCAAAAGGGGAACAACCAATGCGAACAACACAATTAAAGACTACTATTAATCCTTAGGTATACGTTATACTGACAGAAAAGGAATCCTGACAATCACGTTTAATGAGTTTAGGCACCAAATTTAGCAAGTTTAATATATTCCCATTAACTGTGTTTTCTTAACATTTCAATTGTTGACGTTAGCACGGTAACAAATTAAATGTATGCAGTGGCGCACAAAAGTATTTGTCAGCCACAGATTGTGTAAATTGTTCCACTGAAAAAGATAAGTCTGTTAAAGTATTTAGCTCCTACAAACAAGCAAGAATTCTGTCCCTCACAGACCTGTTACTTCTTCTATAAGAAGCTCCTCTACCCTTATCTCGTTACCTATATTAACCTATACATTACATTGGCACCTGTTTGAATCATCTGTAAAAGACAAACCTGTCCATGCCTTAAAACAGTCCGAGTCCAACCTCAACCATGGCCAGCTGTACAAGGACACCAGTAACAAGATTGCACACCTGCACAAGACTGAGATGAGCTGATCTACAATAGGCAAGCAGCTAGAAGAGATCAGTTGTTAGAGTTTATTTCCATGCACTTATTTTCTGCAAATAAATTCTTTAAAAACCATACAAAGGGTTTTCCTGCATTTTTTTTGGGCATTCTCACTATTGAAGTGTACCTATGATGAAAATTATTGTAAGTTGTCGCACTTAAAAACATGAGATGTCACAGTTAGCAACAGCCCAATGTTTTTTATGCTCCTCTGTAACTGGGCATAATAGATAATTTTAAAGTCAATTTGCATGTAAACACTATTTCCACTTCTTTGGCTAAATCTGCAGTAAATAGTGACAAAGACAAACTGATTTTTTCCAATAATTCAACCCTGTTTTTTCACTAACAGGTTGCAAAAACATAATTTGATGCATAAGTTCTTGGTACAAAAATAAGTCTGAAGAGCCTTGTTTCCAGTGAGAGAAACAGTATGGCTCGGTTTTTGTCTGTTATTACTGTAAAAGAGGCCCATACAACAGGCTGTACAGGTCCATTAATGGACCCCTCCTTCAGTTGTAGTTCCGTAGGACAATGGTCCAGTATGGTTAGGGCGGAGCTACTGGCATCACACAGCACATTCCTTTTATTGGGAGATGACAAACATCACTGCTTGCAACAAGGACAAGACATAAACACCATGCTGTTGCTTCACCTTACCTCACTGTACATGGATGTTTCCTTTTTGCCACACTGCAGTAAGGTTTGTGTAAAGTAAGAACCAAAAGCCAATTGCAAGCTGCTGTCATGACTTATTTGTTATGTTTTACTGCATCGCGATTCTCACTGTACTAGTATAATATGCAGTGAGGGTGCTGAATACGGCAGACCATAAAATAGCGGACCGGGCCGCACCGTTCCTCTCAGCAGAAAAAGATGTAAATTGGGACTGCTTAGAACGAAACCAACAGGGTTTGACTCTGACTCTTTTCAGGGTTGGTTGCAATTGATTTTGATAGCTGCGAAGTAATCAGATTCTGCATTACTGTGGGAGAGTCGTAGTGGGACAACAAGCGTGTTGACAGGTATGCACTTGACTTTATTTGATAAAAACATTAATAATACATTAGATTTACTCCAATAAAAATGTTCCCCAGGCAGACGCACACCTGGATGCAGAGTGTCTCTTTGTGTGAGTACCTCCTTAGACATCTGTCCTGTCTGTGACTGGTGTCTCTCCAGCTCCCTCCTAAGTGACGTATTCTGCCTCTCGAGTTGTAGCACCCTGCGCGCCAGATGAACGCTGCGTGACAGGGGAACACACACGGAAACACACAAACATACATTTACAGAGTTTCTCAACCCATGGCAACAGTAACAAGAGCTCACTTGTCCTCATTTGCATGTTAATGGATATCAAAGTAATTTTTAAGAACAGACACACAACCAGGATCTCCGACAATTTAAGAAAGCTCAGAGGTAAATTTAAAAGGAAAAGACGCCACATGTTACTGTAAGACTGACTTCGTCTTCTTAAAAATTTCTCATTTATTCCTACGGTACTGAACTTGTTTCCATTTAACTGTAAATCTACATGCATTAACATGGTATAAGGCTTGCATTTGTATAGCACTTTTTCAGTCATAGGATCACAAAGCATTTTAAACTGAATTCTAATCATTCTAGTCATTCAACAATTCACACACACTTTCACACTCTGATGGTGGGGCCCACCAAGAGAAGCAAGGCTGACGCACACACTTGACCACCACCAGCAGGCACCACAGAGAGGGACTGAGGCCCCGTCCACGCTACTGCGTTTTCGTTTAGAAACGGAGAGTTAAAATGAAAACTATCTCCGTCCACATTAGCGTTTTCCTTGCGTATTAGAATTGATCTCCGTCCACCTTAAAATGACTGAAAACGCGGACCACGTGACCATTCTCCAACACTGGGCATGCGCGCGCCGGTGTAAACAGGAAACAGATTGACCATTCCTCAGCTGCTAGCAAAGACATCAAAGCCAGTAACGCTTGCAATTCGTTATCCATGTTGCACTTTCTAACGTAATGTACTCCAGGCTGTTTTTGTATGTTATCTTCCGGGGACGGGTCATGTGATGGGTGGCTGACGAATCAGGGAAGGATACGCCATGACCGATGACACCCAATCATAGAGCCGTGTGTGATCTGCTGCGTCATCGTTTCTAAAATCCTCCGTTTTGAGACGTCCACACCAAAACGCCCTCCGGAGTTTCAAAACGAAAAACGGGGTCGGCAGCGTTTCTAAACTTCTCAGTTTTGGGTCTCTGTTTTCACCTGCAACTGGTTAACGGGACGGTAACAGAAATAAAATTGAATATCATTTAAGTTTTAAAACCTTTGATAAGGTTTTATTATGTTGTGCAAACCACTGATTTGGTAATAGCGAAATGAATGACATGTTCAGTGTCTTGCATTTTACCTCTGCTTCAGTCTTCTTTTAGCCGTTGTGGGAACATTTGCACCGTATCCGTATGAGAACAGAACTCTCTCTGCCTCCTCCTCATTCTCAACTGGAAACATATAGATACAAATGCAGAGTATAAATACACCCCACAAGTACTGTCATGACATATACAGCTCAGCACGTACTGGTACGTCTCGCAAATTTAGAATATGCGCTCCAATGACGGTTGTTTGTCAAATTAACAATAATTTTTTTCAGGTATTAAACATACTTTTCATTCTGTATTTTCCACTTACTTCAAATCAGAATTTGTCTCCAGATCACCCACCAGGGTCACTGATTAACTCATTGCTAACCTGCACAGAAAAGCTCTGTTTCTCGATGTATAGCCTCATTCTGCTTGGACTGCTCGGATGGCTCATTTTAAGCCAACTAGGCAGAGGCTATCAGGTAGTCAGTGGAACCTATTATTTTAGATGGTTCACTCATCTTTCGTATGTGCTAGGGAGGGTTTATTGCAGAGAAAGGTTCCTTTTAAAGTACACTGCACAAATGCTCAAATGGGGAAGATTTATCAAACCTTGGCAATAAATGTTAGCTGTTTCCAGTCAACCACAGTCACTTGTTTTGGTCCTGCCAACCCTCCAACTTTTGGAGATAAATATCTTCCTCTCTTACTGAATATAGAACTGACCTCTGACCCCTGCTCGGTTCTATTCAGACCCCCCCCCCCATATTAAATAATTGTCTCATTAATAAAGTGCAGGCGGCCATTTCAATTCAGGTGGAGAAATGCTCAACCTCCCTCATACAGCTGCCTTAGGGCACTTTTAATTCATATCAAACTTTACAAAAGAACAAAAAAACACATATAGTACTCCCTTGTGGATTATTGCAAGACGTATAACAAGATCTGCCAAAACCTTCTTAGAATATGTAAACTAAATGACTATCTACTCGAAAGTGATAAGTAGCTTCCCAGGTTAATTTCATACTTGAAGCTCGTCAGAAATCATTCTATCAGGTGTTTAAGTTGTTCTTGACGTTATCAGCTTTAAAGGTTGAATGTGGAACATTTTCATAAAAAATACATACATAGGGCTTTTAGAGGGGTGCAGAATGGAAGTAAAACATGTCCTTAAAAAAACGTATATTTCAATTAAAATATAATAAAATGTGCATTTTTAAGGGGCACGATCATGCCGTTAGGTTTACATCTACCAGCCAATAGTTGCCGTGGGTTGCAGGTTGGCAGATACGGTCTTTTTGATCCAACTATATGGTCAGCTCACCTCGGCTGGCACAAGGAAGAATGGTGGAGTCATTAAGTCAAGCAGCTGCTTCAGAGCCCCAGAGATATTATCTGTCTCAGGAAAGGAGTTACAGCAGAAGAACAGAAGCTAGAGTAGTTTTAGGTGAAGCCTACACTAGATGGACCCACATAAAACATTTCTACAGCATCAACCACACCTGGAAACAGTGGCTTTCCTCCTGGGTCGGTAAGCTAGCACACTTGCTAACTTTGCTAACGTTAGCTATCAGTTAAACTCCTCTAAAATATATTCCTTACTGGACACAGCTCAGGTTGGTCACTGTGTGTATCGGCAGCGAACTAAGCAACCCAACAGATGGAACGAGGTTTTTTACTGATGTAACTACAACCGACATACAGTCAGGTCCATAAATATTGGGACATCGACACAATGCTAACATTTTTGGCTCTATACACCACCACAATAGATATCAAATGAAACAAACAAGATGTGCTTTAACTACAGACTGTCAGCTTTTATTTGAGGGTATTTACATCCAAATCAGGTGAACGGTGTAGGAATTACAACAGTTTGCATATGTGCCTCCCACTTGTTAAGGGACCAAAAGTAATGGGACAATTGGCTTCTCAGCTGTTCCATGGCCAGGTGTATGTTATTCCCTCATTATCCCAATTACAATGAGCAGATAAAAGGTCCAGAGTTCATTTCAAGTGTGCTATTTGCATTTGGAATCTGTTGCTGTCAACTGTCAAGATGAGATCCAAAGAGCTGTCACTATCAGTGAAGCAAGCCATCATTAGGCTGAAAAAACAAAAGAAACCTATCAGAGAGATAGCAAAAACATTAGGCGTGGCCAAAACAACAGTTTGGAACATTCTCAAAAAGAAGGAACGCACCGGTGAGCTCAGCAACACCAAAAGACCCGGAAGACCACGGAAAACAACTGTGGTGGATGACCGAAGAATCCTTTCCCTGGTGAAGAAAACACCCTTCACAACAGTTGGCCAGATCAAGAACACTCTCCAGGAGGTAGGTGTATCTGTGTCAAAGTCAACAATCAAGAGAAGACTCCACCAGTGTGAATACAGAGGGTTCACCACAAGATGTAAACCATTGGTGAGCCCCAAAAACAGGAAGGCCAGATTAGAGTTTGCCAAACAACATCTAAAAAAGCCTTCACAGTTCTGGAACAACATCATATGGACAGATGAGACCAAGATCAAATTGTACCAGAGTGATGGGAAGAGAAGAGTATGGAGACGGAAAGGAACTGCTCATGATCCTAAGCATACCACCTCATCAGTGAAGCATGGTGCTGGAAGTGTCATAGCGTGGGCATGTATGGCTGCCAGTGGAACTGGTTCTCTTGTATTTATTGATGATGTGACTGCTGACAAAAGCGGCAAGATGAATTCTGAAGTGTTGGGCAATATTATCTGCTCATGTTCAGCCAAATGCCTCAGAACTCACCGGACGGCGCTTCACAGTGCAGATGGACAATGACCCAAAGCATACTGCAAAAGCAACCAAAGAGTTTTTGAAGGGAAAGAAGTGGACTGTTTTGCAATGGCCAAGTCAATCACCTGACCTGAATCCGATTGACCATGTATTTCACTTGCTGAAGACAAAACTGAAGGGAAAATGCACCAGGAACTGAAGACTGTTGCAGTAGAGGCCTGGCAGAGCATCACCAGGGATGAAACCCAACGTCTGGTGAATTCTATGTGTTCCAGACTTCAGGCTGTAATTGACAGCAACGGATTTACAACCAAGTATTGAAATGTATAAGTTTGATTTATGGTTCTTATTCTGTCCCATTACTTTTGGTCCCTTAACAAGTGGGAGGCACATATGCAAACTGTAATTCCTACACCGTTCACCTGATTTGGATGTAAATACCCTCAAATAAAAGCTGACAGTCTGCAGTTAAAACACATCTTGTTCGTTTCATTTGATATATATTGTGGTGGTGTATAGAGCCAAAAATGTTAGCATTGTGTCGATGTCCCAATATTTATGGACCTGACTGTAAACTAGATGTCACCATCATGCTCATGTTCCGTATCCAACCTTTAAATACGTCTGAGGGTTAATAATTTATATAACAAGTTTAACTTAGTGTATTGGGTTATTGATATATATGAAGATTATTTTAATTTATTGAGATGCACCTATACTCGCAAATGGGTTAAAAAGGAAACTGAATAAGTTACTTAATATATTTTGTTGATTTATTTTCTCAATGTGCCTTAAATTACCACATTTTCTGCTGTTGAACTACAATTTTATGGATTTGAATCCTTTTTTTTCAATTTCCTCAGCAACAGCAATCTTACTTTCAGCCGCCTGCATGGTGACCTGGTCCAACTCTTGCTCGAGCTTTTCATACGTCTCCAGTCGGGATGCCTGCTCTGCATTTTTGGCTTGAAGCTCTGCCACCCGTTTCTCAGACGATGTTTGGAGCCTGTAAAACTCCTGAGTGAGTAGCTGAGGAGAAAAACAGAATTTATTTGTACCATTTTATGCCACTGACCTTTAAAAAATCACAAGATGAAAAAGATAATGAACAAGGGTAAAGCTTTCCTTAGACATGGCAGATATGATAAATATAGCATTGTGAAGCACCTAGCGATATATGATATGTTAGCACAACTACCAGCAACTATCAGTGTTGTTGCATTTGGACTAAATTAAAAGATGTGATATTTCTCATTCCACTATTGCGGCTCAGCAGGTACAGTAGTTATCTTGTAATTGGAGGGTTATAGGTTCAATAACAGCTTCCTTCTGTCACGTGTCAATGTGCCCTTTGGCAAGGCACTGGGTGAATGTGGCCCCAGTGTAAAGTGGTTGGAGTTGTCAACATGACTAGTAAAGAGCCGTATATGTTAAGTTCATTTACATTAACAGTAAACACAACATTTAGCGTCATTGCAGCATGTTTACATGTAAAATTAGGCTACAGTTTTCTAATGACATGTCGTAACACTACATATTTCATTATGGCAAAAACTAACTCCAACAAAGACTTTATCACAATAAAAAAACTGTGGGTGGGAGAAGTTGGAATTTGAAATATTATCAGAGCATAAAAATTGCAGCTCAGATGCTTTTGAACAGTTCGACAGCAAGAAATCTAGGAAATGTTAAAAGTGAGAAGACTGGGTGAAGGTGTATTACTGTAGGTAGTATTTTTGTCACAAAGTGTCAAAAAAAAGCCCAAAGTGATGATTTAAATGTGACCTTTTGATTAAATAATGTAAATGTATCCAAGACTGAAAAAGCGACTTTGTAAAAAAAAAAAATAAATAAAAACTTAAAAAGGCTAATATCTTAAAATATGGTTGAAAAGTAAAATAAACATGCAGTGCTGTGAGTTTTTTAAAAACCTGTTATGCTTACAATTCATGATGCTGTGGTGTTAAAAAACATCCTGCACGTGTCAGACTATAAAAACTGAGACATCAAATCAAAGAGAATCAAAGAGAAGCACACACTTCTTTTTATTTTTTTTTTTTTTTTATGTCCGAGTACCTCAAGCTTCTTCTGCTGTTTCTCACACTCCCTCTGGCACTGAGCCAGGGCCTTTGCCGTCTCTTCCTTGAGCAAATGAGCTCGCTCGGCTTCGAAGGAGTGCAGCTTGGCCTGGCTGGACAGCTCTGCCACCCGGCTGTCAGTGCCCAGCTGGAGCTGACGAAACCTGCGGAACAAAAGCGGTAAGCGAGCACATGTATTCACACGCCCTGATAAATAACTGCAAGCACGTGGACCAAAAACCTGAGATCACAGGCTTTTGTGCAGACAGATTAAGGTGATCCTTTGACACAAAACAGTATAGGTGTTTTTGGAGGAGCATTTTCCACAAAAGTCGAACTCGGCTTTAAGCTCCTGGTTAAGCAGGCATAGCTAGTGATTAAATAAATGAACATTCTGGTCACATGTCATGCTACCTTACTTCATGTTTGGAAACTAGCTAAAAAAATTGATTGGTTGGTAAAGAATGCCTTGAGCACTAAACAGACCATGGGAAGCATTGAAGTGGCTTCTAAGTTTGGCAGGAAACACACCATATTAGATAATCTTCCAGGTGAGCCAAGCAGTGAATCATCTCCCAAGACTGCTTAAAGGAAATTTTTTTATCCTGTTTGATCTACAGTGTTTCTTCCTGGAATCAACAGATTGTTTTTCTGTTTAATAATTACTTGAAACGAGGAAAAAGAGCCAGGATGCAAGAGGGTTGTGAAAAGACAGCGCCCTCCTTACAGATTTCTCCTTTTCTTTCCACACTTTATTGTTTAAGATCATCAAAGAAAAGGACGATAACCTCAAGATGTACAGCAGCCAGTTTTCAAGTGTATTAATTTGTCAAGGGAAGAGAAACACTACCAAAACCAAGTATCTAAACCTAACTAGTAGTGCCAAGCTTTTTGAATCGTGAATACTCCCACTAAACCGATGCATGTTAGGCCTGAAGTGCTTTAGATCCTGTACTAGGGTTATTCTGTGAATCCCTGATGAGTAACTGATGCTCTTGAAGTAATTTTGGTAGGTTGGCTAATCCAGAAAGTTTCACAATTTAACCATCATTTCTCCATGGGTGTGGGGAAATATGGGATTTAGAAGAGCCTTAAAATGGCTTTGTGATGTAAAATTGCCATTTCATGTCTATTCTTGAATTTTCTTTCCATCGAGACATGATGAGCATGTTTTATTTTTGTATTTTTTTTATTTTTATTTTTTAGCATGCTAGATGTCACCAAACACGCTTTATGCATGTGATTTCTTGAATCTACAGGTCAGGCGGTCATGAGGCCAGGGTGCGTCTAACGAAATCAATCTCAGCTCAAGCGTGGCGCATCCAGTCAATACGTTGAGGGGGCAGTTACTTTTTCATAAGGTGCTAGTGGAGTGTGGGAAGCTCAGTCCCTTTGAAAAAAAGAAATCCTTATTGAAGAACTGATTTTTCTTATTTTACTTTGGTTATTTTGTCTGATATTAAAGTTTGTTTGATAATCTGAAACATGAGGTGCGATTAAAATGAACATTAAAACATTTTCACTGTATAATTTATTATACTCAGATTAAGTAGACATTTTCCGGTTCTCAAAGGGACAGATTTTTCTAGTTTTCTATCTCTTTAATTAAGAATATTTTGGTTTGTTATTTACACAAAATATCAGCTTCATCTAAGACATCAAACAGCTAAAAAACCTTACTTCATTGCCAAACATTTATTTCCTCCTGTTTGAAAAGCTGCTCAAGCATGCAGACCCAGGCTCTATCAGGCCATGGTGGTTGGTTGGATAATATTAATAACTCTATTACAGCTGACCTGATAAGATTTCATCACCCATGGAGCGCAGGCTTGAGCCGTGCTCTCACACAGACGGACAAGTACACATGGTTGAAATTTTATGCCTCCTTTTATAAATGGCAGCTGCCATCTTTGAGCAAAGAAGCAACACTTGGAAATTGTAAAAAAAATAAATAAATAAAAATCTAATAGTCCAAACATGGCATGTTGCTTTCCAGTCATTTTAATGTTTAAAAAAAAGAAAGGTGCAGCTATATTGAGGCTTAGGAGAATTTGCTAAAAGTAACTCTTGGTTTCCTTTAAAGGTGAAAGTTAAGAACTGAACAAATGTAGTTTATAAAAGGAGAACTAATGAAAGTGAGTAATTTCTGAATATGGAAATACAGCATGGACATTTGAGGTTGTACTGAGTGCGACGCCTTTTCAAGCTTGTCCTGCTCATTCTTTGCCCCAAAAATAGTGGCATGCGTAGGGTTAGGGGTTAAGGGCTTGAGGCTAGCATCTGTCATTGCTGGCATGCGATGCGACGCAGAGAAAGAATGTGATCGCAGCAGAGAGTGCAAGGGAGAGTGAAGTTTGTGTGTCTGAGTGCATGGAAACACCAACAGCTGGTGGTTTGGATTTAGACAAATGACTGGTATGCAGTAGTAACCGTGGGGCAGGGACGCTACTACTGCTGCTGCTGCTGTGTGTGCATATCTACAGTGCCTTTCAAAAGCATTCATAACACTTAGGCTATTTTAACATTTTGTCAGCCACAAAAATTGTGCTTTTTACTGGAAATGTATGTGTCAAATGTGTATAAAAAACGTCAGAAAAAATAAAATACCTGCTTTCACTTTTTGCGTACCAGTATTACAGATCCAGAAGAAGAACTTGAAGTATTTGCCCATTTTTCAGATAGGTTGGATAGCATCTGTAATCAGCTACATTTCCAGTCTTGCCACAAATGCTAGCTCTGGACTTTAACTTGAACACTTCAACATGTTGATGATATTTAGATCTAAAACCATGCCATTGGTTCACTGATACTTAAGAAAAGCACGCCTACTAGTTAATACCACCATCATTGTTTTATTGCATTGATTCAGGGTGATGTTCACTGCTGGTAATCTGCCACACAATTCCCTGTGCAACATTTTTACGGAAAGTTCTTATTGCTTTCTTTCGGAATCTCTTCTATTAAGGCCAGATTTGTGGACAGTGTGAGTAATAATTATTGTCCACCTCACGAGCAGTGGATCACTGCAGTTACTCCAGAGTTGCCCGTGGGCATCTTGGCTGCGTCTCTGGTCAATGGTAGTTTGCAGTTGTGCCAGACTTTAGTGTGTCTGCACATGGGGGCTGGGTGGTGTACAAATGTGTTCATGCTTTTATGTCTTTGGGGGGGGATTGGTTAATGTGAGGTCATTTTTAATCTGTAAAGCAGTTCGAGTTACAATCTTTTTAAATAAAAAGTGCTTTATAAATACTTTGATCAGCTGATTGATCTTAATTCTACTTTCAGATGATGGATTCAACAGTAGGTGACCTCTTAGGCGACTGGAATTTTTTATTAATTGGTATCACATTAAAAGGAAATGAATACATATCCATGCCACAGTTTTCAGAATTGCATTTGCAAAACAACTGAAAAAGATGAATTATTTTATTTTATGTCACAATTAAGCCCTACTACGTGTGGCAAAATGTGGTTATGTGGCAAAATGTGAGTGCTTCTTGGAAGTCAATAGCAAAACACATCATGAAAATCAGGAAGCTGAGAGTTACACCTGCTTCAATGAAAAATAAAGTTGAAAATATATTTTAGTGTGTAACTTGTGTCAAAATACAACTGTTGAGGTTGTTGTCCAACATTTGAAATTTCCAAGAATAGCATGACACAGAGGTAGGTTGAGAAGCTAAACTGACATAGAAATTTCTGCCTCTTGCAGGGACTAATTCTAATTACTGGGGAAATTAACTAAAGAGCAACATTTCCTTCTCTTTTCTTTACAGAACCAGCAGAAAGGAAAAACCCAGAGTGTCAAAAGGATCCCATCTCCTGTTCTGTGGTCAGCTGGCAGGTAGATTGAGAATCATCAGCAGCGAGTCTTTTAGACTCCCGAGGAAACTTTTACAACACTCCAACCTCCTTGTGACCCCATGATCTCTCAGTTCAAACTAAGTTCTCATACAATATTTAAAAAGTACAGGAAAAAACCCGGACGCCTCTGTACTCCTGCACCCACAACATTTACCAACGACAGACAGAAAAGAGTTGACTCGCGACATAGTTTGAGAGGCAGAACATGCTAGAAGAGTTCTGAGAAACACAAAAATTGGAGCTGAATATCAACAGCTATCATGATGATCCAAACTATTTGAGAACACGCTTAGTGATTGGAGGCAAACGTTGATTAACCATTTAAAGTTGATTTACTGACAGGGATTGGAAAACGGTTTTAATAGGTCACGTGGGCATTTCTGAACTGAATGAGCCGGTTGACCTCAACGCCCTACGGGTGCAAAACTCTTTACTTCCCATTACAGAAGGCCACCTCAATCACATGCTGTTCTCAACACTAAAGAAAAAATAACATGTTCGGAATTATTTTTTCTTCTTTGTTCTTTGGACGGGTGGTTTCTACACTGTTGGTGTGGCTTTGTTGAGCTCCTTTTAAGTCGAGACACTTTCAGATATGTTCAGTATAGGCACTTAAACTTAAACAAGTTATTCGTGTTTCTACAGAAAATGAGCACTGGGCCTGAGAAAAACTAGCTCCAGTAGGGAACAAATTCTTGCTAGCCTGGATGTAGAACTTCTTGACATAAAAGCCACTCGATATCATTAGCACCATTTTATTTCCTGCCTGAGGGCATCAGCTCAACAAGGTTGATAATTGTCGAATTAAATTGTCTTTGCTCTGCTGAGGCAGCAAGTTTTGGCAGTGTCCTCCAGAAGTGACAACCGACAGCCATTGCTGTTGTCACAGCTCTTTGGAGACGCTTCCTGTCCACTGCAGAACAATCTGCTTACCACACTGACGGGCCATACGTCAGGACGGACTCCACTGCAGCACTGTAAAAAGAAACCACCAGCCTTTCCTGTCCCCTTCTTGGTGTTCGTTAAAACTCTCAGGAAGTGGAGTCTCTGACAAGCCTTCTTTACTATGGCTGTGGTGTTCACAAGGAGAGGTTGTCTGCCATGATGACCCCCAGGACCGTAAAAGACTCTACACTCTCTACACACACCCCATTGATGTACAGCCCTATTTTTCATGAAGTTCAAGGCTATCTCTTGGCTAGGTTATACTTGGATTCAGGCATAAGTTGTTGTCTGAGCATCTCATCCCTATCAGCTGACTTATCTTCGCCTCAGACAACAGTTGTGTCATTGGCAAACCAAACAATGGTGTGAAATGGGTGTAATTAAGCACCGTACAATTTATACAGTGTGTAGAGTAGCGGACTCGAAATGCAACCTTGGGAAGTGACTGTTTTCACGGTGACAGTGGATGAAGTGTATAGGCAAATTTTCACTTGCTGGGACCAGTTTGTTAGAACATCCTTGATCCAAGCGCAGATGTTTTTGTGTTTAACAATGTGACCCAGGCTTTCCTCCGGACGCGTCAGCAACATGTTACAGGAGCAGCACGTTTAGCTCGTTTCTGCTGCTTGGCCCTTTCCATTGGGGACGTATGAGGCACGTTGCAGCAGGGTAGCAGCTGTCACAGAGAGAGCTAGAAACAGTATTTATCTGGGTAACTTTGTTGTAGTTTAACTATTAAAACTTCAAGGCCAATTTATTTTAGTTTGCATAATTGAAAAGGGTGCATACAGAATGGGGGGGATTCACGTTCATAAGTAGGATAAACTCACCATCTTGCCCAATAACAGCAGATACGTCACTCCATGCTTTATCCTTGACATTGTCTTTATAAAAGTGTGACTGGGGTCATACAGGATTGAGTGCTTCTACACTTCAATGATCAACTGGCCGTCATTGATGAAACACAAATGAGATCCTCCAGCGAGGTACCAACCTTTTACCGGTTTGCTTTTGTCTCCGGTGGAAAGGATTCTATTGACTACAGTGGTGGCTATCAGCCGCGCATGACGTGCTGCTGCTGTAAGGTGCTGCCGACGCATCCGGTGGAAAGGAGAAGTAAATGTCAGGTATGATGTATTATAGGGCTAAATAAAGTCAATGAAGGGGTTTTTGGGTTTGTAGGCAGACTGATATGGATCAAGGATGGAAGGAAGACGTAATGCAGAACCAGTTTCTCGAAACATTAGGTTATGGCCATCTGAATGATCTACCCCTGAAGGGAGACCGCTGAGAAACTGAGATATAGGGTTTTCAGCATGGTTCCAGTAAAACGTTTCCCTTCCAGTCAGAGAAACTGAAAAGGATTACCCAGATCTGAGATGTTTGGTTATTTTTAGCATTTTGTTTATCCACATTGTATGTTTTGTCTATTTCGTGTAATGTCTGTGCAAAGCTCAGGTTATTCCCACCATGTCGTCACGAGACAAGCAGGAGATCAATTTAGTCTGTGATGTAAAACGGACTATCCATCTCTCCAATGACATGTGCCTGTAATTTTTCAAACGGCTGCTGTGTGTTAGACCCAGGAGCCTGAGAGATCGGATTGAGCCATGCGTCTTCAGAAACCTCGGCGAGGTTCTTAAAGCTATGAAACAGCATGACTCAGACCTCAGGTAAAGGCACTCCGTTTTGTTCTACTGGGGTTGTTGTTCTAGTGACGGCGAAGGTTGGTTGATTGCTAATGTGAACTAAAAACATCTTGATGATTAGCCTTCTTTTTTTATTTTAAGTAAAAGTTGTCTATTAAAGGGTATACTTAAGTTTAAACACAAATAAATATTTAAAAAATGAACACTTCTTCCTCATAGAAATGTAGTTGCAGCTGTCTCTGTATGCCTGTAAATTCCCTTGAATAGTGAGGGCTCGGGTCAAACAAGCTAAGGTGTAGTGTTCGCTATCTCCATCACAAACCACCGCAGAGCGAAAAACTATCTGAAAGATGGATTCAGAGGAGCATAAGAAGAAAGCAACTACAAGCAAAGGCAAAACTGCAGTCCAGACCCCAACTTATACTACACAACAGTAACATTTCTTACCTCAGTTGAAGTCGAGCATGCAAATCTGTAAACGGTCCAGGACAGGATTGACGGCTATTGTTTCTGTTCATTCGTGAGTGCTCTTACAGCATGCGCGCATCATGCATGAGCTTGCCATTGAGGCTGCAGTAGCGCGTTTTGGTCTGAGGTAGCAATCACGAGTATAAAACTTTTAAATTCCATATAGTCACTTTAAAGTCAAAGGTAGGTCCTTTCTGCTTCTTAGGAAACTTCTTAGACTTTTTTTAAATCAGCTAAGTATTTGTTTATTACTTTTCATTCCCAGTCGATAACATAATTCTCTTTAACAGGCAGGGTGTAGATTAAAATGAGTGGGTTTTATTTTTTCCGTTTCCTTTAGTTATTCTGTAATGAGTAGGTATATTACTATTTATTAACACTTTATTTATTTATTTATTCTGATAAGGTTGTGTTAATAATTTCCTATTTTAGTTGATGTGTTAGTTATCATGGCAAGATTTTTATTACTGCTGATTCCTTAGAAATACACAGAAATCTCATTCTTTTATTTACTATGTGACACTGAAAGCTCAGTGTAAATAAAACAACATTAACAGACATTAACAGTCGTAATTGACTAACCGAGGCTGACTGATTTGTTAACAATAGCATGACTACACTACTGGTATGATGCTGGGACAGACTCCTAAAACAGAAACAGCGTCTTACATCTATTTGACCATAGAAAAGAACACAGCAAGTACCCCGAAAAACCTGAATGAGCAGCAGAGTTGGATGCCACCATGTTACATACATTGTACCTGTATTTATGTTTCGGGTGGCTGACTGATGACTGATAACACTTACTGCTCCAGAAGTTGGTCATATTTCTGCTGAGTGTCTCTTTCAGCAGCGACAGCTCTGTCCTTCTCTAGAACTGCATTGTCTCTGGCTTCACGCAAATTTCTTGAAACAGAAACATACACCCACTGTTACACAAAAACGTTTCAGAATACAAACGCTCATTAAACGTTCAAGCACTAGTGTATGACTAAACTGCTAAATACTAAAACAGGTAAGTATGTACAACTTCCAACTTATATAAATAATGAAATTAAATGTGTAAGCATTGAAAAATGAGAAAACATTGCTTGAAAAATGAAGCTGTCACTCAGGCAGTGGGTCAGTTATAGCCTTCCAACAAGCAATTACAATAATACCCACAAAGAGGTCTAAATATACATTTAGGTGAATTAAGGTGACACTATCTGACTTTATTTATCAGTTTTAAATAATAGTGTCAGATGTTTCATCTATGTTGAAATAAAAAAAATTAAAAAAAACAAAAAAAAACAGACGGATACCTGTTCTCCCTCTCGTACAGCTCCTTGGAGGTTATTTGGAGGTTCTCTATCTCCTGACTGGTTTTCAGTCTAATGTTCTCCAACTCCTCTCTGAGCTTGTTCTCGTACTCTGACTTATAGTAGTCTCTGGGGTGGAGAAATAAAGACAATATATGTTAAAAAGCACATTAATTTGGTAAAGGTTGTCTCCCAGTCGACCAAAGCAAGAGCAGCAGGGGTTTTATTCTGGTCAAACATTAATATTTAAGTAAAGCTTAGCTGTTTCACACCAGAAAGAACTGGAAAGTGAGCTTTACTGTAGCTGGTGTGAAGGAAGAGAATCTAACCTGGATGCCACATATTTTTCATAGGTATTCTCCCTGGCTTTCTTGGCATCTTCTAGTTGGACCTGGAGAACAAAAAACAGGAAGTAAGAGCACATCATGTGACCTTCTTGTGTATAGAGGACGAGCTTCTTGGACGATGAACAATGTAGACCTGTAGTCTATCTATTCGGTCTTCTTGATGTGCAGAGCGGACACTGAGCTCCATGTTCTGCCTGTTCAGGTACTCCTTGTCTTTCTGTAGGAGAGTCACTGACTGCTGCAATGTCGCCACCTGGTGGGCATTAGGAACACAGTTAACAGAGAAACACAGCAGAGCCGTGTACAGTTTCCATGAAAAGGTGACACACTTTCCTCATTGGTATCAATGTTATGGTAATTTGAGGCTTAATGATGCATCTGAGCTTTTTTCTTCTTTAGAGTCCAATGATCATGTGACAGACAATCTCAATTAAATCATCAATGATCAAAATGATAACATACATTTTAAAATGCAAGTTTCTATACACTGCAAAAGACTAAATTCAATTAAAAAATACTTTACTGATCATAGAGGGAAAGGGGCAAAAAAAAGACTAATTAAAAAAATTAAAAAAAAATTCCTGATCAGTAAGGGTAATTATATTTTTTTAATTTAAACCGTATGACTTCGGTCAAGTCATACAGTTTAGCTGCACAGCAAGAAGGTTCTGGGTTTGAATACCGGACTGGATTCTTCTACAATGAATTTGCATGTTTTCCCTGTGCATGCGTAGCTTCCCACAGTCCAAAAACATTACCGTTTGGTAAAATGGTCACCCTTAATATTGCCCTTAGGTGTGTGTGTATGCATGGTTGTGTGTCCTGTGATAGACTGGCGACCTGTCCAGCGTGTATCCCGCCTCTCACCCGATGACTGGTGGAGTTAGGCACCAGGTACGGACAGGGTCACTGACCATCTGGAAGACCCATTTATGGAAAAGCTTTAACTTCCAGGCTGATGTCTTGAGATGTTGCTTCAATATTTCCAAATCATGTTCGTTCTGTCGTTTCTTTCAGTGAACACAACATGGTGCTGCCACCCTCGTACTTTAACACCTGGGCTGGTGTTCTCAGACCTGCAAGCTTCCCCTCTATTCGCTCAAAATCTAATATTCACTCTGGCCAAATCCTTCAGTTTCTTCAGATCGTGGGATGCATGTTCAAAAATTTAGACCATATTGTTGTCACTGGTGAGCTCCGTGGTGCTGTTTGGCGTTCAGACTCTCTTCAATTCATCTTTTTTTGTGTGTGTTGAGGTCTTTCTAAGTTATTTAAACAAATAAGCACACTAAAACACTCATTTCCACTTGGTGTACTTTATGTTTTGCGAGCCCTTTGGGTTTCACGCTGTTTTTCTTGGCATTGGAAAGGTCTTGCGCACCTATTATCTTATCTTCATAGCTAGTTTTCTCTCTTCTAATTCCCATTCTTCTTCTTCCTCTTTTGCTCTGACTAATTCTTCTCCTCTCTCTTGCTCTCTGTGTCTAGTTACCCCGCCGCCTCCTTTAGTGATAACGATAGCTGTAATAAATGAAGCACTTTTGTAGCTTTGGAGGCGAGGGTTTCAGAGTTAGAGGCCCGGCTTCGTGCTGTTGAGAATCCAGTAGGTAGCCGAGGCCCGTTAGCCAGCGCGGAGCCAACAAGGACAGAACCACCTTGCAGTCCTCCAACAGAACCCCCGCAGCTGGGATCTGAGGCCACCTGGGTGATGGTACATAGAAAGCATAGTTCTAGGACACAGCCCAAATGGCACCACCAACCTGCAAGCAGACCCTGGTAATTGGCAGCTCCATAGTCAGAGACATATAGAGAGAAAATACTCACAACCAGTGACGGTTGGCCAATAGAGGGAACCACCACCTACCATATTACCTTGAATAAAACGTTGAAAAAAAAATAACATGAAAATATTTCAGAATATATATGTGTGTTTTCTTTCAGTGCAGAGAAGGTCACTGCCACAGGCTGAATATCTTACTGCCGTCTGAACAGGGAAGTTCTCACCCTCATGCTGAGGATCCGTTTGGCCGGAATGATGAAAGAGGAGTAATTTCTGAAATGTTCAACTTCATCTCAAATCAGCAGCTCATGGACACAGTTGGGTGTTCCAAAAGACCCAGGGATGCCTGCTTCAAAACACAACTGTGTGTGTGTGTTTGTGTGTGTGTGTAAGGAGATATGTTTGTGGGAAGCACCTCATTGCTGAGTGTGTCCCTTTCTCTGGTCAGCGCAGCATGAGACAAGTCTACCGTCTCAAACCTCTTCTTTAACTCCTTCAGCTCCATTTCAAAGTTGTCGCGCTCCCTGTGCAGTAAAGGAGAACATGAAGCATAAACTTAAATGTGCAACCTACAAAGGGAGGTTTTAAATATCTGGTAAAACATTATTAATTAGCGATACACCGATACTGGTATCGGGGCCGATATCATTCTTATGTACTGTATCGGTATCTGTTAAAGCTATCCAACACCATAAACAGATACTTAAATATGTGGAAACTCTGTAATACCTACATCAAAAAAACATAATTTTCAACTAAATTTTTTGTTTTATAGTCATTGTTAATAAAAAAAATTTTTTTTTTTAATCTAATTCACCATCATTTGTTATAGCGATCAGAGAAGTAAATAAAACCTGTCTTCGAATTCATTAATTTTTTTTTTTGTGGTAGAAGAATCGGTATCGGTACTTGGTATTGGCAAGTACTGAAATCCAAGTACTGGTATCGTATCAGTTTGAAAAAAGTAGTATCGTTGTATTCCTATTGTTAATGACAAGATACTGCTAGACTGAAACATGCCTATTCCTTTATTGCAAAAAAAATTAAATTTAATTAAATTTAAAAAAAGACCCAAAGCAACAAATGTAAATGTTCTGATTCTGCATGTCCTCTTTGAATGGTTCATAAATTATTTTATTTTTTTAAGTTTAAATATCTAAACCAGTAAAATATGTTATTTATGAAATATAACCCCCCAAAAATTGCAGCATTCACCTCTTTAAACCTTACCTCTTAATGTTTGGGTAGTTGTGTCGGCGATGGTCGCCCTCCTGGATGTGCTGCTTTGTATCGGCCAGCTCTAAGGTCAGTCTCTGGCTCCTCAGCTCCAGCTCAGCACGCAGCCGCCTCTCTTCCTCGTAGCTCTGCAGACAAGTTAACCAGTGGGGTTGTTGAATTTGGTGGAGGAAAGAAAAAAAAAAAGTGTATACAGTTTACTCAGGCATTCATTTTTTATGAGTGCTAAGAAATAAAAAAAGTTTGCAAGCAAAAAGAGGGGAACAAATTAATAAAAAAATCAATGCTTTTTGAAGCATGTGTCAGTTCCTGGTATATTTGATGTCCTTATAGAAGTTTCTTATATGGATAAAGAAACTTTTTTATGAACATGTCCTGTATAAAACCTTAGCTCTAATAAATGTAGACTTCAGCGATTGACTCATCATGTCTCTGATATTACAATACTTTCAGCCACTGAATTTAACTAATTAACCTAATATTGTAATATTCCTGCACCGTTATCTTATCAGTGCTATTCAATCCTTTAGGTCATGTGTGACCATCACAATAAGATTAAGCAAGATGAATGACATGGAGGTATCGTGGAAGTTTGCATTTTTTGACACGTACCTCCATCAAAAGCTTCATCTTGTTTCTGTTTACGTCCAGCTCCTCAGTCAGATAGCTCTTCTGCTCACCGAGTTGAGCCACTTGAGTACGGAGAGGAGTCACTGCCTCATAGAAACGCATCTAAATTAATGAGAGGAAAAGGAGCGTCACCGTATTGGCCGTTTTCACCTTTTGAAGGGTGGTTCCACTACCAGCAGGAAAAAGGTAGATGCCGAGAAGATGCAGCACGCTTACAGCTGCATATTCCTGGATGCTGATTTTGTCGTCGGGCATGCAGCGGAGCTCCTGGTAGCGGTCCTGGGGGATGTCCAGATCTCGGAGAGACCGGCGCAGCTCCCCTGCCTTCTCACACAGCTGACGGTTTGTTTCCTCGAGTTGCTGCTGCCTGAGCAAGATGGTCTCCATCTCCTGCTTACGCAGAGCCTGCTGTTTCCTGGTGAATAAGGATCTAATTAGTAAGGAACGTTTACTTGAATAGAAAACTTTGAACAACACGGTACATTAAGGTTCTTTGGGTGATTAGGAGATAAAATAAAAGCAGTGATAAAACAACAGTACAAGCACATTAGAGATACATGACATATGACACATTAAAAACACATGAAATTCCAGCTATTAATAATAAATTATTTAAAGGCAGCTCTAAACAGGTGAGTTTTTAGCTTTGATTTTAAGAAAATCGCTGTTCCAGCAGCTTTCCAGTCATCTGGAAGTTTGCTCCAGATTTGAGGAGCATAGAAATTGAAAGCTGCTTCTCCATAATTGGTTCTGATTCTATATCTTCAATATTGTTTGTTGCTAAGCCATTCGTCGATTTATAAACTAGTAAAAGTATTTTGATTCCTGTGCTCTGAGCTACAGGGTCTAATGACTTCAGAACTGGGGTGATGTGTTCTACTTTCCTGGTTCTAGTGAGAATGCCAGCAGCAGCGTTCTGGATCAGCTGCAGCTCTCTGACTTTTTAGGCCGACCTGTGAGGACGCTGTTTCAGTACTCAATCTGACTAAAATGCATGACAATCATAGAAATTTTCCTCAGGTTATTGAAGGCTGACCTTGTTATTGCTTTTATGTGACACTGGAGGTTCAGGTCTGAATCTATTACTACACCTAGATTTCAGAACCGATCAGTAGTTTGTAGCTGTATTAACTGGAATTTTATGCTGACTCTAGGTTATTTCTCTTTAGGTCCAAAGAAAATTACCTCAGTTTTGCTCTATTCAGCTGGAGAAAATAATGGTACATCCGTCTATCGGTTTGCTCAATGCATTCATTTAGAGTATGAATGGGTTCATAGTCACATGGTGACACTGTAATGTAAAGCTGAGTGTCATCATCTGAATAGCTATTGTAAGTAACCTTATAGGTTGTTATAATTTGGTTTAGTGGGAGCATGTAGATGTTAAGCAGAGGAGGCCCCATGATGGAGCCCTGGGGGACCCCACATGTTATTTTTGTTTGCTCGGATGAAAAGTTGTCTATCGATACAAAGAAGTTCCTTTTCTTTAGGTAAGACTGAAACCAGTAAAGTGCTGTACCAGAGAGTCTGACCCAGCTCTCCAGTCATTCCAGTAGTATTTTATGATCAACAGTGTCAAATGCTGCACTGAGGTCCAACAGAACCGGCACTGTCTTTAAGTCTGTGTTTAAGCGGGTATCAATGAAAACTTTGATGAGGGCAGTCTCTGTCCTGTGATGAGCACAGGAAACCAGAGTGATACGTATCAAAGCGGTTGGTAATTGTTAGGAAACTTTTTAACTGTGGAAACACAGCTTTTTCAATAATTTTGCTGATGAATGGAAGATTAGAGATTGGCATCAATGTGTTGTCCATGTTGTTCTTCCACTTTCTTTAGAAGATATGTGGGTAAGATATTGAGGCGGCAAGAAGAAGAGCTCAGTTGTTTAATGATTTCATCAAGGTTCGATTGGTTTAGTTTTTTGAATTCAGATATTTTCTCTACATTGCACAGTACGCAGTCTACAATATAGTCCCTTTACGTTGCTGAACACTTCTTTGGAAACTACTTTTTATTTTTGCAGCATGCAAAAAATAAAATACCACCAAACAACAAAAAGTAAAGAAGGAAGTTTTTATACTTGTATATTAAACATTTATAGCCAAGACATCCCATGAATTATTAAGTCAAGGGGTGAAAGAAAAATTGACACTAAAGTTTCAATTCTTTTTTTTTTCTAAATGTTTTATTGGTCTACCTGATCTCTGTTTTACCTCTGGTAAATGGTAACCTTCGATGCATTTTACTGGGAATTTGGACAGTAGACCAACACAAACTTAATACTGCGCAATTATTAAATGAAAGGAAAATGGCAAAAGAATGAATTTTGAAGTTCATCCAAATTAAAAAAAATAATATATACAACTGCCTTTTGATGCAATTACAGCTGCAAATATTTTTGGGAAAGCATTCTTCATCTACAGACTGAATTGTTTGCCCGCTCAGATCAGATTATCTTTCCATTACACTACATAGGAGCATAATCTCTGTAAGAAAAAAAAAGGAATTGAAACATAACACCAGCAGGACAAATGTGTATGATTATATAGTTCTTTAATGCTTACATTCTATCACTCTTACTCTTTCCTACCTGTTCTCCTCTTGCGCGAGCTTAAGCTGGCTGTCCAGTTTAAGAGACAACACTTGTTTTTGATGCAGGGCGTCATTAAGCTTTTCCTCTAGCTCCTCAACCTGCAACACAACCAATGCTCCATCGATTAACATATCCATAGAAACATTTATACACTGAGTGTACAGAAAAATTAAATACTGGAAGATGAAAGATTGTAAGTTTGTAAGGAGCTAAATTTTTCTGCTCCCTAAGGTTGATGTCATGCAAAAATAATATATATATATATATATATATATATATATATATATATATATATATGAAAATCTTCAAATACCTAATATAGACATTAAACCAAATATTGGTAAAGATTTCTAACGGTTTAAATACCCCCCACTGTTTTTTCTTCCTACTTCTTTCTCAGCAGAAGTATACTAGGGATGCTGTGATTGATGGGCAATCAACTATTTGCTACAACGCAGCTATTAACAAGAAGTTTCTCAAATATGGGCAATAGTCATTTCATTCATAAAACAGCAAAACTAATTTACGTTTATTTATGCTGTCGGACTGGCTTTTTAAAAAAGATTAACATAAATAAAGAGACTAGTTGGGGGATCCAAATGGATGAACTCACTAGAGATCTGTTTCTTCAAGCCTGATATGATGCCGTCAGAGGCATGTTTGGGGAAACAAGCTTGTTTTTGTAAGGGGAGCTGATTACAATGACTCTGACGTGAGTTTGTTTGATTTTATAAAAGCAACCCGTCTTGTAGCTTTAAAATAGGACAAGTGAGCACAAAGACACCCTTGAGACTACTTTAAAACCATGAGTGAAACCCACAAAGCCAGCTCAGCTCTCTATCCAGTCAGTACCTTTGACATGTGGTCAGCCTTCATGTTGTCTATGATAAGGTTCTTCTGAGAAAGCTCTATTTTCAGCAGCTGGACGGAGTGCAGCAGCTCCTTCCTCTCGATCAGCTGGCGGGTCACCTTCTGGGAGCCGTTGCGCTGCTCGTCGGACGAAGACACGTCCTCGGTCGTGGGCACGGTTGTCTCCAGGCTGATGTCCTCAGACTCCAGGTCCAACGAGCTGGAGACATTGGCGGCTGTCGGTTTCAGCTGCTGCTTCTTGGGAGGCATTGTGTCCACTTTACAGCGATTGTTCTTCGTTTCTTATCCGCTTAGTGTCCAAATTATCGAGAGAATATTAGACAGCTAACTAAGAGTTCGGATTCATCGCGATAATTAATTCTAAAACGTTAGTTTGAAGTAAAATACCCTGTTTCATCACTGTACTGTTGTTGCTAAGCACATTTTAGGCTAAACATCTATTTACCTCTGTCTGACTAAATGCTATATACAGCCGAAATCCCCTCAGAAGTCTGACAACAGACGGTAAATTGTTGATCATTTCAAGGGTCCCGCTCCGCGGCGCTTGCTAACCGCCAGCTGTTGTTTGGCTCTTGATTCTCTTGTCAGCCACAGCGCCCTCTAGCGTAAATGGGTTGACACGCTTAGCCCGTCCGCCATGTTGTTAGTGTCAAGTTAATCATAGATAACGCTACAAGTGAGCTTTAAACATAGGTTATAAACTACAAGCTTTCAAAGTATATGGTTTCCAAAGAAAATAAATGTAGAATAGATGTTAATTTGCACGATGTGTTCCATTAAAAACATCTCCGAACTAATGTAAAATTGGACGATGCCTTCGAAACGAGTGTGCTCAATGTGCTCAAATATGTGCCTTTCGATTTCAAATTCAGTTATGCAGCTAAAATTAAGGTGAATACTAATAGATCTGAAATGTATTTATTTCGGATACATTTATGGGGTTTTATTGGTAGCCTATGTGTTCGTTTATTTTTTTTGTTTTTGGCTTTGGTAAACATGACATAACAGGGGAATTTTAAAGCATGGATGGATCCTTCACTGTAATCAGACTTTGAAAGACTGATTTAAGATATTTTTATTTTTTACCATGAAATGTAAAACAGGGGAGCTCAGAGAAATAATATCAAAGACCTCACGACCATTTAGCTTGATCTAAAAATCCGTGCAAAGACGCTGTTAATTTAGCTTGTTTCTCCAGAAAACGCCACCCACAACATGGTAGAGACGGACGCATTTGAACCGTCTAATCTGATATATTACTGTGATGAAGTACATAACTCCTAACGCTGGGAGGTGCTATGAAATGCTTTTCTGTGTTGATCAGCTTCTCTTCTGCCTTCCTCTACGTTGTTTTTGGACAACCAAAACTACCCCTCAAATTAAACATCTATTTTAACCTAGCTGATAAACGTTTTATCTTTTTGGATGCAGAACACTAATTTTAGATTTCTTCAAAGTAGAGCTAATATCTCTAAGATCGGTAACAACTGAAGCAGCTGCTTTGAACTCTTGGAAAGTTTTTCGCCGTCCCACAGTGTTAGTTTACACATGTCTAGTGGGACTGCCTGGTATCTTCAGATGGTAGGATAAAAAAATATTCGAATTTAGACGCTGTGGTCTTTCATCTTTATCATGTTGAAGTCCAAGACCTTCGTTAAGAAGACCCGATCGGGTGGGGTGATGAAGGTAGTGCGTGAGCATTACCTGAGAGATGATATTTGGTGTGGAAGCGAGGTCTGCACCGAGTGCAAACAGGACTCCGCGGTGCTGCAGAGAGACGCGTGCATTGAGAGCAATCTGTGTTCCTATCCACACTATCTGGTACCTGACACCAACGTGGTGCTCCATCAGGTAATAACCTAAATGGTCACACAGACTACTTTACTGCTACTATTGATGCTTACGTTCAATCTTTCTTCAGATTGACGTGTTAGAAGATCCTGTGATTCGCAACGTGATCATCCTTCAGACTGTGCTTCAGGAGGTTCGTCATCGCAGCGCACCAGTTTATAAACGCCTGAAGGATATCATACATGAACAAGGACGAAACTTCTACACGTTCACCAACGAACACCACAGGTACCAGAGGCACAAGAAAAGCACTCGAATGCATCACAAAGTTCACGTTTGATGCTTAAAAACACACCGCTTAGTTGCACTGCAAGTCTTTACCCGGAACTTGATTGCAAATGATGGCCAAGATGTCTGTACATCTGATAAATTTGTAAAGGCGATCACTTCATCCAGGGTTTTTCATATTCATAAATAAATGGAAACTTGTTCCTTGTGTCCATCCATAATCTCGTATCAGTATCCTGGTTTAGTTGTGGAGTGCCTCAGGGCTCTACTTAAGGCCCCATTCTTTTTCTTTTTTTGAGGGTTGGTCCCTATCTCCAGCGGTCATTCAGCGAGAAGCAGGCTAGACACTGGACAATCTATGGCAAAGCAACATGGAGACACACACACTCAAACCTTAGGGCAATTTAAAGAGAACTGTTAACCTGGCAGTCATTTTTATGAACTGCGGGGGGAACCTGGAGTTCCCGTAGAGAAGCACAGAGAGAACATGCGAACTTCATGCAGAAAGAGCCCGGATTCGAACCGTGGACCTTCTTGCTGCAAGGCAATGGTGCTACCAACTGTACAGCTCCCAATGGAATCAATAAATAGAAAAAAATCAATTATATCCTGTCTTAGTGACATAATATTATGAATGGAGAGTCATTTCTTCAGCTTAAACCAAAATTCTTGTACTTATGAATTTGAGGGTGTAAATAGGATGACCATGGCAGTACTGTTGGCCCGCTAGTGTCTGTTCTCCATCAAAAACCCAGATATTGTAAACTGGTTTCATTTTGACACAGATTATAAACTTAATATTCAAATTATCTCAGTTGTTGAGACACATTTGTTCAGGTTAATATTGAAAGTGACGTCTTTCCTGCCACGACAGAACTTTTGCAGAGTGATCCACACGTTTTTTTTTTGTCTGATGCTTGATTTACTGTAACTCACATTGAGCTGGATCAGTCTTTTCTTCGTCCCCTACAACTTCTCCTGAATCTCCTGCTCAGTACTGGGGGCAAACGTGACCGCGTTACTCGAGGGGGCTTACAGGTTAAATAAATGAAAACTAAATACCAAAAGGAACAGCATTCCACTGTAAAGTAATTCAGTAAATAGAGCGTTTCAGTAGAGAAGTTATACATAGAAGTGTTCACCTGTTCTTCCAGAGAGACATTCATTGAACGTGAGCCTGGGGAGAGCGCCAATGACCGTAATGATCGAGCGATCCGTGTGGCCGTCAAATGGTACAGCCAGCATCTGAAAACCCTCGAGTCAGGTCCAGACGGTCTCAAAGTTGTCCTCCTCACCAACGATCAAGGCAACAAGGAGAAGGCCGAGGAGAACGACTTGGTGGTGTACAAATGTAACGTGTATTCAGCTATCTCGAAAGATAAAGCGTGCTCTTACATGTCGCCAGCTCAACACTTTATCATACCTGTTTTGTTTTTTTAATATTGTAGTTGAGGAGTACATCAAGAGTCTGATAGCGAACCCCGAGTTGGTGGACCGTCTGGCTTTGTCCAACGACGATAAGGTGAACCCAACAGTACAATGGCTGTTCACAGAAGTAAATTAGATTCCACACCGAAGGCATAATTCCCTGCTTTGCTTTCTGTTCTCCATCAGAATGAGATCACCAGCAGTAAAGTGTTGTTTCCAGAGCATCTTCCTCTGTCCAAGATCCAGGCAGGAATCAAGAGTGGCTCGTTTCTCCAGGGCACCTTCAGGGCGAGCAGAGACAACTATCTGGAGGCCACGGTTTTTGTCCAAGGAGAGGGGGAAGACAGCACCGAGGTGAGTGTGGGCAACATGTGCTGCAGTCCGGTTCATTTTCTTAATCCTGATATATACTTATTTCATTCCTCCAGGTTCTTATCCAGGGACTTCAGTACCTCAACAGAGCAGTGCACCAGGATGTGGTTGCCGTGCAGCTGTTGCCAAAGAATCAGTGGGTGGCGCCCTCGTCAGTCGTGCTGCAAGACGAAGGTGCAGCGAAGGACGATGCCGCTGATGAGGACGAGGAGGAAAAAGTAGAGAATTTTGGGTTTTAACTAACGCTTTCCCCAGAAACAAGCTGGTGCTCTTCAACAACATCCTTTTTAACAAACCTTCCTGTTACTGTCTGTCTGTCTGTCTGTCTGTCTGTCTGTCTGTCTGTCCAGCTGAGGCGATCATTAACTGAAGCAGCCAGGAAGGCAACAGGCAAAGTAGTGGGAATCATCAAAAGGAACTGGAGGCCATTCTGTGGCATGCTGAATGTCTCTCAAATCAAAGAAGTATGTTCACCCTTCCAGTTGTCTTGAAAATATGACTTTTTTTTCAATATTCAGGGTTCCTACACAGCTTGGGAAAAACTGGAAAAGTTCTGGATTTTGATTGAAATATTTTCTATGCATGGATAAGGTTGGATTTCCCACTCCCACCAGGAAAAAAAAGAAGCTTGATTTCATTAACAACCAAATAAAAATTCAGAGCATATTTTGCATTTATATGTTTGGCTTAAAGGGAGCAAAAACTCTGGAAATTGGAATATGGAAAAGCTTCAAATTTGAATGAAAATTTGAATAAAAGCTTTCTAGAAAGACTGATCATACACCACCTTCTTCTAAAGATGTGTTTTTTACTATTCAACTTTAAGGTGCAGTTTTGTGTCAAACAATCATTAATAACAGCCCCCTTGTTTCGTCCTTTTTTTTCTTCTTCTTTTTTTCAGTCCACCCGCCATCTCTTCACCCCGGCAGACAGGCGGATCCCACGCATTCGCATTGAAACACGACAAGCTTCCACTCTTTTAGGTCAGAGGATCATGGTGGCCATTGACGGCTGGCCCAAAGACTCCAGATATCCAAACGTGAGTTTCCGTCACGTTGATTTTTACCACAGCTTTAAAAAGAACTGTAAATCCAACCTGTTTCTAGAATGTAGTCGGGAGGATGGCGTAACGATTTACCCCTCCTATCACCCGTTTGTGTTTCAGGGTCATTTCGTGCGCAGCCTGGGAAGCGCCGGTGAGAAAGACACGGAGGAGGAGGTCCTGCTTCTGGAGCACGATGTTCCACATCAGGCCTTCTCTCAGGCCGTGCTCAGTTTTCTTCCCAAAATGCCGTGGGTCATCACACCAGAGGTAACATCTCCCACAGGCATCCCAGGTGAGCATTTATAGACGGGTGTGTGTTAACACACGTGTGTGTCTTCCAGGACATGGCACAGAGGCAGGACCTGAGGCATTTGACGGTGTGTAGCGTGGATCCTCCAGGATGTACAGATATAGATGATGCTCTACACTGTAGAGAGCTGGACAATGGGAACCTGGAGGTGCTTGTTTCAACACGTATCCTGTCTGCAACAGCGCTAAGCTAGTTGTGTCATTAGTTCATGTATATTTATCGATGTGTTTCCTGAAGGTCGGAGTTCACATTGCTGATGTCAGTCACTTTATCAGACCTGGCAATGCGCTGGACAAAGAGGCCGCCAGCCGCGGCACCACCGTGTATTTATGCGGCAAAGTAAGAAAATCGAATTCTCATAGTTACGTTTTTAACGTAAACAGTATAAGATGGAATTCATTGTGTTTTTAATTATGAGGAAATAAGCTGTATTTATCCTAATGTATGATTTACCAATGGTCACTAGAAGTTGTTTTTTTTGTCTATTCAAGTGGAATTCCTCGACAGAGTGTATACACGTTGCTTTGGCACCCTTCAAGTTTATGCGTTGAAAAATGAGTAATTGAGGAGCACATTTGGTTGCTTTTTGAATCCATTTGAACCCTAATTTGATTCCTGCATCCAAGCTGTGAGCAGTTTTTAATGTGGTTTTAACGTTGTTCCCCACAGAGGATAGACATGGTTCCTGAGCTGCTCAGCTCCAATCTTTGTTCTCTGAGGTCCAATGTGGAGAGGTGAGGATGAAACGCATACTTACTTCACACTTTAAAGTTGGTTCCACCTCCGGGAAAGCTGTGTGAAAAGGGTAACAATGCTGTTAATTCTTTGTGCCGCCAGCTTTTGCCAGTAGGACCGTACTTGGTCTCTTCTTATTTTCATTTCACAAGATTAAAGCGTTCAGTGGTGAGGGACCCATGACCGTTTTTTGTGTGTGTGGTTGTTGTTTTTTTTCACAACCCGTGTAGATTGTCCGGGATCCTCTTTTATGCTCACTATTCTTCAGCTCATCTAAATTGTTTTCTAAAGTTCTGGAGACTAAGATGGCGAAGGAAAAAGGTTGATTTTGTGGCTGATGAACCACTTTATTGTTGATCTGCTGGTATGTTTTGGAACTTTTGCCATATTTATTCAACCAGATAAAACCCATTGAGATCATAACCTGTTGGGCTAGAGATGATAACAGCAGATAATAACGCACATGATAAAAAGCTGACTATCCAATCGCATTTCAAACACACAATCATATACTGTATATACTCTCAATAAGTTTAAATAATAAAAAAAGGCCAAAGCCGCCTGGATTAAAAACTTAGTCACACATGTAAAGTGGTATGTAAAATAATATAAATCTTAAAAAGGGTTCAAAAGTCCATAGCCAACCCCATCTGAACTTATTTACATGTATAAAAGGATGTACAAGAATTTAACATAAATAAAACACAATATGATGAGCTTACAGTACTTTGTCTTAACAAGAGATTCACTTATACTTTGTAATGGGGTGGCATAATTCTTTTTTTCATCTATTTTAAAACAATATTACAACAGTTTCACTCATCCAACAGTTTTGTCACATGGCATCGCGGAAATGACTCAGAGTTACCAACATGCTTATTTTAATATATTCTCGTGCCTTCGGCGAAGTTTTTGAGGCTTGATATTTAAATGCTTCTTATCCCTAACTCCGTTCTAGCTTGTGCTTTAACAAACGTCACTGTGGTCAGTGATCGTAGCTGATATTTTCTGTTACACCTTATCATTTTCTTAGTGGTTACCCTACTGGAAGCCCCAGTATCAACCCCTTCAGTTTTGTGGCAGAAGCTTCTCCAGTTACTTTCATGCTCAAAATCTCCTTTTATACAAGCACCTGAAGCCATGCACTCTAACAAGATTTTCCTGAGGTCTCTGAAGGATACATGTGTCACCGAGCGTTACAGGTCCTCTATCATACACAGTCATTTACATGAGGTGCTTTTTCACTATTTCGTAACATGGATTTATTTAGTCTTTTTACATATCGTTTCCCTCCACGGGTTCCAATAGATGCAGAGGGTGCTGATCAACATCGTCAATCCGGTGTCCCTTTACTTTAAACAAACAGCCATGATAAACACTTGAGCACCGGTGTAAAAATGATTACATGTCTTTATTAAAATACTTTCCACATATTTCTCAAATCAGTTTTTTCCTGTCTCCCTAGGTTTGCTTTTTCATGTATTTGGGAAATGAACCACAAAGCGGAAATTTTGAAGACTCGATTCACAAAAAGTGTTATTAACTCCAAGGTAAAACATTAATCAGAAACCACTTATCTTAAATATATTCTCATGGCGTTTGTGCATATTTTTGCGAAGATCGGTCCGACGATTTAGTTTTCCTCTTTGCCGCTGGATGTCGTTCAGGCGTCTCTCACTTATGCCGAGGCCCAGATGAGGATAGATGACGCCAACAAGAACGACGACATCACTAAGAGCTTGAGGGGCCTCAACAAACTTGCCAAGATCCTCAAAAGGAAGAGGATAGAAAATGGGTAAGGATTTGGTTAATAATAGAAAAAAACAATTTTACAGAATGTACGATGAGACATTGGAATGTTTAGTTAGGATATGTGAGAAGAAGTGGGATAACCAACACTAAATGGCTGAGTTTTATGTCCTCAGAGCCCTGACGCTGTCTTCCTTAGAGGTTCGGTTCCATATAGACAGTGAAACCCATGACCCAATTGATCTGCAAACTAAGGAACTCATGTAAGCTACTTTCAGAGCAAGCATTCAGCCGAAGACGAAGCAAATCAGTAGATACAGTTTTTCTGTTAAGCTGTGTTTTATTTACCTCTTTCTTATTTAATAGGGAGACAAACTCCATGGTGGAGGAGTTCATGTTGCTCGCCAATATTTCAGTCGCACAGAAGATTTATGAGGAATTTCCAGAGTGTGCTCTGCTGAGGAAACATCCAGCACCACCTCAATCCAACTATGACATCCTGATCAAAGCTGGAAAGTCCAAGGTTGGTTCACTCATTTAGGCTTTTTTGTTGTTTTCTGAATTCATGTGTCGCTCTCTTAAATGGTAGGAAGAAAAGACTAATGTGATACAAAGTAGGGGTTCACCGATCCGACTTCTTCAGTCCCGATACCGATGGCTGGATTTTGTGTATCTGTCGATATCCGATTCCGATCCGATACTATTTGTGGCAGTGTGGAGGTCCTGTCACTATGGCTCCGATAGATCATGTGCCCTGGCTGCTTGGCCACAGGGATATCCCTTTGGCTGACTGGTTAGCGCACATGAACTTCACCTGGGAGTCGTGGGACCGAATCCCGCCTGGGCCCTCATTGTGTACCTTGCCACATATTATTGAATTAATTAACTGTATAACTACTGATGCTTTTCTCGAAGAGACTAAAGGCACCAGACTTTACAAAATAAACATAACTGAGACAAAATAACAGATGTAAAACATAAAATTACCACAAAAATAGAATTTTAAGTGAAAAATTAATCTTTTTTGGTGAATTTGTTGCAGATTTTCCCCATTTTGAGTATCGGTTCATGGTATCGGTTAAGTTTAACCTATACCGATACCAGTACATTAGGCAGTATCGGGGCCGATAACCGATACCTGTATCGGTATCGGTGCATCCCTAATACAAAGTAACAAGCTGCTACTTTAATAGTTGGCTCTTTTTATACCTTTGTTTTTAGCATGTTTCTCCAATTTAAAAAGACATTTTTCTTTTCACATTACTGAGGGTGTATTTATATATTTGAGCCTATGTGGATTAAAAAACACCTACAAGAAGTTCAAACGTTTGCAGATTTAAATATTGTTTTTTGTCCTTGCGTATCATCCTAAGCCCAAATCGACTAGAATATTCAGTCTAACGGGTGGACCTAAACCGCCGACATTTCTGTTTCCACGTGTCCTCAGAATGTGACGATCCACATCGATTCGGCCAAGGCGCTGGCCGACTCCCTGGATGTGGCCAAAGTGGACGGCTTCCAGTATTTTAACACACTCCTGCGCATATTAGCCACTCGCTGCATGATGCAAGCGGTTTATTTTTGTTCGGGCATGGACAGCGACTTCCACCATTACGGTCTCGCCTCGCCCATTTATACGCACTTCACCTCTCCAATTAGGAGGTATGGAAATCCAACATGTTTTGCAGAATTTTTATTTATTTATTTTTCCATTAAAGTTTTGCTAATGTTGCTTATTTCTTTTTGGACATCTACTGCAGGTACGCTGACATCATTGTACACCGCCTGCTGGCAGTGGCCACAGGAGCTGACAGCACCTACCCTGATTTGATGGACAAACACAAACAGTCGGCCCTCTGCAACAACCTCAACTACAGACACAAAATGTCTCAGTACGCACAGAGAGCGTCTGTAGCCTTCCACACTCAGGCAAGCATATAAAAGCGTTGTTCATCCGTTATAAGTAAATCGATACACTTTGTTTTAGGCAGTTTTTTGGCACCATAGTAATTAATTAGTACTCATTTGAGATGTATATGTGCATTTGAGCAGAAAGAGATGAGCTATCCTATAACAACCCATTTAAAATCCCCTCCCCCTACAGTTGTTCTTCAAGGCCCGGGGAATACTCAACGAGGAGGGATTTGTTCTGTTCGTGAGGAAAAACGCGATCATCATTCTAATCCCGAAGTTTGGTCTGGAAGGAACCGTCTTCTTTGACTCAAAAGACAAAGTTTCGCCTAACCTCGTTTTTGACGAAGAGGTACGGACAGTCGGCTTCAGTTCCTTATTTCGCTTAGGTTGCTGATTTGTGTTCAGATAACAGTTACAGTTCTGTGCTGTGTATATACATGTTCAGGGTCCCTCTCTGAAGGTGGAGCAGCACACGTTCCACATATTTGACCGGGTGAAGGTCACCATCAGCCTGGATGCGTCCAACATTCAGCACCAGAAGATCCGCATGGCTCTAATAGAACCTGTGGTGAGGACAACTTGAACATTAGTCAAATCTGTAGATGTTAGGACATTTTTTCATTTAATAAAAAAATATATATTTTTTTTTATAATAGCTGCGGATTAATGCTTTGTATGGCCTTTGAGATCCAGTTCAGGAACCATGAATCCAGTTGCATGTGAATTTAAAGTTGGCTATAGACCAAACAGGTAGTAATTCTCCACTTTTTGGAGTTTCAAATAAGAACGAATTAATTAAGTATGAGAGGTGAAAATTACAAGTGGGTCAAATGTGGAACTCAATCTGCTGTAGCAAGTCATAAGATGTTAGTCCTTTACAGGGTTCCTACAGGGTCTTAAAAAGCCATAATAGCAATAATAAATGAATTTGGAAATAATACCTTAAACTGAACTTTAAAAATCTTGTATTTTAATAGCTGAGTTTTAAAATTTGTGCTGTATTTAACTTCATGGGTTTTTTTTTTCCTCAAAAGTTTTAATTTGTCAACCACAATTATTTTTGATTAAATAACATAGCATAAAGATTGACATCTTCAGTAAATGAAGATTAACCTAAAAAACATAAGTAATGATATAGAACAACTTTCCATTTTTAGGCAATTTACAATTATGGTCTTTTACACATTCCACACTTCCCTGAGAAATAAATGGGAAAAAAATGTTTTTTTCCTCTACCTGTAGTCCTGTGAAATAGGCCATGAGATTGGTATTGATTTTTTAACATAGTCTCAAAACAACTTGAATATAACACATGTACGGAGTCTGCTTTAGAAACACGATCTAGACGCAAATTTTTCATAATCCATTACATTTTTTCCATACTTATGCAGACCATCACAAAGATAAATTCCATACTTTAAGACTGAATAGGAACTCTGGAAAACAATTGCAAATCTGGTATAATTCGAAATCTATGTTGAAATCTTTACACTCTGTTTACTAATGGCAGCTGATCAGCTCAGTTCTTGTGATGTCATTACCCAGAAAACTTGCAAAATTTTTCTTTTTCAGGTTGCTTTTTAAAACATGCTTCAGGAAATCCATACTTTGCGACAGTTTTTGTTTTGTGTACAATTGTTTTTTGGCCAAAAACTTACCACTGAATTGTAGCTTTGGAAATATTGTTTTGTGCAAGTCCTGGTAAGACCGTATTTGCATTTTCACAAGCTCTTTTTTTTTTCTTTTCTATAGATTCCTGGTGTTAGTGTTCCTGCACCTGAGGCAGAACCACAGGCCAAGAAGCAAAAACTGGACAGCTGAAATAAGATCTGATTAACCCAGGAACTCAACATCCCCACAAGATCCTGGCTTTACTTTTGTACTTACAGAGAAAGAGTATAATTCTTGTTTTTGGAGTAGGTATGCTGATCATTATAGTAAGTGTGATACAGTGAAGGGACTAGTTTTACCTGATGCCCCTACAACCATTATTTTACTAATTAAAACATTTGTTGGGGCAAATTCAGCAGCACGTCACCAACTTCAACAAGATAAAAAGGACAAATTGGTGACATTCACAAAGTGATATTGCTATAATGTTTTTAATCTTATTGAACAGTTAACAAAGTTCTGCGAAAAAACAGAAACGTAAAACATCTCATTGAGGCAGATGAAGAATTTAAGGCTTTTTATTATGAAATACCCTCATGTAAAAAAAATAATCTTCAAAATAAAAGGGCTTCATTTTCAAACCTCAAGTAATTGGTGGCATTTTTTGTTTTGCATTGCTGTGTATTTATTGCAAAATTACAGTCAAGATGCACAGAGAAGGATTTATAGAAATGTTGATTATACTAATAAGATACTTAAAAAAAGAACTCATGAAACAGTTTTATAAAAATATAAATACAGTACAAGTCTGATGTCCTCTGATCCATCAAGACGATCACGTCAACACCAATTAAAATTGATATTCTCCCACAGGCATTAACACAGCATTCCAAAAGGTCATTAATGTGCAACATCGAGACTTTTTTAAAACCTTAATTACTCGAATTTAATCAAACCACCACATCTTACATCAAAAAGTAATACAAAGAATCAGATTTAAGTGGTTTTCAGAATGGCTGAAATAACCTGTGGGTCAATCTACCCTGTGATTAATCATGCAGGTAGAACATTAGCTTTCAGACGGGTATCTGTTGCTCTGAGGTTTCATTAACAGAAAAACATCCTGGTAAATCTTGATCAACATTTCTGAACATAGTGTAATAGTTTTCTTGCATTCCATTGCAAAGTAATCGCTGCAGGTTTGCGTTGGAAGAGCGTCCCTTTTAATGTAGGAATCAGGTGAGGCAGTGGGGAGGATAAAACGCCTGAGAAAAAAAAATACTTCATTAGTGTATTCACACCCTCAAACTATTTCATATGACCAAATCTATTAGATAAAATCCAAAGTAAATATA